>JACMZG010000008.1:48098628-48236978 GCA_018340805.1 Microvelia longipes | reverse complement strand
GGAGGATGAGCGTAAATTCCGAGGTACATCGGACGCGATTTTTTAAAATAACTATTTATTGTTTAGCTTATGAATCAGAACCTTTTTCAACAGAAATAGGAGCAGTCAATAACGAAAACTGTAATAAAATTAATAAAAATAATACTAAATTTAGGTAGGAATGGATATTGTTGGACCAGAATTTTACAAAATCGTATTTTTCCTTGCATATTGGAAGAAAAAACATTGTCAAGTATTTATACACGCTTATATATGTATATATATATTTCAGTCTGTGGAGACGAAAAAATAGGTTTCGCAAAGTTTTGAACATGCTGATATGCATAGGTCATGATTCTACATAGGATTATGGATTATATTTATAGGTTGTTAGTAAGTTAAGTCCTGGAGACAAATTTTCTCAAACATTTTGATTCTCATTTACTCTTCGTTACCAAAATGAGCATGTGAGTAAAGTTCCAACAAAGTTGGCTAAATTATTAGCAGAAATATTTTTCTTGGTAGCAAAATAAACTATATCTTGAGTTTGATATTTCTACAAAGATTAAATTTTCTAGCATGAACTCAGCGGCAGTTATGCGCGACGTACATAAAACGCACCGACACATGGACACACATAAAAACGCACATGTATGTGTGTTTAAAACATGACTAAAACCATTCAACGTCTTAAAAACAACCAAAATGGGTATATCTGACGAAATCTCGATTTCGAAATTATTTTGTGGACACAATACCTTTTCCATGTACTTAACTATGGGTCTATGTAGTACGAGAGGAAAAGTAATTAAAAAAAATAACTTTTTAATTTATTTTAAGACGTATAATAAACCCGAAAATATAAATCAAATACATAACTTATATGTGAACTAAGATTTTTTAATAAACTTTAAAGACGAAGTTTTTGAACAATTTTGAATGAAGTTTAACAAGATTTTTTTTGTGTAGGTCGTAAATTCTAATACAACTTTTATTTGAGATGTAATTTTCTAAAAACTTTATAACACGTAATAATGTTTCTAATATGGGATCTCATTTAATGAAAAACCGACTATTTTGATTAAGTACGAAGTATTCATCAGTCTGAATGGATGATTCAGAGCACTTTAAAATTATACTACCTAAAATTGGCTTATTGATCCAGACCAGTTTAACAATCATAATATATATATATATATATATATATATATATATATATATATATATATATATATTATATATATATATATATATATATATAATATATATATATATATTATAAATGTTGGTTTTCTTATTAATAATCTCAATATTGATTAAAGAGCCAAAGAAAATATTTATAGGGAGAATTAGTTGAATTCAATTGGGAACCTGTCCAGAAGTAAGTTTCTCTGACAAAATTCAACAACTGACTAATTAGGGAAATAAGTTATAATGAAATCTCCTGTCCACCAGCCGCAGGTTTTGAATCGTTTCTTCGAAAAGAAATTAAAACTTTATGAAAGATTCCTTTCTGAATTAGGATTTCAGTAGGTTCTTTGTAAATTTATAAGCTTGTGCCCGGCCTATTTTTAAAACTTTCCTTGTTTAAAATAATTAGGTTTGTTTAGCGGGACTAATAAAAAATATAGTTTAATTTTTATTAAACTACTTTTTAAGTTATTAACTTAATCAAATTAATTTTTGTCATTATTTATTTCACGTTAATTTCTAATGGAAAAATTAGGACTAACTGATCAGAATAATATATGTATATATATAATATATTATATATATATATATTATATATATTATATATATATTATTATAGTTATATATATATATATATATATATATATTATATATATTATATATATATATTTATATATATATATTTATTATTTATTGATGCATATTGTGTATGATTATACTGTCATTTCTATAAACTGATGATACGACGATCTGATATAGGACAACAACTATGTAGCCCCCACACACTCTGCCTTTTGTGCCAACGTTTTGTAGCGGCCAAGAGGCTGTAGGCGTTTAGTTTTTGTTTTCGATGCAGGTTGCATTTTTTAAAGACATTCTTTTAGCGAATTTCCTTTGGAAATATTAGTATCTATGAACTAACTTCTATCACCAGTGCAGTTGAAGTATCCCTAGGACTCCCTTAATTAACATCGGTCATTTTAAGAGAGTCAGTTATCTATATTACACTGTGATTAAGGGACACTGGGATGTGGGGCAGTATTACACAGGACAAGGCACTGTGTTATCCTGCAGGAAATTCTCTACTCAAGACTATGGGCATTAAACACAGAGCGGCTTGCTACTTAAAGTGTGGTTTTAACGGGGTAACAGCTTTCTATTTCATAGTGGAGTGTAAGGCTTACAGTACTCTTCGGTCTTGCAAATTTGGTCCCGGTCTTTAATATGAAAAGGTAACTTTGTCTTTGAGATGAAAATATATTCTTCTTTTAATTCATGATTCAAAACCGCGGAGAATGTGGTGAAGTTGCGAGGAATAAAAGTAGGCTGGCTAAAAACTCTCAAGCATTCCAACAACGTAACCTATTTGCTTGGCTTCGTCTCCTTACACTATTTCGCCTACTACTACTACATTAAAAAAGGTGAGTTGGTGAAGTGAAAGTACTCATATTGATTCACAATATGCAATTGCATATACGGATATTGAAGTTCAATTGAATATAAGAGCCTCGGCATTGAAGTAGATTCAAGTAGTAACTAGGCATAGATGATAAAAACTACCTAACTACTACTGCTACTAACTGTATTTTATTGCTGTAAAACATTTATACTAAATAAGAACTTTGGTTATAGAAATTAACATGTTTGCAAGAAGTGTTCCTCAAAAGTAACCGAAGTTGAAGCCGAGACTTTAGCTAAATCTCTTTAATTCTCTGTTATCAATTAGATATCCTAAGTAATATTGTTCATTCTTAAATTCGTATTTCGGTAATTCTTTTAATCTAAGCTGAAACTTGTCTGAGTTGCAAGAAAAATTCCAAGGAACTCAGTCCTCAAATTTAATGCTGGTATATGTAAGCTTAATCTAAAGATTATTCTCACAACTGCTAAACCTTTAAATTTCCTTTTCTGTGGTAAGTATAAGTAACTTTACTATCGAATATATGTAAGCTATAATTAAAACATAATTGTAAATATATCTAATTCTGTATTTTTCGAACTAATTAATAGAAAATGTGCGAGAAATTATCTTTAGTTATTGACCTATGAAGTGAAAATTAATTAAAAATAATAAAAAAAGGATTTTGGGAGGAATAAGTAAAAATAAAAGGAGGTAAATGAGAAAAGTTGATCGAGCCCTGTCAAAGATATCTTATTATTAATAGCTTATTGATTTTGAATTAGTAAAACTTATAATTTAAAATAAAGCCTTTATTATCCTCTTTAGGAGAGTAAAAGAAAAATATACTTTAAATAAAATAAAATTAGTAGAAAAGAAAGATAAAAATAATTTTTATTATTTATTCTTTTTTAACTAATAAGTATAATAGTCTATTTTTTAATGAAAAATAATTTTAAAAAAATTCTACCTCGTTATATTGCTGATCTAGCAGCATTTTTTATAATCTGATGTTAATTATAAGCATAGTTACTTGATAATGAATATTTGTATAATTGTCTATGCGTGGCTCTTTTGAGAAAAAGTTAAAAATAGTTTTCCCTTATGAAATTCACCCAAATAGCTAGATAGCTAGTGTCATTTTGCAGAAAATCATTGTAAGGAAAACAATTTTATACGAAATTAAAATTTAATTGAATAATAAGTTTCTGCAGACTTTGTTGAATAAGTTTTACATTTCAGCTTATAGTTTTTAAAAGTTAGTTTTGATATCTCAGTGAAGGAAGCAGTAAAAAAACTTTTTCTTAGGTCAATAAAAAAGTTAAGCTAAAGTATATAGCATGTGAGGTGGGTTGCGTCATTAATTTTAAGTTTGTAAAAGGTTTTGACGCGGACGTGAACCCATCCATCTCAAACTACTCAATATAAACTGTTTCAGAAAAAGGAATATTCAAGATACTTCGAACATGAAACTTTTGGCAGAAGTTTCTTTTTAAGAATATAGTATTACCCATGGCTAGTCTACTGTTAAGAAATTTGTAGGGTTAAAGTATATTTATAATCCAGTACGTTTTTTCGACTCGATTATTTCTAAAAGATTGATCTTTTAGGACAACTCGATCCTTCCTAATTGTGGAGCAGCTCGGTTCTATCTTCTTTTATTTACTCATTCTTACCATTTCCTCCCCATTTAAATTTCTTCAAAACAAATTTTTACTATCTTAAACTAAATCAACCTATAGCATATAATTGTGATAATATAATTATCTACTAGGTATAGAATGCTATTAGGTTATGACTAGTACATAGCCTATTATAACCTTATTTAATAAACAATAGTTTACTGTTCGCAATCTTCAGGCACATAGCCGTATATAATAGTAACTATATTTCCTTTCAATAATTACGTATAAATAGATACGGGAAGCAGAAGCTGTCAGGTAACTCTGACCTGAATTAGACAATACACATAAGATGTAGTAATGAATAGTTAGTCGGCATAAAATGAAAATATATTAAATTTTAAATATGATATTTGCTGCAAAATTTCAACGCGAGTTGAAATTAGTTTGCATGCATAACAAGAAGTGGAAAGTAAAAATCAGAACCTACGGTTCTAATTTTAACTGAAGATACTATAAGCTTTAAAATGCTATATTTAAAGTTTCAGTAGAAAACCTTAAAAAGAAATAAACTTTATAAAAATAGCACAAAGCTTTCTTTACAATAGTTTTAACTAACTAATATGCCAGTTGGTATCTAAGCTGTAATATTTTGTCCTTATTTTTATTGCAATTGTTTTGTAAGACAAACTCCAGTTAAAAGAAAGCTAGGAATAACCGTCAGAGAGAGAGAACACAAAATGCTTCTAAATGGGCTTTCAATGGTCTTTCCTAGCCATTACTTACTCTAAGAACTGGCATTATTTATTTTGAGATAAAAAGAGGAAAGAAAATATAAGAGGCTAAAAAAGAGTATAAGAAGTTTCGGAGTTGGACAGTGTTATATAATAAATACCTAATAGGGTTAAAAATGTCCCTAACAGGGTGATGTAGTACGTAATACTTGTGCTATTAAGGGAAAGGACACAACTAGAAAGACCAGACTAACTTAATGTAACAGCAAAGCTTTAAGATTAAGACTACACCAGCTTTACTCTTTCACTACTTATTAGGTTTTAATGTAAATTGATATCTTAATCTGAGGCTAACCCTAACTCCCTTAATAATCTTCAAACAGTTTAAATATTAAGTAGGAATTAAAACTCCAGTTTATTCATAAAGTTATATTAAAAGGAAATTTTAATTATAGAAGTTTATGTTTTAGTAGCAAAATGAAAAGACATTAGTAGTGTTTTGGACCTAGAAAATAGTTACTTCACTTTTATTTCTGCTGTTTTTAAAAACATCCATTCATAAAAACTTAATTCTTATAATACAGGAAAAGGTTAAAAATGGAAGAGTTAATATAGGAAAATGGGGAAGGTGAGATAAATTATACTTTTTAAACGTAATCAAATGCAGCCTGGGAAAGAGAAAGAAGTGTCACTAAATACGAAAAAGAGAGGATTTGTCGTATTTTAGGTAAATATCATTAAATCAGAGAATGAAAAATAAAAGCGAGTGAGTGGAACTGAGAGTTTTATATCTGAGGGTAAGGGTCATGCTAATTTTTTGGCAGTTTTCCCTACTAGAGAGGGAAAAAAAGTCCAAGATATAATATTTGTTAATGAAGTCCCAGGATATAGACTGACGAATGACTTGGGTACTTCTATGATTATAACTCATACTTTTCGAGTAGAGGAAAGTGGAGCTTAAAAGTAAGTTTTTATTCTCTTTGTAGTGGAGTGTTTTCACCCTATCTAGTCGTGTGTCTGGTTTAGTGTTAGATACACAAACCCATACTAGAGTCCCAGCAAAGTTACAGTCATCTCTCCACACTACCTCCTCTCCTTTTGGCATTTATATTCATTCTGCGCACCAAGTTCTGACGATACTCACACCTTCTTCAATTCCTCTCCTACTTTTTTATTTCTACTTCATAGAAACACTCGTATGAAATATAATACCTTCTTCTACGGTTCCAGTACATTCATCTAACTAAAGCCGCTACGTCATATTCCAACCAGAAAAATATATACCTTACTGCTATGCATATAGTTGTTCAGACTACATAATACCATTATTATTTTTTCGTTAATAGGAAAAAGGTTTATATTCTCCTTCACCCTTTTTAGCTTTATTTATTTTGACAGGTTTCTTGTAAAATTGTTTATAAAGACTTTAAATGATAACACTCTTTTATGAAGTCGCGCAGATATTGCCCACAAGTATGATAAGCCTGTCCATTCTATCCGTAAAAAGTCAGACGTAGTCCGCATGCTTTTGTTTCCGGTTAATGCTTTTTAACTTCAGCTGTTCCTGTATTATAAGGCACTACCCGTAACCCATTTTTTCCTGTAATTTTCAAAGGAAATGCGCATAATTATATCTAGTTAATACCAAACTATGTCTCAAGATTTTCAAAGGCCGTGGCCCGACTCCTGGCTATCTCATTAGGATTTTTTCTAAAGGAAATTCGCTAAAAGTAATGCAATAAATAATATCTTTTCTATTGTAACAATTATTTTTGCTTCCCTATCTCCCATAAGAGTATATGGGAGCAATTCATATTGTTATATGAAGAAATGTGACTTCCTCTTTCCTCATTAAATTTGATCGTTTTAGCACCTTCATATCCTATAAATTTTTATGAGTATGAATCATAAAATTATCTGAATTATTTCAATGGATCCGTAGCACTTATCTGTTGACACAAGACAAGTCAACACGCTAAAACGATTCAAACAAACTGAAATAAAAAATCGAGTCCATTAAGAAAAAATCTTATTAGATTCTGGGTAATATCCAACAAGGTTTCCCCAAATACTAGACATATTGAATTGGGTTTTTTAGATTCTAAAATCTAAAAATTTTAGAAAGCTATTTTTGTCCTAGTTTACAAAATTGAAAATCCAACAAAACTTGGACCGCATTTGTGACGAGGGTAGATCTCAACATTTAAATACAGGCTTCGAAACGGACCGTATTGGTTATGATATTAAATAATTAAATAGGTAAGTTTAGTTCCATATCATATGGAGCTTGTTTTACATTTAGAGTTGAATAAATGGTTTGAATTTAACTTAGGGAAAGCTTAACAACATTCAGTTTTATGATTTCATATGCTGCCATTCTTTATTTACTGCACCTTTGGCGCTAAAAAAACACTAGCTGATCCATAAACGCTTTTGCATCGAAATATTTAGTAAAGTAGGCTGTTGTAACGGCTATTTGATGAAGTACGAGTTGTTATTCAGATAGACTTATTATTAAGTATAATGATTCCTAGTGATTAGGGAATTAGGATTTCACTATAATCGATACTGTCTTTCTGAAAAAGTATTTTCTTATACGTGCCTCACGAAGTTCAAATAAAGAATCAGATCTATATTTCTTAGTTGAAATCCTCTACACTTGCATTCCCACACAGGTAGGTCTCCTATTTTTTTTTATTTATTTAGTTAAGTACGACTACAAAACAGTTGTTATTAGTACTTATGTTATAAGTTATTTTATCGTGACATAATTAGAAGGAGAAAATATCCATTGATATCACTCCATAGCGTTCAGTTTTAAAGATCATTGAAAAAAACTAAATTTGAAAAAAAAAAAAACAAGAGAAATTAAATTAACTTTAACATGATAATATTTTAAATTAAACATTTAAAACTCATTTAAACTAAGAGGTCTCTCGACCATTGTCTCTTCAGCCGCCTAGGAGCATTGTCTGGAATGGTTGGAGAGAAAAGAGCCTGAACAAAAGGATTATAGTGATCAGATAAGGATTGATGAAAGGATTGATAACGGAATCGGCATAGATCGCGGACAAAGGGTACTTTGAGATCATCGTGTAGGGTTTGGTTGGAAACATAAAAGGGAGCATTTGTGATTGTTCTAAGGATTTTGGTTTGGGTGTTTGGTGTCTGAGTGAATTGGAGGGTTTGGTGCTACCCCAGACCTCCATGCCATAGGCCCAAGCTGGCTTTAGGATCGAATTATATATTCGAAGCTTGTTATTCAGAGTCAGCTTGGAGCGTCGGCCTAGAAGTCTGGTAAGTAGTTTGTAACGTCTTGCTACTTCAGTTCGTTTAGTCTTTGTATGGTGGGCCCAAGTTAAGCGTCTGTCGATGTGTATAAGCACCATAGGTGGGGAGATAGGCAGCTTCCTTGAGGGCATCCTCCCGTGACTTTGATGTTAACATTTGAGCTTCCGAGCGTAGTGCTAATTTTACTATCTTTCAGGATGGTTTATATCCAGTTGATGATGGTTTTTGGAGTTTTTCTTATATATTGCTTATTCTAGCTTTGTCAAATGTCCCTTCTACATCAAAGAAGAGAGCCAAGGTAAACTCCCCTCTATGCAGAGATTTTTCAATTGTTGAGTTTGCTGCATGAAGGGCAGTCTCGGTGGATTTACCTTTTAGGCATGCATACTGAGTTACTTCAAGTGGTTGCTTTGAGAGGGTCTCTTCTAAAAGATATCTGTCTACGATTCATGTAAGAGCTTTCAGCATAAATATGTATGGCTTATGGATCTAAAAGATTTATCTATTTTGTAATCTTTCCGTCCAGCTTTAGGTATAAATACTACCCTGTAGCCTTCCATGCTTCTGGGACTATCCCCATCGCTAAGCTACTTCTAATAATCTCCTTGATAGAAGGCAAGCGCAGGTATAATTCGTTTTGTAATGGAGCTGGAAATATCTCTTCCGGCCTGTATGCCTTGAATAGATCAAACTGGTTTACAGCCCACCGGATTGATTCATCGGTGATTAATTAATTGAAGAATGTCTTGGTTTTTGCTCTACCACAGAACTTTTTCTGATTCTTTACTTTTTGCTGGATATGCTTTCTTAAATGCACCTCTATCCATTTTTTCTGGAATCTGGTTCTATCTTCAAGTTTATTACTTATTAACACTTTGTTAAGATGTTAAAGCTGTTCACGGTAAGCATTCCAATTGGGTCTTCTTGGTACTCTGCGTGGTGATGTTGTAATTTGGTCGGTTTTAATGCTTAGGCAAATCATGCGGCGGTAGATATTAAGATTTTTGAGGAGACGTACTAATTAGAAATTAAATCATCAATGTTAAATCAAACAAACTGTTGGTGTTGGTAAATGTTTACATCATATATCGCAACCCATTCTCACTTTAATTATTTCAGTAACAACAGATTTAAGTTACAACTGTTTTAAGTTTTTAAACAAAATTGAAAATATCATCAAAGCACATAATCATGAAAAATGAAGTTTTAAGGCACCTTAAAATATATTTTTTAAATTTAATTTTTTCGACCTTTATTCGACCAGATTTCATTAATTTATTCTTTTTTTTTAAAATATCCTATATTTATTATATTTTAAATACATGTGTATATTTTTACAAAATATGTTTTTCCCACATAAATGAAGAATTCTCTTGCGCTATGTGGGCATTAGCCAACATTGGTGGTTTTGAGGAGGCGGATATGAGCCGCCTCCATGTTCAAGGTCGTTAAGGCGTCAATTATAATTCTGACCAGACACGATGGAGTTCGCATTCCAGGTTACGCTCTCAGTGTATGTAACATTATTGTTCAAATAAATTTTAGGCATCTTTAGATTACACTTGGAGCGTAATAGTTGCCAAAACCATCTGAGGTTGAACTCGCAAGAGTTATCCCTGATGAGCCACAAGCCTTCAAACGGGTATTGTCATTATTATTTCGACCTACTTGTCTACCCTTCTCCCCTACCCCAATAAGAGAGTATTTTGAGTGGTAAAGCATCGCTCGGCTTGTCATGATGTATGGGAACGGACCATGTCTTAATGGCAGGCTAAAGACAAAGCTAGTAAAGCCTTAATGCCTTGGAAGGTAAACTTACTTACCATGAATATACCTATGAGAGTATGATAACAGAGGTCAATTTATCCTAACACCCTGCTTAAACGTATTGACCGTACCTTGCGTAATAATATCACAAGATACCGAGAGGGAACAAGCCAGGAACAACCTCCGTCCAAGATACCAGTGCTGGTAGCTGTTCGATTAAACATAATAATAATAGAATTCATACGGGGGTTCTTGCAACTATGTTTCGACCGCACACTCAATTTACGTATTTCTATGTTCTGCGTTTCCCCTATCCAAACAGATACTTCATTGAATGCTTCACTTATTCTTCTGCATCAAATTTTTACGTGGTGTAGGAAGTAAATACTTTTTCTGAGCATTTCATAAGAGTATAATGAATCAAGACAGTAAAATAGAAAATGTTCTATATAGTACATCGTTTTAGAAATAAGAGGAAAGAACAAGGCAGGGTGGAGGAAGGGTAAAAGTGAAAGGCTTTCTTTGAGAACTCTAGCTAGATTTTATTGGCTTTAAGAGAAGAAGTGTCATGTTTTAAGGTCCCCACCCCTTTGATGTCTCTTCTGGGCCATGTCTCGTCCTTCTTACCCTCTCCCAAGTTTTAAGAGCACACTCTTACATGTTCCCTTGGCCCCAGATTTAAACGATTAATCCACTTGCTCCTGTCTAAAACCTAAAATAGCTCCCTGTAAACATTATTTTCTCTCCAGATTTCTTTTTTCTGAAGTTAATTGTTTTAAAAGTTAGACGTAAAAAAGTCAAAGTTTGTTTGGCTCAGAGGCTTTTTGTTTTAATTTTTTCCTTGCCTCTGGTCCTTGGAGGAAAAATGTTTGCTAATTGAGAGATAGGGCTTTATTTTCCCTTTTTCTTTAAAAATAATATTTTTTTAAATATTTTTAAAATAAAAAATAGAGACATTATTTTCTAAATAAATTTATCAATAATATTCAAGATTTTTTTTTTACTTTTCCTCACATATTGCGGTAGGTATAAAGAAAAGTATTTTATTTACCCTAAAAATCCGAAGCCGAGGTTTCATCATAATTATAAACGGTATGACAACCTAGATATTAAAGAACTAAGGTGATATTAAGTTACCTAAAAGTTTTGAGGTAAACCGTAGTGAGATCGATGTAATACCAACTCAAACCTCGGATAATCTAAGGACCTAAGTAATAACACCTTAAACTATGAATAATCTTGATATTCTAAAGACGAGCGAAGAAAGTCCGAAATCATAACACTCTTGACTTTGGAACTCCCTTTATAATGAGGTCGAACGCAGTACGGCTGAGGTAATACCATCTTAGGTTTTGAATACTCATGACATACTGAGGACGAGCGAAACGAGTTCAAAGGTTGAGGAAAAATACTGAGGTGACTTTTACCTGATTTGTATTTTACTATTTTTTATTGGTCGTAGAAAAATCTAATAAAAGTGCAAAAAGCTCTTTTATAATTTTTTGCATTTTTCAATATTTAAAATAGTTTTACTAAAAAATGTTTTACATAAGAAAGAGACTAAAAGAAGAGTTAAACTTATATACTTACACTCGATTGTTACATATAATACTATGTCAAATTAGACGATAGTAAGTTATTTTGTCCTTGACCAAGGTTTTCTTAACTTTTCATCTTTCCAAAGGAAAATTGATCACGGATCACTTTAAGAACGGCACCGGTATTTGTGCCTTTACTGCATTAGTAAAAACCACTGTACTATGTTCCACTTACATAGCTGCACTTGTGGCTACTTCATAGTTTTTGGCATAGTTTCTCTGTTTTACTAGAAAATATAAATGCATTATCCTCATCAAGTCCGCCAGCTTCAAACGTAGTGCTATATTTACCAATTACATACATAGTCTTATTCTAACTAGATTCTAGCTTATCACTTGTCCAACAGTATCATCCGACGGCGAGAAAGCAAGAAAGAGACCACAAGCAGCACCAAAGTTTACGAGTATATACCTGTTTATACCTATAGTATAGTATACTATGGATAGTATACTACAGTATCGCTTGAAGTCTATCAGAACCGAATTGAAGTGTAGCTTACAGTTTCTTAAGTCCTAAAGATTAAATATGAATTCATTAGTCTCATCTAGCTCGCCACATATTAAACAGTGTTAGATATACCTAATTCATTATTTTTATGCTTTGTTGTAACTAAAGCAATCTAACCCTTGAGAATCTAGAGTTCCATCATTTCTCGTCGTATCTGCAGAAGAAATCTTTTTATTCAGGAGTATTTAACACTTGTTAAATTCTAGACAAGTGTCTTAATAAAGATTCTATCGGTAAGCATATCTTCAGCTTATCGTTCACTGACCATCTTTTTGGATTAAGGTTCTTAATTCTTCAAAAATATTACTCATGACTCTTTGACGCATCTACTGATATTAGGTCGACCTAAATATCAGAATCTCTCTGAACATCTTGATTATTCCTCCAGAATATCAGAATCTCTCTGAACATCTTGATTATTCCTCCAGAATATCAGAATCTCTCTGAACATCTTGATTATTCCTCCAGAATATCATCTCTCTGAAAATCTTGATTATTCCTCCAGAATATCAGAATATCCTGAATCTCTCTGTAATTTAAAATAAATTATATTTATTTTTATAAAATTATTATAAAAAAAATAAATTAAAATAATTATATTATACAACATCTTTAGTTGTATTATAAAATAAATAGTGAGAACCGATCACTTCTATTTAAACAAAAATGAAGTATATAACTTATTTTTAATTACAAAAAGATACTTATCTCATTAACTTCTTGGCAAGTAATAACTATACACCAAAAGATAATAACGAAAGCTTGAAGTTAATCGAATTCTACAAAATTATTGACTGTTGCACATAAACTGATATGCAATTAAGGCTACATAATAAAAAACGAAAGAAGGGACATAAAAGATCAAACATAGTAAATATGAGTCATCTTGTATGACCTCTTTAAAAACTTAATTTTGTTTGTGCAATTTTTCTTGAGCCTGTATGATGTTCATAAAAGACGTTACAGTTATTACTCTAATAGCTAAGCTTTAACCTCGTGAAGGGGAAATATTACAGGTTAAAAGTAAGTGAAAGACATGGACGGAGTTTTATTTATACGATAATGTTGATATTGGGGTGGAATAAGAGTTCCTGGGCTAGAAACAAGGGTATAAAAGGGTCCAGTAATAGAGCCATAGCACGTGGTGGAGAGGTTATAAGATGAAAAAACATTAACAAGAATATACAACCTTGATACTAAAGAAGAATCTAGATGGAGCCAAGGTACTGTAAGGGGAAATGTTTTTACCCTTGACGGATCACGTCTGCCACCCGATTAAGGCAACTCCTGCTTAGTTTCAATTAACTGGCTACAAGGGAGGAAACACTATCTAACAACGCAGTATAAACAATTACAAACTAAATAAGAAGAAAACTCAGTTAAATTGGTGACAAAATAACATTGTATGTTTTAAATTATTTTATATTAAATGGAATGAATAAGAGAAATAGAGTCTATTTAGAATACTGTTTTTGTGACAATTTGAATTACAAAAAAGGTATTTACGTGCTTCCGTGCTCAACAGCCGAAAACTGTAAACAGCTTGCATTTTGTTCCGTCATGAATTTTTCCCCCTTCGGTTTGATACTATTGAAACCAATAATAACTTTGTATTTTTCTATGAATGTTCTTTGTGTGAATGTTTAATTGCTTGCAATTTTAACTTTCTTGCAATTCTAAATATCACGATGAAATGTAAACTAGATAAATAACATAGCACCTAAGAAGCTAAGTTTTGCTAACCAAGCTAGTTTGTACAAAGCTCTTAGTTTGTCCAAAATACACAGTCATACTTTAATATCATCATAAATCCTAATTAGTTAATAACAGCATTAACAAATATTAAAAAGCACATACTACATTTTAAAAATTATATAAATTATTTTTGGAAAGATAAAATAGTACAGGAACAAAAACTAAACTCCAATACAAAAAATATAATGGAACTACAGAGTTATAGAGTTATTGAGATCCATACGGTTTGTTAATATCTAAATAATGATTTATCAGTTTAAATAAAAATAAGTTTAAATAGCATTTGTACTCTTTACTGATAAGGTTCCTAGTCAATATTGAAAGACTGGATCAATACTGGCCTTGCTCCAAAAGTCATTAAGCTCACAAACAGTCTAAAGCCACAAATATTGTCCCATCCTCTTGTGAAGCTAGGGGAATATGGAACCACTAATAATATTAGCTTAATCCCTGCTACAAACTCTGCTTTGAATCCCTAACTCTAAATCAAATTCAAGCTTTTATAAACTTTTCAATTCTAGTTCATTATTACTTTAAACAACAAGTATTCTCTGTCTGTATAGTTCCTTAGTTTATTGGTAAGAATTGCATTCTGAATCGCTAAAAATATGAAGAAATCTATAGACGAACCAGCACAAGAAACACAATCAATTAAGGAGAAAGGTTGGAGTTTTTAATTTTAGGAACAAAAAATTTAACATAGTAAGATTATACTATTATATAACCTGAACTATAATATTTGTAGGGATCAATAAAATCATTGAACCCCTAATACCGAAGAAAAAAGAAAAAAATTAATTCTAATACCTTGTAATAAAACACGCAAGAAATCTAAAGGTGTCATATATTTAAGTAACACATTACAAAACAAATCATTGAGATATTGTCATGTAACTAATAACATCCTTTCTCCTCCTCGAGTATGTTTACTTTGGTTTAACTAAAACTGCCCCAACTTTTGGATAGGTTTAAGGCGCAAATCATTAGACGTGTTTCGTTAGAGATTGCAAGTACTCTTTTGCCTAACTTTCCCAAAAGGCTTGTGTAAGTAAATTCTGATCATTTCGTCTTTGTGTAGGAAACTCCAAATATTTTTTTTTTTTTCCAAATATTTTTTGGAAAGGGGGCCAGCCAAATCAGTCATTTGGTGTCAATGGCTTAGGAATCACTGGGTCCACTGGATTTTCTGATAGGGGTCGACTGTTGCTGGCAAATTCTACCTGTATTAGAAAGCTCCTCATCTTTGGGGTGTTGGCATTTAAGTATGGCGCCCATTTCGGCCTTATTGCTTCTCATAAGTTTGTCCCAACCACCCGCGTATGGAGCTTCAGGAGGTACGAACCCTTTGAATTTGTTCTTAAAAGAGTTTACCAAGGGCCGTTCATAACTCATGACTAGCCTACTCAAAATCGGTCCCATTATCCGAAAATAATGTCACCAATTAAAAGTTAATTAAAAGTATGACCATAACACAAATGTCTGTGTCAAGGAAATTAGCAAGCTTAATGTGCAAGGTGCAAGTAGATAAGCAGGTAAAAATAACTCTCTATATTGTTCTCTCCTCCTTCCTACAATTAATTTGGTTGGGCCAAAATAATGCACCGATGGTGAAGGGGCCATCCGTGGAGGTTTACGCTTTCCGAAACGAAGTGGACATTGAACATATTATGTCGTAACCTTCATAACCGAATCTCTTAATCGGACCATCCAAAATTTCTACCTTATTGCAATCATGGACGTATGCGCTTCTTGGTGGAATAACTTGGCCTGGGAATGTCCGGCACTTACAACCCCAATGCTTTCTGTCCAAAATAATTGGACTTTTCTAGATCGAAGGAAGTGCTCATTCATCCTTCTACTCTTATTATTCCTTCGTCATATATTATTGGCCATAAATGTTTCAGTTTACCATTTTTAGGCAGTTGTTTTGCTTGCTTTAGATTTTGTATATCTTCCAAAAAGTCTTGAGCCTGATAAGCGTTGATGATCTCATTCTCCGCAGTATTTAATGTAAATATTTATTCATTAATATTTCACGTTAAGCTCGGGTATTAGCATTAGATCTCGTATAAAATTTCAATAGAAATTGACAATCGAAATCCTAACGATGGAACTAGGGCATGTTGTTCCATCCACGTTGTAGTGATGACAGTTTTTTTAGAGGAAGTACGGGCGTGGGCTATAACAAAGGATGACTCAATCCGACCAGCTTGTTTCACACTCTAATAACCTAGAGCAGCAAATGCATCTTCGCTCAAATTACTAAATCTATCACTTAATCTTTGGTTATAGCACCTCGATATTTCTAATTCTTTAAGTTTTTTAATTTTTCTATTCAATTTATAATAATTGTAACTTGCGACTTATTGTCTCGTCCCAGCCTACCTGCTATCTCCAAATGTTTTACACCAAAAATCTCCCTTTAATTGCTGTTTGTGTAGCAAAGCCCAGAGGGTCATGAATCGACACAGTTGATCTGAGTACATCCCTCTTGGTCAGAAACTTTAGATTAGTACAAGTCATCTACCCTAAATACCGTAGGCCCAAAAGGTAAATTTGTTCGTGTTTGAACCCTACCATATTCCAAGAATCCTTACAATAGGAAGATCAGTTTGCTAGGAATTGTTTCCTTTATGTTCCTCTGACATTCCTAATAATCCTTTTTTAGAAAAACAAATTTCGAGGCTATGGATTATATTCTATCTCTCGTCTATTGTGGCATTTTAAAACTTTGAACAGTTTTCTTTTCTTTTTGCAAATCACAAATACCAGCTGAGCATTTACTTATATATGTTGTTTTTAATCTCATATTGTCTTCTGAAGTTTGATTTGGTTGGTTCATGTTACGTGTTAAGCTATTTTTTGGCACAATTTATAACCCTTCACATTATTAATATTAAAACTAGGCATCGTAGTCTTCGATAGAGTTGCTGGGTCTAAGTCTTTCTCTTTAGGATGATAGAAAATGCTCTATCTCTCCTCCTCCATTTTAAACCACAACGAGAAGTGTTTTTCAGATGGAACAGTAAGTACTTGGGTATATGACGTCATACATGTTTAAACAACAATAGGGTTTAGGTTATAAATAAGGACACATCATTTGACAGAAGGCTTTTTCTTTAAAAGTCATCAAGGTAGGTTTTTGTACCATGTTCCATTTCGATCCGAGAAAGTGTTTGAAAGTTATCATGTCCCATAAAAACGTTAAGAAACAAAATCTCGTACATAAACACACACACATACTCACTCACACAAACACACACACACATAAGTTGTTAAACATTATTTAATTAGTTATACATTTTCTCTTTGTTAAATAAGTTTTCCGTCTAGTCATATCAATAGTATATGTAATTCGTAAGTAATAGTTTAATATTTCTGATTTGATTACAAAGCATGTAGTACCTCGGTGGAGCATGCTATTTTATTTCTACAAAAAAAAAACACACACACACCAAACATATATATGTATATATCCCTCTATGTTTAAAAATTTTAAAATGCCCTAAAAATTTGGTCAAATTAGTCCAATCATATTTTAAAGATAGATCCAGCAAACTTTCAATGGACTCATTCAGTAAAATTGATAAACCGACCTGTGGGTGTCCACAAGGTTCTTCAAGTTCCCCAGGATTCTGGAATATTCAGTTCAACACTATTCTACAACTTCAAATTATCACCAAACTGTTTAGGTGTAGCATTCGCAGATGATTATCTTCTTTTAGTTGCAGCAAAATCAGAAGAAGAATTAGAAGTAGTTACTAATGAAGCATTACGACTGATCAATAGCTGGGCCATTAGAAACAAGATAAATTTCAGTAAAGAAAATCCCAATACCTCTATATTACCAGACAAAAGAAAAAAGAATTAAATTTATACTTAGATACTAATAAATTAAAACAGAAAACTACTTAAAATACTTAGGTATATACCTAACAGATAACTGGACATGGGGTACACATATTCGGAAAACCATTTCTAAGATTCAATCATTTGTACATATTTTATCAAGATCAGCAAAACTACATTGGGGTCTAGGCTGCAACGCTCTGAAAATTATATATATAACGGTGCCTTTCTCCCAATGATATTACATGGCTGCTCCTGCTTGGATTGAAGGGTTAGAAGTCAAGGCTAATAGACAAAGATAAAGACTTGTCAACGTTTGATTGCCTAAGGATTATAAAGGGTTACCGAACATATCCTATGAAGCTTGCTGTGTCTTAGGAGGGATCCTTCCAATCTGTGAAGAAGCGTATCAAGCGAATGATCTTTACAGAATCCAAAAGGTTCCAAATTAGATTGGATTGACAGTGAAAATTTAGAACATCCATTAGATTATAAATTTTGGCCTCACCCAGCAAATTATATAGAAAGTTAATTTTAGAAGAGCGCAAATGACAGTGATTTTAGCTTATCTATTACTGACGGTAGTAAAAATTCATTGGCTGTGCATTTGTGGTCTATTCAAATTCTAACGTTATTCCACTAAAACGTTTAAAACTTTCACCACAATGTTCAAACTACCAAGCAGAACAGTTTGCTATCTTTAAAGCGGTCGAATGGCTATTTGAAAGAAACAATGGAAATAAAAGATACATTATTAAAACAGACAGCAGATCTACATTAGATTGTCTTAACAGTATTTGGAACCATAATCCTTTACTAATGAAAAATTCGAAATTTAATTAACGTTTTACCTTTCGGCCAAGTCTCTTTTATTGGTTAGAGACATGCAGGAATAGAGGGAAATGAAATTGCAGACAGTTTAGCCAAAATAGCAAGTACTGATGACAGCCTTCCAGTAAGTTACCAATTTTATCCTAAGTCTTATGCAATTAAAAAGTCAAGAAAGAGAAAATCGAGAATTGGATCTTACTTGGAACAATTCATCCAACGGAGCTACAACTAAATTATTTTTTCCAAATTAGCCATCGTTTGAAGTTTGGACCATGGGATTATTCATATAAATTTACCATGTTTACAACAGGACATGGAAAATTTAACGAGTATCTGAAAAGTTTCAACTTAAATGATTCTCGTTGTTGTAAGTGTGACGGCAGAACAGACCGGTCTCCCATGCATTTAATATATGACTGTAACATATTAGATAGAGAAAAACTTCCATTAATACAATATATAATGTCAACAGGAAACAACTGGCCAGTACCTGCAACTCAACTTGTACAAAAAGAATTTAACAACATTAATTTTATTGACGCTATTAATTTTGAAAATTTATAAATATTTAAAAAAAAAAAATACCTTAGAAATAATGACCATAAATATGAACTAATTTTGAAGAACACTTATTTTAAGAAGATAAAGCCTAAATTACAATAGAAAAAAAAACAAAAATAAAAGAAAACACCTTTAAGAACATATCAAATATTTATATATGATTATATTTTGATAAGCATGTAATATAATTGTGGGACATGCTGCAAATAAACGGCCTCTAGTAGGATGACTACCAGAGGTAAAAAAAATATCCCTCTATGACCCAACCTCATAAGCTCTTTTTTTCCAAATTCGCTAAAAACAACTAATATTCATAAGGCAGGATCTGTACCACGATACTGTAACAGTGGAGGCGTAATGACCCTTGTTTAAGATCAGGAGGCAAAGGGGAATAAATCTCTTACTCTTCTATTCAACTTCTGTACTTTAAAAATCATGAGGATAAAAATTAATTTTAAATCACCATTTTTACATGTAAATTCCCTGAAATAAACTTTACGGAAATAAAATCTAAATCTCGTTTGCCGAGAATAGGTTTATTCATTATAGATTTAGAAAAATGAAAGTATATGAATTCTTAGAGGTTCCAATTTAAACTGAGCAATTGATACTGGTAGTTTGTAGTTCAGTTTCTCTCTAACCTATAACCTCAATAAATACTAGAGAATGTTTTTTTTTATAAATTTATTTCCTTTTTTATTAACATTTAAGGTTCAAATGAAAATGAATACCTGAATATAGTTTTATAACATTTCTATTAGTGATCAAGTAATATTCTTTGATAAAAA
Organism: Microvelia longipes; assembly: GCA_018340805.1. NCBI lineage: Eukaryota > Metazoa > Arthropoda > Insecta > Hemiptera > Veliidae > Microvelia > Microvelia longipes. Next base: position 48,217,105 of record JACMZG010000008.1, on the reverse strand, counting down.
TCATTACTAATACCGGAATAACCAAATTGCTAATAAGTGTTAATAAACTGTTCATCAATAATATGAGTTAATTGAGACTAAGTATTTTAAACGTCAGAGAATGGAAACATATTTCCTACAGACATCAATAGAATTATCACGTATAAAAATTCTAACGGTTGTAGTTTTCTCAAGAGATAATAGAAATGTTATAAGAAGATATTCTGGTATTAATTTTCATACAATGAAAGTAAATATCAAGAAAGGGACAATGTAAAGATGACTATACATAGGGAAAAAAGGACATTCTATATTATCTATAGCGGTTATAGGTTGGCAAGAGAAACTGCGCTATAAACTACTGGTAGCATCTCCCTAGCCAAAAACATGACAATTGCTTGAAATATGGTTCCCTAAAACTTCCTTAAACAGAATATACTCCCTTCTTGATAAAATCCTCCAATTATTCTCAAGTTTCTCTGCGGTATACATACAATTTTTTTTTATTTTACTCAATTGCTTTTTAAAAACAAAAGTTATTTTTTGGAAATAAGGTTTATCATAACAATCTTCAAAAATTTTTATTGTAAGAACTCAAATAACTTTTAATCATTTTTTGTGGTACTTTCATACTGTTCAAGTTTCGGTTTCGCTTAAAACTGTGCTACCCGTACAGGAAACATTTTAAAGTACTAACTAGATAATAAAACTTGACGAACAAAGGTCAATTTAAAAACATAATAACCCATTATAATCGACATTAATTTTTCTCATTTCACATATTATTTCTTCACATGAGTTATAGACGGAAACGTAAATCCAGACTTGTCAAGAACGAAATCCACGAAATTCAACCTCGCATTCGGGGGAAATGCGTCCAACGTACGGGGGTACATCTACTTAAAACATAGGCTAAATTGGTGAACCTTAAAATCAAGACCTATACTAGTATAAGCTGGTATAGATTCTAGCTTTAACTACTAACTACTATTTTAGCTACTTAACACTGAAATCCTTAAAAAATCAATAAAATCATGTTAAGTTGTCATCACTTTTACTGCCTAAGCTGAGAAATTACACTTTTTATGCATGTAAACGAGACGGCATATAAAACTTACATAATAAGAACAAGACCAAATAACTTTGAGGTACAAGAAATGTGTATTAACTTCTTTACAACCACTCATATCATAATTCATTCATGATTATGCCTGGGATGGGTATCCTAGGCAGAACGCACTTTAGGGGTCAAATTTACCACCCAAGTTAATAAAAGTGTAACGGGTGTAAACGTAGTGACTCGTAATGGGCATGGCTGGTCAAACCACCAAGTTAACAAACAGTGTAATGGCTGGAAACGGGGTTTAATTTTTCGTAAATACCTTCCTAAACAAGGATCTGAAATTCTGTCGACTCGTATCGGATGGGTGTCCCAGGCAGAACCTTTGACCCCTAAAGTGCGTTCTGCCTGGGACACCCATCCGATACGAGTCGGCAGAATTGCAGATCCTGTTCAGGAATGTATTTACGAAAAATTGAGAGACCGGTTCCAGCCATTTAACTTTTTATTAACAAAACACCCCTGGGCTCTTGGTCTATATGGGATAACCATAAAACGTCAGTTATTTGATTTCAAACATATCTAAATGAATATTGCCGTGTTAAACTCGATGTATGTATTCTAAGGAATAATTTCTGAAAAATTTAATTTAAATTTTATTTTTTCTTTAAGCAGTTAAGCTCTAATTTGTTAGTATTATAATTTAAGTTGTCTATACTGATTCCTGCAATAACGTCACCGCAGGACTATAACCTGACATGACAAAAAAATGTCATTCATAAAACCCTCCAATTGAATCACCTTGCCTTTACATTCCTTTGGTATAGACTTGGATGATTTTTTTTAATAATTATACAAACGTAAACATAACAGCTTTAGGGAATTTGTTGTTCCTTTGCAGCGCTGGTTCTTTAAGGTAGCGGAAAAAATAGTAAGCTGGCTTTAATCGGTTTGACTGGTATATTTCCGTTCTGAGAGAAGATCTGCACAATACAGTGTTTGCTTGAATTTAGATATTTGTTATGACAATTTGTTTATTTAATACTATTTGGGAACGTTTGGTTTAAAAAAAATTGGTTTTCCTTATATACTTTTTTAATCCCTTTTAATTTTGCTTGTTAGCATCAATGAGGAAAAGTATATGGTGTTTCGATTTACTGTTTCATAAATCCATTCAATACATATTTAAATAAAGCAGAGCGCTGAGTTTTACGACTTTGTAGAGTGACGTTTTTTTCCTTTGGCGCATATTTTATTAATTGGAAATAAAACAGAAAGCATGCTACGCTGAGCCACATTATGATGTTCTAATACACAAAATAAAGAGCATATTTGTGCCGATTTCCAAAAGATCATGTAAAAGTAGAAGAGAGTTTTTATAAATGAAATCAATTTTTTCGACATGTTATGACATGTCAAATCCAGACTATGGTCTGAAATTGACGTCATTGCAGATATAAACGATAAATTTTCAATGTTGACCGCCAATACCGATTCCTGCAATGCAGTCACACTTCATTAATTAAAAAAGTCAGGTTGTAACCTTCGAATGCGTTTGGTTTGTTATTCATCGAAGTTAATCACTTTATAAATTTCTAATATCTGGGATTACATCCTTGTTTTATAAACAGATTACAAACCTTCTTATAAAAAAATATGTCAAATTCTGCGTTTGAATTCAGGTTTTTTTAAAATTTCTTGTGTTGATTGTTACTTTTATAGTTCTAATAAATTAGTATCACTTTCTGATCTACAATGAGCTGCTCATACCCTTCAACCCCCATGCCGACTAATAATGAAAATAGTACAAAATTATGTGATGTTACTGTATCCATATGTAAAGGATTTTGGATTTATTTAGAAGCAGTTACAGCGACGTTGTATGTGAAATCACTAGATAGAGAAGAAGCAGGAGAGTGCTGTGGCTGCGAAAATTACCATTACTTGTTTTTCTCTTTTTTAACATGCTTAGTTTTTTCTCATTCTTTTGTGGGATTGTGGAATCAAAAGAGTGTAATGCATTTTTTACTATTGGTAAGTTTTTCTTTAAGATTGTCTCGTAGTTCGATTACTATTTGAAGACTTCGACACTTCCTGCCTCTCCATTAAGTTTATTGCCACTTGATATTGTTGTTACATTATGGTCAAGCTAAAACTATATTGTTTGAACATATTAAAAGTACTTAGCTAGGTAAAATGCCTACTTCGGTAACAACCAGATCCATTTGATTGATTAATGCGAAACATTTGGATTACCTTGAAACAATGTAAACTTATTTATAATTAAGATTGATGAAGACTGCAGTTCTAAAATAAACATTAATTTATTAAATTATCACAAAGTTTCACAGGATCTGCTTTCTTAAACAATTCTAAGAGGAACAACTTTCCTCTAAATTTACTTGAAATTATAAAAAAAGTTATGAAATCTGTACGTCATGTATCACCGACAATCATATGGACAATCATATGGGGAGGGGGAACTTATACAGGACACGCACACTTAAGCTAGTTCTTAAAAGAAACGCAAAATAATGAAATATTAAGTAAATAACAAAAAATTCGGAGCAAAATGAAACTTTAAAAAATCGGGTACGGGGTACCTCGGAACTTTTCCTCACCCTTCGGACTCGCTTCGCTCGTTCTCAGAATAGGATGGTTAACAAATGACCTTGGGTTTTTAAACTTCGGACTCGCTTCGCTCGTCCTCAGAATAGGATGGTTACGAGTGGCCTAGAGTTTAAGTACTTCGGACTCGCTTCGGTCGTCCTCAGACTAGGATGGTTAGCAAATGGCCTAGGGTTTTTAAACTTCCGAGGTACCCCGCACCCGTATATATTAGCATACAAGAACGTTAAACTTCGCATAATCTTAAATGAGAAAAAGTTCCGATATTTACTCGTTTTTTTTTTTATTTGAACTTTTGGCGAAAATTTGTAAGTTTGACAAATGTTAACAAACTTTTACGTTTAATAAAAGTGTCGCACTAATTAATCATTAAGTTCGCTTATATAAATTTTTAACTAATTAATAGATTTTGATCGGAGTTTTTTATATTTGTTCCTATTTTTTTTTGCGGTTCCAACGACGTGTTATATGTCAAAAACAGGTGTATACTTTTGGTATTATTAAGCGTCAAAATTTTAAATTTCAAAAGTAAATAAGTTCAAAATGGCGGCCAATATCAAAACCAAATTTAGAGGCTTTGTTTTTTTTTATTAAGGGGCATATTCCTGCCAAATTCAAGTACATCGGGTCATTTTTCGATTTTTACGATTTTTTTAAATTTTTGCTGACTAAGCAAATAGGGTTAATGGTGACATCAAATTTTGATATTCCGGGCAGCAAAAATAGATCCAAAGACTGATTTTTGTACCAAGTTTCAATTATCTAGCATAAACACAGTGGGAGTTATGCGTGACACAGACACACACCCAGACAGACATCAAGCTGAAATCGGTTCAGATGGTCCAAAAAACACCTAAAATGGATAATTCAAGTGAAATCTCGGGTTAAAATTTTTTGGGTGAAACCAATACTTTTCCTCTATATACCTTCTGTATGAAGGTGAGGAAAAGTAAAAAATAAACAGCCATTACGGATTCCAGGTATTTGTTGTTTCTTTATTATTGTCATAAACTGATCGCGGTGGACAACAAAACAAAAATTGTCTAGAGCTAACCTGGTGCAACAATCCTGCAGTGCAGTTATTTTTATTATTCTTATTTTTAATTAAATGACTTTTATTAACCACTTAATATTTCTTAGCCATATAAATTTGGGACAAAGTGTTGAAAATGACCCTGTTGAGGATGCAAACAATATAAAGAAATCGATTAAAATACTTAAAAACAAGCTGTCATGTTTTTATTACAAACTGGTTATGCTTGAAATAACTGTCTTAAATTTTTTATGTAAATAACTATGCTTATGCCTTAAATTTTAAGACAAACTCACCCACCGGCATTACTTATTTTAACTCTACGGAAACTAGAGACTCCCCCTCCCTTCGTGTCCTAATATTTTTATGTGTAAATATATGTTGAAATCGTCTTATTATTGTCACATATCCTGCATTTCGCACTTTTTGCAATAACCTTGTTAGGTAAGGTAAGTTTGCTTCTATTTCTCTTTCCAATAACATGTTCATGGAGTCTGTAAAGTCTTTTTTAAAGATCCTTGACGGAACTAAGAAAGTCTTGCCGAAACATATAAATATAATTATTTGAGAGTCACTACCGGAAAGTCACTACCGAAAAGTAACCTAAACATCCTTGATTATTAATTTAATCAAACAATCAGTAAACGGCTATAGAAAGCAGACAACGAGTAATTTATATCCTAAGCAGCACTTGAGTAGGTTACAACAAGGTTAAGCAGAGCCCCTGTGAATTCTTAAAATATGTTTTTTCAAATAAGTAATCAATGTATTGAGATAGATTATGGGCGATCGTCTTGTTTTGTCACGAGAAGGATTAAGGCAAATTGGTATAGTCGAGTTCCGCCAGGAGGTTTTATTTACCATAAAATCGTTCCGTCACTTTCATAAAAAAATGTGTTTTCTTCTGTCTTGAATCTTCATAAATTGTGTTTTGATAATAATTTATGAAGATAAATATTTATCAATGAAATAATAATATATTGGTTAACTGTTTTAAAAACTGTAAGAAACAAAACTTTGACTGTATTTCAAATTCTACTTTATATTAAGTAAAAACATCCTGCATTTAAAAGTTGATACTTTAATTTTTTGAACAATCAATTTTAAGATAAACTACTTTTGCCTGAGCTAAATTAAATTGTCTTTTACACACATGGAAGCAAAGTTTCTTATAGAACTAATGAGACGAAACACGCCCGGTCACAAATCCGTGGATCAGAGCCCAGCATTTATTACCGTCCGTAGCTTCCAAATTATTCTTAAGCTTAGGTGATAGTAATTACGGAGAGGTGATAGATCAGCTAGCAAGTAGGCCTCGATGTTGGACCCATTTTGCTAACTCTATTAGACAGAACTCAGTGTCCACCTTTTAAGTCCTTCCACAGAAGAGATACGGTTTTACTATAAGCTTATAGTAAAACCGAATGGAAGGAAACTTCCATAGCTTCAACTAAAAACAATGCGTGCCCCACTGCTACACTAAACTTTACTGCTTTCGAAACCAGATTTATATTTTATATAAGCTACTATTGACAGTCCTAAGTTTGGCCTAAACTCAGTTTCATTTAGGGTTAGGGGTCTCTACATTGTTGAAGTTTTAGCCACCGCAACGTCAAGGCCATATACATATTTTTGTTTTACTCCTCAAAGTCATCAGTTGTTATTTGATAAAAATCGCGATCATTTAGGGCAACCTCTGACTTAATTATTTTGCTAGGAGTTGCATAGTAAACGATAAAAATGTTCAAAAAACAAATTTCAGTTATGAATTCGCTCATAAAAATGAGAAATTTCTCGTGACCATGCTAAATAAAAATATTGGAGAATTTTCAAACTGTACCCGGTCAAATGGTCATGAGACATAGGGATTAAAAAGGATTACGTGACGCAACTCGACTATGCCCAGATTATGCCCCCTATATCCCAGTAAAGTATGTCCCAACATCTTTAGGGTTGTTTATGCTCTTAAGATCACACAGTCAGGTTTGCTGATACATGAAGTTTAACTTGTCTTGCTCAGAACTGATGATGCGTCAAGCAAGTTGTTATATGCTTGTGGTTCCTATTATAAACCTTCTGCGATTGAAGCTATGGTACTACTTTTTCAGGAACACTTTTATGCCTAGTAACACCTAGCATTATAGTCTATAGTGTTAAAATACATTTTTGAAAAATAAGGTTTTGAAGTTTTTCCTTTGCGTTCTTCTTGTCCAGTCTCTTAAAAGTTCTTTTTAACATAGATACTATGGAGCAGAATAATTAAAATAAACCACATTTTTCTCATCACTTACAGTCTAAGGGGCTTTCTTCTCATTTTTGAAATAATGTAGATACGCTTGATTTTTTACTCGTTATAAAATCTTTAAAAAATAATACGTTAATGTAGTTTTTAACATTTCAGACAATAATACATACAGGTTGTACAATTTTACTTTGTGAATTATATTGGAAAAAGCTTAACTGTATATTAATTTATATTTTCGCTGTATTTTTACCTCTTCAAGTGAGTATTTGTATTTCGTTTTATAAAAACAAACCCTCTCTCTTGACCACTGAAAAAATGTAAATATTGATATTGTATAATATTGATATACTTGATATTTGCTATTTACTTTTATTTTAAATATTTATTTTGATTAATTTCAGACTTTTGACTGTATACATTATATTTCAATGTCAAACATTTTTATTTATAAGAGAAGAGCTTTTATAAATGTTTTTTTAATGTTATAACATGATATTACATAAATTTAAATAAATTCCTTACTCACTTGTTAATAAAGGGTGAAAAAGGATTTGCAAAAATAGTAATAAATAACTATTTGTGTTTATTTGTAATAATGCATAGTAAAATAATAGTAAATAAATAACTATCTGTGTTTATTTGTAGTAATCCATAGTAACATAATAGTAAATAAATAACCATCTGTGTTTATTTGTAGTAATGCATAGTAACATAATAGTAAATAAATAACCATCTGTGTTTATTTGTAGTAATGCATAGTAACAGTAACATAATAGTAATAAACTGCGTAGGCTTCCGCGGTTATTGTCATGAAGATTTAGGTCTTCCGGTGGTGACCGCGTCAGTGCGCGGTCACCACCGGAAGACCTAAATCTTCACAACATAATAGTAAATAAATAACCATCTGTGTTTATTTGTAGTAATGCAGAGTAACATAATAGTAAATAATATATGTGCAATGAAGTTTGTCTATTCAAATTAGTCTGTCAAAATTTCACAAAAAAAATTATGCATGAAATCGTACATGTCTGGATAAATTAAATACATTAAGTAAATACCACTTCTTTATGTCCAAGTTTGAGCACATATACCTGCACCAAAAACTTAGTCCTATCATGAATTCGATCACAGGACTCGGAAACTTTCTCCAAAATCTTGTTATATTTTAATCCAAAACAAAACATGGTACTTAATAAGGCAGCCATTTTGAATTTTCATTAAACATTTCCGTCATGTCCGGATGGCCTTATAATCACATTTTCTATACAAAAATTCCGTAAAAAAGTATTTTAACTAAATAAGGTTTGTTGTACAAGTTAGAAACATTCTAAGCACAACAAGCTTATTGGTATTTAATATGTCATACTAGAATTATTTCCTAAACTTTTACTGCATACATTAAAAAGGTAAGTGACTTAATTCGCTCATCCCTATTATTTTTGACTCTTACTCATCCTCAGAATGTAAAGCCACTTAATTTATATTACAGTATATTTTTCAACTAGCGTCCCACCCCTTAGCGGTAAAAAATCCGAGGATATACTAGCCGTGAAATATTAAGTAAAATATAACGTATTTAGACTCTAGGGTTGGCAAAATCATTTCAAATTATGTAAAAATAGACCCAAAAAAATCTAAATATATAAAGAATAGTCCAAATTAGCAAGGTTAGTATCTAAATGCTGGCCAATTATGTATTATACATGTCTGCATGACCAAGGTTCTTATTAATCATAACTCGGACTTTGTAACGATCTAATATCGTCGCGAACTTATGTTATGAGAATGTAAGACTTAAAGGATCGATATAAAAAGTAAGGATCGAATGAAGTGCAAGTGATAAAGGTTAAAATGAGATAAAAGTGATAAAATGAGAACCGTGAACAGGTTTTATTTATAAATTTTAATAAAACTACTGTTAAATCATAACGGTAAGATTAAAACTAAAGATAGTAGTGATAAAAATGGTAAATATTTATAATAATTGAGTATGGGGTAATTTCCCCCTCTAAATCGGATTTGCTACGCTCGTCATCTATACTTCGGAAGTCGCGTCGCTTATCCTAAGAGGATGGAAATAACCTAATTTGTAATATTATTACATGCTGAGATTTACTAGAACAAAATTTCAACTCATGTGAATTATTATTTTTTTTACAAAACACATCCATGACATGTCATTCAATAAAATTAAACTTAAAAAATGTAAAAATGAGATAAAACTTGGCACGTTCTGAAATAATATTCTAGACGAGGTTATGGCAAACCACCATTTAAATTTAAATAGAGTCCTTACCGAGACTAGACTAATTGCAAGCAAAGTTTTACTTTTATACTTAGTTGTCTTAGTCCTTTTGCAATTCACGTTACAAAATTATCTTCAAATCTAGATACGTATGTAAGTCCTTCAACTCCTATTTTCCTGGTGTAATCAACCTATATTTTGACAAACATATTTGTTATGGAATCTTCCTAAGAATATAAAATTTAAAAGCATCTAGTATATGCACATGAGTGTTTAAAATTCAAGATTTTTTCTTTTTAGTCTAGTCCTCAGTACTTTTTTCTCCCTATTTTCGAGGCACTTATCTTACAAATTACCCGGTGCTCCCTGCAATTAATAAATACTTTAAATTTCAGATAAAACAAGGGGAATCTCAATCAGAAGAAGTGAGAGAAAAAACGCTATGCATTTTAAAATCGAGATATACTATTCCTCTGCTGTTAGATACTTTATGCGTTGTTATAATAATAAACTTTTTATACAGGAAAAAGTATTTTGAAGTTATATCTTCATTCTTCAAACAGTATGTGACAACTATTTTACAATATCTTAAGGTCATATATTTAATTTGCATCCATTTATGATAACTTAAACATAATAATTTAAATAGCTTTGGAATTTACACTAATTGATTATTATGTTGTACGCTATCTAACGAAATTTTGTTTATCACACATTCGTAAAGAAAATCAAATTAATTGGCAGTCAAACTTGGACTATTCAAGTAAAAAATATTTTGATATTTTATACATCATACTATAAGTATGATGAATCAGTGAAATACAATCTTAAACAATCGGTTACGAAATACCTTGGAACTTTTCATCATGACATCAAATTCGCTACGTTCATTCTCCCTACTTCGGACTCGCTTCATTCGTCCTCAGGACATTAAAATCACCAAATGTATACTGAAACACGTTTTCGTACACGCTTCACTTGTTCTCAAATGGTGAATACAATCGTTTCATTTCCAAATTGTCGACATCCCATCCAAGCACTGACATCGCTCGATACAGCTCAACATTTATGGTCCAACAAAAATTATGAATATACTTATAATTATGAATTATGAAACATAGTATCCTTATTTATTACACAAAGGGATATATTTACCCTAAATTTCTACTTAATTGCTTACACTGAATTACAATTACTCTTCTATATCTACCAGTAAAAAAAACTATACATGTTATTCGATAAAAATTGAACTAATACTAATTATAGGATGCATATTTTCTGATGCCGAATATACCATTACATTACTAAAGAAAGTAAAAATACGGGTCGAGTCAGAACTCATGGGGAAAGTCAGTAATGTTACTTTTAGGTCATGAGAACAGAACTTTAATCGTCTACTATGCGAGCATATTCTTCCTTCGTATTCTTTCTCACTAAGTTCTATTTTTAAATTTCAGGCGTTGTCAAGATAGTCGCCAACCAACGGGAGATGAATGCGTTCCATGTTGTGGACAACGACCTATGTATATTGACTATATATCGTAATAATTTATTTTTAATTATAAAATTAAACTGTCTAATATAATTTCATTGTTTTATTTATATTTAAATAAAAATAACAACAATCAAATTTTATAAAAGTGCAGTAATAGTACAGCTTATTGACTGTATGAGACTGCGTTAAATGTCGAAATCAATCTTTTAGCACGTAGATAATTTAGCCACAATTATCCATTATGTCGGATTAAATCTATTAAATTAATGTTGTTGAATGAAATGTAAACGTATCTGCCATAACTAGTGTTCTCTGGAAGTTGGAAGATGACGATGACCACGCGGAGTGCTTTGGCTAGTTATAAACATTACTATACGAAGTATGAAATGTTAATTTAAAACTGAACATGGGCAATAAGCGGGAAGTAAAGCTCCACCTACTCAGTTGAAAGGTAGGTCCGCCGCCGCGCTAGCGAAGTCGACATCCAAGTTTTCCCATAATTGAGTCGGCAGTTTTTTTATCATTAGACTCTGATCTAGACTAAATCATTTAAATAAATGAAATAACTGGTTTGTCAAAAAACTCTCATATAGCAATAAAGTTACATATTAAAGACAATATATGTAATTTACTGTTTTTTCTAGGTATATATCCGGGGGGTGGGGCTTTTGCCAATGCTCATTCTTAATTTTTGAGGTACTTTGAGTACTTGTCTTGTTGAATAAACTTTATTTTAATAGTTTAATGGACTTAAGGTGTCCCAGTACTTGTAAGCCATTACGAAAATTCATTTGTGAAATGAGATGAGCTTTGGATTCTTTAGATGATTAGAAAATAAGCAATTGGAAACATTTATGAAATATGTCTCTGTTTTCATGTACAATAAAATATTAATGGTAGGTGTATCTGTCATGTCACTACTTAAAAATAATTGAAAAAGTATATTTAAGGACAGTTCCTATAAAGAGTGAATTACTTTAAAATATTTTGAAGGTAAAATAATAAAAGAGATTCATAAAGCATCCTACTCACTTTCTGAAATTATATTCTAGACGAGACCACGGTAAACCATCACTTACATTTGCCTAGGGCCTCTACCTAGACTAGACTAATTGCAAGCAAAGTTGTCTAATGGAGGGTTAGGCTGGGCTTCCTTTCAAAGCATTAGTGAGAAACTGATGAATATTTATGGTATAAATGAAGTTACTTGGGAATTTCATCTTGGCATTCTCTACAAGCATTCTGCTTAAAATCAATTATTAGATGTTATATAAGTTGGCCTGTGAAGCATTGTCAGTGGTTCTTTAAAATAGCAATTCATGCTACAAGACAGGATAAGGAAATTTAACGTACAAGTTATAAATTAAGCCCCCAAGCTGCAAGCGAGGTTGTGCTATAAAACTTTACGTGGCGAATCCGAGAAGAGTAATTTACAATTCGACTACCGACACGAGGCCAAGGAAGACGAAAGTATTATGAGTTAATAATATTTTTTCCCACCCATGATGAATAAATAATTTCATCTAATTCTCTAAAACCAAAGTTAAAAATTATAATTATAATCATTATAATTATACCATAAAAACACTATTATAGCATTATAATCATTACATAAAAAGAGTTCAACTGATAAAAAAAAGATTTACTTTAATAGTTTAAATATTCCTGCCTCAGTATTAATGTTATTTTTTTGTTTTAAAAAATATCAAGTTTACTTTATTTTAAATTTTGCTTTAAACTTAAACTTAAATAGTGGTAATAAATTAATTTATTAACTTTGTTAGGGTGTACCACTATAGTTGTAGAACCTACTAACTAGAACCTTAGATAAACTTAACTACTTACCTATATAGATGGAAAAAAATTACAATACTAAAGTGTTTTATTACCAAAATCTATAGTAATAACAAATATCAATGATAAAAACAACAATAATAATGACTAACGAAGGGCGTTTTTTCTGTTCAAAACTTTTCATTAATTTTAAGCTATTAAAAAAATCTATACAACCAACCTCATTTGCTTAAATTTTTAAAGAAAATTCACTATATAAAAAAATAATTTAAAGGACAGTTTATGGAGTTTTAGCTTAAGTTCAAAATTATGTAGTCAATAATGTTGACACCTAAATACGCCCAAAGTACTATGATTAAAAGATTTGACTTAAAAATTCAAAACGACAAAACATATCTATTGTCTTATTAAACTAATGTTTTCATATAATTTTAAGGTTTTATGCGAATATAAAGCAATTTGTTATGAATAGTCGGTATAACCCATGCAACGACCGTGAGAAACAAATCATACAAGACTATAATATATTGGCCCTATAGCAACAATATAGGGAGGCCCGAGTGACGCTAAGCGGCCTGTGGACCGAATTGCAAAGTCCCTAAAGGTCAAAGGCAATTTATTTTTTGATAAAGAAAGTCTATAAAGTTTAATTATTGAGTTATATTTACAACAATATAACCTAAGATTTTAGCAATGAGTAAAACCAAAGATTAAATGCATTCACACTTTGAATTAAATGTTTTTAATAACCTCATTGACATTTTAATAATTTTAATTGTTTCGGAAAACACATTACTTCAATCATGAGTGTAAGAGAAGTATCAAGATTTCCTGGTAAAGATACAGTGTATGATAAATTAAACAGTGTATTAGATATTGTGGCGAAAACATTGGTGTCTCTGTGCTATCGAGATTTCTTGGCAGAAGAAGACGAAAGTGACAGTTACTTACTGTTTGTATTTTACACAACGATCGTTTTGAGCTACGTTAATTTATTACCATCTGGGATGTATATCTCCTATAATAAATTGAAATATGTCTTGACGGTATGTAATGCGTTAATTCACTATTTCTCATAAACTGTTTTTGATTCTTACCATCCATCGTTCCAAATCGTTCAGGTGGTATACTTTCATTCAAGATTACTTTTGAAGAGATCTCATGTTTGTTCAAATGTTTATCTATTCATAATAATTATTCAAACGACGCATACTTATTATCTAATTTTATTACATCCGTTTGATTATTATTTTGGATAATAATAAAAAAAAATATTTAGTTATTTATCCAAGAGGCGTTTCGTGAGTATTAGATTATTAACATTTATATATTTCATCTCCAGACGGTGTATAATGTAAAGTTTATTGTCTAGTTTTTAGGGAGTAAAGAAGCACTTTTCACTTCCTAGGAAAAAAATTGTTTCCTATTATTGGGTTATTATAGCCTTTATTATTATTATATCAATTTTTAGGGGTGTGGCATTCTCTAAATTTATACAGGTGACCGATCAATTTTTGTAATTTTCCCGTGGGGTGGCACCCCTATAATTTATAAGGGGGACTCGACCACAAAAAATTGCTTATTGGCTCAAAATCCGTTTCACGTCAAAATAAGTTGTTTGGAGCAATAAAAAAGAAAGATTTTTTTAGGGGCGGTGAGGAAAAGTAAGAAACTAGTAAAAGAGTTTTAGTCTTTGGTAGTGATAGAAATCTGCTGGGGCTTTTAGTTGCACTTAAGTCCGGACGTAGGTATTTTATTTAATTTCAATTCAAAATGAGGCATGGATAATGTGGTTAAGATTTAATTTTGGAGTTTATTGATGTAAGGATTTTGCTTTTGTAACCACAAGCAAATACAGGCGTCGTCACTACATCATGATTCAAAACTATATCATTTGATAGGCAAAGTCAAAGCTGTATAAATGTTAGATCGATATAAGACACACGAAAGTAATCTATTGCCGTGAGTAGCCAGTAATTGTAAGACAGGCTGCTGCAATTATTGCAGTTCTAAGAAGTTAAGAGTGCAATGCACGGCCATGTGTGTGTAACGTAAAGTTGACAATTGAGCCATTCCGGAACACAGTGGGTTCATAGATGGACTACTAGCCTGTAATTGCATATGCTAACAAAAGTGATTTCCTTATATCAATAAACTCTAAAACTAAACTTTCTTTTACCCGGACTAACCGCTTCGACAAATTGGCCCTTAGCGGTAATTTTAACATAGCTAAATATGGTATTAATCCTCCATTTGTATAATCACCTTCGTCCGGACTAAGTGCACCAAAAAGCACCAGCAGATCTGTATCACTACCAACGACTACAGCTCTTTTAATACCAGCAACAACTTTTGCCCTTTTTTCGACTCAACCACAACCTTTATGATTTACGGTTATTTACCGTTTTAAAATGGTTATTTACTGACCATATGACTGACTCTAAAACAGGTTCATTCCATTCAGAGCCGAAAAAGACATCAAAAACTAGTACTAACGTTTTTAAGGTATTGCAGTTAGGGAGAGTATTATCTAGTTATGCTGTCCATTCAGCCTTGCTCTCCTACTTTACATAACTATTCCATTATATTAATCACCCAACATTTACTTTATCTGATTTTTGTTTTTAGTTCCTTGTACATATTATAATTACTTCTTTTATGTGTGAGTTTTTCTGGAAGCAATTGCACACAGTGTTAAGAAGGATATTCTTTGCTATAACTCTGCAGGTTAGACTTTGTTTCTTATTTAGCTGTCCTATTATATTATACCTAAATGATAGCAGATGATTGCTTTATGATAGGTAGATTAACATGGTAGTTTTGTGATTGGACAACTTTATTACAAAATTATTCGAACTTATTAAATCTTACAAACTGAACCATTTTGGCTCACAAGGGTAATAATAAGGTAACTTTTAGCAATGATTCTTGGCAATCCTTCTTGGGCAAACCTCAGGGTAGACTCTTTTTAAGCCTGGGCAGGCTTAGCCTTTTTTATTATATATATATATATATATATATATATATATATATATATATATATATATATATATATATATATATATATATATATACATATATATATATATATATATATATATATATAATACATCATATACAGTTCATATACAGGTCCCGCTTAGACTTTCTTTGTGATTTGATTCTACGAAAGAAGACAATTTAGCAATCAGTATTCTAATTTCTCTATATTGTATCACAAATCAGCGACTATATTCTAAGATACAAAAACAACATTCATTGAACTTTCAGTAGAATCAACTTATTAAAATATTCTCTTTGTAATGATAATGAGATTTTATTATAAGTTAACTAAAGAAGTAAGGGAGGCAACCTAGGATAACAAGTGTAATTAAAAGTTATCTAATAACTAAGGTATTTTATTCAAAGAATGGATTTCGAAATGAGTAAATGTACTGAATTTTTTAATTGTGCATTTTGTTGAATTATTTTAATTTTAAAGTATTATAAAGACACGATTTGATTATAAAAACCTTTAATAATTCCAATATAACTAAACCTCTAAAACTAAACATATATTATAATTTTAGAATGAAAATTTGCTAAAAAGTGTAAAATAATATTTAAACTTTTTAGAACAATCTAAATAAGTGTTTATTTTTTTGCCAGATTGACGAAGTTTCTTGGTTAGGAGTTGGTCTATCAGACGGCCTGATAACATTGCTTGGAGGAGATTTAGCTGCTACCTTCATACTTAACGTAGGCTTGATTGGACTAACAAATGTACTTATGACTGAATTAAAGTTCGTAGAATCATCAAAACGTTTGTTTTTGTGGTAATGAAAATTTATTTATTATTCCTAATACATCGAACCTATTTATAACTTTAAGTTTTATACATATTCAGGAACTAATTGAAAAAGTTTATTGACTTTTTAAACAGAAAGAAGCTTATAGTAGTTTATTTGCAGACATGGCTTAATTAAAACCTTTTATCTTCTTACAGAGTTTTGAAGGGAAACAAATGTTGGAAGGATAAAATACTTACATGTTCTTCTTTTGAATAAAAAAATTTAAATCCATTCTCAGAAAAATGATACACCTCTCATTTTTTCATAATCTATACCAAATTTTGAGGCTGAATTAATGGTATGGGGGAAGGTAAAAACATTACCCGTCAGACAAGTTTCTCAGAAATAATTTGGATTTTCCAACTGCGAGATCGACTTTTTATTTTTTAATTCTATTCCTTACTCCATTAGTTTCTATTTTAAAACGCCATTTAAAACATCCAAAACAAGGTCTTATAAGACAATTTTGGCTCTTAAAATTCCATCCCAAAGATTCAAAAAGCATGTGTCTGAAAATTGATCAGGTTTTATTAATAAAATTAAAACTTTTTATTGTTCATTTTTTCTTAGCAACATTAGTTCTTAGGCAAATAGCCCTCTTAAACAGATTAAAGGTACTAGGTATGCTTGTATAGTAGATGACCAGATTTTTATTAAAGCCATACTTTTTTTAGAATAAGACTTGCCAAAATTTGTACAAATTTTAGAATAGTTTCGACAACGTAACTACTGATTTTCTCTATTTTTTTTACTGAATAATAGTAAATAATAGCATAATAGTATAAGAAATTTTGCATTTTGTTCAAACAAAATATGACTTGCTTGTAAATAAACATTTTTTTTTTTTTTACGTTTTAACCAGTAGGGTCATTTAGCGTTTTTCCCCTCACTCAAATCTCACTCAACATTAGCCCCTGAGTTTGTGCACATCCAATCATCCAGGAAGCCTCCCTCCGTACATGGTAGCTCATATAACCAGTTCACAGTGTGTCTAGTTCATCCAGCCCGACCAGACTCTATCCAAACTCACTGCTCTGGCTAGTGTCTGCGACTAGTTCACGGTGTGCCTAGTTCATCTAGACCAGCTAGACTCTGGCTAGGCTCACCGCTCTGGCTAGCGCCGACTACTAGTTCACTGTGTGCTTGTTTCATCTAGTCTTACTAGCTCCTCTGATCACATTAGTCTCACTTGACCTCGTCCTTCCAGTCTCACCAATCTCATCAGTTCCACTAGCATCACCAGACTCTAAGCTAGGCTCACCGCTCTGGCCAGTCCAGCGCCACCCGACAAAGGACCCAGCACCCAGATGTCAGCGTGCACAACTCATTCTATAGCCTGACCTGAAAGTCAAAGCTCCGCAGTGCTATTAGGAGACGTCTGTCTTAAGAACCGAGCACTTTGTTCCTAGTCACTTACGTTACTCGTATCGCCGCCATCACTTTCACTGACTAAGTTTTCGGACATACAAAGGCTCAGTATATCTTTCCGACCTTCATCTCCCCAGCCCGCAGAACATTAACTTTTCGTGAGCTGGAGACAACGGAAACGTGGATCCAGACTTGTCTCAGATGAAACTAGATCCAACCCCGCATTTGCGTATTAGTAGCCAAGGAAACCACGTAAAACCCTGGCTGGGTTGGCCGGCCTTGAATTCAAGACCTCCCGAGTGTACGGTACAAGGGATAACCTTATAGTGAGGTCCTCCCCCGGCTGGATTTGAACCCTCGACCTCCAGGTCGAAAGGCGAGCGCTCTACCACTGAGCTACCGGACTCGGTAAATAAACATTGTTTTCGATCAAGTTAGAACAACCGCTTATAATGTAATTAAACATGACACATTTCTAGAGGTCATTTAATATATTTTAATAATTTTCAAATATATTCACTTAAATTAAAAAAAAAAACAATTGCTTTTTATAACTGTTTTTATTATTTAAAATGACAAAACGAGTTACGAGTAGTGCTTGACAAAGGTTTTTTCGAATTTTTGGTCACTTAGAGTGGTCGTATCAACTTTGAACCGGATTCATTTGATTCAGCGTCTCAAAAAACTAAATATTGACCATTTTTGTAGTGAAAAAAATATTAACCCAGAATTCTGTTAACTGGATTGCTGTGACTCAGCAAACCAAGTTAATGACGTCACAAAAAGCTGGTTTTCAATAGGGTTTGTGTCCTCCCAAAGGTTGATCTTTGTACCAAAAGTAATTAAAAAATATTAATCCGTTCCAAAGATTTCGAGTATTTACAAGAAAGTGTCTAGAAATTCTTATATATATATATATATATATATATATATATATATATATATTATATATATATATATATATATATATATATATATATATATATCTATCCAGTTCCATCATCTAAACAACCTCATAAGCGTCATTCTTAATGTTCAACTTAATTTTTCAGTTTAAAGAGTGGATGCCAGGCTGTACAAAACCAGGAATCTGTTTTGGTAAGATTTCATGATGGGCATATTTTCTTATATAACTTTTCATTGCTTGACATTGATAAATTCTTGAAAAAAAATTGGTGACTCGCGGTGTGTCACTATCCCATTAGCAGTTTTTTCGAAGGATATTTTAACAGCTTTAACAGTCATCATAAATTATGCAAAAAATAATTGAATTAGTGTGAGTCCTTTTAGAAGCATTGGATGTTAAAATTATGTGCCCAGTTGAACAATCATAGATAAAATTCCCTTACCCACCACACTACTGGGCCCGGGATTTTTCCAATGCCTAATTATATATAATAGAAATTTTCTTAAATTACCATTTTCAGGCCAACTCGGGAGACAACAAACCACGGAGAAGTTCAACAAAAAGTGTACATTTCGAATAATAAAACAGTTTATTTAAAATGTGTTATAAATTTGATTAATTATAAAGACTGCACACATTGCTTAACTATAACTTTTCTTTGTACTCATATAAACATTTTATTTATGAACTCATGCATTTCTCTAGACTTACTCTATTATTGTTGGTAGTTAGAACTACCCTATCTGAAATGATGAGTGTTTGCATCAAATCAAATAATGATAGGAATATCTTGATTCTCTAAGTATCTTATATGTTAGCTGTTAATTTGGAGGTGGTAGTTGTTCAACGTTGTAAGAAGGATATATGCAGCAATAATATTACTTTATATCTTATATCATTTAACTTCAAAATTCTGGCGCAGTGCATAACATCCCATTTCTTGCCTAAGGATCCGGTTTATGCTTTATAACTTGATCAGTTAGTTATAAATTTTACTGAGTCATGTTTGCCGATTAATGTCGTCAAAAATATTTTCTTTTCTGGATAGCACAGCTATTTATTGTGGGTCGCCCTCGGGGTCTCGACAAGTCGGGATCTCGACACTGCGTAACGTCGACGCATGTGTCGATCTTACGCAAAATCAGGACAGAGGTGTCACGTGACTAATATTTGTTGTGTGCAAAGAGTTTGTGTGGTAAAGAGTTGACTGTGTACAAAATTCGGTCTATAGCTGTAGTGGTACTATTCGAAAAATATATTTTTATCGTCACAACAATGACAGCGAAAATTCAAAGAAATCATAAAACGTGAAAAAACGTTGCGATCGAATTAAGATTTGGCACACATGGTGCCAAATCTTAATGGTGCAATGTATTAGACTTTCATTTCATTATCACCAATATTTTTATCGAATGAATAAAAAATCGGAAAATAATCCAATCAAGTTGTAATTCGGTTCAAGAGTATACCATTACGTATTACACGAAGTTTCGTTTCAATACGACAAATACGTCTATGGGTTTTGTTGGTATAGTATAGTTTGTAATAGTTAAACAATCAGTGCCTTCATAGATGACCGCTGGGAATGAAACGGATACATTTACTATCTTAGGATGAAGCGAGTCTGAAGACGTGTTGCAGTATGTGTTTGGCGAATTATATATTTTGTGGACGAGCGAAGCAAGTCTGAAGTAGAGAGGATGAGCGTTGTGAAACCGATGTGATGAGATAAAGTTCCTAGGTACTGTACCCGATTTTTTTATTTCAATATGTTTTCAGTTTATCTTTATAATTTTCTTAGTATATTAAAACTAATCAATCAACACAAAATATAGAACTAGAGTTTCATTTAAAATTCATCATAAAACATAAAAATGATGTTTCTATGGCTGTATGATTTATCAAGTCACTGGAAAAAAATACAAGCTTCATTATTTTTTGATTAATAATAAAAATACAAATGTTTACTTTCTTTCAAAGGTATTTTTTTACAAATAAGAGTCTCATAACTTTGGTCTGACCCATTTAGTTTATTAAACATTTTTTTCCTATTTCGTCCTTTGGCTTAAAGTATGAATAAGTTTTAGGTAAAGGCGGGTTAAAAAATGAAAAGTAAAAATACTAAAAAATATACGTGAAATGTAGTTCTAAAATAAAACTTCTCGGAAAATAGTATCAGAATATAGAAATACATGTTACTATGATGACTCTTGGACTTATAGAGGGATGGAACCAAACAGAAAAAACATTCAGAGTCGACTTTTCTTTCAATAATATTTTTTCTGAATTTTCAAGAGTGAAAAACTCTCTCGGTTCAAAGGGATCTTCTGCCGAGGGAGAGGAGAAAAGCCGCCCTATAAAAACTTGAGTTATACTTTGAGAACTTTTTCTACCGGTTTCCACCGGAATTACAGCCAGCGGTACAAACAATAACTGTGCGATTTTAGTGTTTCAGAAAAATACTGTATCGCAATACGATACCATCAGCACCTGCTGCTTGTTTTATTAAGGCTTTCCTGTCCTCTTTCTTTTCTATTAACAATAAAAGCAAACCAACAAAAAATATGGCTTTCAAATATTTACGCCTTCATTGTGAAAATACTCTTTTACCATTTCCACGGCTGACTCGTTTATTGTTTTCAACCAATCTCAGATTTATCTCAAATGATTATTACTTTAAATAGCTGCAATGACACATGATAAATACAACTTTAGATTTAGGTATTTTACTTTTTTTTTACTTTTAGCGTATCAGAAACACGCTTATGATTTTGTTTTTCATTTTTACGTAAAATCTATTATAGCATGTACTTCTCTCAAAATTAGATTAATGTAAGTGAATGTTTATAAATTATTAACACACATAAAACTGGGATAGAGAAAAAATCCATTATATTTAATCGTTAATGGAAGTATCGATTCCGTGTCCTTTTTGGTTTAAAATTTATATTCATACATAATAAATATTAACTTTCAAGATATTTTAAGGGTGGATTATAGTTGTTTTATGTGTGTGGGACCTATTTTTCGAAACTTTTTTTTTTGTCGGTCCCAAAGGGCTTTTTGAGAAGGGGTGGTATAAATCCATGCTGAGTGGGAGCTGAAGGCTCACGTCCCTGTGATGTATGTTGAGCCCATATATCAGTACACTGAGAGCTGTTTCCAATATCTGATGCTAAAGTTAAACCAACATTTTTACGTTGCTTCTCCACTAGAGCGGTTTCATCATAACCTTCTAGCTGTAAAAAGGAATAATTTAACACGCTGACAGAATCACGAGTTCACCGCATTTAAACAAGCATATTGCCTCTGGAAAAATGCAATGAATCTTTCTCCAAATAGCAAATAAGAATATATAGTGATCTATCTATGATACGAAATATTGGAAATAAAACATATTTCTGTCAGTGATATTAATAAAACTGACCTAGAAAAATTCCTTCAGACATTTTTTTTTATTATAGATTGTTTTACGAATTTAAAAAAAATAAATAAAAAGATAACTTAAATGAAAGGCAATTTTTTCAAGTGTATAGTAACCTTAACACCCCCAACGTTATTGCTCATACCATATGTCTTATCATTGAGATAGTATAAAATAGCTAAACGTGAACTATTACTGAAGAAACATTTCATAGAAGGGATGTATCGTTTACTGTATGCGAACCTGAAAATTATTAAAAAATAGTCTAAAATTTTTAGTTGGGGTTTGGTAGTTTTTCATCTCATGGAGCTAAACCTATCTCCTATCTTCCTTTGTATTGTTGGACCATGAATAGCATGAAATAAATTGAAATTTCCTCCTTATTCTCAAAAGTGAGGTGAAGAAGCATTGTTATGGCCGTAATGTGACAATACTTTTTCATAAAATGTCCACGCCTCTTCTCCTATAGATCCAAAAATGAAAGAAGTTGTCTTTATCTGAATAGACAAATATATGATAATTTTATTTGTGAACACGTATAACAGCCCAAAAGTCCGATCCAGCTTAGTAATAACTAGCTACAAAAATCTAGTTTTATGAAAGAAGAAAATATAATTGCTTTTCGTCTTAAATTTTGACTGTTCAAAGACATGGAAATACAACCCCAAGGATTAACTAGTTCTCATTGAAATGCACCACGGGTGTATAACCCGTGGTTATAACAAATCGTTATAACTCGAAGAACCATCTGAGGTTAAATTCGGTACAACTATATACATCAGTTTATTTAATAAATTTGTATACTAAGCTCCATTTCATACGGCTGGTATGGATCGCTAATGCTAAGCATCATCAAGAAAGATCAGAAACTATATTGCTGACTCTACCTAAACTGTTTTCTAAAACTGTTATTTCCTGTCAGATGGCTAGCAAAGCAAGTCTACTGTATCCGCTGTACTAATTTAATATAATATAAATTTAGTATAACCGATATATTAAATCATTAATTGGAAATTTTTAATTTTTGAGGACAAGTGAAGCGAGGACGAAATAGGAAGGACGAGCATTGCGAATCCGATCAATCCTAACAAAAGTGGATTAAAACTATAATATTTTACGTATAAATCTTCATGTCAAATAGGATGTAATTTAATTATTCCTAAAGTATTTACAGTGTGCAATTCGATGGGCAGACATGTATTTCCAAGGCTACGATTTATTGCAAATGATATCCTTGGAACGCAATTTTGTTTTTTCAGAAGTGTGTGATTAATAATTGAAAAATTGTTATAAAGCTCTAAAGAGACCGTCAATTTGAAGAATTATTAAAAAACCAAGAAGCAAATAAAAAATATATATTATTTGCTAAAATGGTAGCAAAAGTAGGATTGTTTTTGTTTTTTAAGCCTCACTCAAACTTGGTAATATTATAGGGAACCAAAGTTTACCTTAAAAGGATTTGGTATAATTTTATTTAGAGAATGGGTGAGAAAAGAAAAGAAAGCTGTTAAAGCCTTTGAAATCCTATCGGGTTTCCACTGCACCTCAATTAGAAACTAAACCCTAGTCTATTAACCCAGTGGTAATCTTCTAATCAGGATGCTTTAGATCTAAATCCAATACAATTAATACGCTTTACTCATTATAACGCTCTTTGAAGAAAGTAAAACTTCATAAAAATTTATTAAAATAAATTAAAATTTGGTGAGTTACTTACAAAATGTTTTCTTAAGAACCTTAATCAAGTTTATTTAGTATTACTAGAGCCTTGTCTTTATCTGTTACACATCATACGTTTCTGACGTCATTGCAGTATAATCAATCTTTTCTCAATTTATTTGTCTTGCTGTGATTATTTTGCATTTTCTTAACAAATATACGTACAAATGACCAGAACAAAAATTCCACTCAATTGTAATATTTTCCAAAATTGTATCACATATTGTTTATAATCTTAATTCCATTACTTTTAAAGACTAAATAAACAATATTTAAACCTCCCAAAGTATTATTTTAAGAGTGAATTAAATCATTAGTTACAACAATATTTTTTTATAATATTCAAAACGTCAATATTATAAATAATGCTTACTGATTATAGTACTTTTTAATAATTTAAGGAAATGATATTAGTAAAAGTAGGTGTAAATGTTGAATCTATTATTTTTAACTTTGTGGATAAATAAATTCAACAGAGGTATTAAGGACTAGAGGTAGACACGAGTTATTTGAGCGTGTCAACTTGACGTCCTATGAAAAGATTTTTTTTCTAATTATTAAAGCAGATGTCATTAAAACTTGCATTGAAAGTTAGCAGGTAGGATAAGATTATTTCATTAGGAGAATACCTACTATAGAACTACCCGTGAATAATAAAACCAATGTTAAAAGCGGTATTTCCTCAACATTTTAAGTGGATTATTGTCTGTTATAATAGGGAATTCGTGAAGCGGAAAGAAACAAGCGGACGTTTTTAGGTAGATTGTGTCAGAGTATTATTGTTGCCTAAGACTCGAGTAGGTATAGAAAGAAAGAGTTTGCTTGCTTCAAATTTTACAAGAGTAAGTTTAATGGAGATTTTACCAGGTAGAGGAGAGGTTTATTGTCGAAATTGTCAACTGTTTATCACCTGGTATAGTGTTTGCTTAAATAATGATGTACTGTTCAGGGAGGAGAGAGAGAGAGAGGAGGCTTATATCTTTCCCCTGCGGTCTTCCATCTTTATATTCAACTTTTCCCGTCCCTTATTCCAGTTATCTCGCCTGTTGTACAACTCTGTTTTTCAAGCGGTCTAAACACTTATATTTTATAGCTATGACCGCATATCCATCCTCCCGCTTCTACCTACCTTACCCCTTGGGGATTTTCTTGATGACTTCCCATTCCCTTCAAACTCCGTTTCCACCAATTTACATATTACCATGGATCTTCCATCTCATTTCTGCAGGCCAGTCTTCCTTTCCCCTCAATTAATATTTTCAAAACACGTTGTCCTTTGTTTTTACTATAGACCTTCCCCACAATTTTGGTCGTTTTAACTGATGCAAAGTTACGTTGTAAAACAAATCAGATGAAAAGGCCAATAATGCTGATACAAAAATAATTGTTCCAAAAGTTTTGTTTATTCACAATAGTTCCTGACAGAAGTGTTTTAATGACAACACAGATATCAAGCTAATTTTATATGGTTTTAACGATATATACAACTTAAGGGTTATATAAAATATCCAATAATTACATCATTAAAAGAAGAAAAGCGAATAAAATAACAGTATAATTTCAAACTACACAGGTCTAAAAAGGATTATTTATTTTCTAAAATATTCATGCAATCATTCAATCTCTCTTTCGTCATCTCTGGCAACAAATGGTAAAGAAAAAAATTGAGAGGCAAATTATTTATTATTCGTTTAAATTATACTATATGTATCTGTTTACAATTTTATGTAAGTTAAATTGATACATTTAATTATAAATAAAATACAAAAATAGAAGGAGAATATCAATTCAAATTAAATTAAGTTTCAAGTATTAATTAGTTTCTATATATATATATATATATATATATATATATATATATATATATATATATATATATATATTCTTGCGAGAAAAAATTTAGTTAGTTGTATAAAATATATAATAAATGTTACAAGAACAATATACCAACTATAATATAATAAAAAAAACAGTTACGTACGTTTTAAAATAGCTCACACAAATTTAATGTAAAAATAAGCATAGATTACCAAACAATAGCAGAAATAAAACATCTAGTTACTAGAGAGATACATATATTGTTAATTATTATATGATAGATCAATATTACATTGTTTGTAAAATATTACAAATTAAAGGAAGAAATTTGTTGTTAATAACTTTAGCTAAGCCTAACTTTGAACAATATTTTATTATTTGTATAATGAAATACACTATGATATTGTATAATATCTATGTATTATATGAATAAAAGATTTAGATTGGCTTAGGTGTGTAATTATTAAAAGTAATGTTTTTAAAATATAGAATGTATTACAGGTATTAAATACATTTATATTACTTACTAATTATTACTATAGAATAAATTGTCAAAACGAAAATCGGGTACATGGTACCTCAGATCTTTTCCTTGTCACATCGAATTAGCTACGCTCATCCTCCCTACCCCGAACTCGCTTTGCTCGCCCAAAAAGCTATAAAGATTAATTTTTATCTAGTCCACACTTATAAATAATACGACAATAAAATGCAAAGTATATAGATTTGTATTTATGGTTTGAATATATGTTTTAGACTATGTTTTGTAAAGTAAAATAAGTACAATAAGTACACAGATAACCATTCCACAATACAGGGCTCTCTGCCTTAAAAGTGGAAAGATTCCTGTAATTTATCACAGCAGGAGAATGGTTGCTAGTTTTAGTGAAATCAATGGTTCATAAATATTTAATATATGTTGTTTATATAATTAACCGTTATGTGTAGTACTAATAATATGTTCTTGTTCCATCAAAAAATGTAATGTAAATATGGGGAGAAACCTAACGGTCACACATCTAGGCACAGACTACGCACGATGCTCCTTAATTTTTATGATCCAACAAAAATCATAGATATACTTGTCATATTTAATAAACTTGGTGTATATATTTATTAAGTAAAGGTTCACTTGTGTATCAAATTTCAACTCAATTGGACTACTTTCGGTAAAAATTTAAAATTTTAACTAATGCTGATAATGAGATGGAACTTGTAACATATGTTTAGCCTTATACATAGATACATGCATGCAAAATTTGTATCTGATCGCATCATTTTTCCGCATTTCATGATTTTATTGCAAATTAATGACGTCATAGAAAATATTTTTTTAAATAGCACAACTACAGCAGTACATTGATCTTTTTACATAGATTATTACAAAAATTAGGTATAATATTATAGCATATTTAATCATCTCTAGCATAAATACGCTGGGAGCTACGATGATAACAGACACACACAGAGACAGACAAATTGTAAAAATCACTTAGGAGGCCTTTAAAACATCTGTAACGGAAAATTCCGTTGACATCCCGGTTTTGGTTTTTTGCTAACCCAATACTTATTCTATATACCACAGTATAAATGAGGAAAAGTAATAACTAAATTAATGAAAAATGACGATTTAACAGAAAAGAATGAGTTATGTTTTGAGTTAGGGCCAATTAATATTTGTTAAAAATCGACAATTTACTATTGTTTTATAGTTTTTAAAACCTAATGAAAATAAAGTATTTATTATTATTTTAAGTAACATTCAGCCTGTTAAGAACTATGATTCCAATCATAAAGGTTTTATGTGCCATTTGATTCTCACATGACATTTAGCAACACAAATAAAATATGCGACATTTTTTTTATTAAAGCCTTTTAGGCGAATAATAAAGGCCATTAACTTTATTAATATCAGGTTTACTTGCCTCAAACATTTTTGAAAAATGTTCAAATGCAGCTTATTATTGCTCCAAGCATCATGCTTTATTTCAAAATGTACTAATTAAATTAACCAGGTGTATTTCTTTTATATATGTTTTCTTTAGTAGCAATTGCAGGCCTTTGATATAGCCTAGTAAATATTTTTTTTTCTTTATAGGGTGATATCAAAAGCAGGACGTCTTGAGAGTAAAGTCAACTGCAGTGAAATTACACCTTATTGGCTGAGCTAATACTGAACATAAATAAGGATATCTAAATAAAATATAAAATGTATTAGGTAAAGTAACATTCGGACGAAAGCAAGCATGGCAAAGTTTTGAGAGGATAGCTCGGATATAATAGCACATCACGCAAGACCATTATGTACTCACGCTATCTACAACAAAGTGCTTTACTTCCTGTCCTTAAATAAATAGGTGTTACTATCTCAAGAACAAAATTTCACAACCCAAATTTTTTCTAAATAAATATTATTAATTATTATACGACACTATTATGACGACACATTTTGTAATGAAATTATATACTAGTCACTCTTTTAGAATAGTTCATATTTAATTATAATTACATTGCTTTGGAATTAATAATAACTTAAATAATTTAATGAATTTAATGATATGCCATAGGTTATTGTAATATATCATAATAGTTGACACAATATAATTGTGCGAGAGACGCCTAGCAAATGTAACAAGCAAAATGTAATGCTACATCTAGGAACTGTTAGTATTAGTAAGTGGAAAACATGTTGCTGAAAAACAGGCACGAAGAAACCGTACTGTGACTATGTCACGGACAAACAAGACTTAGTCACAGTTACATATTTTTAAGAGACAAGAAACTTCCTATATACCGACTTAGTGATGATTTGACATCTGTTAAGCACATACTAATGGACTCCACCAGACTTTTACAATCATTCAAGCTACTCTCTACACTAGCAATCATAATTAAAATTCATAGAGATGAAAAACGAAAAATCAAAAATATTTATAAGTACCTTATTGAATATAACTTCATAAACGAAATATAACCTCAAAAATTAATAAAGATTAGAAAAAATATAAATAATAAATGTAAATATTCAATACATAATAAATAAATAGACCAATAAATACAATAATAAATAAATAATAATAATCTGATATTAAAATAACGCTACACTTAACAGGAAAACAATATACATGTATTTACCCAGAACCTTATCAATCTAAATATTTATATGTATCTACTTATAACTATATCTACCTACTTGTACCCATAACTCTATATATTTAAATAATTTTCTTCGTAATCTATATTATAGCCATCTATTAAATGTTTATATTTTCTTACCTTTAAATATTTTTGACAGGTGTAGAGGTTCTAATGATTTAATCATAGGCAGCCTATTTTAAATATATAAATAAATAAATATATCCTTTTATGTATACTAATATAATATAATAAATAAATTAGTATACTAAATTTTACTTCAATACGTCATGTATATGTACAGAACTTTTTGGATCATAAAAGTTAAGCAACATCGAGCAAGATCAGTGCCTGAATAATATGATTGTACTTACAGTCTGGGGACGAGCGAAGCGAGTTCGAAAACGTAGCAGTGTGAATTTATTAATGCAGTGAGGAGGTATTTAGTAAATCCAATGGGGTGAGAAAATGTTCAGAGATATTCCGTACCCGTTTTTTAATATTAAAGTCCATAAACAAGCTCTAATACTAACGACAAAATGTATTTTGTAGATTAAATCAAGTCTGTTCCAGATATCACTTTTTTATAATACTAAACCGTTCTAAATACTTAACTAAAATAATTAAATTTTAAAAAGGCTGGGAGTTTAATGAAACATATCCTTAAAGTTATTTAGAAGTCAACACAAGCAGTACAATTTATTGTTATTTAATTTGAAAAATGATTTTTGTTAACTTGCAAACTAAGTATATTTTGAATACAACATATATCGCTATAATAAGGCAGGTCTAGCAAAAAAAATATGACGTGCTTTTGTTTTTAAGTATGACATATTATTGCCATAAGACTTGCAATTTTTATTCTTATATAGTCTACTAAAAAGAAAAAAAATTCTAGAAAGAAAGAGTAAGAGATATGGATATATTTCAGTTGTCTACATGCACACTGCTTTGGTCTGATTGTGGGGTTTAGCTCATCCTAACTCTAACCTCGCCCTGAGTACTCTAGCATAAAATATTGTGCGTAACCCTTTCATAGCACTCTAACTCTCCGCTCGAAAAATGATTTATTAAGACGAAGAGGCAGTTATATGACGTCACAAAAGTCCAACCCTAATTGTTGGAATATTTGCACGGTTCTATATCTCTCTTACATACTTCATACTTTTATATAGCAGTTTTTTATATCTTTGATTAATTATGAGGTTTATATTTTAACAATAGAAATTTCAAATAATAAAATTTAACAAATAAAGAGCTTAATAAATTATGAGGGATTTAATAATAAATAATAAAGAGACTAACTTAAAATTTATATATAAACTGAGATGAGTAATAAAGAACTGCGTAAATGTTGAAAATAAATATAAGGTAGGGGTTACCGACAGCTAATAAAAACTTTTTTAAGCTGAAATATAACTTTTATAATGTAATCAAGGTAAAAATAATGAAAATAAAACATTATATTGTTGTATAATTGATTAAGCTATATTAATAAAGGTGTACACATAACTACAAAAATATAAATATCATAATTTAACATTTTTAGGTCAAGAACTAACTAGGAAAACGATGACAAGAACTAATTATACAAAATTTTAAATGTCATTGCATACGCAAAATTTAGTTCGAATATTTGGCATTGTATACGACTAATTTCGTTTATCTTACTCCTAAAAGTTGTTTAAATTATTAGGCGTCAACGTCAACAAACCCACACTTTAACCAGTAAGAATCTTGCTTCTTGACCTTCTAGTGAAAAATAAAACCATTCTAGAGCGTAGATCTGCAAGCCAGACCGATGTTCTTTAAAATGCTGCTTAAATGAAGAAACAGTTTTGTTGAGTCAACATTTTAATAAGTTTAATATGTTTTCATCATCAGGGCAAACTATAACAAAAAAAAGTACAAAAAAAATTTCAAGTCAACTATAAAAGCAAGATAAAAAACGAAAAAACTCAAAAATATTCTACTGATAAAGGAAACTTACATAAAAACTATTGGATAAAGAGGGATACTACAAGTTTTTCATTTTTGTATCACCTTAGTATGAGCTAAGGTGACATAAAAATGAAAAACGGAAAGAATAAAATTAAAAACAAAGATTGAAAAAAGAAGATACGAATAGACTATAGCGTGAAAGGGTGAGATGAGAAGGAACTAATGTTAAAAAAACTAAAGATGGCTGACTATATGATGTCAGAAACTGATAGAAGATGAGAAGATAGTAGAAAAATTAAGGCGGGCTCAGAGCTGGCCCTAAAAGGTACATATAAGATTCGATCACCTTTGCAACATCAGATTTTGAGTTCATAGCGTTTTTTTGCCCCGAATGTATAACATTTCGAAGACCATACGCTTTGAAACATTCTTTTCCGTCCTGAGAGCTTTTACATTATCGGGATTTAAGTCTGCCCTGTGGCCTAGATCTGTGCATGGGCAGCAAGCATTGTTCTATTACGCTCCCCCTATCAATATGATTTTTGTGAGAATTTTAGCGGGTAGCAAAATAAGTAGAAGTTTCCCCTATATAAACTTTCTCACAATCCATACAGTTTATCTGGTAAACAACACCAGATCTTTTGGCCATAGGGATTAAATCTTTAGTACGACTAAAGAGACTTCCTAATCTCCTAGTAGAATACCTAGTTAAGACTTTCTTAGACACAGACTCTCTGAGGAGTCCCATCAATTTCTGCCTAAGCCCTTTAATGTAAGGAAGTTTTACATATCCCAACGGAGCTGGTCTAAGGTGGTTCCACACTACATTGTCATTACCAGATTGCTCTAATGAATTAAAGACCCTAGATGGGTAACCATTTTTGAAGAGAATGGTTCTAATAATACCCTTAGCTTCATTTTTAAAATCTTCGCTACACATGTTAATAACATGTTTAATGAAGTTTTTGGCCACATTCAATTTTGTGGACAGAAGATGTTGGGAATCAAAATGAAGGATGCGGCCTGAGCTGGAAGGCTTTTGATACCATTTTGTTGAGAGGGAGCCATCCTCATTCATAATTATTAACATGTCAAGAAAAGGAATCTGGTTTTCTTTAGGTAGTTCGATGGTAAATTTTATCCTACCATGGAAGCTATGAAAGTATGTAAAACTTCTTTCTAACGTATTTTATCTACAGACGTTGAATATTCCAATAACACATCGATGGGGACGGTTACATCAAAAGATACTAAGGTCTCTTTATTAGGTATTTGGGTGTTAACAATAGTATCTCTAACCGCTATTGAGTTGAGAACCGTATATTAGTGATATTAGATAAGATGTTATTTACCAATTTCGCCAGATTATAAGATGGGCTGTTTAGGAAACAAACTATGAGCTTAAGAGGGAGCCTATTTAATGGATTTTAGGTAGTCCATAGACACATGGAGCAACAGCCATAGTACTGTACTGTACTTTTGAAATGTTGGGTCAATAAAACTGTTTCTTCATTTATTAGACCGAGTACCCGAGCTGGGGAGGTGTTTTTTTGTTTATATTTTCTTTAGGGAAATCCAGATGATTTTGCAATCATGCTTATTTCACCTATTTTGAGGGCACCTGAATTTAAGTCCTAGACTGCCTGACACCAAATCAAAATTATGGTTTACGTTTATTATAATCTTATTTTATTTATTATGTAGCTTTATTAGGCATTATTAGCTTTACGCAACAACTATTGTTAGCGTTATTAAAACAAGAATAACTTATTGGGTTAAAGATAATTTGGATATTTCCACAGTTTTAAATATTCTTGGAACAATTTTTTTTATAGATAGTTAAGAATTATATTAATACTGATTAGTTAAATAATTCATTAATTAAGATTTAATTAAAAGGAGTGTTATGATTGTATTTTAAGACCAGCTACAATAAATATAATAGGCCGGCTCTTGCCTATTTGTTCATTCTCTAATCAGCTTAAAATAAAACAATGTCATAGACCGAAAAAAATTTCATGGTCGGAACAGTAACGCTTATGCTTGTTTGTCAATTTTACTTAATATTTCAAAGGAAATGCGCTATATTTGAACATCAGCATAAATAGAGTTTTTATAACTGCTTAAAATATTGTGCAGCATTGATAGAGCGCGTATATAAATTCCGTATAAAAGAGCATATACAGTTTTGAAAAACCTATAAAGACGGCCATTTATGTTGAAAAATCCATGCATATTGACAGATGTGTAAAAGTGTAATTGTTTTGATTTTAAACAGATTAAATAAACAAAATATGTAGCTTGAGCAAGAACTCAATAGGTGTGCAAGAAACCAAGCATTCCATAGGACATTGGCCCGGCTCGCGGACCACCACGCTAAAACATTTTTTGTGTATCATCTAGGGTTTTATGAAAATCATGTACATTAATTTACAAATTTATTTAGCAACTAAGCAATAGCGGGCTTATTAATATTGTAAAGTTATAAATAAGTAATATGGAAAGCATTGCCTGAATTGGGAATTGATATAATTAGGTAACCATTTCCCTATCACGCATAGTTTCACAATTTAATTAAGTTTAATGTCTCCCTACATAATTATAATAATGAATCCGTCACAAAGAAATATGACAAGTAGAACAATAGAGCTACAAGAAAATATTAATTTCATAATGGCATGTAATCCGACACTTATATCTCAGAGACACAGAAAAATATAATAAATATATATTTTCCTTTAAAAATGTGTCATATAAAGAAAAGACAATTATTAAATAAGGAAGTTATTTCGAGTCTGTTATTTCTATAAAGCTCTTCGGAACACATATAACAGCGGAATTCAGTAATAAAAAAGTTGAGAAAAGATATGTGTTGAGCTGAAAGGTTTTCTTTAGATAGAGTTCCAATGTCTAGAAAAGATTATGTGACTCCACTATCTTTTGGATGAGACTTTGGAATATAGCCAAACCTTCCATCAGTAAAGCTTCTCGAGCCTAGGAAACCCTTTAAATACTCTACAGGCTAAATATTGACCTTACTACTTTAACAGTTAACTCTCTATCCTTTTAAAGACTCATTATTCAGCAGCTGATCCTTCTCTGGCCCGGCTAAGTTTCGACCCAAGTTTAATATTTACCACACTTACTTTAATAAAGTACATGAAAAGAACCGAGCAATATTTTTCACATTAAACATACATAGTTTTCGAGAGTCCAATAAGCTTTGATTGAGAATTTATTTTGTCGATGTTTGATTCTATTAAAATTTCAACAGCACCAGCAAACAATTTTAACTTATAGTCCTGGAGCCGTTCCTGAAAAAATATGATTAATTTTGTACTACTTCAAACGAAATTTGAATTATTAAGAAAGAATCGAGTATAGGGTACCTCGAAACTTTTCATTAACACGTCGGATTTGCAAGGCTATCCATCCTACTTCGGATTTGCTTCGCTCGTTATCAGAAAATACAATTCGTTAAATGGATACTGCAACACGTCATCAGACTTGCTTCGCTCGTCATCAGGTATTTCGTTTTTATTCCAGCGGTCACCTATCGAGGCACTGACTTGGATCCAGGTTGCTTAACTTTTATGATACAACAAAAATTTCTTGTTGTATTAAAACGAAATGTATACACTTGTACTAAATTCTAACTTCATTAGATTATTTTCCGATTTTATACAATTTTACATTACATTTTACAACTATATACAAAACGTACACAAGTTATAAGATAAAAATTGAACTAATGCTCATAATAAGATGAAACTCGGCGCATATGTTAGTCTTATTACATAGCTACATACGAACTAAATCTAAATCCGATGTCATAATATTTCTGCACTTCATAATTTTTCAAAAATTTTGCGGGTCATTAATGCGGGTTAATGACGTCATAAAAAATATTTTTTTAATAGCACAGCTACACCTATAGACTGATTTTTGTACAAAGTTTCAAATCTTTAGCATAATTTTACTGGAAGCTACTATTATATTAGACAAACACACACTCACTTACATACACATTCATACACACACACATATACAGACAGACAGACAAGTTAAAGAAAACAATTTAGAAAGTCTTAAAAAGACCTAAAACGGATATTTCCGGTGTCATCCTTGTTTCAGATTTTTTTGCAATCACAATACTTTTCCTATATGCCTACGGTATAAATGTGGAAAAGTAAGAACATAGTCTGCCTATCCAAAGTGGTGCCCTACATATGACTGCGCATGCTCAAAATATCAGAAAATTGCACAGATTTTAGCTTTTTTGGAGTGTGGGTCGGGTGCAAAGCATGAAGAGAACATTATTTTAAGTTGATAAACTTTTTTTATTTCCAATAAAACGAGTGTTTCATTGTGTTTTCTAGGACCTTTGATTAACTTAAAAAACTATGTTTTGCACACGACCAACTTGGAAGCACATATTGCTAGAAAACTGGACTTCGTGCAATTTTCTTATATTTAGAGCGAGCGCTTTCATATAATGAACTCCACTCTGGATAGACAAACTATGCTTTTCCATTATAGTTTAAGGTATAATTCCAAAAAAAATAGTTTGAAGTAGTTGAAAATCAGTCACATTTTTAGTTATGACACATAGACTATTACTTAATATGTAGATAACAATATCTTTAACCCATATCATTTGAGATCAACAACAAAAATCGAACAATGATGTCAACTTCACGTGAAGAGTATGCTTTTAAAGTAAGTAAAATCCAATACGCAAATATGATCTATTTATTTTCAATATATGAATATTTTGTTAGCATATGAAAGATGGATCAAAGATAACAAAATATGTTAGGAAGTTTTATATCGAGGATAGTGAAAGGCTTTTCATCAATGTTGAGTTTTCACTTTTTATCTTTTCAATTCATGCAAAAAATCAAAGCAATATTCTTTGTTTAAAATATTATTAGATTTTTTAACCTCGTTTCCTATATCCCTCTTTTTTGGAATACAAACAATATTGAGACCTTTTTGTTTATCTTTTACAGAAACTTTTCATGTTCAAATGTTTAATATTAGTAATAAAACGCTAAAATGTTATTTGTGTTATACCTTTTCATGGTTGACATTAGCTGACTTGATGTTTCTGAGATTACACTAAAACAGTAATTTTTAATAGTCATTATATCTTTAATGGAGAAACAACTTGAAGGGTTGCGCTTAAAAAAATCGTTGATATTTTCTTAATAAGACGTAAATAAATTAAATAATAATTAAGTTTGTCCATGTAATAACCTTATATAGCAGTATATGCATATGAATTTTTAACACCAAGCGACAATTGGCTTGAAACCTTTTTCCGGGCTTAGAATTTATTGCTATTTAATTTTGTGATTTAATGCCATCACACATTTTTCATAGTCAATAGGATTAAGGGCATTATACTAAATATCCTCTGACAAGACATTCGTAAGTTATCGTGATTCATAGAAACGTCTAAAAACAAAATATCGTTCATACATACAAAACTAACACACTCACACACACACACACACACACATATATATATATATATATATATATATATATATATATATATATATATATATATATATATAGCACTTGAAGGCTACTGAAGAATGTAGCAACTTTTTCAAGGGCCAAATAGTCAGATAGGGGCAGTGGTTCCTTTGCGAGTGTGAAACTTGAACGGAAATCCCACACCCAACTCCTGTTCCTTCCTGCCCCACCAAAGTAAAGTTAGGAATTATAATTGGGTATCTCGCTGCCTTCGGTGCCTTTGGATAGGGCACTCAGTTTCAGAATGTCCGTCAAAGCCAAAAGTCTGTGGAGTCTGTTCTCTTGATGGATATGTCTATAATGATTGCCCTGAAAAAGCAGCAAATAAAAAACCCTCCTGCGGGCCCTTCCGAAAGATCAAAAGACTGAGTGACCACTCAATAAAAGACTCAGTTTGTCCCTTTTATCAGAGGGATATTACTAGAATTAAGAATTTATATTACTTATACATAGTGAACCCACCGACTAACTCTGTTTAAGACACTTCTTGTGATAGTTCATAACTATAACCAATATGGTTTATTTAATATCAATCTTTTTTTTATTTATTAATAATAAACTGTTTCTTACGTTTTTAAATGTTTTTTCCTCATTTTTACCATAAGTATATAGGAAAAGTATTGTGTTTGCGAAAATATCCGAAACCGGATATTATATCCGGGATGTCATCGTAATTATCCGTTTTAGGTGTTATTAAGGCATCCTATGATTTTTTTAGATCATAAAAGTTCAGCAGTATTGGGCGTGGTCAGTGCTGTGAGGATGACCGCTGAGAACAAAACGAATGCATTTACTATCTAAAGACAAGTAAAGCGTGTATGAGGACAAGCTGCATTATAATTTTGGCAAATTGTATGTTATGAGGACGAGCAGGGAGGATGAGCGTAGCGAATCCGGTGTGATGTGAAAGAGTTCCGTGGAACCTCTTACCTGATTTATATATATATATATATATATTATATATATATATATCAGGAGTGTTACCAATTTAATTATAAAGCAATACGCGTTGTGTATGCTAATGATTTATGAGACCGCGCCGCTATTTATTTTGCTTATATATCCCTTATTTTAATTTATTCATTTATTGTAATTTTTTTTATTTATATATTTTTGGGCTTTATTTCACCTCGTTTTTTTAAAAAATACAAATTACCGAGACAGTATGCCACTTAAATAAACTTTTAATATGATATTCTAATATAGGACAACTACTATGCGACATTGGCCCCCAGAGCCGACGCTGCGTAGTTGCCAAAGGACTCTTGTTTTAATTTTTTTTTCATAAAAATCAGCATGAATAATTGTCGCTGGCCGAATCTAGCCAGCGCAAATTAAATGAATAATTCCTTTACGCAGACGGAACAGTTTAACATTAAATAACATATATTGAATAACAATCAACTATTTTAACCCGATTATCTGTATCTGAATCTATCTATTTGTATATCTGTCTATCTGTCTATCTGGTAAAGAAAATTTGATCTTCTCAAATTCTTGACGATTAATGTCACTAATAATTAACTTAATATTTTCTTATTAATTCTGTCACTTTTAGACAGTGACATGGCTCCCCAATGCTTCTAGTATTCACTTTGGCTCTCCGTTGGGGGATCGAACCAGGAGTATCTGTTTATGTACTGGCCGTTCTAACCTGTTGCCATTTGGGTACTGTAACGTGACCTTTCTAACCAAACCATCTTGGCTGGGATGCACCTTCGCAATTCGTGCCATTGGCCAAGCTCCTCTGCAGACATTGCCATCTTGACATATGACCACATCTCCTTCTTTTAAATTTTTTTCTGAGTTCCTCCACTTATCTCTGGATTGAAGTGTCGCTAGGTATTCTCTTTTCCATCTCAACCAAAATTCATTAGCCAAATATTGGATTCTCCGCCACCGTTCCTTTACGGTGGTCCCCGCCACCGTTTCCTTTACATATAGGTCCCCAGAGTCGAAACTACCAGGGGGTGGAAGTTATGGTCTTGGATTCATTAAAACCGCATGATTAGGGGTTAAAGGTTCAATAGACTGAGGGTCCAATAGGTTAGTTACCCCCAAAGGTCTATCATTGACAACTCTTTCACATTCTTTAAAGAACGTTCTAAGGCCGTCCTCAGTTAAAAGACCTGGATTTTGAGACAAAAGTAAATTTAATATATTCCGCACAGTACCGATCTGCCGTTCTACCACCCCATTCATGTGGCTTGCTTTAGGTACGTTAAACTTCCATTCAAACTTACAAAACTGTTCAGACAAGTATTCCTTAATTTGGGTTTTATCAATTTCATTCATACATTTTTTCATCTCCTCACATGCCCCGACAAAATTAGTACCTAAATCTGACCTTAAGGTCGTAATTGGTCCCTTTGAAGCTAAAAAATCGTCTAGAGCATTAATAAACGAGTCAGTATTGAGCGAGTTGGCAACATCTAAATAGATCGCTCTACAAGCCAGACATGTAAATATTACTCCATACCCTTCAAGCTGTTTCTTTCCCTCAATAACCTTATACGGCCCAAAAAAGTCGACTGCTGTGTGAGTAAACGATGCCGCAGGCTCTAAGCGTTCGATAGGTAGATTGCCATTTTTTGTACCTGAAGACGTCCTCTACTTTTTGACAATAATACATTTGGAAATAACACTTCTAACCAACGTTGAACAACGCGTTACCCAATATCCAAGTTGTCTTAAATGATTTATAGTCCCTTCTACCTAATGA
The DNA here is from genome assembly GCA_018340805.1 of Microvelia longipes. Lineage (NCBI taxonomy): Eukaryota > Metazoa > Arthropoda > Insecta > Hemiptera > Veliidae > Microvelia > Microvelia longipes. Next base: position 48,178,218 of record JACMZG010000008.1, on the reverse strand, counting down.
TTTATTCGTGAATATATTTGACTAAAGTTGGTAAATAGTGATCCCCAGCAGAATAATAGATGTTTTTGAGCTTCGTTGACTACCCTACACAATTTTAACCGACCTCCTACTCTTAGCACCCCAGATTCATCTAAAATTGGATTTAACGCTCCTAGCCTATTTTTTTTTCTTGAACTTGGAATTGGTTTCACTCGAATGTGATTCAAGTAACTCTTCTTCAAAAGAGTCCTTTTGAACTGCTTTTACCATCGCGAGCTCGCCAATTTGATTTCTTCTACTGTTAATGGGCTGATTTGGGTCCCCTTGAATTTTCTCCTTTCTTCACCTTTGCTTTAGGATGTTTATGTATCTGAAGACCCAAGCTAACGCGTTTCTGGCTCTTTTCCAAGAGACATACCTCCCCAGGCGAGATGATAAACTTGCATATTCCGGCACTGCTGAGACCACACAAACTTTAACTTCCGGGTCTCCTTCGATGATTTTGATCTCTTGATCACCTTCTATGCTCAAGTGTTCTTCAATGCTCCAAAGAAATCGAGGACCTTCCAGCCAACAACTCTCTAAAAATCCATCTGCTGTTGGACCTCTCGAAGCCCCGTCCGCAGGATTTTCTTTGGTCGGAACATATTGCCAGTTGTTAACGTTTGTCAACTCACGTATTTCTTGTACTCTGTTAGCCACAAACATTTGATATCTCCGTGTTTCATTCTTTATGTAGCCTAAAACTACTCTACTATCGGTCATCATGGCATAGCCTTTCTTAAACATGTCTTCAATGAACTTGACATAATCTGCCTTATATTCCTGATTTCTCTCAAATTTAGATTTCAGAGAGTATAATCTTTTTAACGCCACTGCTCTATTATTTGGTAAATTTACCGCATCTGTTTTAAACGGTAGCGGCAGCTCGTAGTGATTATCTTTCCGGCGTGTAACATTTTCTTCTAATATTTTCATGAACTTCTTATCTTCAACCGACATTGCTGATCGACGATCTTCGAGAATAATTTCTGGAAAGTCTAAACATATCCACGGATTAATGATTTCTCGAGTTTGTGATACTACTTGCTTGCTGGTCACTCTGAATGAAGTAGCGCTAGTTTCTCCTTTGCCTATCTTTAGCCCTATTATGCCCCACCCTAACGCAGATTGTATCCCATACGGTTCCCCTTTGTTACCTTGGACCACCTGCAATGGACACAATGCTTCCGGGCAATTGTTTCCAATGAGAAGACCTATACCTAGTTCTCTACGTAATGGTGAAATTTTTTCAGCTAACCCTTTCAAATGATCGTAACCCTCAGCAATTTCCGGGGTAGGTGTATCCTCAAAAGTACATGGCATATCTACCTGACTAAATACCTTACCAGTAAGTTCTATATCTTTGCCAGTTGCCCCCTAACTATTATATCCTTAACCTTAAAACAATTTAACAAGATGGTATTGGTTAAAGTTTTGACTTTAAGTTGGGTTGATATTTTAGATAAATTTAAATCATTAATTAAACTTTCTTTAATAAAGCATGTATCACTCCCATCATCTAATAATGCATATGTTTCAATTTGCAATTCGGGATTATTTTTATTAAATACAACTACTGGTAAAACAAAGGAAGTTGTTTCACAACAGTCATTAGCTGTCTGGCGTACGTTACTAGATTTTGCTTCAACTTCATCCAATTTATTTTTCTCAGGTTTGCTTACGACCGAACTTTTATTAAGTGAGTTAGCAATACCTGTATCTACTTTCTCACTATCTTCCCGGTGTAAACATGTAGGGTGTCTTTTAAAGCATTTAGAGCATTTTAACCTTTGCATGCAACCTTTGGTTTTATGCGACCCCTCCAAGCAACCAAAACACAACCCTTTATTTTTTACGTAAGCGAGCCTTTGATCCGCAGCGAGAACTTGAAAGGAAGTACAATTGGACAGATCGTGTAGTTCCTCTTGGCAATAGCTACACTTAGCACCTTTGGACCCAGTAGCTAATACCTTAGAACTAGAACCTTTTTTAAAATTATTATCAGAATATTTGTTTACGTAATTAAATTTATTTCCTGGATTTGACATTTGTTTATTGTTTTCATTGAATTTACTAAAGTTACCCTTATTCGCGATAAAACTGGTGCCTTGAACTAAACTAGAATAAACCGGATGCCTGTGCAATTTAGCTATTCCTTCTACAAACCTAGCTAAATCCGTTATGGTTTCATTTCCGTTCAGATCAAGGGATCGTTTTATCCACGATTGTTGATATTTAAAGGGTAATCTGTCAACAATCTTACGTAAACAAATTTTCGTATTAATTTCTTTTATTGACTCCCTACTTAACACCTTTACAGCCGTATTAAGGGTATCAGAAAACTTTGATATCTCCCTGTGATCACTAAGCCCTAACCTTGAACCCTCAGTCAATTTTCTTACCCAAGCTTCAGTGATTGCAACAGGACTGCCAAATCTTTCCTCTAGCAACTCAATAATATGCACGTAAGACAATGCAAAATTACTTTCCACCACCCTTAACGCTTCACCCTCAAGAAACCTTTTAAGGAAAGTTTTCTTGTGACTGTCAGGTAAGAATCCGTCCTCCAAATGACTTCTAATTTCTTCCCGGAATATTGGAAATTTATCACTCTCTCCGTTAAATTTAAACGGCTTTACCAAGCCTAACACATGAAGCTTGTCAGAGAGAGATGTGAAATTACTGCTAATATTATGACTAGCTGGCGTTACCTGTTTAGTGATTGGAGTGTCTTTTACCTCTACCTTCCAATCGCGGCATATTGAGGAAGCTCTAGATGACTCAGCCATTACATGAGACGCGTTTGAACCTTTCAATTTTCTTATTTCCTCCTTCACTCGCTCAAATTCCTGTCTTGCATTTTCTTCCTGTTCCAACAACTCGTGAGGAATTTTCGATACCTTACTACTTGACCTATAACTGCTTTTAATTGTAGTAACGCTACCCGCAACTGAGGTACTTATAAATCTAGCGATCTCTTCGTCAATACCCGCCATAATTATCTCATACTCTTTGACTTCTGAACTTTCCTTATTTACCCTCTGACATTCTTCCTTCAACAGACTTAAATTTTCTTCTAAAAGAATCCTATTTTTCTCTATTTCTTTTAGAATTGATCTAAGCTGCTTCCTTGATGTCTCAGGTACTGATGCTAGCTTTTCAAATTCAGTAGCCTTTTCGTAAAGAGTTTTCTTGATAACCTTTAACCTTTTCAGTATTTTATCTTGCAGATACGCTAACCCAGCCTCCGTCAATTTTCGACTACGAGTAGCAATTTCAGGTAGTGACATATTAAAATAAATTACGACTTACTGTAAGATAACTGATCTTCTTACCGATCGACCAACCTATGACCTTACACGACCGACGATAATAGACCGTACCGCAAATTTTCTTTACTGTCGCTGGCCGAATCTAGCCAGCGCAAATTAAATGAATAATTCCTTTACGCAGACAAACAGTTTAACATTAAATAACATATATATTGAATAACAATCAACTATTTTAACCCGATTATCTGTATCTGAATCTATCTATTTGTATATCTGTCTATCTGTCTATCTGGTAAAGAAAATTTGATCTTCTCAAATTTTTGACGATTAATGTCACTAATAATTAACTTAATATTTTCTTATTAATTCTGTCACTTTTAGACAGTGACAATAATTATCTTAAAATATATATAAAAAATTGCTAAAAGAAAATCAAATGATGTTTTTACGCTAACAATAACATGTTGAAATGTATATAATTACGCTAACCTAGATTATTTATCAAAACTAAAGACAAAGAATAAAATCATACATTAGTAGAACGTTAATTGTAAAAAAACAAAAGAAAACTCGTAAATTCTTATAAGCATGTCTGCAATTTTGGCTTCATTTGCCAATAAATAAAACGGTAAAATGGTTTTATCAAACAAAATTAATAATTTGTTCACAATTCATTGGATAATGATTTTGTAGAGAAGGGACTTGATTTAGATATCGTATCCAACCAAATTCAAACAATTAATCGTAAGATAGTTTAAAGCTTTTTTAGCCTGAATAAGTATTTTATTCAATTTACCAAGAAAATACAAGCTTTATAAATAGGCGGATGAAAACTCCTCATTACCAAAAGGTCGTATAGGTCAAAACTATTTAATTTTTAGTTAAAAAATTATGTAATTTCCCAAAAAAGGGGATTCATTTTAATTAATTTGTTTGTTCTTAACTTACAATGCTATGGCCCGGAAGCCGAGCGAATTAAATTAAGAATGCTTGCTTCTTTATTTAACGATTCATTTCTTATTTAGGTGTTTGATTTATGCCTTATAGTCAGGACAGCAACAAATCTACGCTAAGTCAATATTCCTGATATTTCTATACGAGTTTAGTCCCTAAACTATCAGGTATACAGGGGCGATACCTGATACCAAGTGCAGCTCTAAGCAGCTCTCGAAGCCAAATGAGTTTGGTAAACCATGCTTAAACGCAAAAACCTGATAAACTGTAGGTCTGGTGTACTCTTTAAGGTTAAACCCAAAGATAAGGTTTTAAGTTTAACACTCTCCCTCCTCCGCTACCAGTTTAGCCAGGGTCAGAGCGTTAATGTCCAGATCCAGATAATCCACATCTAACCGTGGTGACTTGATGAAACGTAGAAATCAACTTTTTACCTTTGGCATCTGCTATAGTGCTCGACCAAGGAAGAAAAGTTTGAACTTCAGCGGGTTTAAGAATTTAGAAGACCTTGATAACGTCTAAATTACCTTAAAATATACAGAAAACCCTACTCTCTTGTAACGAATAGTAAATTCTATGTTATGCGACAATATAAGACAACATCAACAGTATTAATATTTTATTTTGGAATGACATCCGTCGTTCTAGTTGCCCCAACAAGAAATGTACAAGTTCATTATTCATTAATTGTGTTGAAACACCGGCATTTAATGGATAAAGTAGGTTTCACATTTTTTGTCCATGTAAAGCCTTCCCCTCTTTTGAAGGGCAAGGGAAGCAAAAGTAGAAACAATAACGGTTAACTTCTTGCTAAACTATAATTTTTTGCATTACAATACAATGGCAAATATTATAAAGATGTAGCAAAGCTAGTTTTCTCATCATGCTTTGACCAGTGAAAATAGAATAATTTTTTGAAATGATGTTATTTATATAAAATAAAGTTTAGAGGAAAAGATCTCGTGTGAACTCCGTGTGAAAAAGAAAATATTTGGCCGAAGGATAAGATGCCGTGAGTTAGAAAGCAACCTCACGATAGATGTAATTGAATCACTATATGTAGAAGGTAAGGCAAGAAACGGGTCAGTGGTTTCCTAGAGCTTTCGCCCCGCGGCTATACAATATAGCTATGATGGAAAATTTTTACTTTCAATATATCCCTAGGATATAGCATTTCCTTTCCTTCATTACCTTCGCATATCACGTTCCATTTCACTTCATTCTATCAATATTCTATATATTTATATATATAAAATATTCAACTTAGTCTCAATTTAGTCAGAGTAGGATTTTACGAAAAATTTATTTTGATTATGTAGCAATACTGTTGAAAGGACATAATTTGCACAGTTTTTTGCTACAACTTCAGTTACTTGGACTGTTTATAAAGTAAGTAACGAGTGAATGATAACATAAGTATAATAACTTATCTAATACTACTTAATCTTACAGCTTATTTTTAATTATTGTCTTCGTTTTTGCTTAGTATAGTTAAGTTAGGCCTGGGTTTTTAAATAAATAGGCAATATTAGCTATTAAATGCGATCGCTACGTATGGTACATGCGTTGTGACACTAGATGCATACTGTAGCTCTTTAATGAACCTTAAGAATACCGCACTTCCGCATTTGTAAAGCCAAATTCTATAATTTATTTTCTACTTCTGGCTCGCACTTTTAAACATATATAAATCTGTTCCGAATATTAATGATAAATATATAACAGGTTCAATTTTAACTTCGTATATTGAACAGAACAGTTAACAGATGGTCAGTAAATTAACAACTCACAAAAATATTTTAAATCTTGACACTTAATGTCATCAAAAAAATATATTAAATTTTATAGTTAGGAGAGACTACACCGGATTTCATATTACAGAACATAACATTGTATATATTAACTTAATACATTTAACATAAAACTATTAATAATATCTTGCTTGATGTCTTCAAGTAGACTGGCTACAATTGACACTGAGTGACATAACAACACTCCCCCTCACGAAGTGTCGCTGTTGGGTGCTTTCAGTCCTATCTTGCCTAGTAGGTATTTGTGAGTTGGTGAGCTGAGTCCCTTAGTGAGAATGTCAGCTTCCATTTCTTGAGTTTTCAAGTATGAGACTTTAACTTGTCCTCTCTGAACAGCGTCTCTTATAAAGTGTTCTTTGATAGCTATATGTTTAGTCTTTGAACTTACAATCGGAAGTTTTAATAGACTTTGCGCAGCTTGGTTGTCATTAAAGATTTCAATGGTTTCATGTGGTATTCCCATATCATTTATAAGCTGATTTAAATGTATGCCTTCTTTCGCTGCTTCTGTAAGAGCTACATATTCAGCTTCAGCTGTCGAAAGAGCAACGGTTCTTTGTTTCTTTGACTCCCAACTAACAAGTGCTCCTGCATATTTAAAACATACGCCAGAGTAAGATTTTTTATCTACACTACATTGGCCCCAATCTGCGTCCGCATATCCAATGATTGGTTTTCCAGATTGTTGGTAAACTAATTTGTAATTTATTGTTCCATTTAGGTAACGCAAAACCCTTTTGGCAGCTGACCAGTGTTCTTTGTTGTAGCAGGTATTAAACTGACTTAAGTAACTTACTACATGGGCGATATCTGGTCGCGTAGCTACTAATATGTACATGAGTGTTCCTATAAGATTTTGATACGGATATTCTTCAGTCGATTTTTCCGCTTTAACTAAATTTTTTCCTGCTTCAAGAGGTGTGGCTATTTGATTACAATCGGACATATTGAATTTCTTAAGTGTTTCTTCTATATATTTTTGTTGTGATAGTGAAATTTTTCCATCTTTTAGTTCAAATTCTATTCCGAGATAATATTGAAGACTACCTAAATCTCTCATTTCAAAATTTTCTTCAAGTGATTGTTTTAATTTAACTAAGCTTTCTTTATTCTTTGAAGCAACAATAATATCGTCCACATACACTGCTAGGAGTATGAGGTCTCCCCCCTCTTCTTAGCTGTGTATATGCAAGGATCCGCTGTTGAAGATTTAAATCCTAATTGTTTTAATTTTATGTCCAATATGGTGAACCATTGTCTCCCTGCTTGCTTTAAACCGTATAAAGCTTTGTGAAGTTTACAAACTTTGTCCTTTAGACCTTCTCTAAGTTTTTCTAGCATGTCCATGGCTTCTTCAAGTACATCTGATTTTTCTTTTGCACTTTCATCTAATACTATTTCATATAAAATTTGTTCAAGATAATCAGGTACTAACATGTGTATGTCTTCTTCTAAATCTCCATTTAGAAATGCTGTTGTGACATCTAGTTGACCTATAGTTAAACCTAGTTCAGCAGCTACTCCAAATAACAGTCTAACAGAACTTAGTCTAGCAACAGGTGCGAACGTTTCAGTGAAGTCAATACCCGGACACTGTGAGTATCCTTGGGCTACCAGACGAGCTTTTCTTCTCTCCAGTTCTCCATTTGATTTGTATTTATTTTTCAGAATCATTCTGCAGCCTACTAAATTTTTTCCGGCTTCTTTTGGAACTATACTCCAAGTTTTATTTTTTATTTGAGAATAGATTTCGTTCTTTATTGCTTCACTCCATTCTTTTGAATCTGGTCCCTGTAGAGCTTCTTTAACTTCACACAGGTAACTCATGTCGTAATCTTGACTCCATATAGGTGGGTTTTTTGTTCTTCGTAGAATGGTTTGTTCAAAATTTTTACATCTCTTGTTACTTTAACTTTATTTTCGGATGGTATAAAAATTCTATAAGCTTTTGAAACTAACGAATATCCAACAAATATTCCTTCTTGTGCTCTAAACTCAAATTTTTCGCGTTTTGGTTCTTTGAGCATAGCAAACGATTTTGATCCGAAAATGTGTAAATGTCTTGCTGACGGTATTTTTCCTGTCCATTTGTAATATGGTGTTTGATTTTCTATTGATCTGCTCGGGCAACGATTTCTTAAGTAATTAGCAGTATTTATAGCTTCAGCCCAAAGTTTTAGTGGTGCATTAGCTTGTATTAGTAAACATCTGGCCATATTTTCAAGTGTTCTGTTCTTTCTTTCTGCCAATCCATTCTGTTGTGGTGTATAACTTACAGATAATCTTCTTTGAATGCCTGATTCTTTTAGAAATCTATCAAAGTCTTTGTTTACATACTCTGTTCCCTGATCAGATTGAATAAATTTTATCTTTTTTCCAGTGTAGTTTTCTACCTCTGTTTTATATTCTTTGAACGCTTGTAATGCTTCACTTTTATTATTTAAGAATTTCACGTAACAATAACGAGTAGCTTCATCAATAAATGTTATGAAGTATTTTGCTCCACCTGGTGATGGTATTCGAATTGGTCCACAAACATCAGTGTGTACAATGTCTAATATTTCTTAATTTTTTGGTTTATCTCTAATTTTGAACGGTAATCTTGAGAATTTTCCTTTAATACATGTGTCACAATCATCTAATTTTTTTTAGAATTGAATTCTAATCCTTGTAGTAGTTTATTTTTCATAGCCAAATTTAATTCTGTTTCATTTAGATGTCCCATTTTCTGATGCCAACTTGTAATTTTAGACTCTTTGCTTAAGTTTGATTCATGATTTTCATTGGAATAATTTTTATTTTGATTTTCTATGTAATACAATCCATTTTTCCTATTTGCTTTCATTACAGTTTTTCCAAAATTATTTTTTACGACTGCAAAATTTTTTTTTTAAAAATTACTGTATGACCATGATCGGTTGCCTTTCCTACTGAAATTTGGTTTGTTGTGAGATTAGGTACTAACAAGGTATTGGTTAGTTTAATTGTATTGTTCTCTGGTAATTTTATTTTGACAGAACCTACCCCTGTGATCTTGGTAGTTTGGTTTTCTGATGCTAACTTCAATGCACCACCTTCATTATCAATTTTTCCAATAAATTGTGTTTTATTTAAACACATGTGTGAAGTGCATCCACTGTCAAGGCACCATAAGTCATTATTTTTATTATTGCTCATATCCGATGACTTGCATTCTTCAAAAATATTAAATGTCGAATCTCCTTTCTTTTTTTCTTTCTTTTTATTTTTATTATGCCAACAATTTTCGGTTTTATGATTAGTTTTTGAGCATATTTTACATTTATATTTAAATTGTTTTCCTTGGTGTGTTGTAGATTGATGTCCTTGGTAGTGATATCTATATCTTTTGCCCATGTATGCATCTTCAGTTGTTTTATTCTCCGATTCGTCTTTCTTACGAGCTTCAGCTTCTTCTAAAATTTTTATTTTTAAATCGTCCGGTTTCGGTAAATTGTCTCTCGATTCAATTGCGACTCTGAAATTTTCAAATGACGGACTTAAACTGTACAACATCATAATACTTAACAGGTCTGAATTTATAGTGATGTCCATTTCTTCCAATTTATCTACAGCATCCATGAATTCATTTAAATGTTGTCTTACATTAGACCCTTCTTTCATTTTATGTAGGATAAGTTTCTTTAAAAGTGTTGCTTTTCTAGCAAGACCTTTGCTTTGATAAATATTTTTTAAAGTATCCCAAACATCCTCCGATGTCTTGCAATTTTTAATTTGCTTGAGTTCTGAGGGTGCTATGATCAACATTAGATCTGCTCTTGCATGCAAATCATTTTTATTCCATTGAGCTAGTTCTTTCTCATTGTCAGTATTAGGTTTTTTAATTTCACCTGATGCGTACTCCCATAATCAATTCTTAATGAGTATGGCTTGTGCTTGTATTTGCCAAGTATCATAGTTGTCCTTCTTTAAAGGCTCTATTTTACAATTTACAGAATTGGACATTTTTAAATATTTTCCTTCTTGAAAATTTCTTTAAGATTTTATTCAAAAAATTTTGTTTTTAAAAAAATAATGTTTATTTTATTTAATGTCAACACTTTATTAGGTGTCAAATTTTAATATATTTTTTTTAAATAATAAAATTATAGTCAGAAACTTTTTCAGCATTGTTCCTGGGCACATAACCTATAGTTAGGAGAGACTACACCGGATTTCATATTACAGAACATAACATTGTATATATTAACTTAATACATTTAACATAAAACTATTAATAATATCTTGCTTGATGTCTTCAAGTAGACTGGCTACAATTGACACTGAGTGACATAACAACAAATTTCCATGTTCAAGGTATACGTCATTCAGATGACATATACTTTGGACCAGAGACTATAGATACTTAAACAGTAAGACTGTCGACTCAATGGTGGGAAAATTTGGATTCCGATCGACGCTAGCGCTGCGGCGGACCTACCTTTCAATTGAGTGGGCGTGTCTTAATTTCCCGCTTTATGCCCACAGTCAGTTTGAAATTTAATTTTTATACTTTGTATAGTTATACTTCTGACTAACCCTACCACTTAATCTTACACAGAACACTTATGATTATTTTTAAGTTTTTCATTTAAGTAATTTATTAATTTAATTGATTCAATCAGGTAATAATGAAATAGTGGCTAAAGTTTTACACGTGCTAAAAGATAGATTTTGGCACTTAATGCAGCCTGTATTTTAATTACATCGGCAAGATGCGCACATGTGATTAAATGTAATTATCTGATAAAATTGACTAAATCAATAAATTAATTAAAGGAAATATACTTATCTGCCATCATTAGCGTTCTCTGGAAGTTTTAAAAAGGTTTCTATTTACTTTTAGTTTCTGAATTTTGGAAATACAGAACATGCAACGGCGAACCGTTTTTGTGAAAAATACATACAGAAAACAATCAATTTTATAATAATAATAAATGTAGCTGTCATAACCAAGAATTGTCATGGTATTCATAAATTTAAATATAAAAATATAATCAGTCATCTTTGGAAAGCTATTGGGGTTAGTTCATAAGTTGTCCGCACCGGTCCGCCGCCGCGCTATTTTTAGTAGCTTGCGATAATGGAATCCAAACTTTTCCTCATTTAAGTTAACCCCCCTGCTTTGGACATAGTGCCCCGAACAAGGTTGGTGCAGGCCAGTGTACCGGCTCCAAGTGAATCACTCGGTAGACTGCACAAGTAAACAAAGCTACCCACACTTTTCCTCCTCCTTTGATTATTAGAGGTCCAGCAAAGTCTACACCGGTAATTTCGAATACTTGTGCATGACGTACTCGATTTACTGGTAACGCTGGTGATGGCGCTGTTAAATTTGTCCCCTCGAATCTCTTACAAGTTACACATTTTCCAATAACTCTCTTTAATGATTTTCTTTCACCTAGAACCCAATACTGTTCCCTAAGGATACTAGGGACTCCTTGCACTCCTAGGTGACAGTTATCTAAATGGGTTCTCTAATCAAAGCAGTTACTAAATCATGTTTCCCAGGAAGCACTGCGGGTGTGCGAAAATTTTCTAAATCTTCCCTATAAAAAATAGTTGTTTTTATACGAATCACCCCGTTTTCATCTTTAAATGGATTAAGTGACTTTAGGTCATCATACCTTTTCCCCGAAAAAAATTCACTTTGAATCAAAATTAAAACTTTCGCTGATGCATCGAATACAGGCCTAACTCGAGTACTCAAACTTCTTAACTTAATTTCTGCCCTATGCAGCAAGTAATGACCTTCCCTAAGATGACCAGGTGTGGGAACTAATACAATTACCCCCTCTTTAACCCATTCACCAAACACTTGCTGATACGCTTCGAAGTACCCTGATTCTTTTAATCTATCTATCTTAGGTTTTAACCTCGAAACAACAATCTCGTAGTTCGAAGGTAATGGGGGGTGCCTCTCAACCCATGGAAGCTCAACTTCGTATCTATTACCCCAAGTATCCTCAATCATTGACACATGTTCATTAAAATGACTTATTACTGCTAAGTTAACTTCCTCTTTGTTTGTTTCTCTATAGGATGCATAATACCTAATATTTCTAAATCCCAGAGATTAGAAATTGGATCAACACTATTTAACATCGTATTAGTGTGACAATTAAATTCTGTCGATTCTTTAACCTTGCCAACCAATGTCCAACCTAGAAAAGTTTCAATCGCTGTCAAACCAGAGTCTAAATTAATTATTTTACCTGTCAATAGTTTTCCAAAAATATCAGATCCAATACAAATCGATTGGGCCTTCCTTGCGATCTCTTAAAATAACATTATGTTTTTCTAACTGTGCAATCCATGGGCCATCTCCCACAGCTGCTACATATTTACATATCGTATCCTGATCTAAAGCATCAAAATTACATGCATAGCTGTTGTCAGGATTACCAACTCTCAATTTATAGCAGTTATGAGTCACTTTCTCTTCTCCACCACCGAAAAGAAGATGTGTCAATTTTTGTTGATACATATTATCATAACCCATCTCCCTAGCAAGTTCCTTACTAACATAAGATCGCTGTGATCCACTATCAATAATAGCTCTCACTAACTTCTCTTTACCTACCCCTGTTACTTTAACTAACAAAGTTTTTAAAAAGGCGCTTCTCGAAGTATTATTTGACAAACTATTTTCCAAAACAATGTTTTTATCCCCTGACAGATCTTTATTATTTATTTTCGCCTTTGGGCACATAAATACTACATGTTTACTAGAACATACAAAACACTTAAGCATACTCCTACACTCATCCTCTTTATGAACACCCCTCAAACAAAGTTTGCATACCCCAGCCTTATCGAGTAACCTACGTTTTTCGTCTAAACTCAAGTTCTTACCCTTAAAACATTTAACCGCCAAATGCGATTTCTCACAAAAAGGACATGAAAATCTATTTTTAGACGTTTTGTTACCAAGACTACTGTTATTAATATTTTCTAATTCAGTAGCTGAAGATACTTGAAGAGTTGGTGTCACCGATGAGGTTGCTGAATTTTTTACTTTCTTTACTTTCGTGTTAAACTTTCCGAAACCTGCCGTTGCTATCGATACTCTCTCCTCAGCTTCTACTTCTACTCTCAGAAAATCCATTAACCTGCTAAGACTATGTTTTTGAGATCCATTTTCATTCCCGTTTACGTTGGTGTTACTCCTCTTCCGTTACCATACTCGCAGTAAATGTTCAGGCAAACACGATTCCACAAGAGGGTATATAACATTGGAGCAAATGCTTCAGAAGTCAAACCAAGAGACTCGAGCGCGTTAATTTGAGTTTCTTAACTGTCATACAAAGAACAAACGTCATTTGTATGATTAAGTACTAATTTTAAAATTTCTCGGGTATAAACTTCAGTTAATAGATCTGTACGGCCAAAACGTTTTTCTAAACTATCCACAGCCTTAGGATAGTTCTCAGCAGACAGAGGATACTTTTCGACAGCTCTGAATGCCTTCGAATCTTGTACAACAAGCAATGACAATCAATACGAAAATTTTTTTCTGGTTTCAGAGTTTCATCTAAATGAATTCTTTAAAAGAATTCCAGAACGATAACCATTCCAACAGTACACCACTGAATGGTTTTATTTTAAAAGGTGGAAGAGTTAACCTATTTCCCGAGCATTTATGATTTACAGAAATAGCATTTTTAGAGTTGTCCTCTACAGCCTTCACCTCGTGATTATTATGAAGGTCTTTACGTAGCGAACACTCGGACAACCTCTCTCTATATTCATCACATTTCTGCATCTCTTCTTCTATCTCTTCCTCAGTTGAATCTTCTCTGTTGGTAATAAGATTTAATATTTCCTCGTCCATCAACTTTAGCTCATCAAATCTCCTTTCAACTACCGTAAATAAAATATTTACCTGAGTTCTTCTCTCGGATCCTATCTGTTATAGGTTCCTCAAGATCTGTCTTCAAGTAGTTGAGAAATTTGCTGGCAGCCTGGGAAAATACTGCTCTCAACGAAGTTCTCGTTTTCTTCAATCGTTTTTCCTCAGCGGTCGCCATAATGTTCCGAATATTAATGATAAATATATAACAGGTTCAATTTTAACTTCGTATATTGAACAGAACAGTTAACAGATGGACAGTAAATTAACAACTCACAAAAATATTTTAAATCTTGACACTTAATGTCATCAAAAAAATATATTAAATTTCCATGTTCAAGGTATATGTCATTCAGATGACATATACTTTGGACAAAATCTTAGCACAAATATCAATCTTATTAAGAAGATGATCCCTATTGTAAACTTAGGACCTGGATTTCAGGACCCTTTTTTTATTTTGCAATTTTTTGAATTCTAAATCCTTTAAAACCGACACAGGGTCAATTCAATGTTAATATCTTGGTACATAATTTAAAGCCTGAACTGGATCTATATGAAGCATAAGATAATATGGACTGATAAGACATTTTTATCGTCAGCAAAGAATAAGACTGATAAGAATAAGAAGAATAAGTAGAGGGATGTTCGGGTAGAATTGAAGAGTAACAAATGTTAAGGAATGGTAAAAGGATAATTCCATATGAAACTCTGGCAGTCATATTTTAATTTTCAAACAGGAAATGTTATTTTCGAAAAGAAACTATATTTCGAGTAACGTGTCGTATTCCATTAATTTTAAGGCACTGGGAATAGTGCACGTGGTTCAGTGTCGATATGACAATGAAAGTTATCAGAAAACCAAAGTAACCGTCGTAAATAACCAAAAATACGGGTCAGAAGATAAACAAAAAAAAGAGTGGGATATAATTTTCTATTTTTTGGGGCACTGAGTCAAATCAAGCAGGTCTAGAGTCAAGACGAGTACTCGAAGTACCTCTAAGCTAGACCTACAATTTAAATTTCAGTTTCTTATTATGTTAATTATTCTATTTATGTCTATAACCACTAAGTACTTCTGTCAAAGGCACCACAATCTAGGCAAATCTCCTATACTTTAGTGATATTAAAACATGTTCATGATTAGCAGTCACTTTGCTTTAAATGTGTGAAGGATAGTTTCCTTTTGAGTACAAAAACACTAGCCCATGAGTCACACCCATTCGTTACTGTTCAAACATTTTTTTTCTGAATATCTTTTAAGCAACAATAAATAAAACCATAGTATTTTTTTCACCATGATGTTGGCAAAAGCACTAGAAAGTAGTAACATTTGTAAGGTAATATATTTAAAAAAAGTTTTTATGCATTACTTTTCAATATTTTTGTAAACAACTGCGAACAAGAAAAATCAAGGATTCCCGTATTTCAAGATATCTAGACCTTACTAGACCTAGTAAGGTTTTTTAAAATGTTGATTGTTCGCTATCATATTAAGTTGTCCTCTCAAGAGTAGCAGACTATGATTTTTCTTTATCATTGCAGATATATTTTCTGATAAGGTTGGTTCAAAATAATAAAAAAATAATCCGTTTTTCGAGTCTGGAGTCTTAGACTCTTCTACCGCGGAAACGACAAATATGTATTACTGATTTCACAATAACACATAAATAGATTTTTTGCTGCAAAAAACCTTTCCCAAGAAAGTTAGCCGAGATTGCGGACCCCAGAATTTAAAATTAAAACTATTTATTCACCTATGGTCTTTAATGAAAACTTTAGTACAAAGGAATTGTAAAAATAGCTATTTTTACTGAAGTAGGATAGATCCTGTACTACAATATTTTATTTATACCGAATGAAGAAAACATGTTAGTTAAAATTAACAATTCCGAGTATTTAATTTAGACACTTCAAAAGAGCTACAGTTGAGGGTTATTATTGACTCAAATCGATAAAAACTGAAAAATAATAGGACTCAACAAGCAGTACCCTCGATACAAAAAGTCAAGAGTGTTTTGGTAGGTATGATTTAAAGCATACTTCTATACTGAACACTTGAACTTTAAGCTCCAGGGATCTAGTTGTTAAAAATATGGAGTTTTCATAGGATTAATAGCGCTACTGTTGTTGAAAAGCTCTGTTGCTATAGAAGCAAGAGATTCGTAATCTCCTCAATTCTCCCTATACTAAGAGTTAAAGGCAGAGATATAGTTCCAGGCCCAAAGGGATTAGCTATTAACACTCACTCCTTCACAGGGACTTTTCCCGCCTACCCTTGCTTTTCCACTGTCCTTCACTTTCTCCAACATTTCTCAGACAAACAAATCATGCCGATGTTATCAAGCAATATACATTATTTCATCGTTAAACATTATATTTATATAATGTTGAGACTTAAATTTTGTGAAATTGACATGAATACAAAGAGATAAAGCCCGATGGGTACAAACGTTACCCAAAAGTCACTTCAGATGAATACTTTATTTATAACTTTAACAATTATTGATACTATGGACTTACTTAAAAATATTTGAGTGGTACCATTATAAACACTCTGACCTTCACAATAGTCTGTAGGCACACAACGCATTATTATTTGGTTAAACTTCAAAAGATTTTAAATATTTAGTTATTAAATTAGTACTACAAACTGGTGATCCGACTATTAAGGTTGAACAGATCAACATGAATAAAGGTAATGCTCAATCTCATATCTCAAGATCAACAACTAATCCAACTCAGCCTATTCATCGAGTTGACCAGGTTAGCGACAAAATCCCCCCCCCTTTTTGGCAAGAAAACCCTAACATTTGGTTTTTTCAAATAGAAGTTTAGTTTTCGCTAAATGTTGATAAGACCAAATGCAATCATTTAATTTCACATTTAGATCCTAAATTATAGAACCATTACGACATTATTCCTGATCCTACAAATACTGAAAAATATCAACCACTAAATATAGACTTTTAAATGTATTCAAGAAAGCGAAAAAATAAAGCAGAATCAAACTTAGTGATCTTAACCGAGCCAACTATTAAGAAAAATGATACCCTTAGCTGGGACCAAAATTTAAGAGCTCTAAAATAAAATATAGCTAATATTGTAATAACTGCGCATGAGCCTTTATGGATTTACGTTTATTTACTTAACTTTATTGGCAATCCTGATAACAGTATTTGAGGTTTACTTTTTACCGTGTTTTCGTACTTTAATGTACGTGATGGTTTATTGATTTGGTATTAAATTTTGTGACCTAATTGTTACAATAATAGTAAAGAAAATGAGAAACTATTGTAAATGTAAACCACGCGTTTTTTATTAATGTTTTAAAGGACATAACACGACAATACATTGCCTTAAATATAAACTTAACTATTGTTTTTATTATAAAAGCTTTAGGTTAAGTTTTAGATTACTAATTACAATTTCAATTTAAAGGGGAAAAAACAAATATTACTTGCAAAAATGTACTAAGTAGTGCACACGAAAAAAAAAAAATCAGCCGCTCGTTTGAAGTAATTTAAACAAACCTAGTATTTTAAAGATTCGCACTTAAAGTTCTATTGGATGTGACAAAAGGTATTTCTAACACAAGTTATTAACATTATATACTAAAATGTACAAATAAATGCAATAAAACAAAAATTTTGAGTACCGTAAACAGTTTGTTTAAATTTACTATCTAAAACAAAATGGCCGTGCTCATAACAGAAATTGCGCATACTCACAATTTTATAAAATCGGACAAATTTCAGTTTTTTTCAAAAAATAAGTGGTTCCCTGTGATTCGAAGAATATTTTTAAGGTGGTAAAATGTTCTACAAATGTGTCTTTAATCACCAAAATCGGATGACTACAACCAAAAATGGGTCTTCAAAAACAAAAATTGTTAATTTATGCCGTGAGTGAATTTGTTTAAAAAAATATTAGTTTTAAATTTTTTTGGCCATTTAACAAATGTCATAACTTTACTTGTAGTAATGATTTTGACGAAAAAACACTAGTTTTTTTAGGAAATGTCATCAGCTTTAAAAATGCCATTTTGTAGAAGTACAAAATGAGTCACAAGGTTCAGTCAGAGAAGTAGAAAGTCAGTCATTTTTTATACATCAGTATACATCAGAAACGAGTCAGAGTGAGGTCAGGTGCCTAATGCGTTAGTTAGGTGTTACGGAACAGAGTGGGATATGACATTATGTCGAGCCATCAATGATAACGAATGTCGACTAAGGGAAAATTTCCCAGATGTTTCATTGCAGTTTGCTTGTTACGTTTCCTAGATGTCTCTCGCACAATTTATATTTTAACTATGTATTCTGTGATATGTATTTCGTTTTGCATGCTTATTGTTAAATTTGTCATTGCTTACTATTAAAATAAAATAGTAAAAACTCAAAATAATTTAGACACGTATGTTAAGAAGAGGATAACAAAATAATATATCATGGACATAATAACAGGTTTAAAAGAAAAATTCTCCAGGCTTCAAGAGGTCATAAACCTCCCAATTAGTGCCTGCTCAAAACCCTCGTTTTCCTTTTTAATAATTCCTGCACTTCAATATATATTTTCTAAACCCTGTTTCTCTCATGATATTTCCCTTCATTTTCTTTTGAAAATCTCTTTTCATGTTATTATGAGGAAAAAAGTTTTAAAATTAATTAATATGACTAATTATATAATTACACCCTCATATTTGAATTTATTCATCTAAATAAATTATTTGAGAGATAAAATAACCGTAGTACCATAATATGTCTTAGTTCTTAATTAAGATTTCAAATGTAAGAAATATTTTTGTAAGGTTTCATACCACAACAAGACAAGACACTTTGCTAGATGAAAATATGTTTTATAAAATATTAAAACAAATTTAATGTTTAGGAGAAATTAAAAGATATGAATAGAAGATTAAATTATAAAAAAATAACATTCTTCCACCACTTTCAACCTATTTTTCTGATTTATATTTAATATTAAGTAAATTACTAGAAAGATTCAAAGTGGATGTCAGTTCAATTTAATTAGATACACAATGGTTTCTTAGAATTAAACCCTAGATTAATAAAGGGCTTCTTACGTCATATTCTTACCATTGTAGGAAATACGCTAATTACTATTTTTTACGCCTTTTTTACCCGTGGGGTCATATGAGCGTTTTCCCCTCACTCAAATATCACTGACTAACCCACCCAATGTAGGTAGCACACCCTTCGTACATGATGGCACAAAAGACTAGTCACTAGTGTGCCCAGTTCATCTAGCCCAGCCTGATTCTATCCAAACTCTCTGCTCTGGGTAGTGCCTGCGACTAGCTCACAGTGAATATTGTTTATCTAGACCAGCTAGACTCTAGCTAGGCTCTCCATTCTGACAAACACCGATTACTTGTTCACTGACCGCTTACTTCATCTAATTTTACTAGCTCCTCTGATAACGTTCACCTCACTTGGCCCGCACTTGTTTAATCAGCCTTACCAGTATGTTGGCACGTGTTTGTAGATCATGAGAGATATGATATCGCTTATATAGTAGAATAAGGCAGATGTAGATGAAAACAGTAGAAGCGTAGAACAAATCGGATGCTGACGATAAAGAGTAGGTCATTGGCACATACAAAAGATTAAAGGTGACAATAACAAAGATTAAAGATGATTGAAGAACGAAGAGGTAATAACAAGTGTAAAGAAACAAACACATAATGCTCCATAAAAGACAGTTAGGATTCACAGGGAAAGGTCACATAATATAAAAGAAATCTAAAGTCGCACTGCGATCATATAAAACTCTATTCATAAAGTCATATATATACTTAAACGAATAGAAACAGAAACACGGGACGATGCACAATGATCTCTGGAGCGCTTGCCCAGCTAGCATAAACCAAGAATATTTCTGCAGTTTAAGGGGCGCGATATTATTGAGCATGTTACTCACAGTAAGGTTAGTAAGCGTTCAAATTGGTTGGTCTCATGCTGTCATAACCTAATAACATTATTTAGATTTGCCTTAGAATAATATACATAGTAATAATACACAGTAATAATATAGTAATAGTACATAGTAATAATTTTACATAGTAATAGGCTCGGTAACAAATTAGAAGTTATATAAGCTGTGCAAATTCATGGTCAGACGATTGTCTGAAATATTATGCTCCTTCTAAAGAATACTAAAGAATCGTAACATATAAATATTTGGTGATTAATTTTACCTTAAAACTTTAATTTCGATCTTGTTTGAAAATTTTCAAGCTCAGTCTGTATTATTCGTGTCGAAGATAGAAATGAGGACATAATATCTCTTTAGCGAGAAACAAACGTAAGTCTTGTTTGTTATTTATATTAGGTTTGTAGCGCACTATTTTTGTTTTAAAGTTTAAATAAGCCAACAAAGCGAGTGAACGAGAATGATTGTTAAACTACGCACGTATGTGACCCAGCCCTAACATATAAACTAAGTTTACCTATCCTTCAGCCTTAGTCAAGTCTCTACTTAAATGTCGAGCAAAAACATGTTAAATTAATTTAAAATCTTAAAATTTATATTTTACCGACGAAATTATATAGTTATATTTAAAGAGTAAATCATTATTGGTGCACCCATTTATTTATATTTTACAGAGGTACAATAAATTTCTTTCAAAAATGTATTAAAATTTCATTTATTTATACGTTTTATAATAGGGTATATTAAAAGGCAAAACAAGGATCAAGTTTTTAATTTTTTTAATTACAAATTAAGGATATTAGATGTCAATATATATGAATATGGGAACAACTTCCGTTTCGTTTAATATCTTTCCTCATTTATGAAAAAGAATATATCAGGTCCCTTAAAATTAAAATGAACGTTTTAATATCGGGCATTATGCATCACGTTAATTCAGTACATAAACTAATTATACGAGAAAAATGTTGAAGTCGTCATAATGAATTAATTGAATTATGTTAAATAAAACTTTTCAGCTAAGAACTTTTTATATACAGTCCTATTCTTGCTATGTTTTCAAAATAAAGTCAATAGCAACTGTTTTTAAACAATTTATTTAATTTTTTCCCGAGGAGTTAGCGCAATTTGAGAAAACTCGGCACAGGATCAATTTATAATTAAGATAAAACATAGAGTCGAACGGTTTTCCTACAGCGGTTGTTAATTAAAGCGTTGTCCTTTTAGTTCACGTTTTGTTTGTCTATTCCATACGGTCATCTCTTCAATAATAACAACGTATAAGAGTTTTATTTTCATTTGTTGGTTTTTCTCCAGCAAGCTTTTATTTTTTAATTTCGTCTGACTCCTTTTGTTATCTGTTGGGTCCTTTCCAGCTAACATGCTTCCTCTTTTTATCCGTACTTTACACAAATCTGAAAAAAATCTAATTCCATTCTTTAAGCTTTACAATATAAATACTAAGTACACTTCTTGTAATATCGGGTTTTTTTAATTTTAATTCAACCTTTTTTATATTAAAAATGTATAATTAATTAAAAAAAATAAATAAACAGAAAGAAAGAAAAAAAAATGGTTTTTAATAATATTAATTTGCATAATGTAATAAATAAGAGTCAGTGTTATAAACGAAATAAAGAAAAGTGGTCTGAGTTAAAAACTAACTAAGATTTGGACCGTTGTTTATTCTAGGCAGGCTTTAGAAGAGATAGTATGTCCTGGCAGAATGCCTCGGGACTAGTCCCCCTGGCACCGTAATTAAAAGAACATTAACGTCCAACCAGAGCCCAGAATGATTTACCGTAAACTCGGACCCAAAGGGACTCAACTTCAGCCCTAAGCTCTGGATCTCCCTACCCTTAGCATTCTTCTGATATTGGCACATTAATTTCGTTTGATAATTCATAATCCTCCAGTATAAACTATAAATGTTTGTACTTAAAATAACTAGTTTTACAACATTGTGTAATAATTTATAATTGGTATATGGTGTGGTGAATTCTTTTACCATTTAGAACTAAATATTGCTTGTATTACACTTAGCACAATATTAAAAGTTTAACTTATATCTTAATTTTCATGCAAATTTGCTTATGCAGCTGTGAGTTTCTCAAATTATAATATTACTATACTATAAACATTTCCCTATTATACGTGGGTTATTTGATAGGCTTCTAGAATAGGTCTAATGGACTCAGTAAAAGGTTCAAAATACTCAATAACCATTTAAAAGTAGCATTCAGAAAATCATACTGAAATTATTATTTCCGTGATAGCACCATCTAATCGTGTTTATTTGTTTATCAATACATACATTTTCAATATATGCCTCTACAGTTAACAAGCTTTCGATTTTTCCGAAAAATGAATATGAGGAGAAAACCACCTTTGATCACTATAATCTGTCGTCAGAATGAGTATCTTTCATGTAATCAAAGCTGTATCTTAATTTTTCTACTTTCAAAAAATTTTAAAGCATTTAAAATATGTACAAATATATATTAAATGTATGTATGTATAAATATGTATCGCAGATACGGTGGTGAAATACACAGAAGATAATGTTTCGGGCATGACACTCTTAAGACATCATCCAAATAGTTATCAAGCATATAATCATTTTAGATTTTGATAAGATATATATCTTATCAAACACCCAACAAACTTAAATAATAAAATAATTTATAATAATAAATTAAGCAATTTTAATTAAGTTTACTCATCTATAAAGTTATGTTTTTAAATCGAGTAAGGCGTACCTTGATACTTTTCCTCAGAATTTCATGATTATCGAAAGCATAAGTTCTCAGTTTTCCTGAACAAGCAAACAGAAATAATTTTATTCCTGTTGTTACAGGAACTATGTTAGTTTATGTCAATATTGTTAATAATTATGTTAGTTTTTGCCGGTCATGAAATAGATATACATTCCGTTATAATTTACTATCTGGCCCTCGTTTCACGAAAGTACAAGTCGTGTACACTACAAAAGCTACAGGTTTACAAATAATTGTAAGTAATTTGTTTCAATAATGTACAAGTGTAGACTGGTAATTAGTAGGGGTTTTTATACAATTTCATTAAAAACACTAGAAAGGTTACAAGTTTTATGTTAGATCTCCTAGGTAACGAGCTTGTATATGTCAAACTTCAATTAAATTTGATTATCTGTCCTACAAATCTTAAAAACTATTATAAAAAAAACTTGTTACTACAAGTGTCAAAATTCAGCGTTTCATGAATTGCATTACAAGTGATAGTAACCTACAAGAATTTTTAAGTGATAAAATTATTATAACCTAGTTTCATTCATATGAGTAAATTATTTCGAATGCAAATATGTATAAAAAAGAAAATTAATATTTACAAAGAAACATTTTACAAACCCATATTGAGCACTAGATTACTAATAAACAAAAAGTTGGCGATAAAAACTAAGTTTTATATAAATAAAATGAACTTGTTACTACATCTACCTAGGTTTGGACTTGGGTAGAAATTTTCCAAGTGAATGTTAAAAGTAATTGTAATTGACAAAAAAATGTTGTTTATTAAATAGAAAAA
This sequence comes from Microvelia longipes, assembly GCA_018340805.1. Classification (NCBI taxonomy): domain Eukaryota; kingdom Metazoa; phylum Arthropoda; class Insecta; order Hemiptera; family Veliidae; genus Microvelia; species Microvelia longipes. The sequence continues at coordinate 48,154,774 of JACMZG010000008.1, read as the reverse complement.
TGCTACAAATGTACAAGAGTATCCTAGCTAATACTTGTACATTTTTCATTACAAGTTGTTTTTTTTACAATTTTTATAAGACAAGACTAGCACTTTCGTGAAACGGGCCCCTCTGATCTCTCAATAGGCATCGTGCATTGTTCAAGTATGTTTGCAAGGTGAAAAAGTTATTTGAATAAGAGTGATTAATTGTTTTTAATTATAAAACAGCAATGCATGTTAGTGACATTTAAGAAAAACGGTCAAGCATATAAGTGGTGTTTAGATGGAAAGAATGTGTGGTGGACACAGGCTAACAGGGGAGGAAACCTTTGTGAAAGTGACAGTGGGAAACTAAGAGGATCCTATATGCCACAATCCTCCTTAGACAGGTAGACGTGGGGCGCCCATCAGATAGGGGATGCTGAGGCAGACTGACGCCTCACGGATACATCGCCTACAATCCTATAACTTGATGGGCCACCTTTATTGGAACTGTCCCCATGACCACACAGTCCCTCTAGATATTTACTTTGCTCTACGGGATTCTGTTTACTTACTCCCAAACTCTCTTTGCTTGCTTCTATTCATTTCTCATTCCAAATAAAGGGTCTACCTTCTCTTTACTGACAACAATCAGAACAATGAGATCCCTTTTATCTCATTCTTTTCCCTTCTGCATTTCATGAACTAAAATCCACCCTTGCCATTCATTTTATTGTCTCCTATATGCTTTCTTTTCTCTAAGAGATAAACGTCACCTACTGAGAGATCAGAAAATAGTTTCAAAAGGAATTTATATCTATTTCATGACCTGCGGAAACTAAGACCGGAGACTAGAGAAAATAAGATGCTTCAGTTAGTTTCGTTTCATTCAATTGAAAACTTTATTTACTAATAAAACTTTTGCTATGTTAGAATCTATCTGACTTGCAAACTTAAAATTCTTTACAAGTAATTTAAAATTATTTACTTGTTTTCATATTAGTAGGAAGCCATCATCAGAATAAAAGAACTTAACATAAAAGTTTGATGTCTATGTAAATATACGTTGAAAAGTTTTCTTTTAAAGAATATTAAAAATTATAAAGAATCAAGGCAGAGTGGTTGAAAATTAATAAGAAATGGTAATCTCCCCTTCTAATTTAGCAAGAAACCATTTTCTTTTATCTTTCAGTTCAACTCAATATCACAGTGTGACGAGATAAGAGAACATTTACTAAAATCTTTCCTCCTCTAGCATATGATTTTTAACTGTTACAATTAAAAAGATGTGTGCAATTTAATGGGAAAAACAGAGCATCCAGACAAAGTTCTAAAATGATTAATTTTTTCATCTCATAGAAATAGCATGTTCTGGTTTTTACTATCTTTAGTATTAGTAAAAAAGTACTTTTTACTAATAAAATATTATAATACAAATTTACAAAATAAAATACAATATCAGAATAACAATTTATAATAGATTTGCTTATTATTTTAAAGAAATGGCCGAAAACTAAAGTTGTCCAGTAGACGGTGCGTGATGACTATGGCAGCAACTACAGCTTCTACTATCTGAACTATCTAAACTCTGCTGACAAGACAAAATATATATAATTTAAAATGGAAAGCTTAAACATAATGTGGTCATATAATTGATCCACTATAGCCGTTTTAGTTATTAGTAATATACTAATTAATAAGTCCATTCAGAAAAAATGCAGAGCTCTCTTTGAGATCATGTAAACCTAATATATATCCTACTTGCTTACCTTATACTTTTTTCCGTTTATATCGATTTTGAGTATATATTGTAATCATTTTATCGTTATTATTAACTATACAGGTTAAAAATTACGAAATAGTCCCATATTTGAAGCACAAAATTCATTTGAAATGTGTGCTTCACAGTCCATTTTTTCTAACCTTTCCGGTTTATGCTTTATGATTCTAGCACTAGCTTTACATTTCGTTTAGAGAATACTTGCAATTTTTTTACAAATTAGCGTACATTAAGCTTTAAATGAGTGAAAATTATACTTTGCAGTGTCGATTATGATGTTATGACCTTAGTTTTGTTTTACCTAAGGAGTAATTGGGTTACAAGAATCAATTCTAATGCTGATTTAAGAAGCATTAAACTGAGAACTGTAACAAAAAATGAATTGTTGAGCATACAGCGGCTTTTTGGATTTATAAAATTGATAAGGAAACTTAATAAGTGAAACTAAAACTTTTAATATTTTTTGATTTTAAAGACTGGTGATTTTTTTTTTTATTAAGAGGTTAGGCCAACAATAGCGATTTGCAAGACAACTGTACTATCAACATTAATACAAACGGCCTAATAAACAAGTAGAAAAAGAGGGGAATATAATTAGTAGCTCATATAAATAAAATATCAATGTAATATGTATTTATTATTTTTTAGCTATGTAGAAATATGACACAAATAAATTGACAGAGTCTCTTACACGTTTTTTGATAAATTCCGATTGCATTAGGAATGATAGAGTATCTATATAATTCTACTCAATATAAACCTGACTGTACATGTGCGCACTCAGTAATAATTTTACTTATTTTTAAAGTGGGAAGTCTTATACGATGTTTTCTGGCATGTAAGTTAAATGAAAAATTGTCCAGAGTCGATTCAAGCCCTCAAGTACTTAAAGCCAGGGTACCTTGGTTCGAATACTAGTTGTTGATATGAAAATAATTTGGTTTATTTACAATTATGTTACATGTACAACAATAAATATGAAAAAATCAGGTACGGGGTACCTCGGAAATTTTGTCCATCGGATTCGCTGCCTCATTCTCCCTACTTCACACTCGCTTCGCTTGTCCTCGGAATATACGATATGTCAAATTTATACTGCCACACGTTTTCACACTTGCTTCGCTCGTCATGAAATAGTAAATTCATTAGTTTCATTCTTAGCAGTCACCTGCAATGACTGATCAATGCTGCTTAACTTTTATGATCTAATTGATATCATGGATATACTTGACGTATTGAAATGAAACTGAGTGGGCTTGTTTATTGCGTAAAGGTATACTCTTGTACTAAATTATAACTCAATCAAATTATTTATCAATTTTTCACTTTTCTTTAAAAAACGAACACAAGTCTATTAAAAATTGAACAAAAGGCAAAAATGAGATGAAACATAGCACATATATTAGTCTTATACACGACAATCTAAAATATCAATTAGATGGCATCATTATTCCGCGTTTTATGATGTTTCAAATTTTTTGCTGATTCATTATTGTGGGTTAATGACGTCTTAAAAAATCTAAAATAGACTATTTTTGTACAAAGTTTCAATTCTCTAGCATAAATACAATCGGTGCTACGATGATATCACGCACATACAGGCAGACGACTTTATGAAAACCACTTCGGAGGCCATAAAAACACCTAAAATGGATAATTTTATTGACATCCCGGTTTCGGATTTTTTTTGCATACACAATACTTTTCCTATAGACCTACGGTATAAATGAGAAAAAGTAATCTATAAACATTTAGTATGACAACATAAGGAGTCTTTTACGATTTCATACTTACAGAACTTTCTTCAGTGGTACTGTTATCATTATCTCTGCTGCTTTCAACCTGCACACTGAGTGAAATTTGAGTCTGCACAAAAATATTCAGTGCAGCGCATATTACTGGATAATAAATTATGAATCTTGGAATAAAATAAAACGCAACTCTTGCTGAGTTTATTATAAAGGATGAAACAAAACTTTCAGTCTCACGATGTAAAGGTGATGATAATGATTCCGTTAATTTAACTGCCACTGAAACAATTATAAACAATATAAAACAGAAGTAGATATAAAAAACTTCTGGATAAATACATTTTGAATTAAGTGGAATTATGAACGAATAAATTGTAAATATAGCAATGAAACATTATTTCGTGGACCAAGATTTGAACCAGTACCCACGGATTTTAGTTCTTTGATCGACTTCGGACAGGTATAATTGTACTTACGCGCGACATTCGATGTCTTTTCTAACCTCCTTTAAATTTTTCCGGACCTAACTCCAACTTCCTTCATCTCGGTCCCATTAGCGGTTTTTTTCTAAAGGGAAATATATAAGAGACAACTCTCTAAAAACAAAAATATTGTTAGCACAACTCTCACACATTTATCTCACGTGGAATAAGCTTCATGAGATAAAACTCAGTCAGTTCTGAAAACCCCATAAAAAACACAGTAGCAATTAAACCTTTTTACCTAAACTGTAAAAAATGAATAAAAACAGAACAGTTTTTGTCTCTCCTCACATTATTTAATTTATATAACAGAGCAGCTTTCAACAAGTAAAAAATCAAATAATACAATAAACAAAAATTTCTAAAATAAACGCGACAATAAGGTGTCAAAAGTATAAAAATTTAAATATATATGTATATAATAAATAAAACATAGCATACCGGTGAAAGTGAGGCTAGTAATCAACCAGGGTATTTAAAGGTGAGTACTTGACTGGAGGGCATGGCGCCTTTGCTACCGCATGAATACACACAGAGTTGCCCCACCCTCACTCCTAGCATTTAGATATTTAGAATTATCCTTGTGTGTGAATCGCTGAATTTCTAACCTCTGAAGGAAATTCAGTTAACTACCCTTCGCCATTTGGTGAAGAAAAGCAACTTGGTGTCCAGTCCTATGTCCTTTTTCCATAGTACGCAACTGTCGTTTCGCACTAAGTGCTCCTACTAAGTCTAGTGGAGAAACTACCTCCAGTTTGACTTTAGTAGGCGCTATCGCAATGTCCGCATTTCATTAAATACACACCGCTACGATCTTTTATCTCTACTTCATCAACATTATAATACTTTATCAACTTAATTCAACGTATAAACTGTTGTAAATTGCGTGGCAAGTAAATTATAATTCGAAATCGAGTGCAATTGTATTACTCTGAGACTGGCTTACTTTAGCTTTAATATTAACATGATTATATCATTTTTGAAAATTTAACAGACACATTTTTTATTCTATTTTGTATTTCTATTTAGAAGAATGTAAGAGAATGTAAAATAATAAGAATAAATTCCATCCATTTTTTTTCTGTGAATTCAATTATAAGACGCAAACTTTAAAAATTGTTTTTTTAGTATCGTTTCTTCAACGGATACAAAAGTATAAAATATAATGAAAATTGAATATAGTTAAAAGAAAGATTTTATAAAAAAAAAGAAAATGTGTTCCCTTGCGGGGATAAAAAGTATTATTTTTTGACTTAAAACTTGGATCGTTTAAAACAATGAGGTCCAAGTTTAAAATGATTGTTTACTCTAGAGGGTAAGGGAAATAAAGTTTTATATGGCTGGGTGGAAAGACGATGTCCTTTAATTTCCTTCATTATACATAGACTCTTCTCTCTAGAGCTCTAACAAACAGTAAATTGAAATCCTTGTAAGGAAAATTAAAAGTTTATATAAAGAAAATGTATTCTAATAAAAACTGTTTTATTATATTCTTACTTATGTATGAAAAAAAAGGTTTGTCAAAACACAACTTAAAAATCGGGTACGAGGTTCCTCAGAACTATTCCTCACAAAATCGGATTTGCTACGTTCATCCTTACCACTTTGAAAACGTCTTTTGCCCGTCTTCGGAACACGTAAATCACCTAGTTTATATTGCTGCATATATTCGGAACTCGCATTGCTCGTCATTAGGCTATTAAAAATTTCATTATATTCACAGAAATCACCGATTCAGCCTCTGACCACGCTGAAGATGAACTAACAGTATTAAATTAAAAACTTGGTATTTTTAAATATTGCATAAATGAACCCAATTGTACCAAACTTTCATTCAATTGATTGTGTTCTAATGCAGTTAATAAGACTAAATAAACTTATCTCAGTCCTTGTTCTTTTATATGACTTCATGCGTGCAAAATTTTAAATTGATCTAAACATCTAAACATTTATCCATGTTTTAAGCCTTTTATCATTTAGTTGTGAGTCACTATGTGTTGATGACGTCAAAAAATACTTTCTGGATAGCACAAATAGACATAAAAAGTGTACTATGTTTTAAATCTTTTGCATAAATTCATGTCTATACACGCACATATAAGCAAAAACAGAAGACACACACACACAGAAAACATGTAAATACTGCTCAGGTAATCTTCAGAACACCTGAATTGGATATTTTTGGTGAAATCTCGGTTTCAGAGTTTTATCGCAAAGACACTATTTTTCTTATAAGCCTACGGTATAAATAAGGAAAAGTAAAAAGTTATTCATATTTTTTATTATTTATATCGCCGGTCACAGGTATATAGAAAAGGTATTGTGTGCAAATAAAATCTGAAACCGGAATGTCACCCTAATTATCCGTTCCAGGCGTTTTTAAGGCCCCCTAAGTGGTTTTCACAAAATTTTCTGTCACATGTGTATTTGTATGTGTGTGTTTCTGTTATTCTCGTCATGAAGTTTCACGTCATTATTAGCATTAATTAAATTTTTATCAAATGACTTTTTTACATTCCTTAAAATATTGTAAAAAATCGGAAAAAATCCAATTGAGATGAAATTTGGTACAAATATATACTACCTATTGTACTGGTACTACTGGTACTGTGGTGCTGTAAATAGAACATATTTTATTACGTCAGTCACCCACAATAATGACTCAGGAAATTTTCGGAAAATCTTAAAAGACGAAAAAATGTTACGATCATTTTGAGATTTGGCACGCATGCAGCCATGTACAGGACTAGTATATTTGCTATGTTTAATGCCATTATCGGCATTATTTCAATTTGTATCAATAGACTAGTACGTTTTTTAATTTTGGAAAAATTGCAAGATAATCGAAGTGAGTTGAAATTCGGCGAATGCCATTAGATAATAATATAGTTCACTAAGCTTCGTTCTAATACGGCAAGTAAATCTAATTTTTGTTGGATCATAAAAAATAAGCAGCATCGACCATGATGAAATGTGCATTATCCTGATGATAAAACAATACTGTGCCTCTAAATTTAATAGTCCACACCATTTTTTGAAGAAGTTCAAAGCTGAGTCAGTGTTTATCTTTAAAGGTTTTAGCTAATTTCCTTTAAATAATACAGAAAAAATTACTTAAGAGCAATGCTTAAGTGATAAACATAACCGGAACCTTAAGCAATAAATACATTGATTAGACACATTCCACAGAAAGTTCGTCTGACATGCGGACCACCGCGCTAAATTGTTTTTGTAATAAGCTTTAAAAGTTATATAACGTAAATAAAACAATACAAAATTATCGTCCTTACTAGGTCTCGAACCCAAATATCCTAGGTTTATGTACTTTGAGTACTCGTATCGACTCCGGACTATTTTTAATCTACTTACAACGCAAAAAACATCAAAAAACGACTTTCTACTTGAAATATAACGTTTTCCAGCCGTATTTTAGGTTTTCCGGCAATAATCCACCGTTATTTTGACATTTCAGTCTCATTAAGTAGTCGTATCGGGTCTAGACCGGTTTATTCAATTCAGTCCACATTAAAAACAACACCGTAGTAAAAAACTTATACTTCATCAGCAATTTCGGTTTCCAACATTTTCAAAAATGGTAATGTACCAAGATTTTAAGTTACAATTAATTTCGTCCTATCCACTTCCAACCCGTTTCATTCGATTCATCACCACAAAATTTATATAAGAACACCACTTATATTTATATAGTTTTAAACAATTTATATAGTTCTAAATAAGGTTCATGTCCCCTCTAGGTTAATTTTTGTATATATTTTGTATATATATATATATATTTATATGCGTGTGTTTGTATGTTTTATTTTTTTGAAAGAAATTTGCTAATAAAAGCTGTTTAATGAAGCTGTAAAGAATGTTTAACATTGGCTGATAAGATAAGTTAGAAACTCGAGCTTCTTTTAGCTGTTAAGTTTTTGGCTTCTGTAAAGCAAGAAACACAAGTCTAATTGCAAGCCAGTCTAAAGACCTGATGTTAATTCACTTAAAATGTTTTTTTTTCCTTTTCTACCTTACTATAAGTCATATATTATAAGAACAAACTTCTTTAAGTTTTTATTAGTTAATGGGTTTTTAAAATATTTCCTGTGTCGTATAATTATGAGATATAAAAGTTATATAATGGAGACTAAGCGCAAGGAAAATTTTTGCTTCTTCTCTTTGTTGTTTTATTTTCGTGAAATAAATACTACTATAAGAAAGATTTAAAAACAACTTTAACGTTTTTTATACAGCCTGTACCTGTATACAGGTACAGCCTAAGAATTTATCTGGAGATATTTGACTGTTCCAACTTAGCTGGTACACCCTGTATACAATTTGAATACATTTTTATTCATTGTAGTTCATATAAACTAGGAAGGTAGAGAGTTTCAGAACATATTATATTAAATATGTGACTTTACATTTTAAATTTTCTCTAACGGGCACTGAAGGTCCAAAGATTTTGTCTGCTCTATTTCAGGAGATATTTGGCAGTTAAACTTACCTGGTAAACCCTGTATACAATTTTAATAAATATTATTATTCATGTTAATTCATATGAACTAGGAAAGAAGAGTGTTTTAGAACATATTATATTAAATGTATGAATGAATACCTTAGAATGGTCAAACTGATTTCTTTATTATAAAATAAATAATTGGGTTAGTTTATACGCTGTCACTCTTTTACTCGTAGTGTGTCCTAACTGATATTACTTAGTAGTATACTTTTAAATAATCAACTATTGTAATAAGACACCGTGTTGATAAAACTGCGGAGTTAATTGTAACGTAATAATCATTGGCTGTGGTGGTAATAACCATTGAATCAATGACCGATAGTTCAGAGGTAAAACGAGCATAAGATAACTTAAAGGTCGAGGGTTTAAATTCAGCCGGGGGAGGATCTTATATAAAGTTATATAACCCGTAAGTTATGTAACTCGTACGTTTTCTCGGGAGTTCTTGAAATCAAGACCGGCCATCACAGCCTGGGTTTTTCGAGATCTCCTTTGACTTTTACTCCAATGCAAGCGAATAATTTGTCCGATACAAGTCTGAATCCACGTTTACGTTGTCTCCTGTGCATTCAAAGACAATTCTCTGCGGGGCGGTGAGGGGTTGGAAAGCTACTAATCATTTGGACCAAACTCTTCAACAATAAAAGTGGAGACCAAAAGTCTCTGGTATCCGTGGTTCCAAGGCCCAGGAATAACGTAAGTGACTAGAAGTTTTGTGTTCATATTTGGATAATAATCTGCGTAATATTGGTTTTTAGCTCAGGTGTTTTACTAGAGGTGTCTAACTGTCGTGGTGTACCGGATTCAAGAAATTATTGAGTCAAATTAGTTTCTGAGATTGGTAAAACTAATAGACAAGCATGAGGGATCAGAAAAATTATACTGGACAAACTGTTAACTAGACAGGTTCAGTCCCGTAAAGTGAAGAATAGAGTTACTAATGGTTTTCAAGGATGCAGTAGGAGCAAGAATTCTAAAGCTAACACTACAGTTGCATTGGAGACTGTAGAAACACTAAAATTACTCTACAGGTTTTAGGGTAAAACGTGGAAATAGAGGATATAAATTCCTTAGATCTTTCGATACTGGAGATTCACTGTTGGTTACAAACTTACAGTTATTGTACGAGTGACTGACAATAAATGCATAGTTACGATTGATTGGGGTTGATTATAGTTTTAAAAAGCCACTAGAACTCTTTTGATTGAAGCAAATATTTTGACAAGTGTGATCTAAACTACATAATAGTTAAGAATATTCTTTTGTCAATGAACTAGTTGGAAGAACAAATTCACAATTAATTCTAGTGGGCCCTTAACATTAGTATTAACAAATATATGGTTCTATTCTAAATTAGAGCGGTAATAATTGAGTATTACTGTCATTTTATCTTCTTGTTGATATTGATGAACTTGGTCAATAGAAGACTAGTTGATTTTGGCTTGTTATTATCTATTCCATGCTACAGGATCCTGGAAAACATCAATATTATTACTTGTCAATGTCTATTGACGTAAACGCTCAAGCTAATAGAATTTATAAGATGATTTAATTGGAGGTTTTTAAGAATGAAATTAATTTTTTACAGATAAAGTTATAGTCCGGAATTGACGTCACTGTAGGAATAAATATTAAATTTTCAATGCTGACCACCTATTCCGATTCCTGCAATGACGTCACACATCATTCATAACAAAAGTCAGGTTATAACCTTCGAATGCGTTTGGTTTGTATACATCAAAATGAATCACTTAATCAATTTTTAACACCTTGGTAAACACTTATCCCCTTATCTTAACGTCAATATTATTTAAATAATAGATCAGTGCATATATAATATTAAACTATACGGATCAGTGTACTGATGGATGAATGAACGCAATATAAAATATTGTTAAATTCTACAACAAATTATGAAATTAGGTATGCATTTACTTTATGTAAGGTAGTTTTAATACAATGAATTTATGTAGGAAATATTAATGTTATAACAACAGGAAGGTGAAGTTTAACCAGCGAGCAGGCATTTTATATATTTGAATATTTTGTTAATTTCATTAAAATTCATATTTATGTATGGATTATTACTTGAAATATTAATATTACTTATAAGTAGTAATAAAGGTAAGTTAAGAACTAATTACCGTAAAGTTAATATTTAAAACAACAATTAAATTAATCTATCGGTAAAAGTCATACTTCGGTAACCACCAGATCCCATTGTTTAATTAATGGAAAATCTTTTGGATTACCTTAGTTTTGCTTCCTTGAACAATTATTAGAGGAACAACTTTCCTCTAAATTTACTATGAACTATAAAAAGTAACCAAACCTGTACATCGTTTATTACCAACAAGTATACAAAATACGTGGGAAGTAGGAAGTTTTATAGGTCGGGGACTAATGCATGACTCACACACTTTGACTAGTTATTAAAAGGAACTCAAAATAAGGAATTTAATAAAGTTATACTTAAGTATTTAATAAAAAATTCAGAGCACTATGAAATCTGAAAAATAAGCAGCCATTGTGGATTTGTGTTATTGTCATTCTTTATTATTGTCATAAACTGAATATGGCGGACAAAAAAATATCTAGAGGCTAACCTGGTGAAACGATCCTGCAGTGTAGCGAACTGCAGGATCGCTACATTTACGTTTCTTATTTTTAATTGAAAGATTATTTTAATAAATACTAAATATTCCTTCGTCATATAAATTATGGACGAAGCAGTATCACAGGCTAAGGATATTCCATTGTCAACTATATTATTTAGACAGGGTAAATGACGACCCTTTGTCAAATGAATGTTGGACAAAAATTTATAATAAAATATTCCACAAAAAGGTTGCTCTCTTGAACTGGATGACACCTTTAGATTAACGGCAGTTTGTTTTTAATACGATACTTTGGTAGAAAAATCAAATATTGTAATCATTTTTGTGGTTTGTGTGTAATTATATTTATGTCCAGTTTCATTGTACGTAACATGCATAAGTTCCCCACCCTTAAAACCCCCTACTTTCCACGTATCCCGTATGTTTGTCGTGGATATACGATGTACAGATTTCGTTTTTTTTCTATAATTTCTTGTGAGTTTAAGAAAGTTGTACTTTGATAATTGTTTAAGAAAGCAAGACAAATGTGATCCAAAAGGGTTTACTTTTTAAGTTTACAATTTTATATAAAGTTACTGCTTTATAATTTAAATATATAAATTGTGAATATTATTTTACCTTATGTTTGTGAATATTAATTATAGAATATACAAAAACGTTTGGAAACATATAAGAACCTTAAATAATTAACAGTTTCTAAGAAGAGAATCCGAGAAATCCTATTTTATGTGTTTGAAAGATAAAGTGGTTAAATAAGTCCTATTCAAAGGGCTATTGAATGTCCTTTATATCAGAAAGGCAGAGATACTCAGGGAACGTTTTAAGTTTTATCGTAATAAGTTCGGATATAGCTTTGATATAATAAAACTTTATTACTTTTAATTTAAGGGTTCGAAAAATTTTATATCCTCAAGCATAATCGAATATTTAAATGACAATTTATTTTTGTATGAAAGTAATATTATTTTATAGGTCCCTAGGTAAAGTGAAAATTCAGTCTGACGAGGACTGGCAACATATAAAAAGAAGATAGCGAAGGAGTTTTCAAAGGGATGAAAAATAGAGGTAACTGTTTTCCCGGGGCCAAGTCATTGAAAGGGTTAGGTAGTAAAGTTGGTAGGGAAAGTACAGCTTTCTTGCAGCCTTCCTTAACGTGTCATCTTTTACTTCAGTTGTAAAAGTTGTTGGACCGCAAACATTGCCATGCTATAGTTTTATATCTTAGACTTCTTAAGTAGGTTAAACTTGAACAAAAGATCTCTTCTTTCACGTCAAAGACTTATCAATTTTATAGTGTAACATAAAGAGTTTAAGTGAATTATTATGCCTAGACGTAAGCACATCTATTTAATCATCTATTGAGTTTAATTAAACTAAACTTTAATTGAACTAAAATTCAAAAAGGGTTTAAAATTAAGTAAATAGTATAACCTACCACTTCCCTTTACAATGAGAAATCAATAAAGCAAACTTTAATGGAAGTATCCACATAGCTATTTCATTCAGTTCAGCGTAATTAACTCTATTCAAGTTAAACTAAAAAACCCCTGAAAACAACGAGTCGTTGCAAATCTATTGAACCAGTACTATTACTCTAGACTACTAATTAAAAGACTTACAGAAAAGAGGTAGTGCATAGTTTGAAGTGTTTCCAGATAATTGCCACATTCCCTTTAATTAAGAAAAAAAATCAGGTACAGGGTGTCTCGGACCTCTTCACATCGGATTCGCTACGCTCATCCTCCCTACTTCAGTTTAGATTCGGCCGTTCTCAGATAGCTGTACATTTGTTTCATCCCAAGTAGTCTCCCATCTAGGCACTGAACACCCTCGATGCTGGTTGATTTTTAAAACCCGACAAAAATCGAAAATATATATGTCGTATTGAAACAAAACTTATTGTCTTTATTTATCACGTAAAAATACACTTGTACCGAATTTCAACTCAATTGGATTATTTTCAGTTTTTATATTTTTTAAAACATGTAATCAAGTCATTTGATAAAAATTAAACTGATGCTGATAATGAGATAAAACTTGGCACATATGTTGGATTTATATAAGACTGCATGCATGCCAAATGTTAAATCGGTTGAAGCATTCTCCGCATTTTATTAATTTTCAACATTTGCGCTGAGTCATAGTTGCGGAATAATGACGCCATAAAGAAATTATTTTCCGGATAGCGCAACTGCGCCGATAGACTACAAAGTTTTAACTTTCTAGCATAATTACCACTTACTCAAACACACATACAACTTTGTAAAAACTATTTAGGATGCTTTAAAAACACCTAAAATGGATGATATATAGGCGACATTCTGGTTTTTGATTTTTTTGCTAACAAAATTCTTTTTATTCTTTTTATAACAATAATTTTATAACCGTAGGTATATATGAGGAAACAGTTTTGCGAAACATTTAACATTACATTGTGTGAACTATTCTTGTTTTGCAAAACTTTTTGTCGTTTTGTTTAACGTTTTGTCATCCAAAGCATGATGGCGGTAAGAGAGCACCACACGTCTCTGGTATGTACTTCACATTATATTCTTTGGAATTTAAATTGAAGTTCAGAGTGAGTTGTTCCGTTGACGCTCTAATGAGTTAGACGTAACGAAACAAAGTGAGACATGATATTTTGTCGAGCCATTAATCCTGACAGTTGTCGAATTATAAAATAGTTCCCATATGTAGTATTGCATTTTGCCGGTTACAATTTCTGTGCCCTGCAATGTTAGCGGCCATTTAAGGGATAAATATGCGCATTTTCATTAAAAAGTTCAAAAAAATTAAATGACAAGTTGTGAAGGTTATATTATTGTTAATATTATCGATAAGCAAGAAAGCGCACATTTCAATAAAAATTTATCCGGCTGGCAGACCTTCGTGCAAGAATTATTTAATTTGAAAACTCTAAGACATTTTAATGCAAAAATTTGGAATTTAGTATAAGAGTGAGAGAGACAGAAGAAGAGAGAGAGATAACGGTCGTAATTTATGTTTTTGGCGCAAATATAAATGAAACCTGTTCGACCCCTCTACCTAACTAAAAAGTAAAAAAATACATTAGTAAATAACTGAAAACCCTAAAATAAAGTTGAAAAGAAAACATTTTGAGCAGGGTGTTGAGATTTTGATGTTTTTGGGAATTTGAGTTGAATGAAATTCAATTGACGGTTTAGAGTCAATTTGAGTACTGAAGTACTTAAAGCCGGAGATCCCTGATTCACATCACTGAACGGCAGGTTTATTACCCTACAATATTTAGACAATAAAATAATTTCCCTATAAATCACAGGTTTTGACTAATACACCTGAAAATTAAAAAATACAGTGGTTAAAATATTCGCTAAAATGTGGCCTGTAGTAACCTGGTGCAGGGTAAAAATTCTGCACCAAGAAGGACAAAGGGTTTTTGTTTTTTATATAGGGAGTAATATTTACCATTAGTTTTGTAAGTCTTCACATCTCTTTGTAATTACTCTTTTTAAATAACTGGATTAGAAGTAAAATAAATTGTAATCCTGCAAAAGCCTTACTCTTTAAAATAAACCAGGAATGACTCGGAATTCAAGAAGTTTGTTTTTAACATAGGAATATGCCTTAATTATTTTCCAAATTATGTAATTGAATACCACCCAAAATATTGATACATTTATGTTAGTTTATTTGTTTTTTTCTAATTTAGTTTCTTACAACCAATATGCAAGTTTTTGATAAACTTTTTGATTAAAGAGCCTCTATGTGATGATAAGAAGTAGTGTCTAAATTCAAGTAAAAAGAGCAAGTTTAGCCACAATATCTAACTTTTTGACCATAATGTCTACCTTATAAGGTTTTACAATAGAATTAGTTTGAAAAGCAATGAGATGAAATTAATAGTGTTGCAAAGACCACAAAATGGTAATGAGAAAACTTAGTTAAGCTAAAACTAGACCTTTAACCTGTTTCAAAAACCAAGTATTATTTTAGCGAAATCCTCAAGAAATTTTCAATGTTAAACAATCCATTACGAGTATAAAAGTACTAAAAGTGATTAACTCAAACAAGTTGAACAAAACTAATGACAATTATGTTTCGAAATTAGGTTTGAGAGAATTCTGTAAATTGTTTTTTTTTCTTAAAGGAAAATCTATTAATTACCTTTTGAAGGAAATTAGGTCACCATTAAAATTAGAATCAGATTAAGTGAATGGGTAAAATAGTAACTTTGTTTCAACTATACAGGCCAAACATTAGACAAGTAAAGAATTACCTAAAACAATTAAATTCCTGTGATTGTCGAGTAAAATGCGTGTTATATGTGTTCGTATGTAATTATAAAATGTACAAGGTTAGTATAAATGTCAAGACCCAATATTTAATTCCGTTACGCTAAACAAGAGGGTGAGGATGTATATAGTATATAGTCAGGGTGGTCCCATTAACATGGGTCCATTTAGATAAAATACTACAACCTTTATATTTTTTGCGCACTGTCTACATAAGAATAAATTGTATTTGTTCCTGGGGACCAGCCATTTCCAGTTTGTTTAGTATAAAAAACGCATGTTAAACTCTCGTGAATTAGAAAAAGGGTAGTGAAAAAAGGTTAAAAATATATACAGGGTTGTATATACATAGATATAAGTAAAAATGTAGGTTGGTATTTTATTGGAACTTTTTGAGAGAGGAGTTGCTAGCTTCTTGTTTGGCTAAAACAGTAAGGTCCTAGTGTATTCAAGGCGCGTAGGGACAAAATTAAAGGTGTTCGGTATAGCGTAGGAAATTAAAACCACAGGGGGGAAAGGGTGCCCCTGTCTCACTCTTGCCAATTCAACATGGCACAAACCTAAAATAATAGTCGGTGTAACTAACACTTAGCTCTTTTTACAAACGACTATTATAGCCATAACAATTTCAACACTATTTAATTTCGTCTTTTCCTTGGTATTTTTTCCGTAGGTTTTGTTATTTGTATTTCATTTCCGCGAGACAATGGCTCGTGCTTTTTTTTCAGTATTATTTTAGCTAAGGTGAAACTGTGTGAAAATTAATTTAAACTTCTAGTTCAGCTAAAGTAGGTACTTCGGTTTATTTTAATTGCTTTATTTTACTTTTAAATATCAAACCTTAATGTTCTAAACTCATGGTAATTACATAATAAGTATGTATGATGAATGAAGCCTTAAAGACTGTAATAGTAACTATTAACTATTATATATTATATTTATATTATTATATAATGTATTATTATATTATATATAGTTAACCTAAATATATAATACTTTTTGAAACATAAAATTAAATAGTTATGTTATTTAAAAATAATCTTTATTAAGATAGAATCGGCTTCCAGTCTATTCCATCATCAGCTCCAAAACTATTTTCTAAATTTCACTGTGGTTTTAGAGACGACTAGCGATGGTTTCATTTATAGTTTAAAACATACTAAAACATTTTTTAAAATAGTTTCCTAGTGAACATTAAAATATATTCAAGGTGAACATATTTCACCTTAAGGTTCAATAATATTAACATATATTTAGGAACCTAGGGAACACCTTTGAATTGAAATGGGAAACGAATTGGAATAGAAAACGCTTGGAAACCTTATTTTATGTATATGTTATACTCTTTTAGACAATTCTCTTTTTAGCCATTTAAATGGTCTGTCTGATCATATCTTTGTCAAATGAATGTAATATCTACTTTGGTTTTATTTGAAGTTCATTGTTTTTACTTGCGCTTAGTTATAAAAACTTAAGAGCATTTTAAAATAGTAATAACTCCTCTATTGAACTCTTTTATCTAACTGTACCTTACTAAAAATAACATCGTAAATAAGCAACAAAAATATAAATTTCCATAGTAATCATAAACAATGTTAATATAACGGATACAATAACAGGTTTTATGTTCGACATTTAATTATCTTATTATCGTTAAACCTTTCTTATTATCTTTTTATAACCTTTAAAAATAAGAACTATAAAATTTACTAAAAACTCAACTCAATTTTAGAGCTATTTTTCCATAAAAACGTGCGTGACTTATTCAATATAAAGAGCAAAAGGTCGTTAGCGCAAATGTATTTTAAATTAGGTGTATCAAGAAGTTTATCTTTCGGACTAATGCAGAAGTTGGTAGCAGTCCCTAGTGGGGCATATATCTGTTAAGAGAGCAGCTGTGCTTCTCGGCTTATAGGGCCGTAAAAAGCTTCAGTTAGCTCCTCCATTGTGTATCTCGGATATATAAGACCTATAGAAAATCCCGCGTTTTAACTTGAACGTAAAACAAAAATCTGAAAGCAAGCCAGACTTCGTAATTAATATTTTTGTAATACTAGTGTAGGCTCTTTATAATACTTCAAAACAGTAATGCATATTTTAATGTATGATCTTCTGAATGATTTATTAATTTTCAGCTATTATAGCACAACCAAGTAAATGAAATATATACTTTCCTGTCGGTGTTTGATGATAAAAAAATCTCTTATGGAGTAACTTGATACATTCCCCAAAAATATCGGATTCGCTTAGCTCGTTCTCTGATTCTCATGATTTTACGAAGCGTATTGTAGTGATACTTTTCTCGCTATCCTTCTCGATCTGAAATTAAAATAGTGATTACAATTCTGTTACAACTTCGGCCTCGGTTTACTTCCTCAAAATTAATAGATTACCCAATTGCTACGGTAATATAACTAACTGTTAATTATTGCTGAGATAAATATTAAATGGTATGGAAAATACGTTTATTCTATTCTATAGCTATCTAATACTACTTTTTATATCTAATAATGCATAATTAAACCCAATGATCATACTTGTCAGCCTAAGTTTTCTTTTGATACTTTCTTCATAAAAAGTTATTTTAATATATATAAGTTTAGGCATCACACCAATGAATATTCTTCTACTTTTGTGATATATTAAGTTATTTTTATTATAAAAGCGAAACATTAAGTTACTGCATTCTACTTTCAGTTCTTTATGTTCCTTATTTATGTTCGATACGTCGTACTCCAAAAAAGAGAAGCACACTTTAGGAGCTATAGCCCATCAAAGTATGATTAAACTTATATTTAAAAATCAGGTACGGGGTACCTCTGAACGTTTTCTCATTACATCGGACTCACTTCGCTCGTCGTCAGAAATACAGTTCGCCAAATTTATACTGCAACGTGCCTTAGAACTCGCTTCGCTCGTCTTTATATAGTAAATGCATCCGTATCATTCTTAGCGGACACCCATACAGCACTGACCACGCTCAATACTCCTTATTTTTTATGATCCAACAAAAATCATGGATGTACTTATCGTATTGAAACGAAACTTAGTGTACTTATTTACTAGATAGTGGTTTACAGTTGTACTAAATGTCAACTCAATTAGACCATGTTTTACATTTTACAAACGTATACAAGTAATTCAATAAAAATTGAGCTGATAATGAAATGATACTTGACACACATGTTAGTCTAATACATAGTCACCTGCGTGCCAAATTTTAATCCAATCGCATCATTTTTCCGCGTTTTAATATTTTCGAGTCATTATTGCGAGTTAATGATGTTATAAAAAGTTTTCCGAATAGCCCAACTACAGCAGTAGACTGGTTTTGTACAAAATTTCAACTCTCTAGCATAATTACAATGGGCGCTACGATGATAACCAGACACACACACATACAGATAGACAACTTTGTGAAAACCACTCAGAAGGCCTTTAGAACACCTGAAACGGATAATCCCAGTTTCATCCCGGTTTCGGATTTTTTTGCAAACACAATAGTTTTCGTATATACCTATGGTATAAATGAGGAAAAGTAAAAATAATAGTGTTAAAATGTTTGAAGCACATAACAATCTTATGAATTTATATAATGATATTTGGTATTAGTTTTACTATTAATCGTCTTAATATTAATGAATTTTTACTATGTTCACCATAACGATTAGCCTCAAAAGTACTAAGTTTAAGAGAAGAGTAAGTTTAAGAGTAGTCAAAAGTGATTTTAAAGATTATTAACGCATGTCTTATCTCTAGATCTATGCGTATAACCTTTGCATTTTTTGATTTCACAAACAAAGTTAGATTCTTTCAATTTGTGTAAAAATCATTCAGGCTCTATTTACACATGGCATTGATTTCTTAGCAAAAGTACCAAATTATTTTAGGGTTTAAAGTGAAAGAGAAATTATAACTCATGTGATGTGAAATCACGAACCTTTTACTTGAAATTAAAAGCCGATTACTTAGTAATTTGATTATAAAACAATAGATAAAGCAAACCCCGAGTACCTTGTTTAATATTCCTAGATTTATTCAAAAGGAAAATTGGTAGAAATTATTGGATTATAAAATAGAGAAATAGAATCTGTGTACTATTTCCTTGCCAATTTCCCGACGCGTTGGGTTCATAATATGCTATTTTCATTTTAAATTTACTACTGAAATCGTATTTATTTATAGAATCTATATTATACGATAATAATTTCATAATCAAATAATATGTTGAACAAAGTGGAGGGTAATAAAACCACAAGTAAGTTACAGAGCAAAGCGAAGGGGAACAAAACCGCAGGAGCAAATGTACTACGAATATTTCCAAATCCACAACCGATCGTAATTCACATTAATGCTCATTAAACAAACATTAAAGAGAAGTTTTTGTATTTTATATTTTAACAAGAGAAAGGCTTGGTAGAGTTAAAATATTACTTGGAAATCAAGAAATTAATGATAAAGTAGGTGAACTGTTTTCAAAGATTCACTGGCTGTCACGTAATACCGGCATTTTGGTAAACAAACCACGTTCTTACTGTAATCGTCTCCACGCTTTAATCATGCACGATTATTTCTCATAACGGAGTCACTGTCTTTCAGGCTAAGGAATTCCCCCTTCTAAGAGAAGATTTTATTAAAGCCAGAAACCCATAATTTTAATTACTTTTTCAAACACAGTGCGTATTTTTAAGCAAAAACCTCCAAATGTATATTAGATGCAATAGAGACAATAATAAGAATTAAAGATAATACTTATCGTGAGCGGAATATAAAGTCTAGGAGTTGTAAGTAACTGCCGTATACGTAACTAACTTCATTGTTTTACATGACCTTGAAACAATAATTAATTTAGTAAAATTTTCTTGAATGAATATTATCTTATTCCAATTAGGCTAAAAAATTTCACTATTATAACACTAGCATATAACACAAGTCTACAAATGCGTAAATAAGATTGATTACAAATTTGTTAAAAACTATTCATTGTGCTTGCACGCAAGCTGAATAGGCAAAAGAAAAAAATATTCTTGCTTTGCGTGTTTATTAAAGATTATTACATTTATCTAATATACAATTGTTAATACTTATTATGAAGCTTGGATAAAAAAATTCTATTAAAATGTACACTCTATATATAATTCGTTGCTGGATTTACGTAAATGTTTATTTGCGTCCTACACAAACGTAAGTGGATAGTAAATAAATTGTTTTATTTGTATTTAAAAATAATTGTTATTAACAACTATTTTCTCTAGTATGTGTAGTACTTGAAATATAGCTTATTACATTTTATTTTATACTGTTATATTTTATGTTATAAGTATACAAATTCTTTAACACAAATAAATAATATAAAAAGACACAAACCTTACACACACACACACACACACACACACATATATAATATATATATATAATTATATATATATATATATATATATATATATATATATATATATATATACATATATATATATATATATATATATATATATATATACTCAAAAGTAATAACGTAGTATCTTAATAATGTATTAGTTAATCAATAAAATATAAGTGTATCTATCAGAATCAAAATTTTAAATTCAATTAATCAATCTCTAACACTGTTTTGACATCACAACACAGCTCCCCTCTTCCAAGCTGTTAGTCCTTAACTTTTAATTAGAATCCCTTAACCAGTTAGGATCATATTTTCCTTCATACTGAGCCAGTCTCTCGATATGGACCACCTTTGGTTAAGTTCGTCGATTTAGTTTATATGATGTAAGGTTGTTAATTTTTTTCATAACAGTATAGGGACCTTCTCAGTTTCTCTATAATTTAGGACTATATCCCTTTCTGTGTCTCGGTTGGAGAGCTATACAGCGTCTCCTCGATTCAATGCCACATAATAGGCACCACCCTGCCTCCATTTTGTCTGAGTTGATGTTTAAACGGCGTTTTGTAAAGTCATGTGTCTGATGAATATCTTCACATAGCTTAGCCACAAAGATGTGAAAGGTTTGAATCTTCTCTTCTGGCTCATTACCTCTTGCAAATCTAAAAGTAACTTCATTTTCTCCACTTACCATCATAGATGGAAAATAGCCAATCGCGTGATGCTCTGAAATACATGGGTATCAAAAATCCTATTTTTATTAATTCTCTCCTCGAAAAGCGATAAGTACTGAATTATTGTTTTGTTTTGTCTCCCTCCATACCATTAGAAACCGGGTGTAAAGGTGTTGTTCCAGCCTTTTTTTATCCTAAACTTTTTAACATTTCTTCCAGAGCTTTGATTCGAAGTTTCTTCCTCAACTGAATGCAGCTCTCGAGGAACACTATGTTTGGCTGCGAAATTTCCCTTAAAAAATTTTGTGATGGTAATTGCTTCCTAGTCAAGGATTTAGTACAACTTCTGCCATTTTGAAAAGTAATCTAGAATTACCAACAAGTATCTGTTTCCCTTCCTTCTGAATTAGGAAATAATCATAGGATATCTACCCCTATTCTTTTAAATGGCTCTCCAGATTTGAATTAGCTCAACTTACCATAGTTCTTCTTCTTGAGACCTTTCTTCTCAGCACAAATGTCACACTTGTGAAACATATAAAGTCTCGGTCTTTTGTGGATAAGACGGAAAATGTCAGTACTAGGGCCTTACAAGGTAAACTTTATCTTTTCTCTAAGGAGTTAACAGACAATGTGGTCTGCTTACTAGGTGATTTATCCCCTCCCTTATTACAATTTACTAGAACTACATTTATTTTTACTCTGCCCGTCATGCTCTACGGCATTTGAGGCTCCCTATGGCCACACTGTTGTTGTTAATATCTTGTTTTTTAAATGGCAAGAAAGCTTCTTTTTAATCATTAATTAACTTAACTTAGTGTGAAAAATTAAAATTATACTTGATATACTCCAAACTCGATTTTACATAAAATTATATTCCTAAAATCAACTCAAGAACTTATTCTAAATCTATATTATTGATAAATAGGTACTAAATAGAACTTGTCAATTTAATTTTCCAAGTTGGGCGAATACAGCTAGCTTAGTAACTGTTTGTTCCGTAACCACACAAACAATCTATAACCGCATTGTTCAAGGTTGATTAAAATTCGCTTAAATTCATAGTGTGTCATGTACAGCCCTGTCATAACTGTACTTATATATAGTTTGCAATTTGTACAATTTAGAGCTCTAGTGCGTGGTGTTTTAATCTTTGGTTGATGCTGCCCAACGTTCAGTTGTAATAGTTAGTTTAAGTAAGGTATGCAACCGCTTTAACACTTTCTCATTCTGAATAAGCTGGATTGTTTAGATCTATGTTTAGATCTTGTCATCAAGTTTCACCTGTTGTTCTTTACCGGTTATAATTTTATGATAACCATTAAGCGCTGGCCACATATGGCTGAATTTTTTCTTAAAACTTAGTTTAAGTATTTTATCAACTGTGTAAGTCGTACTGACCTATTCAGACAAGGATTTCGGTATCCAGAATGAGCTGCTTTGGACAGGGCCACTATATTTGAGGCACCACATTTTATGGTGATCTCATCTATAGTAAGTACTGCCGTATTTATCCAGTACTCTATCAAATGTAGCCAGGAAGCGACCACAGGGATGCTTACAGGCCGCGTAGCAGCTGCAGCCCGAAGGCCTGTATTTTTACATAGTTAGATAATATTTTTAAATAATTTAGAAAGTTTAAATAATATCATATCATATAGACTGATTTTATGTAACTAAAAATTTAAAAAGTATTCTAAATATGGTTTATTAGTTAAAACATAAGTCTACAATGACATATTAACTCATTTTACAATATTAAAAAGTGGAAAAAATGGTAAAGATGCTTAGGGCAACTGTTAAAGAAGATAAGTAAATGCAAAGAGAAGTTGAAATTATTTTCTAGGATGCCCAGATTCAATTTTTTGGCAGCTAGAAGTTTGCCTGTTGCCAACAAGGTCTTCTGCCCAAGCCACCGGAAACTGATAAAAACAAACTATGTCCTTTTTCTTCACGTTACACCTCAATTTATAGATTATTTTCTTTCCTATCTTATTTTATTTTTAAAATTGCATATGTATATAATATTAAAATGAGCAATACTATTCAACGATGTTCATCACAGGTTCCAGAAATTGCCACAATTTAGTATATATATTTACACTGTATTTATATTATATGATTAATAATATTTAGTTTGATGACTTTTTACAAAATGTCCATAATAGTACAGAATGATTATACACTAGTATTAGTTCAATCCCTGGTTAGTGACTTACTTATACGGGACTTCAGTAACAAACTTCAAAGTTACTACTCTCTTAAAACACCATTGGTCCACTATATGAAATGAAAAATGTCATTCTAACAAGAGTAGAAATATACGTAACATACATTAAGTTTAAACTGATGCAATATTATGGGAAGCGTCACCTTAGTCAAAAATAGTAAAATGAGCTGTTTAAACTATTAAATGACACCTTATAGTGTTTAAATCGAAAAATTTAAATTAAATGAAGTTATATAGGCGTACGTCCATAAATAGTTTTTACATTTTTAAATATTTTCCTAAGAAGAGGAAAAATAGGAAACTGAAAGATGCTCAGGTTGGTGCGGTCTTAGTGTAGGAGGTAAAGCGGAATAGCAAGTGTAATATGCCTTTATCCCTTGGGCTATCTATATTATGAAATATCCGAAGTGGTTTCGCAACGGCTCGTGTACCCTGATCTCTCGGGAATACTTCTTTACCATTCTAAAAATATACAATTTGCCAATGGAAATTCGCTAAGAAAAAATATAAAATAACCAAAACTACACCAAGTATAAAAGGTTTCAGAGAGTACCGAACACGGTATATCTTCTTTCTCCTTTTTATCCTGTGATACAACAAATATTGACCCTTACAATAATAAATTTATTAAATTTACTGACTCAAACTCTACATTTAAATAACTATGAATGAAAACAATTAATACGCAACAATGAAAGCTGCCTTGTGTAACTCAACAATAAAATGTTTAATTTAAAAGCATTTCCTGTTTATATTAACAATTACACTAAAACAGGAGGGATATAAAGAAACAAATTTTTTTAGTGACATAATGTAATTTAAAGTACCTACAATTCAGTTTTATCTCTATGCCTTATTTTATCAATTTTACCCCTTCTACTTGGTTATTTACAAACCATATAAAAGAATATTAGATACAACACAATAAAATAAAAAAAAAATACACATTAAAATAAAATAATTACTATTTTACTCAGAACTGAATAATCTTCACTATTCAAGTACATTTGATTTTTATACTTTTTTAGATTAAAAGTAGAAAAAAGTGTGTTAAACGAACTATTAGAACTTATTCCCTGGTGATCTAAACCCTTTAATATAAAGTCAGGACTAATACTTTGCGACGTTCATAAATAATGTCGACGAAAATCCTAAATGAGCGCTACGGTAAAGTTAGAAAGAATGAAACCAGATCCGAGATGGTCACAAGGGGTAGAAAGGAATTCCAAGACGGTCGGGGGATTGTCTAGAGACTGTTACGAACTTAATATGGAAACTTAGTTGAGTTTATGGTAAAGTGGGTTAACAGCACTCTAATACGGTTGGCTGGGAAACTCAGCTTTCCAACTTACTGCGAGAAAGGAAACTACAACGCAACAGTTCTCTTTAGAGGGTTGAAGTGGTTCCAGGGCTGCAGTATCTCACTTTTAGGTAAGAGAAGTTAACAAAGAAAAACTACCTAAACTTCATACTATTCTAAAACTGAATACTAAACTCTGTTGCCTCTTTTAGCACATAACCTAAAACAATTTTAACCTTAACTTGATGAAAACTCTTGAATTATAATTATTTTTCTAGCTCTAGATTAAGCCTAAATATTTTGTTTATATTAATTACTTTGCATTTAAGCATTAAAGTCTTATCTTCTCAATTTTTATTATTAATGACTCATCAGAAAAATAGATTTCTTACCTAGGTTCCGTTTTACGAAAATGCAAATCTTATGGTTACAAAAATTGTTCAAAACAACTTGAAATGACTAATGAACAAGTGTTAATATGGGTACACTTGTACATTTGTAGCATTTTTCTATTAAATATCAACATTTTCTTGTCTACTATAATTGCTTGTAACAATCAATGGTAAAATTTCTACTAGAGACAGAACCTAGGCAGACTGCGTAACAAGTTAATTTTACAAATAAAAGAACTTAGTTTTTCTTTTCAACTTTTATTTGTCCAATATGAGTTTGTAAAACGATGGTTATTATTTATACTTCGCATATTTTAGATATAGTTGCATTAAAAATAATTTACTGATATAAATGGAACTGGGTTTAATAATAATTTGACATATTTTTACTCATGTAACTCATGAAGGTTATAATCATTTGTTATATAGAATTATTTGTTTCTACGCTAATAAAATGTATTAGGGTAGAAACAAATAATTCTATATTGAACTTTTAAATAGCTACTTAATTACTAATAGATTAGCTTAGATGGCCTGATGCTCTAACTTTAACAGTTTAAACGATTTTTGAGTTATTATAACTTGTTAAAATATGACAGAGACCAACAAAAATCATGTTTTGACTCTGAGATTCCTTTATATAATATGACCTAATTTGTGGCACCAACAACTACATTTTTTAACTACTTAACTTGTGCTGCTGCAGAGAGCATGACGCTTTTATTTTTCATCAGCCTGTCTGATGTGGTACTTAAGGAAATTGAATCTTGTGCTCTAGGAGAATAGCTTTCTCCTTTCACATTATGTTGTTAGCATGATAATGATAGTGATTAGGAAGAAGAGATTGATCACCTAGTAAGGCAGGCCCATATCGCTAAACAGATATAAAATAGTGTTTACCTTATAAGATTCAAGAGCAAGGCATTTTCGTCTAGTCCAAAGGAAGCGTCACTTTACTATTTCTTTAAGAGCTTTAATTAAAGACAACACGTGCCCCTATACATGACTAAGCATTCTGGTTCTTTAAGACCATAAAGGCAGAAAAATGTATAACTAATATATTACAATTAAGGGTTTTCAATTTTGCTTAAATCTAGGTTTATTAGGGGTTAGAAATCTTTTAAGAATACATGACGTCGCAGAGGCTTGGAACCAGCGGCTTAACATTTCTTTCAAAGGACGGCACATGCAGGTTTTTTATCCCTTACATGAAAATCCTAGAGGCCCCGACCGGGAGTGAACGGGTCCTCCGTCCGTGTTGGGAAAATCACTGCAAGATGTGCCCAGAAAGACGAGCTATAAACATTAGAAATATCACTATCCCTGATATTAAATAACAAAACTAATAGTTAAAGTCTCCCACGAGTGTTACTGTAATAAGTAAAATGTTTAATGGAACGGTGTTGTTTTATGTAAAATGCTAGCTTTAGGTGTTAACAGATCTTAAACATGTAAAGGTAACAATCGTTAAATCCCGTGAAAAAATCGGTTGATGTGTTTCGATTAAAATGTAGTAAATTATAAAAACATGTAGCTCGTTAGGTAATGATCAAATGTATAAAAAATATGTTTTGAGGACAACGTAAGAAGTGTAAAAACATAATAAAATGAATGGTGTGTGAAAATAGAAACCTTATAAAGGACCGAAAAACAAAAAACCTACCAAGCAGTTAATATCGATGCCCGGTTACCCGCAGGCCACAATTAATTTAAGCTCTGGCAACCAGAGCCAGGAGATAAAGAGAAAAGAGATTTTACCAGGGTGAGAGCAAAGAGTTAAATATAGGAGAACTGTGCAAGCTGGGTGAATGAGGTAGAAGAGTATAAAACTTTGGTTTCCTTGCGGTGTGGGTATCTGAGTCAGTGATTGTGCCAAGTTTAATTTGAGAGGTACAAAACTCCCTCAGCTAGAAAGTATCTAAACTGAGAACTTGTCTAAGTCCGGGGTAATACCCAGACGTGACGGATTAGTGGCTAGAAAACCTTTATTAAATCTCTGCTGGGTAAACTCCGTGCACCAACATAACTTATAATAGCTTTATTTTCATTAGGTGTTTCAGGTAAAATCAACGGGTATGGCTCATTTAACAACTTTATTGGATATTCTTGACGAGTTATATCTAATCTTAGGTAAGTTTCAAATACTTCAACCAAAGTTAAATGAAGATATTTCTGTGTTTAATATACTAAAGTTGCACTGCAATTACTTACTCGTTTAAAAGTTAAAGAGCATCGCAAAGTTTAAGCTAATTGATTCCATTGCTGCCTTGGCAGAGAATAACTATAACACAAACTATTTATTTTCTCGACACCATATAGGTGCTATATTCAATTTTAATCTATACTAATATTTTACAAAACGAGTGCCAAGATTGATGCGGAGGTATTTATTGTTTTTAAAGGTCTTACTGTCCTTCTTATAAAGAAAATGAGTCGTGTCTACACACACAAGAAATAGCACTCCTTGATGGTTTTTTTAACATGCGATTACTTCTTTCTCATAGAATATGTTTTCGAGACAAGTTTCATTTAAATCAATGAAACACATTTCAGTAGTTATTTGTAGCTATAAATAACTATACATCCATTCCAATAACACCTATATTTATCTATTTTTCTGATAATTAAACCTCAGAATTAATTCATGATATTAGAAAGTGACTATGAGAAAGTGAGATGAGCATTAATGAAGTTGATCTTAAAACGAGAATAAAGAGTCTCTCACTGAAAATATTTTAAATAAACTGCGTCCAACCTAACAAGAACAATACATTAGTCTAACTGATCAGATATCAAACATTGACAGCAGAATCTACCTTTGATATTTAATTTATCTATTCTTTATTAAACGGCTAGTACTGATGATAGACTCATGTTAGATTAATACCACTTTGCAATTAAAAATATTATTATACATGGAAAGGATTCATCTTCGTTTGTTAACGTAAGTATCGTATTTTAGGTCCTCAAAATGATCTCTTTTTTTTAGGGAATTGTTTATTTACACTTACTTGAAGGATTTTAATTTATTATTACGAATTAACGTAAGTAATAATAATGTTAAATAGTTTTTTACCACATTTTTTTTAAATGTACATTAATTTATATTGTAATTCAATCTAGACTTACTACTGATATAGCTGTAATTGAGCTTTGCAACATTTCCCCACCTAGTACCTTAGAAAAATAATGTTCTCTGTCGAGTTCCCCAATAAAATCCGAAAACGATGTTTTATCATGATTATTTATTTCATTTGGTTTTAAAACGTTTAAAATGATTTTCAGTATATAGTTCAGTTGTCTGTGAGTGTTAGTATGTGGCACCCATCACTCCCACAGAAAATGCAAATCAATTGAACCTTGGCACAAAAAGCAGACTTAAGTACATTTTTTTTAACATCCTGTAATCCAATTTTTTTATTTTTGAGTCATCAAAAATTATCAAAATTTATTAAAAATTCATAATTAGACCAATCAAGTCTATATTTGACATGGGTATTATGTGGGTATAATTTTATAAGGCCGAATGTAGCTTGGCAAATAAATACGACCTTAAGCATTGCAGATGAGCTAGAAAAGCCAAGTTTCTTTTTATTTTATTTTGAGGAGTAGCTACGCAATACCAAAGTCATAGATCAATCTAGACTTTAAATAATTTTCTTCTAAGATAGAGCGTAGTTAGACCGAAGTAATGCCAGCATATTTTAAACTTAAAACAGTTATTTGAGATCAGCACGGCAAGAAATAAGCAAGTTTTTAAATTACTTCATTAGATCAAGTAAAAATTGCAAATTTGAACTCGTTTAAAACTCAAACTTAAAACTTTATTGTCTGCACGTATTGCTGAGAGAAAATATTTTAGCAGAAATAGAGCAATTGAGTTTCTATTGTAAGAAATCCTAATAAAAGATATATAAAAGCGAAATTTTACTTACAAGGCGATGAATTTCTCCATTATTTAAAGAGACGTATGATTCTTGTGAAGTCGATAAATAAACTTGATGAGATAAAACTCAGTATTGACTCCGTTGGTTGAGAAACAAGAAACTTAAGAGAAAAGCCAAGTTTCTTTTCTTATTAAAGAGATGCTGAGATAAATCTTATCATAAGAGACTTTGTTGGCTCGAGACGAGGCAAGTCTCTGATTGTGGCTGAGTTAGAAGTCTCTCTCCCGCTTCGTTAAGTCCTCACTATACAAGTTACTCTCGCCAAGTTCTAGGCGGTTCATTAACTTGCTCAGTTTTAAATGTCAGTTGGAAACTGTTTGACTTTGATTTCAGAAAACAAATACGATTCGAATTTGAAAATAACAATGCGATGAATTGTTAATTCAAAATAAATTTGTGCAATAAAAATTAGATCTATGTTTACAGGGTGGAAATATATTGGGCCTAAATTGTTTTAATCGCCAATATTAGAAATTATAAGAAAATAAGAGACATAATAAAAATGTATTTTTGTCAAATCTTTGTTTTATACTTTTTTGGTTATTATAGATTGTCGGGCTGCATTGGCTAGTCTCCCTTCCATAATATCCAGAGTGCCAATTGATACCAATTATTTACTGTATTATTAATTGAGTTGAAATTTGGTACAAGTGTATACCTTAACGTAGTAAATAAGTATACTTTTTTTCTTTTCAATGCGACTACTTCATATATATTTGTTGTTAGATTATACAAGTTTATGCAACATTGAGCGTGTTCAGTGCCTGAATGACTGTTGGGAATTAAATGGATGTGTTTACTATCCATCTGACAGAAACACATCCATGGCGAGTGAAGAGAGCTCGAAGGAGGAAGTACGAGCGCAGCGATTCCGATGTGATAAGGGAATGTTCCTAGGTTCCCCGTATCTGAGTTTTTTTTCGCCTATTACAATAGGCTCGACGAAAACTTTAATACAACTTTGTTGAGTCATTAACTTTAATGCTAATTTTTTTAATCCCGCTACACATTTATGTTCTCTAGAGTTAGTGAGCAGTCATAAAAGACATATGAAGCTTTAACTTTTCATCTGCCTCACTCCATCTATGAAGTAAGTTACTTTGCTATACGTACAGCATAGATAGCTCTTTGCAGTATTACTTCAGAGTCTCAGATAGAGGTCAGAAAGTATCTACATCATACAATGTTTCCTAAATGCTGGTTGCTTTAAAAGAATGCATCTATAAACATTCTCATTAGCCAGCCTGAAATAATTCGAGACCTTCATGTTGAAGACCACCCAATATACACTTTCTTTGAGAAGATGGTGACTATAGTAGATCCCCTATTTTACGTGAATACAAAGTGGCCTGGCAGTGAATTGAACCAGGGCTATCTTGAGACTATAGAAGGATCCCCGAGTGACCTTGAATAGGTCTGACGCTCTAACAGTCAAGCTATTAGTAAACCAAGCATAAGCTAAGCATAAATGTAGAGTTTATGAACAATAACGAGTAGGGAAAATAATTAATTTGGTATACCACAGCAATAAAATAAATAAACGCGGTCATAACTTTTAGGATATATTCTTTAGGCAATTTGAATAATTAACAAATTAGAAATAAAAATAAATATATCATTGACAAGTTATTAAAACGCCGTTAAATATTTAATGCTCATTAAAAGTTCCAATGTGTTTTATAATATCAATGCTTTTGTTTTAAAATAAACTTTTTGTTATAGCCTCTGGTTAATAATATATAATAATATATTCTATTAAAATTGCTGTTCATATATTTTATATATTTTCAGACCTAAGGAAAGTATTGCGCATTGAACACTATTACAATTATCTATAATCGTTTTATATTCAGACACAGACTCATAAATCCGCATAATAACTATATTTAATAAATAATTAACAATCAATATTATATTCATTATTGGGTTTAAGCATAATCCTAATATGACCCAAGTTTATGACCCGGGTCATAAACCCGGGTCAGATTAGCGTTTACTTCTCACTTAAATGTTTCTTTGTGTTCCTTGTGGTTGTTAAAAACTGTGATACATATCAATAAATAAATAAAAAAATAATACATTTCTGTCAGCCAATCCACCACAGAGTGAAGAAATTCAATCATCCTATGGTGGCACATATGTCTAGATCATTTAGTCCAACCAAATTCTGTCCAAACCCACCATGCTCTGGCTAATGCACCCAAACAGGTAGTTCAGTGTGTTTATTTCGTCGAGTCCTACTAGCTTCTTTGATCACATTATTCTCACTTCGCCACCTTTGTTTAACCATTCTCACAAATCACATCAGCTTCTAAAGCATAACCAGGCTCAAGCTAGGCTCCGGATCTTGTTAGTTCAGCGCCTCTCAACAGAGAACTTTTACTACCCCGAGATACTTGGAGACAACCGAGCACTTCATTCTAGTCACGTACGTTATTCGTGTCCTGGTATCACTTTCACCGACTAAGTTTTTGAACATACGAAGGCTGAGTATATTTTTCCGGCCTTCATCTCTATAAGCCCTGACTTTCTGTAAGCTGGATAAACCGGAATCGTGGATACAGACTTGTCTCGGACGAAACAGGGATGAACCCCACATATGTGTAATAGCAGCCAAGGAAACCTCGTAAAACCTTGGCTGAGTTGAACTGCTTCAAATCCAAGACCTCCAAAGAGTACTGTATAAGAGATAACCTTATAAGGTCCTTCCCCGGCTGGTTTTGAAACCTCGACTTTCAGGTTGAAAGGCGAGTGAGCTTCCGGACTCGGTCGTCATTATTTACTAACAAAATTTAAGAAATATTATGAATACTCGGAAAAATATTTTTCCGTATGATAAGTACAAAAGTTAAATTATCATACCGCTAGTATAGCTATAGCTTTTGTTACATCACTAATGGTAAGCATCTTCAAGCGAGGTCAGTACCTGAATTGATGACGGCTAGGAATAAAACATATATTTTTACAGTCCAAGAAAACGCAAATTGTGTCAAAAGACGTACTGCTATATAAATTTGGTGAATTCCATAGTCAAAGGACAAGCGAAGCAAGTTTGAAGTGGCAAGAAATATTTATATCTCATTTGAGAGGAATAGTTCCTTGGAACCTAGGAGTTATTAGTTATGATACCTTAGCAACGTGGAACATGGTTTAAAAAGTGTTTCTTTTGAAAGAAGGCAGCACAACTTCTACTTTTTGTATAATTTTCAATCCCCTGGCGTGGACACAGTGCGTGACCCAAACATATAGAATTCATTATTCGTTTCAACTATTCATAGTAGTAGATTATGAATAGGGCAAATGGAGATGTACTGAGCCTTCGTATGTCCGATAACTTAGTCAGTGAAAGTGAAGGCAGTGACACGAGTAACGTAAGTGACTAGGAACGAAGTGCTCGGTTTTTGAAGACAGACGTCTCCTACTAGCACTGCGAATCTTTGAATTTCAAGTCAAGGCTATAGAATGAATTTGTGCACACACTGGCGTCGGGGTTGCCAGGGTTCTGTAAAGGGTTGCGCTGGACTAGCTAGAGCAGTGAGCCTAGCAACAGTCTGGTGGTGATAGAGGATCTGATGAGACTAGCAAGACTGGTTGAATAAGGGCGGGGCCAAGTTAGACTAATGTGATCAAAGGAGCTAGTAAGACTAGATAATCTAAGCACACTGTAGACTGGTAGTCGGCGCTAGCCAGAGCGGTGAGTTTGGATAGAGTCTGGTTAAGCTAGATGAACTGGGCACACTTTGGACTTGTCACTCGTGCCGCAATGTACAGAGGGTGCGCTTCCTAGAGAGGTGCGTACAAAGCCAAGTTTGTTAAAGATTGAAAACGTATTTCCTGGTGGTTAGAGGCCTTAAAATGGATTTTGGCCATGTTCCGTAGTTCGACTCCTGCCATGACGCCTATCCTATAAGAAAATTGTTTTTAAAGGAAACTCGCAATGAGATAAAAAAAGTAATTTCTACTTAGCATTAAGTAGGATGTATGTACATTAAAAGAAAATAAAAAAAATTGAATTCATACTCCTCAAAATTTTAATGATAAAAACATAATTTAATGAGCTAAATCCGTTGTTTGAACAAAATAAGCAAACGGTATTCTTTTAAATACATAAAATAAGCCTGATTTTTTAATTGGCTCATAAATTTTAGCTTATTAATTTAATTACAGATCATATGATACAAGAAGTTATTTTAAGATTTTTTTTTTTAACTGTAGAATAGAAAAAAATAAATATCGGATATAAGAACCAGTAGATAAGAAGAACTAGAAAAGAAAAGGCTAAATTAAGAAGATAATATATCTTGAAGGAGAATCGCTTGGATTTATTAGGTTAACTCGATAAATTTCACATCCCCTCTTCATCCCTTCCCAACCCGGTGTCAGGAGAGTTTGTATAGCAACTGTCGCTTTACTCGTAAATTTTCTAGCTTTCCTCTATCCTTGTAATCTCATTGTAACTCTTTTTGATTTGATTCCAATATGGCATTATATTATTTATTTTTTGCCATGAGACTGTAATTATAGATAAATATTGTTTTAAAGGCAATATTTTAAGTTTTTTACTTAACTATTATTTTAAAAAATAAGCCTACCTCACAGTAAAACTCCAGTGTTTACCTACATCTCACAGTGTTTTAATGTAAGATGTAAATATTTTGTTTTTAACGACTTTATAAAATAATTTATAATTTTTGCTTTTCGAAATGAGCATAATAATTACAGAAAACTCTAAATTGTATGCTTGGGATTTATACCTGGATTTAAGTACTATTAAATTTTATTCAATTTATTTAAAAAAAAAAAATAAAAATAATTTTATATCAATGTAAATCAAACGATATGGTTTCAATCTAAAATTATAACTTACTTATTTAAAAAAAACCTAAATTATATTATTTTCCTAGAGTTGAAACCATAATACAACGTAGAATTCTAAAATAAGATATAGCTGATGAGGAGGTCCTATTCTAAAAGGTTTGGTAAAACCCTAGAGGTTTAAACCCTATGGGTGAAACATCCTCCTGAGAAATACTTTAGTTTGCCTTTGTTAACAGACTGACTGACTCTATCTCAGTGTTACCCCTGTATAAACTCTAATCATCCATCCTTCTTATTGATAAAAAACCTTTTCTGTAAGATAACTTTTTCTAAAGCGAATCTTATGTGTTTATCTAAAATAAATTACTAAAGGACAAAAATAGTTTAGTAGCCGATTTATATTTGTGTATATAGTTTAAAAAAACCAATATGAATATAAAAAATCGGGTACGGTGTACATCGGAACTTTTTCTCATTACATTGAAACCGGTACGCTCATCCTCCTCATGCTGAGTTATTATTGCGAGTTAGAGACAACATTAAAAAATATTTTTCGAATATCACAGCTACAGCGGTAGACTGATTTTAGTACAAAATATTATCTCTCTTGCATAAATACACTGGGCGCTATGATGGTTACAAACACACATACACATACAGACAGACAACTTTGCGATAAAACTCATGAGGCTTTAAATACGCCTGAAACGGATAATTCCGGTGACATCCAGGTTTCGAAAATTTAGGTCTTCCGGTGGTGACCGCGTCAATGTAGATGAAGAATACGACGTTTCGCTTCCACTGTGGGAGGCATCTTCAGGGATGTAGGACATCATGGATAGAAACAAAATGCTCCACAAAACTGAACTCAGTTTAGTTTTGTAGAGCATTGTGTTTCTATCCAATGTATAAATGAGGAAAAGTAAAAATATGAATCTTAAGGCATTCATAATGAACAAACTCTTGCTAGAAAGTAGGAATAATATGTATTTTATGGTGTAAGTATATTTAGTATATTTTAGTCAAAGCTATAACTATCAAAGATTCACAGGATCTCTCGATTGGTTTACCATATAGGTATCGGTTATATTTGGCTGCCAATTTTTCAATTTTCGATTTAAAATGTTAATATTTTTTTCAAATCATGTTCATTTATTTAGACCTCTGTAACTGTATACATTGTAAATGTTGAGATATGTCAATAAAATATTATAAGACTCATAACAATATAATAGTGTTTAAAAAAATAATTTTAAATATAATTAAAAGGTTATTTATAAAACAGGATTATTGATTATCAACGTGCCTCATTGAAAATTGTGTATTTAAAACGTAAATGTGTTTCTCTTTAATATGGAAATTATAATTCGAGGAAATTTTATAGACGAGAGTGTCAGATTGAGAGACGTAGTAGAGTAGACGTATCCTCATTAGATGAAACTGTAAAGTCTTGATGGATAACACACCTAGCATGTTAAAATTGATCTCATACATTATATTTAATGGTCTTTTCTATTTGGTAAATTATACAATTAACAATGTATGCTACAATTTACAACTATACGGTTAATATTAATACATTATCTGGCAATATCTATTGTTATTTTCTACACCTGTTTCACATTTTACTGTAAAATAATCAATGTACATCTGCCGTACAAAAACCATTTTTAGATTAAACCTAATTTCATCAAGTGCTTTATATTATGTTAAATTTAAGTTGAAATTGTATAGAAATGAAATGTCTCAACCTTTTTATACATAATTAAACTTACCGGAAGCGTTTAGCAACTTTCCTTTGGAATAAATTCTCCAAAATCCATTTCATTTAATTGATCACAAAAACAATTTGCAAACCTACAATATATATATATATATAATATATATAATATATATATATATATTATACAATTGTTTATATCCGCAAAAACATTACAAATACATATTACAAAATTACAATGTTTGATTTTTAAAAACATATTTGAATAATATATTTGTGTTTAAATCACAGTTTGGCAAGGGCCCTAAGTAAAACTTAAACTAAAACTCCTAGACCTGTCTTAAGAAGAGATCATTTCTATTTATATCAATGTATATTACATTAGAATATTCTCTAGTTTAATATTGTAACAATTTTACAAAAGTGTATGATAAAAAGACTCCTATTATTTTCAATTTTATCTTACTTCTATGAAATATATAAAAATATTATTTATGTTATAGTTAAATTTTCATTGTTTTCATTGATAATTCATTCATAAATAAATAAGCATGTTTCATTGCTTAGTATATCAAATTTTTCTTAGGGAATGCTCATAGGTTCAAATTTATATAATTTGCAATTTTTTAGATACATTTATTTATATGTATTGGTCAAACGGATGTATTTATTATTAACAAGTTTTATAAATATATCTATGGATTGACTTTGTTGTATTTTGATTTGTAATTCATTATAGTACAATTGTCATAGATATGATGCATGTATTTGTTTCCTCTCAATTTTTATTCATAGTGGTATTTTTACAAAGTTAGTTTGTTGAGATCTTGTTTTATAGTAATGTTTTAATGTATATTTGTTTTCAAGTTATATACTTGAAAACAATGTAGTTTTCAAGTTCAATACTTTTTTATCTAGACGACTTTTTAAGTAAAAAATTATCAAGAGTGACTGTTTAATTACTAAAAATTTGTTAGGTTGAATACTTTTTTGGTTTTTATGAGCAATTGTAAATAGATTTTGGGACACTAGAACTATAAGATTGAATATTGTAAGCTTCAACATTAGCATAAAAACGCAAATTCTAAAATTTTGTGAGACACACGTATACAGACAGACAACCAGGTAAGAACTTTTTAGGAGGTCTTTAAACATCTATAATAGATTATTTATGTGAAATTATCCACCTTAAATATCTGGTTTGAATATTTGGACTAGCATATTTCTCCTTCTATAAACCTACGGCATAAATAAGTAAAAGAAGATCCACCTCAAAAATATTTGCTGAATAGCTTTCCTTATGTTGCTGTTAAATTTTATGATAATTCACGTTTACTTTCATTTAACTGTAGAGGCTTAGCTTTGAAACTTTTGTTATTTTAAGGCCATACTTTGCTTGAGAGCATGTATAAGAGAGTAAGATTGCTCGGTCATGGTCATATGCAAGGGTGTGGTAGTTCGCGGAGTTACCATGGCTCCCAATCACCCTGTACTAAACTTGGCTTTTCCTAACCTTATGTACCAATCACTATTATCTAATAGCTGTGCAAAATTGTAGGTGTTAATTTAATGTTTGATTGATTAAAACATAAAGAAATTATTGCTATTCAGCTTCTAAACAAAGATAAGTTTGCAATTATTTTGGATCTTTTGATCAATGGAAAACACAAATATATAAATTCCTATTTGAAACAAATGAGTACTACAGTTTCCAAATCATTTTATTATACGTCCATATTTTATATGAAAGTTTGTCAAATTTTGTAAATTTATTTTAAATAAAAAAATATTAACAGCAACCGTTAACATTTGATTTGATCTATCTGTAATAATAATAAAAAATTAAAGTACAACATGTAAACTGTAAAAGGTAATAATTAGGTTATATTATACTTTCGGTATCATAATATAATATACATATGCCACTGAAGTCCACTATGGGCTTCCTAGTTATTAAAAAAAACTAAAAGTGTGTAATTACTTTAGAAAAATTGAAGGAAAAAAGTTTTGTCAAAAATTTATTTCCACTGTTTCTTAAAATCGTACGAGGTACGTGGGAAGTAGGGATTATTGTTGAACAAACGTGCAAAACAGGATGAAGTATATTATTTGGTAAAAATAGTACTCCAAATTAATTTACCTTTAGTTAAATTAGTATATAATGGCGACACGAAATGGAGTCACTAAGTATATTTATTTATGTTTACAAATGCATACGAATGCTTTAAATTAACATCAAATTTAATAAAACTATGATGTGGACCAGGAATCTTTGCAACGCGGATAAGGTGGATCAACCTTTTGTCATTTTACTATCAAATAAAATTCTTTAATTGTATTTGTCTTTAACAACAACATTCCTGATCTTAAAATCGTAGAGTACCTCATAAACATTAATAATCTTTTATCTTCATTGAATAATCACCAAATCTATTTCATTTTTTCCACAATTTCAGCTTTTCTTTGAGTGAGTTTACTGTTTTTAAACCTTTTATATTGGAAAAATAATTTTTTTGTAAAAGATTAAAGATAAAATTATTTTTTTATATTAAAATATTTAAAAAATGTAAAATATGTATATTAAAAATTTATAAAATTAATGATGTTAGGTTTTTGTGGTTTGATATTTCTCAGCAAAGAACTAATCATGTTAAAGGCCTGAGATAAAATTTAATTTCTTTCCTTTACTCAAGAAACTTCTTTTTCAAGAAGAAAGAGCCTCCCTTAATTTGCGTTAGGAGAAAATGTTCTGAAAATAACAACTTCTTTTTAATTAATATTTTGGGAATCACTCGAATTAAAATGAATCAAGGCGAAAAAAGACTGTTTAAATTGAGTTAAAAAGAAAAGTTATCGGCAAGAGAAATAGGACGGTATACTTAGTGAAAAATTTATGTCCTGGCCTCTGAGTTTTACTTCTTAGGTGTAAAGGAGATGGTGGTGTGTACTTTTAAAGAACGCTTTGAGAAAATTCAACAACTAAGGTGAAAAGATTTGAAAAAGAAAAGCGATATCTCTACCAGCATAATGAGGAGGTGCAGTTTGGCCCGGGTCCTAACACCTTTCCCTCACTACCCCTTTGCTTTATTTGCAGCTTTTACAACCAGAAAACCCCTTTAGTCTTAAACTTAGAGATAATCTCAGAGCTCAGACAAATCATTCCGTAAAGACAAAAGAATCTATGCAATAATTTAAAGAAAATATCTCTCTAGATCGCTCTTTTATTTTCCTTTTTTATTCACCTTCTTTATACAAGAATAGATAAAAATTGTATAGTATTAAAACAAATATGATTGTTCCGTAGCTTGATTTTTAAATACTTTACC
Organism: Microvelia longipes; assembly: GCA_018340805.1. Lineage (NCBI taxonomy): Eukaryota > Metazoa > Arthropoda > Insecta > Hemiptera > Veliidae > Microvelia > Microvelia longipes. The sequence goes on along the minus strand of JACMZG010000008.1, from coordinate 48,115,599 downwards.
CTCTAATGTACTTCAGCCCCTCTGAATTTATAAAATAAGATGCAGTTATTTAAAGTGATATCTAATTAATTTTTTTCAAAGCAATTAAAAACATTTCCAAACCGACAGTTAATTGATAGGATAGATTGTGTTATACCTTCAAGAACTTTAATCTTACAAGAATTCATTAACTGCTTGCTTTTTATCCTAAATGGAGGCAGAATGTACATTACTGCTAAGATAAGTATAAGTTATGTAATACAATATTTTCAAAGACTATATCTTTTAATTGTAGGATAAACCTGAATCAAGCAATAATTCAGGTTATAATCACAGCAAAAGAGTTAAGCAGAATTCTATAATTTTGGCTAAAAAGATGATTTTGTTGTGGCAAATTGAGAGAATCATATGATTACATCTCAGTTCCAATTCATGATTGCTAATATGAGAATTCCACAAATTTAACTTGTGGAGTGAGTAAGAGATTTTAACATTCTGAAGAAAGAAACTGAAACTATGTTAAACAAATATGAAAAACTGTCCAATATATGCAAACTTTATTTGATATTAATAAAAAATGCCAAAATCAAAATCCGTTATTACTTTTCCTCATTTATACCTTAGGTATAGAAAACGTATTGTGTTTGCAAAAAAAAATCAGAAACCAGGATTTCACCGGAATTATCCATTTTAGGTTTTTAAGACCTCCTGAGAGGTTTTCACAACGTTGACTGTGTGTGCGTGTTATCATCGTAGCTCCTAGTGCATTTGTGGTAGAGAGTTGACAATTGTACGAAATTTGTTTAAAGGTGTAGTTGTGCTATTCGGAAAATAATGTTTTATGACGTCATTAAACCGCAATAATGATTCAGCAAAAAAAATCGAAAATTTCTAAATCGTGGGAAAATGTTGTCATTAGACAGAGATTGAGCGCGCATTAAGCCATTTTAAGACTACCATACGTGCCAAGTTACATCTTATTGTCTGCATTAGTTCAATTTTTATCATATCACTTGTGTACGTTTTATAAATTGAAAAAAATCGGAAAATTATCCAATTACGTTGAAATTCGGTACATGTGTATATCTTTACGTAATAAATAAATACACCAAATTTTGTTTCAATGTTACTAATATGTCATGGATTTTCTCGGAACATAAAAGTTAAGCAGCATCGAGCGTGTTTAGTGCCTAGATGGGTAGCCTTACTTACTGAGGACGAGCGAAGCGCTTTTTATACGAGTTGCAGTATGAATTTCACATTTTTTATATTCTGAGGATGAGCGTAGCAAATCTGATGCGATAAGGAAAAGTTCGGAAGGACCCTGTACACTTTTTTATTTCAAGTTTTACTTTTGTTCTTCAAGTATTTCAATAATTTGTAATCAATGAAAACTTTAAAGGGAAAGTGTGAAGATGTTCAAACGATTCTGGAGAGAGGTGCCTTCTAACTTTCTTTGCATATTATGTCAGGTATGTAATTGAATCAGTAATGTTGAAAGGGCTGTTATACAGTATTAACAAAGTAGGAGTGAAGGGACTAAGATCTTTCCTAAGATTCTTTGAAGTTTCATTTTGGGCTACAAGACCAATTGTAGACTTATTAATGCTTGCGGCCTCTATTACTACTGAAACATTAATCTTATCACTTTTAGTACTCTAAGCCTTAATAAAAGTTTAGAAAAGCACGTTTAAATAATTTATATGTAACTACAATTGAATTTTACTTAGTACATTCTTACAAAACAATGCTCGGATATATTCTTTCAAAATGTGGATATTTATATCTACCTTAAGTAACTTCATTATTTCTTTATAATATTTTAATACTCAAAATGGGGCTTTAGAATATTTTTTGATCGATAATGCTATAGTGAAGAAGAAGTTTATGTAGAAAATAAAGGAGCTATCAAGTTGGAACACAACTAAAAGGTTGATATCCTGCGAGACCAGATCCTCTGGAGACCTTTATCCGCGCCAGTACTTAAATATTATTAAAATTTTATCGCTGTTTAAAAACTGTCAAATATTTACTTTTGCATGTTCCATTAGTAAATTAACTTTGTTTAGTACGTAATATAATTATTATAAAGAAATTTTCTCGATAAAATTATTTCATATTATTTTTTATTATCTTTTTACCTAAGTCTAGATGTTTGGTATAAATTATTTAGTTGCATAGATTAGTTGCGAACAAGTAATAGTTGTTTTCTAAAACCATCCTTTCATGTTAAACATAATAAATATTCACCATCGGAAGACCTAAATCTTCTTTATAAATATTCTTAAAAAAAGAATAAAATACAACTTTATTTTGATAATACAAATTTTGGCATAGAGGGACATCATGCCATCTATTTAACCAGTGGACACCTATCCAGGTACCTCCCATTGGTGATTTCAAAACTCGTTGTACCATCAGAAATAAAATATGTTAACAAATGTCATATTTTAAAACTAAATACATAAATTCATTAAAAATCATATAAAGACTTAAGCTGATAGAGTTTATAAGGTGATTCAATCGGAGGGTTTTTTTGAATGAAATCCATTTTTTGACAAGTTAATTTACAGCTCGTAATTGACGACGTTGGAGGATTAAATAGTAAATTTTCAATGTTAACTGCCTATACCGTTTCCTGCAATGACGTCACACGTCATTAATAAAAATGTCAGGTTATAACCTCTGAATGCTTTATGTTTGTTTACATCGAATTACTTTTGTACACCTTATACATTTTGTCATCTTGATAACGACTATCTAAACAATATATTGATGACACAGGTAGCGATAGTAAGAAAACTTGGAAAGTTATCCCAAATTGGGACTTCATTAAGTGATAAAGATAAATTGAAATGGTCTTGCTGGAGTAGGCGGAAATTCCTAAAATATCGGATATTAAAGATTATATGATATATAACGGGGCATTGATTGAATACAATCTCAGTTTTTAAGCCAGAATATAGACTACTTGCAGAAGGCATTAACTTTTATTTTAATTTATCTATAAACCGTCGTATTAATCCTTTTTAAAAAATAAAGAAAAGGTGAATATTAGCAATTTTAGATTTTTGGGTTGCTACTCATAGCTAAGGTTTCCAGGTTCAAATATTTATGCCGGCGTTGACTATACATTGTCTTATTTACAGTATCTATATGGCCAAAAAGCTTGTTATGGGCTGTATGTCTGGAGATCGATCATTTCTTCAACTCATCATTATCGATCATTAGTTTTAACAAAAACAAATCATTACATTCGACTCATAATCATTTTAAAATTCTGATTTTGTTTTAACAAGATATTAATCTAATTTAAGCCCCGTATAAAGTATAATTAAGTTACCATTCTTACAATAAATAACGAGCTGGTTTTCTTTAATCCTGAAAAATATTGTTTGCTTTTTAGGAGGATTCAAAATCGAAAATATATTTTAAGTTACAATATAATGTTTCTTTAAGAGACCAGTACTTTTATTTTATTCCAAAAAAGTAGAAGCGGTAGTATTTGCCCGAACAGTAAGAGAAAGAGAGTAATAAATTTTATTCGGTTTGTAAAGCGAGAAGGACAAGGTGGGGATTAATGGAGTCTGTTTGTCCTGGACTTCTAGTCAGGGATTGATGTGAACAATTGCAAAGGGTTAAAAGAAGTGTTTCTGAACAAAGTGAAAAAGGAACAGGAAAAAGGAGGCTAAATCGATAAGTTTTCATTCTTTTAGAGGCAAGTTGGCCAGAGCGGGAGAAAATAACTACTACCACTGAGAAAAGGTCAACTTTAAAAACTCGCCCTTGAAGCTCGGTTCTATCAAAAGAAAAAAAAAGAAAACCAATCAGCATTTCCTTTGTAGTTAACCGAATTATTGAAGCCTTCAAGAGTTCTGTGTTCCACTTGATGGTAAAAGTTTTTTTTTGGATTTGAAAAAGAAAATCAGAAGTAAGTTAGCGATTCTTCTGCACATTATAAGTCTTCTACGATGTTAACTTGAACAATCTTATTAAAAGAAAAGAAATCGAAAAATTAAATGAAATAAATAAAAAATTACGTCAAGTTAAATTCAAAAGTTCGCGTCATGTTTTGTAGACACTTTTGCATAACTTATGCATGATCTTATTTCTATACAACAAAAGTTAACAGAGTCTACCCAAGCCGAACTGTGGTTATTAATCTTAAAATAATTTTATGAGGTAGTGGTCAGGTATGTAAAAAAAACACATATAGTTTTTGTCAATACTTTTGTATTAGTTTTTCTTAAAATATTATTAATTATTCATGATAATAACTTTACAAGAATATAAAATTTCATATTATATACTATAAAATTTTAAATAATTCTGGGGCCGCAAGACGAGCGAATTTTCTTTGAAATGCGCGCTTTCTTGCTGATCAATTGAACTTTTACTTTTATCGAAGTTTTAAATATATCTTTAAAACCATGAACAGTAACGTCACAACTTGTTGTTTTGTTTCGCATTTTTAAAAGCAAATGCGCACATTATGCCATTATTTATTACACGGAAGAGCATTATTCGCATTCATGTAATCTGTGTTTATGCTAATTTTTAGATATAGTCTAAACAATTAATCAACAAGTTAAAAAGCTACTGCTTAGGTTTTAAAAAATAAAAAAAAATTATCGAGAACTTAAGTTACATTGAGTTAAAAAGCAAAAAGCGCGTATTCCAAAGAAAATTCCCACGTCTGGAATTATTTTAGAGATTGTGTTAACAAAATCCGCAAGACATACATATATATATATATATATATATATATATATATATATTATATATATATATATATATATATATATATATATATATATATACATATACATATGAAACACATTTTTCGGGGTTGGGAACCTCTAATACAGATTTTGTACACACTCCCGGGCGGCTCCTCCAGAGGGACATCCGGGCAGAGGCAAATTTTTTCGCCAACTTTAGTGGCGATTCTTTTCCAAAGAAAATTTGCTAAAAACGGTTACATACTTACGGTTACATTGCTTTGGAACTTATTGCAACTTCGCTCGTCCTTAGAATGTCATGCTTATCTAAAGCCTATAAGGTGGTATTACTTCAGTCTCGCTGCGCTCGGACTTAGGATAAAGTAGTTATTCAATGTCTAGGTTATAACGACACGGGAGATGTTTCGCTCGACCTCAGAATTCTTTGATCACCTTAATCTTATTCCGGTCTCGCTACGTTCGACATCGAGACCACTAGAAGGTATCCTAATAACTAGGGTGATATAGCGTTAGGGCAATTAAAGTTTTGTTAAATAATACGGTGGACAGGATTAGGTACATTAAATAATATGGGTGATCCTGCATTCACGAATGCTTTAATGATTTGTTATCATACTTGGTTGCCAAGTTTTTTATTAATATAGTTTTTTATGATGATTTTAGCACTAAATTTTATTAATATATCACATGATTTGTTAGTTAGTTAGGACCTCAATATGATGTCATCCTTTGCACCGTATGCTCAGAAGGTCTTAACTTCAAGGACAATGTAACTTTATTAGTTGCGAGAGCTCGAGAGTAGCCCCGTCTGCTGATGATGGCATGAAGCCAAAACCGTTCAAGATATATTTATATCCAACAGCAAATATCGACGGTAGCTTATTATTCTGTTTCTTCTTCAAGTTGCGGTAAATAAAACCTCTTAAATTTATAACTACGTATTACTAACACTGAACATTCTTTTAACATCTTTAGGTACTTTATTATGATGTCTTGAAGTTCATTAAAATGTATTATATGGTGTTAATTTAAAAGGAAAGTGGGGCTTATAAATGTAAAAGAAAACGACATTGAGTGTGACTACTTCTACTCAAGTATTTCTTTCTTTTTCTAAAAGCTGGGTGCCGGGCCAGGGGTTAGAACAATTTAAAGTTATACTAAGGAGCCTAATGAATTCTCTAAGACCCTCTACAAACCTTTCTTATTCTTTTTGAATTGGTCGGTAAGAAAAACTCTTAAGTCTTTTCTTTCAGAAATGCAAATGAGAAACAGTTAAGAAAAGCTACTTTCTTTTTCCCTCCGATAGATGAATGTCAGTTTAACCAGTTAAAATTTGTTAGAAATTAAACCAGTAGAGTTTCAATGTAACGCCCCTCCAAGATATTTCTTAATCAAGAACCGAGGAAAAGTTCTGCACCCCAATCACTTTTCGGATCTTTATGTAAATTAAAAATGAGTCAAATTGAATTTTTAGCAAAAGTTTTATCTTTCTAATTTGCATTAATTGTATACTATAAACGTTAAAGGTGTACGGTTTAAAGAAAAGAACATAACATTGCGAAAAGTAATTAGTATAGTTTAGACAAGTTCATATGAAGCTATTCAAGGGCTTCATTTCTATTACAACGATAAACCATGTATGCAATATAAATATGGAAATAAAAACCTAATATAGAAGTATAACCTGGGCAAATAGTAAATAGTTTTATATTTAAGTATACTTAAAGATACCGTAAAGGTTTCCTATTTCCTTAAGATTAGACAATTGTATAAATTACAAACTTAAGTGTTTACGAGCTTTATGTTAGATTAGTATTTTTTTGGATTGATTACAGAACTCATTTACTATCCGCAATACATTGATACAAACCATACTTATTTATTAAACTATATTATGTTATATTATGCGAGTATAAATTGTGCATAAAATTTACATACATTTATTCTAAAATTATAATATTATAACATTAAATGACCAAAAATATAGGAAACTTGCTAATCAAGTCTGTAATATACATAAGACAAATTTTCTTAAGATATTATAAATCTTATCACTAACTTATTATTATTATTTTTGCCAAAGCTGAAAATTGACTCGTTATAGCAATCTCTTAGTAAGATGATTAAAATAACCTTCTTATTACGTGTTTAAGTTAAATTACATAACCTGTCCTGTCAACAGCAGTGATAAAATGAAAAAAGAAAAAGTTTGAAGAAAGAGGATTTTCACCTATTTTTATATTAGAAAACTGGGTGATATATAAACTCAAGGAAGTGAAAAAAATGTAAAGGACAGCATTCATTATATCAATATTAAAAGCTCCATGGCATAATATAGAGCAAGAGTTTCAACTCGGGCAAAAAAGAATTTGGGGAAAGGTACATAATGAAGTGTTTAGGGAGACTGTAATATAGAGCTGCCATGTTTCATAATGTAGCTCCGGGTCTCTTCTTTCTTTAAAGGTAGAAAGACAGCCTTTGCCACCGCCTTACCCGCATTACTTACTGGTTAAAATTTTCCCTTCTTCATATTGGCCGAAAAATCATTCTCGTAAAATATCCGCCTTGCTTAGAGTTTTTAAAATTTATGTATTATAAGAACTAGTAGGTTAAATGGGAAAAGAAGTGAAAATTTATTTCTACTTAATGTTAGTAGAAAACGTTACTATCTTACATTTCAACTTTCTTTTATAGGACCTAAATGATGATAATTCAGCTCTTTTAGCAAAAAGGGGTTATGGCTTTATAAACGCGCATCTTAATGTTTAAACATGCATCTTTCTTCTTTTTGTTGCGTTTATTCTCGTTCACAGGTGAAATATGTCAAGATTCTTCAAGTTCAGAAATCATGCAGAGCAACTAATGCTAATAATAGCTAGGCTGAAGTTTTCGTTTAGTCTAAAGATGATAAAAATACGGGCTTTCGGCCCGTAGCCTCAACACGGGGGCGAATTTCTGTTGTTTTATTATTATTTTTTGAAAAAGGAATTTTGTTGTGTATTTAAAAAAAATAAAGGTAAATAATTGTGTCCAAAAAGGGATGTCACCGTAATTCCGTTAAAAGTTTAAAACTTTGTACAAAATCAGGTGTAATACGGAAATAGATACGTTAATGTATTAAAATCTATTAAAACATAACGAAGATAATAATAATACTATGCGAACTTAAACTATCGTATCAAATCTAAGAATATCAAAAACAAATGATAAGAGTTATTGAAAATGAGAGTAACATTTGATAGAGAAGTAGCTAAAAATAATAATAACAACAAGTTTAGGTTTGACAAAATTGTGGAGGAAATAAAATTAAAATGAACAAAAATAGACTAATTAATAATGAACTAAAATGATTCATTAAGTATAGGATGTAAGTATAGGAACATTACACCATACAAATAAAAATAATTTACATATTTAAAGATGTAAGAATACATATTACTCACATTTCTAGAATCTCGTTTCTTATTCATTGAATTTTTGTCAGTTTCAATGTACATATCTAAGGTAAAACTTTTTTATTTGTTTTCCGTGTGGAGAATAGAACATTTATTATTGTATATATTATGATTTTGAGATTTCATGAGCTGAGCTATTGCGGAAATAGGGTTATAATTATTGGTATCAATGCTATTGATACAACAATGTATATTGTTGGCTTCATCGTTTTCTAAATAATTGATAAATTTGGCCAGGGTAAGTCTTAGGATAATTTTGGCAAAGTAAACAACACTTTATTGAGATTTAGCAAGCACAGGATTAATTTAGTTTCAAGAAAACTTTTGATTTAAATTTAATTTAAATTGATTAGGATTATTTTGTGCAATTTTAATGATATAGGGTTTATATATTTTAGTAATATTTTGAGTAGGGATGCCTTTGTAGGTGAGAAAGCGATACTTAGGAAATAAATAGTAGTACTAGTAAGAACTAGTAGAGTTATTCACCGACATAGTTTACATTTTGAGAATTGTTATTGCCAGAGGGGATAATGTGACAGGAATGTTATTATTATTATTAATGTTAGCATTATTCAAACACGGGGGAAAACAAGGTTACTATTATTAAGATTATTATTACTGTTTAATATATTATTATTTTTATGGGGGTTTGATTATCAGTGTGATTAGATTGAACAGAACCATTTATAAGTTTAAGAGTTAAAAATATATGGTACTTACTATCATTTAAAAATTTCTTTAACACTATCAATAATTTCAGTATGGAACTCTGGTACACTGAGACAAGGGTTCTATGAATCAAATTTCTGACATAATTTATTTGGTATGAGTGAGGTTAATGAGAATATCTTGATTAGTAGTAGTAGTAGAAAATATCGTAGAGAATTATATTAGTGGAGAAATAGTAGAGAGTAATACTAAAGAGTGTATTAGAGAATATAGTAGTAGAGAATATCTCCATAGCATATTTTATACAGTCCCTGTCTATCATTTTTCCAAATATTTAACGGACATATTAAGCCCATTCTAAGATTATACAACTTATAATATAAAAAAAATCATTTGTATTTAAATAAATTCAATCATTAGGCAAGGCAAAATTAGTTGTATTTCCTAAATACATCTAATTACAAGGCTTAAGTCCAATAGTTGTTTATCTCTATGAGAAAGTAAGGGAAAATCACAAGGAAACTACCATTATAGTTCCACGTCGTGGCACCTTAATAATTTAATATTTCTCTTTCTCATGGATGATAATTAAAACTAGGCGTAATTGGTGGCAACTATCGATAGGTACTTTAACGAAATAATACTAATTCTGAAATTTGTGAAGTATTTTACATTTTACAAATTTGTGAAGTAAATTGACAGCCGGCTCTGTCTATTTAATAGATAATGTTTTGTGGAGAGACGTGGTTGTTGGTGTTATTTATTGTGAAGTATGTTTTGACACAATTATCAGTCTTATTGAAAAATCATATTTATAGTTTAGTTTTTTGGCCTGCACATGAAATAGTGGTTAGCAGGACAGTCCAGCTTCAGCGATTTGTTTGTTCCGTAGCAGCTCCGGTCCTCCAAGGTAGCGGAGAAAATACTTATATGGTCGTCGGTAATAATCGGTAAGACTAGTGTATTTCTGGGGTAACAAGAAAACTCAAGTACACAATTTTTATTTGGTTCTTAGACTTTTTTATGACAGTTTGGTTTTTTAACTATGTGTGTATGTTTGATTGAAATTTTTCCTTTTAGATTTTTATTTTAATAATTCCTTTTAAATTCCTTTACTTTTGATTATTAAATTAAATGCGGTATAATTACATGCTTTCACTATTTGTGTTAACACTAATTCATAAAATTAATTTGATCGCCAAGTTTCGTAACTCTGTAGAGTGCCATTGTTCCTTGGGCATTTTTTTTATAAATGGAAAATAAAACAGAGATTATGGTACTATGTGCCGTTTTAGGATGTCCCAATACAGGTCGAAAAGCTATTATGTGCTAGTTTCCAAAAACTCAAGTAAAGATTTGTAAAAAGGCGGGAGGGAGTCTTTTAAGTTTCAATTTTCACCACTATTTTGGGGACCAGCGCTAGTAAAGTATCAAAGGTAAAAGAAAAGGAATTCGACAATCTTGCCGTATAGGGTTATGTTATCTCAGGTGGTTAGCATATATGGGATATTGTAAATAATCTATGCATTCATACAATACATAATTCATCAATGTCATGTAAAAATGAATGACGTTGTCAAAAGTTAATTCAGCGTTTTTAGTTATATTCTAGAATCAAAGGAATCTAAATTTTAAATTGCTTATTGGTTAAATTTAATTTAATTATCATGGGTGTTGATATGCAGGATATGGGACAAAAGTTCGGCCGACCTGACACTGAAAGGATTGGGTTTTTCTCTGAATTAGGTTATTTATCAGGGAAATATGTTTCTCCAGCAAAAGGTTGGTATAACAAGATTAAAAGATACGCTTGAGGAATGCCAATTACTCAGTAGAGCAAATATAAGCCTAACGTATAGGTGACTGTCGACATATTTATTTATTTTACAAGAGGAAACAATGTCATACTCGAATTGAAAGCAATTTGTATCCTTTATTTTCATTAGAGATCCAAAACGAAATATTTTAGGATAATCCCAAGAGGATTTTTGAATCTCAGTATTGGGTAAAGAATTTTGGTTTAAATAAAAAAAGTATTATCAAATCTAAGCTTAATAGGTCTACCAAATAAGTTAGGCCTTCATATAAAATATTAGAATAAAAGTACTTCTATGAAACCAAAGCCAATATGTTTTACGTGGGAAGTAAAATGCCTAAAAAGAGCACCCCACGAGCTGGCCTACAGGTTGTCTCGTTTCAATACGACAAGTATATCTTCTGTTTTTGTTGGATCATAAAAATAAAGCAGTCTTTTAGGTATATGATCTCTTTTTTGTATCCATAAATCACAACATAATACTTTACATAATTATTGACAAAGGTAAGTAAATACAAAAATCACCTAAACTAAAACAAGGACAAACAATTTAGCATCATCGACCGAGATATGCCCGGGTGGCTACCACTGGAGATAAAAGGAATACATTTATTGATCGAGGACTAGCGAAGACAAGTGTGTTTGATTCCTGATGCATTGAATATTAATTTGGTGGTTTTTACATTCTTAGGACGAGCAAATCGTGGTCAAAGAAGTGAGATTCTTATGTGACGAGGAAAAGTTTCGAGATACCCAAAACCCGATTTTTATAATTACATGTTAGGAAAATAAATTATGCAAACACTTTTATAGATTTGGGGTTAAAGGTTAACACAAAAGTGACGTTTTCTATTAAAATATCACAAAATATTAAAAAGTTTTTTATTGAGGTGAATAAAAAAATCTTACGCAATGGTTTGTAAGATTTCCCGAACAAAATTATACATCAAGTTGATTAAGGGTTTGTATCAACAGATTAGAAAACCAACTAATTAGCTTTCTAAACTTTAACAACCAGGGTCTCATAACTTTGATAAGATTTTTAATGAAGCAAGAGGAGAATCCTTTTGATCTTTAATGACCTGTTGTTTATATTATTTTTCAAGAATCAATTTGAGAAAATAAAATAAAAATTGACACAATTTTTTGGGTAATATAGTTACTCCACTATTATAGGGTAATGATATAATATATTACCCTATATATGTTAACTTTGGTGTTAATTTATATGATGTACTTTAAATTATTACACTCCCCTGTAACTACATTGCTTGAATTCAAAAGTATCAAGAAAAATTATATACCATAGTAAATTATATACCATAATAAACAAATCATTTATTTGTTTTTACTGAAATGAAAATATAATATTTAAAGCTAGTAAATGTTTGACCAAACAACTGAGGAGTAGCCCTATGCAAATCACTTTTTCTCATACTTTTAGCTAAAAATTGTGCCACTTCTTTAGTTTAGGTGACCCTAACTTACTTATTTATAAACTGATTTAATTATTTTTTTGTGGATTTTAAAATATTTAATACAAAGGAATCATTCAATCTAAAGAATTACCAAAATTGTAATAACATAAATTTATTTTTATCACAAGAAAGATCAATAATTATATTTATGATTCTGCATGTTTTATTTCTTTTAAATAATGTTAGTTGCAATTAATAGTGCATTAAGCAAACGGTATCTCTACTATTAAAAATAATTTACCTTTACATTTTTCAGATATGGGTACAAGAGATTTAAAGAAACGACAAATGTTTCCAGGGGGGCCGAAGATAAAAACAGGCCTTCAAGATTGCTACTTTGATCAAGAATTTAAAAGACTATTCATCGGCGAAGGGATTTCTAGAATAAAGAAAAAAGACGAGTTAGAATAACGTAACATTTTAAATTAAATTATAAGGGTTTAATCAAATTTTCTAATGAAACAAGAATTTAACCTTCGTACATTTCCATAGGGTAATTTAAAATTTAGTATTACATGAATATACAATTAAACAAGCAGAGCTAAAAATTTATTACATTTAAAATGGATCTGGCAAACATCAGTTATCATCAGTTCATCAGTATATAATACTATTAATAATTTTAAATCCTTAAAGGTTAAAATAAATAATTCAACAAATACATTTAATTTCATCCTTATGTAACATTTATGGGATTATTTATTTTGGTCGTGAAAATGCAGTACTGTATTCTAGGTTAATTAATGATGACGTTAATCCTTCTTAACAACAGACGTTTCGCTTGGCTTCGCCAGGCGAAACGTCTGTTATAAGTGTTAATATAAATAAACAGAAAATTTTATAGGACTAAAGTCAACATCAAAACACCTAGAAATTCTACGTTATTCAATTAATTCTTAACAGTCCAATATCAAATTTGGTAATGCATTACTGTGTTTTGATTTTTTTAGAATTCGTTATTTTTTAAATACGTTTTTTTCTTCAAGAGTTAACTAGGTTTTCTATGCAACAAGTCATATTCTTTACAAACTAAAAAATCAAACTCAAATATCTCATAACTCAAAAAGAGTATGAGATACATTGGAACTGTCTCAAAGTAGATTCGCTGTAAAAGTATCACAACTTCGTCGCAAGTATGAAAGCTGTTTCTTTTAATATATTTATAGTGAAGTGACTTTATATGAATCCTTAATAATATTTCGGTGACATCCCAGTTTTGGATTTTTCAAAAACAATACTTTTTCTATATATCTGCGGTATGAATAAGAAAGTGAAAAGGTACATCTATACATTTGTTAGGATGTATGTTTATACATGCATTACTGCTTACATTCTTTGCCAAACAAATAGACAGTTACCATCAACTGTTTTTTCAAAACATTGACGACAACACTGTCCATAGGTTAAACTTTTTTTCAAATCTAGGAATTCAAATATTGTGGAAATAAATGTTTATATCTTTTGGATATACATTTATTTTCATTTTTGTAAACAATAATAATATGCTAGAAATAAAAACTAAATAAATTTAATAATGAAATATTGATTTTGGTTATAACAGGTCAGCCCTATCATAATTAAATGTATATTCAACTTGATTGATTGTAGTTATCATTATTACTAAATTACATTTGGTATAATTTACTTGAATATATTGTGTTAAACAAATGTTTATCATGTTAATGTTTATAAATAACGGCTTATAGGCTGTTGTAAATGCTTATTTTGAAATAAATGAGAGCTCACATTAAATAAATGAAGAAAATATTTCTGTAGGTGTTCACAAAAGATGGGATTACAATGACTAATACAAACGTCTTTATTCTAACAGATTTTGGTGGGTTTTCGACTGATCAAATTTAAGATCATTGTATCCATTCTTGAGAAACTTTATAAAATATCGAGTAAGAGTCTAAAATAATGACTTCATGCATGGTTGTTGAAATCATTATTTAAATTAAAGTATTTCTATGAATACGTAAAATTTGTGGCTCCGGCTCTATTGTATCCCTTTATTTGTAAAGTTGACTTTAATTCAAATTTAGTTAGTAACAAATCGTTTTATGAATTTTAAAAAGTCAAAATATAGAGGAAACTATTTAAATTATTAGTGTTAAGTATTCTATAGCAAACTATTTAAATTATTAGTGTTAAGGCACTAAATGGAACTCTATAGCAAACTATTTAAATTATTTGTGTTAAGACACTAAATGGAACTCTATAGCGAACTATTTAAATTATTTGTGTTAAGACACTAAATGGAACTCTATAGCAAACTACTTAAATTAGGTGTAAGGTTATAAATGGAACCTGCAAACTAATAAATTATTTGTGTTAAGGCACTAAATGGAACTCTCTATAGCAAACTTATTTAAATTATTTGTGTTAAGGCACTAAATGGAACTCTATAGCAAAACTATTTAAATTATTTGTGTTAAGGCACTAAATTGAACTTTATAGCAAACTTATTTAAATTATTTGTGTTAAGGCACTTATAGCAAACTTTTTAAATTAATTTGTGTTAAGGCCTAAACAATCTATATATAGCAAACTATTTAAATTATTAAGAGCACTAAATGGAACTCTTAAGCAAACCTACTTAATTAGCAGTGCTATTTTGCAAGGGTAGATAGTCACTATTGTCGCTTGGCTCGAAAGTTAGAAAAGCCAAGGTAATAAAAGAATTCCTAGTCGAGTAGCATATGCACTTTTATCAGGCGTAGTAATATTAATTAACTATTTAAATAAAAATGTATGTATAAAAATAGGCCGGTACAATTCTTTCGATCGCCTTGTTGGCCAAAAGTTTCAATTTCTGGCGGCTGAATAGAAATACACCTGAATAAATAATTTAACTCACATTCCGAAAAAACAAAACTTTTATTAACATAAACGTTCGATTATTTATTTTATTTAATAACTAAAGTTAAGAAGCACAGGGAAGGTAATAATTGTAAACCTTGTAGTTAACTAATAGAGCAACCAACTTAGTGATCATTACTTCACCAGCGCACTGTAAAAAACTCTTAAAACTGTCGCTTTTTTTATTACTTTACTTAATTTTTACACTTTAAATAATACAAATAATGTAATAATTTAAATTTTACTTTGCTATATTGAAACAAAAAAATATAAAAGTACTTAAGGACTTTTCCTCACCACACCGGATTCACCACGTTTCATCCTCCCTAAGTCGTTTTGCTCATATCCACAGAATATAAAACACTAACTTTATACTGCAGTAAATTTTTGGACTCACTTCGCATATCCTCAAATATCAAATACATTTCATTACATTCCTAGAGGTAACCCGTCCAGGCAATGACCATGCTGGATGCTGCTTAACTTTTATGACACAACAAAATACATTGGCATACTTGTCTTATTAAAACGAAACTTGGTGTACTTATTTATTACGTTAAAGTATATACTTGTACTAAATTTCAACTCAATTGGACGATTTTCCGATTTTTTAAAAAACGTACACAAGTCATTTTACAAAACTAAAAGTATTGCTGGTACGAGATAAAACTTGACACAAATGTTGAACTTATGTACGACTCCATGCGTGACAAATACCTAACTAATTAAAAAAACAATGGCGTTTAATATTTTTTAAAATTTTGTTGCAGGTTAAGGAATTTTAAAGTCATTATTGCGAGTTATTGACATCATAAAGATATGTTATAAATAGCACTAGTACATCTAAAAATTTTGATTTCTGTACAAAGTTTCTACTCTCTAGCATAAATATGCTGTATATTTATGTCAAGACGACACACACACACACACATGCAGAAAACACTGTGAAAACCACTTAGGAGACATTAAATCATCCGAACGGATAAATCAGGTTATATCCAGGTTTCGGAACACTTTTCTTTTATTGCAACGTTATAAATGAGGAAAAGTAAAAATAGGGTTTATGTATGTTTTTTTAGATTCTTAAGTTACTATTTAACAGCCTACCTCTAAAAAAAGCATCCACAGAATTTTTAAATTTATTTTCACATTACTGAAACTAAATTCAATTCATATCAGAAAATTTGATTAATGGTTGAGTTAATTTCATTGTTGGAGAATCCAGATTTTAAATTTAATTCACCGTTTATTATTTACTGTAATATAAAATTAGTTATAAAATTATCTTAATCTAATTTTCAAGTCGAGTGAAAATTTGTTTAAATCCACTGCTTTATCACTACGTCAATCTTTGTTTCAGGAACAAAGGAAAAGCCAGTGTAAAGTTTATTCCGTCGAAATTTCCTAATCCACTTTATAACCCGGGAGACGCCTATGGTTATTTTAGTAAAAATGAAGGTACAGAACTGCAATAATGATACATTATCTTCCTTTGTGACAGAGTATAACAATCATTTTATTTATTTATTTTTAAATGAATAAATAATCTATACTATTTTATCCTTTTAATACCTTTAGTATGACAATTTTAGTTTTAAGATTTGCAAACGGCCACGATCTTTTATCCTTGTTTTATTAATACCCAATATTAAAACTTATACAACCTAATTTCTGAAAAATCATGTTTACTTTGATTGATTAATCACTAGATATTGCTATTCAGCATATATTTGTGTGTTCAAAATAGTTAATTACACACATGGTTTAGAGCACAAGGGAAAAGTTGAAAGACAAATCTTCTTTTATTTTTGGTGCTCTGTCCTAGTCTAGATATACTGTACTCTTAGATGTAAATTGAATGTTTGTCTACTGTTGAGTTTAACTTTAAGGGTACAATAAAAATATTCTCTTGACTTCAAATAATATACTGACAAAATTGACAAAATTTGACAAAAAAAAATAATATT
>JACMZG010000008.1:48069946-48098618 GCA_018340805.1 Microvelia longipes | reverse complement strand
TACTAAAATCTTACATATTAACAAATAGATCAGGTAACATCACAGCAATATATGATCACGGTTAATTTCAGCGTTTTTAATGAATTCCAGTGATTTATTTTGGAAAGAGTGTTTAAT
The DNA here is from genome assembly GCA_018340805.1 of Microvelia longipes. Taxonomy (NCBI): domain Eukaryota; kingdom Metazoa; phylum Arthropoda; class Insecta; order Hemiptera; family Veliidae; genus Microvelia; species Microvelia longipes. The sequence goes on along the minus strand of JACMZG010000008.1, from coordinate 48,098,501 downwards.
ATCATCATCTGGTTCTTTTTTAAAAACAAAAAATTGTAAACAAAGATCGTATACTCTATCGTCAGATGAACCATCAAACAACCTCTTTAGTTCCTTCCAAACTTCGTGAGATGTTGGAACCTCATGACTTTCTCCAAAGTTTCCTCTGTCATGTTTGTTGTTAAAAGAAGTAGAGCATAACTTGTCAAATATTATTAAAATAATTTAAGTCAGTTTCATACCTGGCTTTTCATCGGGTGTAGCGGATTGACCTGGGTCACTCGGTGCTTTTTTCTTACCTTCAACCACATCGAGTGCTCCCGTACGCTCCAAGGCAACATTTGCTTTATATTTCCGGTATTCCAATTGGATTTACCTTCTAATAATCCAATAGGAAAGTTTTTACATTGATGTTTTCCATTTTAAAATCACTTACTGGGCCCGTAACCTATTGTTTTTATAATAGATAACGCACTAATATATTTTATAAAGACACATTACAAATTTATTTTATACAATGTCATAACACAGAATGACATGACACATCAACAAACGATTGTTATAATTATATTAAAGTTAAGATGTTAAATCACTAATTACAATTAATATCAAAGAGGAAAAAACAATTATCACTCGCAAAAATGTACTAATTTAAGTAGTGCATAAAAAAACTTTAATTAGCCGTTCATTTAAGGTAATTTAAACATAGTATTTAAAGATTCGCACCTAAACCTCCATCGGATATGACAAACATATTTCGTAACAAATTATTAACATTTTTACACAAAAATGTACAATAAAGGAAATAAAACAAACATTTTGAGTCCCTTAAATAGTTTGTTTTATTTACAAAGGTAAAACAAAATGGCCGCGCGCTAACAAAATTTGAGCCAACTCCCTGGTAGACAAAATAGGAACTACATGCCGCGGGGTTTGACAGAAATTTCATTTAATTTCCTACTTGGTTTATATATTACTTTAACCCGAAATAATTTGATAAAGGTATGAATTTAGTTATGGTTTTTACCTTCGATTTTAAGTAAGGTTAAATTATTTCGAGATCAGGACCTCTGAAATCTATTTCTGACACCCTCCTGACTTAATTTAAGGGTGACTTTATATTAATAACTTTATATTAACAAGTTTTTCTTTAAAACTTACAAAATAGTATCACTGTTAAGAAGCTCAAGGGAGAGGAATCAATGGAAACCCCAAAATCTCACAAACTTACAGCGGAAGCGGACATAGCGCTACTTGGGTTAATGCATAATACCCTGAGGTTGAGTCTGAACTTTTATTTATTAATTTACATTCTTCATAAAATGTTCGGTAATTATTATTAATCAATTTTATTATTAATTTATTAATAACCTTTATTTAATTCATAAAATTAATAAATTTTTAATAATTCTCTAAAATTTTTATACATCTTTATTATATTCATAATAATATAAAGAAATAAAACTATTCATTTTATCGTGTTCGATGAATAATTTTAGACTTTCTAGCGTTATGGGTTCTCTTATAATGCTAAACAAATTTGCAAAATTAAATTATTCTTGTCGTAATAAGAAGAAAAAGGGGCTCCTTGGTCAGGGTTGAATAGAAAGGCTGGGGTATTATACTTGGGCCCTAGCTTGGCTATTATTAATTTATTCAAGAGAGGCTGTAAAGCTTAGAGGAACCTTGTTTTATGCTAATTTTCAACAACTGTAATCAGATCTTGTTCTTTATAAAGAGTGCTTTTCTGACGATTTTTCTTTAAAGAATTTCCCTCTTTTTACTCTCGATTGAATTTAAATTAATGCTCTTCCTAAATATGAAAAGTATAAGCATTTCAATTTTAACTATAAGCAATGTTTAGATGACATAGCAAGTTTGATTAATCAGCTATAAACTCTAGAAATACAAATGATAAATTGAGGGATGGAGTAGAGACATAAAAACCAAATGAGCTTTCGTCGTGTTAAAATTATTTATTTTGTAGTACAATATCAATATCGGATATAACTGTCTAAGATTATTCATGGTCATAGTTAGTAAATATCGTATATACCTTTTTAGTTGTGTATTTAGAACATATAGATTAATTTTAATTAATATTATAATAGATCCTTACAACATTTGTTCTAAAATTTCAATGTCGGAATGATTGTCGAATAGGAAACTGCTCTTAATTTATCTCTATCCTTGATCTATATAGTGTGTACTCAAACTTATTCACCTGTGACATAGAGGCAGTCCTAAACTTATGAAAGGGTTTAGATTAAACATAAAAGAAACCAATTCTTATTTTTTTTTATTTATTTTTTTCAAATGTACTGGAAAGCTTTAATGCAAATTTTTATTTTTTTAGGGATAAAAAGTAAAATAAATGTTCACAGGTATCCTGAGCTTAAAAAAGATTAAATAAAAATAATTAAAAGAGAAAAAGCAAAATACTGATAACGAAAAAACCTTTTTGCAGAACGACTTATATAAATATATTTAGCGCAATAGTTCAGGTTTTAAGGTTTTTAGGTTATCGAGTTTGGGTCAAATACAAAGAGAGGCAGATTTCAGATAACTAAATCTTTTTGGAAGACCCTAGATTACAAGTCTCGCCCTTTTCCTTATCTTTTCCTTTAATCTTCTCGACTAATGAGAGTTTTTGCCCTCTGGAGTTAAAAGAAACTCCCCCATCGTTTTAGTGGGATACGGTTTTTTTTATATCTTTAATTAAATTTAATATATCAAATATAACGTGTTGAATGTAGAATACTAACCATATCTCGATGTACTACATGCATGTTTAGTTTCATATGTGCTCTACAATGTAATAATAATCTGACCAGGTATTTGTGGTAGATATTAAACTGTGGTTGTGTGAAACCCCCAGTGGTTTGACAGACTATAGAGTCAATTTTTTTCAATATTATTTTCTCTCTGGGAAAATAAAAATAGTTTTTTTCAGAGCCACAGCGAAGAACATATTTTAAGCAAACCTTATACATTAACCTCTTACATTTTGTTTCGCTTGGAACTAAGCTAAAAATGAATTCATTTCGTAATCACGATTCACTCTTAAATCAAACACATAAGTTAGAAATAAAATATCAGCATTTGTAAGCTGATGATTTTTATTCTTATTTACAAAGGGGAAAGTTTCATAGGTGAATTTAAAATAAAGGGAAGTTAATTTTTAAAGTAAAAACTTTCTAGAGAAAAGTATTTACTTATTAGAGCAAAAGTATAAATGTGTTTGAAAACTAAAGTAACATGTAAAGTAATACTTACAAAAGAAGGTGAATATTGAACGTGTTTAGGCTGTACAGTACTGTTTAACAGGAACACTGCAACACATCTTTGAATAATTTCGCAAGAAAAGTATCTTTCCAAAAACACGTACTCTTTTTCCTTATTTTTCAGACGGAATTTTCATTATTGAAGAGAATCCAAAGCTCAGGGTTTTGAACTTAGACCTGTGTCTCACTAGTATAATATCTTTGCAACATCTTATGCATTATTAACAGCTTCTAAATTTCTTTCATAGGGAATTTCCTAAGAAAATTGAGCTTATGAGGTTAGGGTCATGGAAGGAGGGGAGAGAGGGAGGTTATATTTTTTCGAGGGGAAATGATCAAGAATATATAAAGATTTTGAGGTTTGTGTATATATGTATTATATTTATAACGCGTTTTATGAACTTTAAAGTACTTCACGACTTAATGTCGTCATAAATTATTTTACAGACAGTCAAATTGGTAAAAATTACTGATGAGGTCCTTCGGATAAATTAGTTTGTTTTTTTTTTTTTTTGTTTTTTGTTTTAACAGAATCTAATTCTAAACAGTATGAGGAAAAAATCAATGAGGATCTTGGTCTACACTTAATGAAGCTTTTATGATTGTTTTCATTGCGTTTTAGCCCTTTGTCAAAATGCAAGGGGTATGCTCACGCTTACCCCGCACTTACTTTGTCTTTAGCAATGAGAGAATAACACGGTGTTGGATATTTTTATGTAATACCATATCATCATGGAACCACAAAATAGACTCTACTAAATTTATTGCATTGCGAGAGTACAAAAGCTTGATTAGCCCCGGTACATTAAGGGTTAAGGGCGTATGACGAATATCTAATGTCGAACAAGCTTTTAATGATGTGGTACACAGAATGCTTATCCATTCTATAAAAATCCTATAACGCATGCTGGGCTATTATACATTTAATCTCTTTTTAAGCATAAATGTTTAATTTGTAGTTTCATAGCTTTTAACAATGTTACAGCATTACCATGACATACCAATGACCTTATTTCACTCTATTTGGATTCCCGTGGACATTTTTTAAACAAGTATTTGGACGGAAATGAAGGGTGAAACGGTCTAAAAATAAATAAGTTTGAAAATACTTTTTAAATCTGTAAATAATTTTTAGAGAAGCAGATCCATATTTGCATTTCTCCGAATATGAGCTTAAGGTGTAGAAATGTGAAAATTGAACAGAAAATATATACATATAAATTTATTTGGAATCAGTAAGGCTTTTCTCAAGTCTAAAAAGTTTATAGAATAAATCTGCACTGAAAATGTTTTATTCTATGTGTGGTTAGAAAGTTTGATGTCTGTTAGTAACATCACATATTGAAAATGCTTCGCATTCCACCAATTTCCCTCTTGGGAAATGCCAATAGTGTAGAGAAATCAGATATATCCTTGTCTGCATAATTTATTCAATATCTTGTCTGCGATTTTTTTACTCTTTTTCTATATATCATTCATTCAGTTCAGCAAAGTTTCAATTTTCAACTCAAGTAAAAATAGTTCCTATTTATAGATTGGTACTTTTGAATAATTCCAGATTTAGATGAATCAGCACGAACACAGTAAATATACCAGATATATAACTCATATCAAAACAATTTTTAAACAATGACCTATAAGCCGTGTAAGTATAGAATTAATTCAAGATCTATCAATTAGATTCTGAGCTGTAAGTACTAAAAAAAAATTAAATGTACAATAAGAAATTTCGTACAGAAAGAATTTTTGTGTTTTTCCTGCTATGTTTTTTGTTCTGTTATTTTGGTACTGGTCAAGATGTGTCATAGTTTAAAACTCCTCCTGATATATTAATATATGAACTTATTTTATATATATATATATATATAATATATATATATATATATATATATATATTCCTAGCTGAGATACATGCGGAAGAGGTGATTGTCCATGTGTTTGTGGTTTAGATTAATCTAGAGAATTATATGTAAAAGAAGGTCTACCATAGCAAAATATATGTTACTATTTCGGGAGGCGGGACTAATGTAAAAATAAATTATACAAATCTAAGAGGCTAAGAGTGGACAGAATCAAAATGCCGATGATAGATCGGTAATGTTTAACTATGCTAAGAAGATAGGAAGGTAGTGCCATCTCGTCATGCATAGAGGTCTAATTGGGTAAATTAGTTGTAATTAGATGGGAATTAGAGACTGACTTATATTCTAACCAGTGCAAATATAAAAACAATTGTTAAATATTATGATTGTGGGTGCTCAATCAGTTATATTAAAGTGAAATTATGTGAATACTGTTTTTCTAGCAAGTCCTGAAAATGAATGAGGTATAAACCTGAGCTGACAATCGCGCAACAATGGTCACGGACAGTTAAAACTTTTATAGAGGTTTATTGGTATAAATGTTGATCCGAAGGAGGAACAACTAAGGCATAAAGCGTCCCGTTTTCGCGAACAATAATCGAACAAAACTCGTAAAAGAATAGTTTACCATGTAAACTATTAAATCTTGAGACGATTAGAAAAAATAAAATAAAATATTGGATGTGTAGAAGATGCACATACACACCTTCCAACCGAGGATAGAGCTTATTTTTGAGATTATCTAATTGTTCCCCTGCTCGCTTAGAAGGAATTTATTCCCTAGAGCTAGTTTTCATCTCTAGTATATGTATTTGGTGGTAATGCTATTGCAGCTCTGTGGTCGAAACTAGATATATTAAGTCAAGATATTTTATCCGTAATTTCTACGGTTTGTGTGTGGATGGTGGAAAGATGAATGGTGGTACGTTCACCACGAGCACCTAATTGATGATATAAGGCATTAGTTGTGTAACATGAGTTACTGCCATAATCAAGAAGCGCATATGTTAATATTTCCTTGACTGGATTATTATTGTGGTGGATATAAACAGGAAGTATAAACGAATAACCTGCGTTCTGATTAGAAGCTATCCTGACTAAGGATTTTACCTCTTTATTGTTTGATCCTTTTGATATGTAATAATGCAAACTGGTAGGATGTCTTATTTAACAGCCGTCTATTTTACACACTGCTCGATTTTTACAGTCTTTACTCTTGTGCTTTGTGCTCTTGGGCTTGAAACTAAGCGCAGGAAAAACACAAAAATTCTTTCTGTACGAAATTTGTTATACTGTCACAACATTCTTGTGATAGTGCTGTGCAATCCGTAACACTGTGTTCCAAATTACAAAATAAACAACGCTGGGGAGGTTTACCTTCAACAGGATTCGATTGCTTGTTACTTTCTGACAGAGAGCTAGTTCTTCCAGAATCCACCAGAAGTGGTACTGGTGTTTCATTGAATCGGTAGTGAATAAAAATAATCAGATTTGGGCGGTGACAAAACCGTATTTCAGGAATTTGCTTGTGATATATTTTTTTTAGAATTAGGTCCCGCCGCTAATATATTTTGGCCCTGCGTAGTTTTAGTTTCCTACACAGAATGATTCAAAGATCTAGCTATGGAAGAAACAAATGCAGCTATGTCAAAAAATGTCTCTTTACCGTTCTTCGAATCACTAATCCATTGTGGTAAATACTTTTGCGGCAATCTTGCGACTATCTTCTTGAAGCATATTTTTGTGTTCATTTCGGTAAGGGCATCTAAAGAAAACCTCTGATAGCAGTCGCGAGATCTTCAGCAAAATCAAGCATAGCAGATGGGCACGATAATGCTATGTTTGATCCTTCTGTCAAGCGCCAGACCAAGGCTTTGATTACAGCAGCACTATTTCTTAGTTGAGCTCTGAAATCTAGTCAGATTGGGCATAGAGCTAGACTTATTTTTTATTGTCTTAACTTATGTAAACTTAAATTAATATTTAAACTTAATTAATATTTATTACTTTATTAAAACTAAAGTATTGCACCCCCCCCCATCTAAGATCCACAGTTCTACTTCTTGGAACAAAGTAAACCCAGTCGCTTGGGAAACCCTGAAGGAAAAAAGGAACTGCGCAGTTGTTAGCCGGCTACTTTGTCTATAAAGTTATTGGAATTAATTGATATTATTGACTATTTTACTTCATCAAGACCATAATCAAGTCGCTGCATCCGTCATCTGCTTCACCAGACAGAAGATAGACAGAAGAGATTATGCTATCCTCATCAAATCATACATACAAATAAAATAATTTGTATACTTCACTATTTAGTACTTAAATATTTATATTGTTAAAATTAAAGTCGTCTTGTAAACCAGATTCAGCCAGTCTAGGCTATACTTAAATGGGAAATTAGGAAACATAGATCAGCATTAGGCAAGATAGATAGGGAGTTATTCAGTCTTCATTTATCTCTCTCTTCTGATGATTGGGAAAAGGTTGATTGACTGTCTTAAATTAAAGCAGACCATACTTTCCAGGCATCTAAAGTAAGTCAACAGAAGACATTTGAGAAACTTATCAACGAAAATCAAAGTCAGGCTTAGACATAAATAAGGTTATATTAAATCTGAAAAATTGAAAAAATGACACAGTATATACATAAATAAAAGTATATAATTTAACGAAATTTTGAAGTGAGTTTTTACTACGACAACAGCATTACCTTTCGAGCGAAGGGAGATACCACATATATTTCCAAGGTAATGTCACTTCTCTGAAGTGATTCATATGCAATTTTTTCGTTGTCTATGAGATATAAAAACACACTTAGAAGAAAATATTAAAAGACATTCCTTTTACACACCAATACATACGTGATAAACATCATCATAAAACCCTTATACTTTTGCAAAGTTAATTTTTCTATGTTTTTGTTCTTACCATATACCGATTATATTTTTAAATTTATGTAAACCATAGCAACTATTGGCTAAGACAGCTGCATTTTTTGTAGAAATAAAATTATTTTTCTTTTCATTCCTTATTATTATAACCTAATAAAAATGGTTCGCCATTGTCATATTCTGTATTACAAAAATTGAAAAAATGATCGTAAAAAAGTTTTTCAAACTTCAGCATAAACGCTACTGATAGGTGGTACGTTTACATTTCATTCGATTATTTAATAATTTAATCGATATAATCCAGGTAATCACATGTGAGCGTCCAATTTAAAAAAAAAAAACGTAAAAACTTTGCATTAAATGCCAAAATCTATCTTCTAGGCCCATGGAGAATTTAGCCACTAATGTTAACCTGATTAAATTATTAAATAAATTGATTAAAATGTAAACTTATTTGTTATTAGAAGAGTTCTGTGGAAGTTTAAAGACGACGAAAACCACGCAAAGCGCTTCCGCTAGTTAAAAGTATGACTAGAAAGTAAAAAAAAATCAAATGGAATGTAAGCAAAAAGCGGGAAATGTAGCTATGCCTACTCAGTAGATCTCAACTTAAAAAAGTTTAAAACTCGCTGAGTCAATAAAAATCAACTAAAGCTGCCAGATTAACTGTACGCGCCGGTTTTCGAGTGTCTGTAGCGTAAATAATTATAATAACTATAATATATAATAATAATATTATAATAACTTTAAAGGGCGGTCTTGAAGAACGAAAAAATCATTTAAATCAGCAAACTAATAGTAACAGAAAAAGATTTAAAATAGTATTTCATACGACTTCTATTTCTTCTTCTAATTCTTTCTGCACGTATTGTTGACGCGCCTGAATTCTTCACTATTAAACTGATTTTGACGTATACTCAGTAGATCTGTGGCATCGAGCGAATCCAAATTTTGTTACCATTGATTCCACAGTCTTACTGTTTAAGTATATATTATAGTCTCTGGTCTAAAATAATTGTGTCCAACAGTGTTGTTGTTATACTTTCACTTATCACCTATATTTAATAATCAACCAAAAGGAGGAAAGATACGGAAAAAGATAAATTGTTAAAAAGATTATGTTTATTTTATAACTTTATGGATATTTTATTGCTGTCAATATATTTTATTAGTTTTGTCTTTAAATTAAAAGTAAATTTTAAATTGGCATTACTGTTAAACTGAATGACTAAGAAAGCCAACATGATTTTTTTTAAATATCTGTTATTCCTTTTTATTTTTATATGATGGATTGAGCTGTGGAGTGCTATGATAAGAAGAAATAAAACTAAACAAGTTTTCGTCTCTCCACTCATTATAATTACTAATAACAAAGCCGACTTTCAACCGTTAACGGTCATCATCAGTGCCTACATAACAAACAAAATAAATGAACAAGATAAAATACATGAAGAGTTAAAAAATAAAACAAAAATTACAAAACATTAAACATATCAAAAACTTAAAACAAAACCTACCGGTGATTATTAAAAAAGTAGATCAGTAGTCTACCAGTGAGTCTAATGGTACAAACTTGACTGAAGGACGGGGCGCCTTGACTATAGCTTGAACACACACAGAGTTGCCCCACTTCGCTTCTAGCGTTAAGGCACTTATCCGCGTCTTCGTTTAAAAACGCTGGATTTCAAGCCTCTCTAAAAAATTTAGTCCGCTACCGGTCACTGATGATGACCGTTAACGGTTGAAAGTCGGCTTTGTTATTAGTAATTATAATGAGTGGAGAGACGAAAACTTGTTAGTTTTATTTCTCTTTTTATTTTTACTTATTTGTTGTTGGGTAAATTCATGAAAATTTAGCACTGCAGCAACGTTCCTTTCCGCTAAGTCTGAAAAAAAAAGTTTAAAACTCGCTGAGTCAATAAAAAATCAACTAAAGCTGCCAGATTATACTGTACGCGCCGGTTTTCGAGGGTCTGTAGCGTAAATAGTATTATAATAACTTTAAAAGGCGGTCTTGAAGATCGAAAAAATCATTTAAATCACCAAACTAATAGTAAGAGAAAAAGATTTGAAAATAGTATTTCATACGACTTCTCTTTCTTTTTCTAATTCTTCCTGCACGTATTGTTGACGCGCTTGAAGTCTTCACTATTAAACTGATTTTGACGTATAAGATCTTTTTCGATTTGTCTTATGCTCGTGTGCATTTCTACTTTTAAAATCTCAAATTAGACATTCCTACACTGAACGCGGGCGGCAATTTAAGCTAGCAAGCTGTAGTCTTGTACGTTGACGCCCCTCCAGTCTAGACTACTGAGCACATTGTTCAGTGTGAGGACTTTTTAGATGGGTCTCATGTCCGAGTGTATTCCTACAATTTCCTACCTGATAAAATCAAACAGTAATTTTATACGTTGACGCACATACAGTCTTAAGCATACAGTACTAAGCAAACTTTGATGTGTGAGGACATTTTGGATTTGTCTTATTCCCGTGTCTTATTCCTACCTGATAAAATTTTAAATTCGACATTCTTATGCTGAAAATAGAGTAAAAACTGAGCTAGCGTACAGTTCTTTTATTTACAGCCCCAGGGAACATCCCTATTAAACTCTCGGCTACGCCTTTTGGTTTAAACATAATGGATTCCCTCAGCTTACGCCTCAGGACCTGAAAATTGGGGTGTAATGACCCTGTTTCCTACCTTGGTACGTAAATAACTATTTGCTATTACATTCGCTTTTGTAAGAAGAAATATTTTTTTAGATATTCAAAAATTTTTAAATGTTTTCTGCTTATACTCTTACCGATACTCTACGATGGATTTCTAAATTATTATTACTTATTTAATTTAATTAAATATAAACATCTCATTTTTTGTTTCCACAATGTTTTCCTCCTTATTAGAGACTGGAAAGTGAATTTGAAGCTTTGTGTAGGCTGTTCCATTTATTTCTTTATACTACTTAATACTAGAAATTATATGTCGTATGGACTGTTATTAACGTTGTTATAAAAAGAGTGAAAGAAAAATTAAAATGACCCTAGTGATAATTCTCAAGTGAAAACTGGAGGATTTCATATCCCACCCCCTCTGTTTTAGTTGTTTCGTAAGTATATATTGAAGAACTTAGATTTCAATCTTAGTTGGAGAGTTTTGCCGAGGATTATTACATCAGAAGAAGTAGCGTGGAGGGAGAGATGGCTTGAGTTGAATTCTTGAAAGCTTGGTTTTAAGGATAGAGTTAAGGAAGTTAATATAGCAAAGAGAAATGAGAGTTTGGGTCGCTATGAGATGAGATGAGGGCTAAAGCTAAAAAGGAAATAAGACCCGGCATTCTGCAGCTCACTGAAACTGGAAACAATGTTAGTTAGGAACATGTTTTGGAAGAGCTGTAAAATCTTCCTACGTGACTATTAGCTACGTGGAGTGGAACTAAAATCAGCCCGCTCATTCCACCTAATTCCACTTTTTATGTAATGATATTAATTCTGTTTCTCATTCCGTTACCCTCTATACAACTTTTCAATTATATTTTTGTTATTTTTGCTACAAAGTATTTTACTCTGCGGTCTATGATGATATTAAACTATGGGTTACATACCAATTATGTATTATAGTATACATATAATCTTCAAAATATATTCAGTAAACTGATCAGCATTAAAATTTAAATATCTTAGAATGTTTGAGGTTTATTCAACCATATGCACAATGATGTTAGAGGATCTCACCATTATCTGAGTGTGTGGTACTACCATAAACAAATTAAGAATTAAACCAAATTTATTACTAACTATGCTTTTATCTAGCTTCGATTTTAAACATATTTTTACAGAGGGACTCGGCTAAATTAAACTGAAACCAGCAAGACTTGAAACCAGCTAATTTTTAAAAGCATATGAAGTTAAATCACACGTAGAAATGACACGAGACCTAAGAATTGGAGCTTAACTTAATTAATTAATATGATTTAAAAAAGCATTATAAAATGAGGTTAAAAATAAATAAAATCGTAAAAATAAGTGAAAAGAACCTTTACAACTTTAAACTGGCCACAAGGCTACAGTACGGCGGCACCACGTTGTGAAACCATTAACTGCATAAAAAATATACACTGACTTTAGAAATACAATTAAAACGGATGAATAGATCAAAATTAAACCACGTTAGGCTAATTAACAGATGTCTTACCACCAGCATCTCTTCAATACATCAGCTTAACTATTGAACCTCTTTCACCAGAAAATACCAAATTCTACCAACCATCTCTACAAAAAAACCATCAATAACGACATCAGATTAATGTGTTAGCTAATAAAAACATATAATAAATTATTATATACATTAATAAGATATATATTTATACGGATGATAAGATAAAATCAGATACCCAAATTACACACATCTCACGTCCATATAACATTCACCTCAACTATTCAAGAAAGTATTAAGAAAAATTACTTACATTTCTCTTAGGTTCCCAATCCAAAGCCAATCAATGAATTATATTATAAAAAAAGAACTCCCTCCAAGACACAAAAAATTTAAGGCATTAATCCAAACATCAAGTATAACAAATACTTGGACTTTCCCGACGAAGTTTAGGAACCGAGAGCTGGTTACTATCGGCTTCCTTACGATACTAAATTTAAAAAAAACTAACTGATCGATTAATACTTTTATCAAATTTTATTTATTGAATTAATAGTGTAAAAATAATATTATACATAACCGGAAATTAATTAAAACAAAGAAAATAATATACCAAGTCAAACTAAAAAAGTTGTCAACCCTGGTAGGTCTTCCTACCACTCCAATGGCACGAAACCTAACGAATTCAAATCTACTTAGAGGACACTGTATTCTATTACTTATCTTTGCATTTTTTTTGACAGAAAAGCATTATCGTTTAAGAAGTGGTATGCATGATTATTAAATTGGTAATAATTGGTCATACCGCTTATACCAATTACCTAGCTATGTCATTATGTTTTCAATAACACACTTTTCTGATTCTGATTGATTGCTGGGTTGAATAATGGATCATATTTTTCTATTTCTTGTAATGCGTTTCAAAATTTTGGCCATATTATTGTTCAAAAGTATCTTCATTTTATTAAAATTCTATTATCTAACATAAATGTTTAGATGTGTACATCGATCCCTAATATACACCTTTTTCTAAAAAAAAAAAATTTTACTTAAGGCACGTTTTATTTTCGTACAAGTCTGTTAGTTACAAAAATTGTAAAAAAGTGACAAAACAGATGTACAAGTGTTAACCCAGGATAGACTTGTACAATTGTAGCATTTTTCTATTTCATAAATGTTTTAAAGGTTTCAAAAAGGGTTTTTTTATGAAATATTTTTTTTGAATTGTTAGGTTATTATCTGGCATTAACGTCAGTGCAGGAATAAATAGAGAATTTTCAATGTTAGCTGCCTCTACCGATGCCTGCAATGAAGTCACACGTCATTCATAAAATAGTTAGGTCATAACCTTCGAATGCGTTTGGTTTGTTTTCATAAAATTAGATCACCTTATAAATAATAAACACCTTGTTAATAGGTAACAATAATTTGTAAAAATATTCGTGAAACGCTTTATTTTGACACTTGTAGTTGCAAGTTATTTTTGAACAATAGTTTTTTAATACAATTGTATGAAAACCGCTTATGATTACCAGTCTACACTTGTAGATTATTGAAACATTTTTTTTACAATTATTAGTGAACTTGTAGCTCTTTAATTGTAGCATACAAGACCTGTACTTTCGTTAAACAGGGCCCAGATAATTTAGGTGAAATCTCGAGTTTGGATTTTTAATGCAAACTCAATAATTTTATATTATACCATCAGTGTAAATATAAAAAAGCTGTTTTTCATAAACAGAGGTGTCTCTAGCTATGGGTTTAAAAATATTGGAGCATATAATTTTGTACATAATAAATAACATTAATTTTACTTTAAGTCAACAAAAATTATTAAAATAACGTTACTTTTAATTGAAACTCAATACTACATACTCAATGATGTATTTGGCCAAGATTGTTTTTAACAAAATCAGAAACATTTCTGTTTGTACTATTACAACATTTAGATATTTCATGTTGGAAAAACTTTCTCTAATAAGATTTATTTTTTGTTCCAAGTTTCAATGAAATTGGATCAGCGGTTTGAGCAGCAACGGGTTTACAAGACATATGCTCATCCGTATACTCATGCATACATGCACACATACACCAAATGTATCCTTTTTTAGGATCTGTAGGGCCTGTAACATTGACATTTTTTTCGAAAAAGAGTGCTATTTTTTTTGCTAATTCGATTTTTCACCCTTTACTTAAGAGAAAGGAAAGCAATAAGATAAACTAAAAATGGATTTTATTAAAAGCCTTTCGGAAAAACTAGCAGGAAAAAATATTTTTTCTAGCCAATTGTTTCTGGGCCAGTCAAAATTACTGGTAATGGGTTTCTATTGCAACATCTATATCTTCATTCCACTCAGCTTTAACATTATTTTAGCGAACGAAAAATCGTTTTAGCATTCTCATCTCAAGGACATTCCATCTTTTTAGCTAATTCTCTATTAGTGCACTTCTTGATAAAGAAATTTGTTGTGGGTGATAATTAGAATACTGATGGTGATACTGTTTTCTAAGTTATTAGCCATTTTATTTTGTCAAAATGAGTCTGTATATTTGTATCACACATTTAAGATTAATATCATCTTTAAGTTGTTCTAACTTGTTTTACAAAAGCTCTATGTTGATGAAAAGTACATTTAAAGGGAAAGCATCGTTTGAATTAATAATTTTGTCCTAGAATGAAGATAAAGCTGGATGAAGTGGTTGAGCTCAACCATACCAACCTCTTATCTTACTCTTCATTAGGAACTCGGAAGAGGGTAACGGACCACTATCCTAGCCTGTCTAGCCCAAGGCCTAACAAGGGGAACAAACGCCAAATGAAGAATCGATATCATGATATTTCCCCGAATCATTTATGTTCAAACCAAGGATTAATAACGTCTGAAAAGGTTGTCATGGTGATATAGGATTGAAAAGGATCTACCCACCTCTCGATTTTATGTGTCAAGATCCCTGCTTCTATACATCTCTATTCTTAATCTAAGATTTCAATGAAATATTGGTTATAATTTCATTTGCAAACTATAATTTTTCTTTATTCTATACTTATCTTTCAAAAAAGTCTTTTTACATGAACAGCAAACTAGAAACAGTATAGATTAAAGCTATAACTTTATTCCAATTGAAATATAATTTTCTTGACCTACCTTTTTCTAGTTAATCATGAGTGTTATTTCTTCCATTGGCTTCACTCTATAATTTTTTTTCTTATCTTTAGTTGACTAAAACAATATATACTTGTTAGGGAGATTCTAATTTCGTAGCAAAAATATTTGTTTACTTTAAGTTTGGTTGTAGCATAAAGTTCCCTTCAATTGCTTTATATCTTCATTACCTTTATAATCTTGTTGCCTTTAAAGAATGCTATTTTTCAGTTTTTCCTATTCTAAATCTTAATGACAACAGATACTAATTAAAATTTTTACAGAAAAATTAGGGTGAAAAATTATTTCAAGAGCTGCTCTAAAAACTTGAAGGTGGTGAATAAAAGAGGAGCAAAGAGGTTTGATGTTATTTTGGTCTTTCTAATTAAACTGGTAACAAGCCCATGACAGCTTTCCTCTAAGCGAGAACGTTATATATCTTTCTTTATATTTATATGTTAAGCTTAAGAAGAAAGCCACCTTCATTAGGTTGAAAGCAAACGTTAATTTCTTTTAGTTTATTCAGCACCGTCTCTCTCTCGTCAAGAGCCGAGATATACTTTGTATTTCCTTCAAAAGAGACTAGAATCACAACACTTCGTATTCCAAACAGTGTTTATATCTACTCCATATCTTTTCATTCAACTTAATAATTTTTATTTTTATTCTCTTTTTTGCCTTGTTATTAAAAAAATTAGTATTAATAATTATTTTATAAGTACTGGCTTTTGCATAATTAAGGATAGACGCACACTTCTTCCTCTATATTTGTGTAGTTATATCTATTAAATCAAGTAAAATAGTTTTATTGGCATGAAACATAATATGTACTTATCATTAAATATATCAATGTAATTTATTCAAATATTCATTTCATTTTGTTTTATGATTGACCTGACTATTTAGTCTAGATGAGGAAATAGTGTGAGCCGGAAACACCGAAAGAGAAACAAACATTTTAAATTGATGTAGTTAGGGATTAGTAGTAGCAGAGACGAGACATCCTAGTAATCTGTTATGGCACTTCTTTAGTTTAGGTGACCCCTAAAAGTTTGTGTTAATTTATCTTTGTATTTTATTAATTGTGTCTATTATTATGTTGTGATTTATAAATATAAAACAAAAGGGTCATCTAATTAAAAGAAGTGCCCCTGTTATTAATTAGGTCTATGCCATTTATTTAAATAATTTTTTTGTTATGTTATATAATTAATAATACAATGCCTAACTAATTTACTTCTAGTATTTTACCCTTTATATATATATATATATATATATATATATATATAATATATTATATATATATATATATATTATATATATATATATATAATATATCTGTGTGCGTGTGTGTGTGTGTGTGTATGTGTGTGTGTGTGTTTTTTTTTTTTTTTTTTTTTTCCTTTCTAGTAGTAACCCTTACTAAAAGGCCGTTTATTATCAGCATGTCCCATTATAATACTACATGCTTTTGAAAAACAATAGATTTTTGTACTTTACTTCGTTCTTTTTGAGATATGTTTTTTTTTTCGGCTGTTCTTTTCTTCCTACAGTAAAATTTTGAATGTTCTGAATAAAAATTTTCTTTTTAAATTTAATGTCTTTGTTGTTTTGTGTGTGTGTGGTGTGTGTGTGTGTGTGTGTGTGTGTGTATGTGTGTGGTGTGTGTGTGCAAGAATTAAGTATGTTAATGTCCTGAACTCTATTGTTTATAAAATATTTGTCATGTCATAAACCTACCATAATGACCCAACAAACATTTTAATTATGAGGGAGTTCCTTTTATATCTTATATCATTGCATTAATAATTATAATATTTATTTATAATATTTGGCGATTATTTCAATATCTTTATGATAACGTGAGGCAAAAGAAATGTAAAGATTGGCATCAACAGCACCGGTACATGATATTAGCCTATTTAATAGACCATGAATATAGTTGAATGGTATGTAACTTTAGTCGATAAAAAAGAGTTAATTATTTAAAATACATCGGTATTAAGTTAACCATTGACATTATAGTTGTCTTTATACAATATTGTGTTGTCAATTATAGTCATGGGCGTCCGAAGAAGGGGTCAAACAGGTCATCACTTGACCCCCCCCCCCCGCAAATCAGAAAAGTTAGATTGACCCGCAATGCAAATTATAATGTTGCAATGATTAAAAATTATGTATAGAAATAGAGGCTTGCTTCGCTCGTTTGGTTGAACCTCTATTTAATATGTTTCGTTTCACTTGCTAAATGTCTAATTGAATTAACAAAGCTCAATAGATAAATAATAATAACATAATTTTTTCATTTCATTAAAATTTAGTATAGCAAATCCCCACTTCTGTGGTATGCAGGACTCCTACCGCTGACTTTTTTCAAAAGATGCTGTTGAAAACTAAACCCGCGGCACATCATTAATTTCTGAACTTTGCAGCTCTGACAAAAAAAATCCTTGGAAAAATCCTGCGGGCGCCGATGTAACTAATCAAATAGGTAAAGACATCTATTAATAGGACTAAGACATAGATTTAATAGGTCCTTTGATTGACAACACAATCATAATATACTTTATCATTTATATGTCAAGAGATATGCAATATACTTTTGTAGTTCTTGAATTTAAATTAATGGAATTAAGTAATTTGTTAATGGAGAAAAAGTTTGACTGTTTTTGAGTAAATATACTGATTAAAAATTATTTTATTAAAATATGACATAGCGGAGAGATTGAAAGTTCATTATGATTTGTAATATAATTTTCTTGATCGCATGATAAAGGATTTGTATTTTTCAAGTGTGTTTTAGCTGGTCGGGATTTCTACCTGCTTACTGTCACTCTTTAGTGTTCTTACATTAATTTTAATTAAAATGTAATAATCTGTTTTTTTTAATTATAAGTTATTTTTAATTTTCTGTTTTCTTTTCTTTAGCCTTAAAGTTATTTAAATATACTTCAATAGATATACATCTTCTTCATTTTATTAAAACATTATTTTAAGCTATGCACTAGAATCTTTTAAGTATTTAAATTTTATAAATATTCATATCAGTTATTAATATTTTATTGTTATTTATTATTACATTATTCTTATATTAATTATTTATTTTAACAATTATATCTATTATATAGTTTTGTTTGTCCTATATACATCGATTTTGTGTTTTATTAAAATGTTAGTTTATTAATTAACTTCAGTGTTATAAGTTCGTAATAATAATAAGTAGTCTTAAACTTATTATTAATTCTTGTCAATATATTTATTTTATTTAGATATATTATTAATTTTAAAATCAAGTGAATGGTTCTAGCAAATAATTTTAAAGTTACTAGTTTAGTGTCAGTGATTTGCAATTCTGGAGGGAGTTCTTTATACTGCTGAACAGCACGGTAAGTCCAGTGCCTTTATGATACCTCAAACGTTTTTTTTTTGCTTAAACCTGAAGGTAATTTCAGCGTATCCTCTCTCTTAAATGCCTCTCGACTGATATCCCCATGAATTTATGCACACACTACATCCATCAAAGTCATCAGTTCGTGTTGGCATCCCTTTCAGTACAGCGCCCGTATATTGATAAGATTTCTCTAAAGAGCCCAATCCAGGAACTACACCCTCTAAAGTTAATACTTACCAAGTATTGTTTTCTCTGTGTGAAATGTTTATGTTGTAATATCCAGAATTTGAGATCACAAGGACCTCTAAAGAAAACTAGGATAAGGAGAAGAGGACTCATAGAGGATAGAAAGGACGCAAACACTAAAACAAGAAGAGTGTAGACGAAGGGTTTTTTGTTTTCCTTGTTTTGTATATAGATTCAACGTTAGAAGTTTACTTACTTCCCATCTCAGGGGCTCACACTTTTATTTTACTTCAACCCTCCTATAAAAGCAATCGGTGTGAGGAAGAACTCTCTGATTGGATCCGCCCTAGTTTGATAAGAGGGTCCCTCTTACCGCATTTCCTTACTGGACTCTTGTCTTTGATTTAAAAACGCCTCGGTCCTGTGGGGCCCCTTGTTCGATAATTCTGCTCGTAGACCTGCCTGTGTTTCCAGAGTAATTCGATTAAATCTGTAGAAGGTTGCCGCGAAGCAGCCCCCCTTCCATCCTTTTCCTCTGGAGAACCAAAAAATTGAATTACCAAACAAAACCTTATCCAATCAACTGGGGTTAAAAAAATTTATACCCCAAGACCTCGCTCTCACGTTTAGTTTAACGTTCATAAATCAGTCCTATACGGCATACAGTTTTTCGGCTCAATTATATTATTTACCTTATTTTTTTGTTTCAATTAAATTAAATGTTTATATACTTGGCTTTTCATTGATTAAAATATAAAATACATAAATAAAGGGAACAAACCTAACTATAATCATATTACTTCTCTCTGATATTAATTATTTAAATATTAAACTTGAAAACTTAATCATAGTTGATATCTCTCTCCCTCGTCTTCTTACTTCAAAATTATGGCATGTCAGTGTTCAAAAAAAGTCACTGCTAACATTAAGAATAATTTATTACAAACCAACTGAGACTTATTTACTTAATTTTTAGAGTTACTGTAAAACAGTGGTTTTTAACATTGTGATATTCAATACATAATTCACAAGGCGTCTAGATAAATTCAACACTTCAAAAGGTTTATTTACGGGTGTATTTGCCGTTTTAGAGATCCTTAGCTTCTTTTTTGACTTGGAAGTCTTTTAAAAAATAAATTAGTATTGAAAAAAGAAAAGGTGAGTAAATATTTGCAAAGGGATATTTATGCTAAAGGACTTTTCAGGGCTACAAGCATTGTACTTAGTTGTCAGCATTGCTTATTACGTCTTATTTCCTCAGGTTACGAGTTCAATCTAACATAGTTATGTTTCCTTTTATACCTTTATTTGTCAAACTGGCTCGAAACGTAAGTGCAAAGTTATATATTTAACAGTCACTTGTTTTTTTTTCCTTTTATTCCCTTTCCATGAGAAGTGTGCAATATTCCTTTTCTTTTTATTATCTACTGTAATAAATTCAATAATCTTACTACCTCGTAAAAACAAACCAGAAACAGAAGGGAAGTTTTTATTTAATATTTTTAGTACTCGTGATGTTATATTCATACTCTTACATATTGCTTGTGTTGTAATATTTATGATTATTTTTATAGCAGGATGTTAAGTTAAGAATTTATGTTTAAAGCTTACAGCTGACTCAATTTATCCTCAAAAATTGAAATCACTATTACCAACATTAACTATGCGTATAGGTTGTCTACTTTCTAGACAGATTCTTTACTATCCTATATTTGTAAGTGTTACTAATTTCAAAGTTCTAAAATAAGTAAAAATTAATTTTTACTTTTCTTTATTAATACCTTAGATATATAGAAAAAGTAATGTTTGTTCAAATTCTGTGTGGTTTTCTCAAAGTTTTTACCCATATGGGTGTGTGTGTATTCGAATGTGTGTCTGTCATCATAGTAGGTCCCACTATATTTATTACATGAGAGTTGATACTGTTAGGGTAGCTGGGTAGAGCAAATAATAAAAAAACAAAATGAATGAAAAGTATAAAAAAATATAACATTGATTATAATAAGTATAATTATTATAATTAGCATTATAATAAGTATAATTATTATAATTAGTATTATAGTAAGTATAATTATTATAACTATGGCTATAAATAAGGGTTTACCTTGTGGAGAATGTATCTGAAAGAAGATGGACCATTAAGCACTGCACTCTGAATTCACGTTATTAACCATTTAAATGAACAAAGGCTATAGTGAAGAACTGTTAACTGTAAAGTGGCGAATAAGCACGAATGGCTATGTTAAATAACTGTAATGTTAAGTGGCGAATAAGCACGAATGGCTATGTTAAAGAACTGCAATGTTAAGTGGCGAATAAGCACGAAGGCTATGTAAATAACTGTAATGTTAATGAGCGAATAAGCACGAATGGCTATGTTAAAGAACTGTAATAAGTGGCGAATAAGCACGGAAATGGCTTGTTAAAGAACTGTAATGTTAAGTGGCGAATAAGCACGATGGCTATGTTAAAGAACTGTAATGTTAAGTGGCGAATAAGCTAGGATGTAGGGACTCTAGGCCCTTAGACAACTGTAAACCCTTAGAAACAATAATTCTCACAACTTGTTTAAGTGTCAGGACAGGAGGGAGCTGCATATAGTTCCTATTTCTAGCAAACGGTCTTACTCCTGTCCTAAGAATACTTTGTAAAAAAATCAATAAATCATTTTATTATGACGTCACTAACCCGCAATAATGATTAAGCACAAATTCCACGCGTACAGCTATACATAAAAAAATACGTGTCCAAGTATAAGTGTATATATAATATGTGTATACCATTTCATTATCAGCCTTAATTCAATTTTTAACGTCTGTCTTGTAAATGTTTTATAAAAAATGTTTAAAAATCTAAAAATAATCCAAATTAGTTGAAATTTGGTTCAAAGGAATATCTTTACGTAATAAATATCCATGGATTTCATTTTAATTTGAAAAAGCATATCCATAATTTTTATTAATTATTATTTAGTCTGTATCTTCGTTATGATTTTTAATAGGTGGTGGAAATTGCATCTCCCAGTGTATTTATTCTAAAGAGTTGAAACTTATGACGAAAATCAATATTTTGGTTTAGTTGAGCTATGCAAAAAATATTTTTATGGCGTTTTTTTAACGCGTAAACATGTTTTGACTGATTTAAGGTTTGGCACGCATGTATAGCTATTTATAAAACTGACATCCATGTTTTATCTTATTATCAGCATTAGAACAATTTTTCATTAAGTAAGTATAAGTTTTAAAAAAATATAAAAGATCGAAAAACATTTCAATTTAGTTGAAACCTAACACAATTATATTAATTTTCCTATATTCCTTTAAGTAATAAATAAGTATACTAAGTTTAATTTGAATACCGCAAGTGAATACTTAACTTATAACTATCATTATAGTTATAAGCAACTATGAGTCAGTACCTAGATGAGAGACCACTGGGAATGAAACTAATTTATTTACTACCTAAGGACGAGTCTGAAGACCTGCTGATGTACAATCAATATTTTCTATATCCTGAGGACCAACGAAGCGAATCCGATGTGATGAGGAAATGTTCCAAGGTACCCGTACCTGATTTTAATCGATATATATATATGATACATTGAGAGATACCAAAAAGATAGAAATTGTAGGTATGGATATCCATTTACGTATTAACATTCGTTGATGTGTGTGCATTCAACTTAACATGTTACACTGAACGAGGGACTACTTTAACGGCTGAATCGGATTAATTCATGTAATTGAATTAAATGATTGGATTTAAGGTTGTGAAGCTTTTTATTTTGTAAATATTAGAAAATAATATTAACCAAAATGATCAAAATGAAACATTGTTGTAATTCGAAATTTCCCACAAAACCTTCCCTAGACCAACTCCAACAACTACATATAAAAAAAAACTTATTTTCTCGTACCTTAAGTTTGAACTGCCTTATTCATAACGTTTAAATTGTTTTAAATCGTTCAAACCTTTTTCTTTATACTTTTAAGTTTTTTTTGGCTTTAAGATGAAATTGATATTTATTAGACCATCTTGTATTAGTTGATAAAAGTTTAAGATGCTTACAAGGTTTGCATAAGTCATGGTTTGAAGGAAATTACCCTGCAAGTAGGAAGGGTTGTAAAAGCTACGCAGTTATGCTAATGTTAGCTTACTACAACCGCACCCATAACGCTTCGTTAAGACCTTTAGTCGAGGCATTTTAGCACCTTTACTATATTATCACAGTAATCGCAACCAAAAACTTTCTTCTACCCCCTTACTCTACATCTGACATAAAAAGAAAAACAAGATCTAATGACATCGTATTTTATACAACGCTATGTAATTTAATTGATTTTTCCACATTTTTAACGATATTAGTTTTGGATTTTAGAACAAAGCTTTTTCCTTTATTGTTTATTTTTGCTAACTTTTTAAAACAACTATAATGTATTACTGTCTTACGTTGATGTTTTTTACTGAAATTGAAATTTTGGGCATAAAAAATACTGACCATTAAACCAAAAGTATTTTTTTTAAATCTATATATTCGATAAAATAAAATAATATATTCGATCCCTAACTCACCAATAAATAATAATAATAATTCCTACAAATCTATAAATATATAAAATTAAAATTTTAGCTGAAAAGTCCGGACAAGTGAACACATGCTAACTGTCTACTACATCCAGTTATTGTCTATTTATTATCTACACTCGCTTTGATAAAAAAATTAACTTATGCCTTTAATGAGATAAAACTTGATTCAGTCACTCTTTTACTTTCCTTATATCCTCTTGCATAAATCACTAGGAGCTACGATAATACTAAGCACACACACGCAGATACACACGCAGACAGGCAATTTAATAAAAATCCAGTCAGGAGATGCTGAGTGAGTCCCCTTATATTTTTTTAATAATCACATGAATACATTCATTATGACTCTAATCTCACAAGCTCATTTTTTCTTGGCTAACAATTGTCAAACCTCGGAAAAGTATGCTAGTCACCACCAGTAGTAGTTGCTTAGACAAGGAAGATTTTTGTATCAAGTATTATTTCAATCTGAGAAAACGTTTGAATGTCACCATATCCAGTAGAAACTTCTAGGAACGATATACATACATACATAATATATATATATAATATATATATATATATATATATATATATATATATATATATATATACACATATACTATATATATATATATATATATATATATATATATATATATAATATATAATATATATATATATATATATATATATAATATATATATACATATATACATATATATATATATAATATATACATATATATATATATATATATAAAGCTGAGAATATTATTTAACAAACATACATTAAAAGGTTTGAATATAAAACAATGAACTAATGTCAGAAAAATTTAAAGAAAACATTTATAACGGATTCTGACTTAGATAGTAATAATTTGGTATTACAGCAACTAAAAATTGAAATCTGCTGAAGACTTAGATAAAAAAAAGTAAAAAATTGAGAACAAGTAAGAGCAATTCCTCTAGGTGGAATCTTCTAGTATTCAAAGCTTCGTTGAGGTAGTGAAATAAGTTCGTAATATGGTAATTCGCAAATATGTATCAAAATTATGAAATTTAATAATTTTGAATTTTCTTTTAATTATTTCGAGTTTTTATTACGCAATGCATTTTAATATTTCTCTCTAAAAGCATAAAGTAGAATGTTGCTGTTCTATTTCTCTAAACGTATTTTCTCTAGATTGTTTATATCTGATGTTTTGTAAAACTTGTGCTTTAGTGGCTTTTATGTTACACTCTAAGAGATATAAAAAGAGAAAGAGAGCAAGTGTTGATCGGTTCTATCTATGTGTGTTGAAGAAAAGCAAATTGTGGAATGATTTTAAAAAGAGTTTCTCTATATACTACGTCTATGGGAAAATTAAAGGAAAAACTCTCTTCTGCTCTTCTATAGACCCAGTTTTGTCTTAAAAATCGAATATTTGAGACTGTACTACAGTGCTACAATTAATTTCAATCGGCACTTAGATATAAATCTTTTTCTGTTTCTAAACTAAGTCTTTTTAGTAAAACTCTTTTTTCAGTTTGACTAATGAATACTTAGACTCTCTAGCATTTCTCTTTTTAAAAGTAACACAATAAGTTTTAAGAGTAATGATTAAGTACACGTCTTACACCTTTTTTACTTGTGTCTCTTTTAAACAATAATAAATAATGAGCTATTGTTCTTTAGAAAATCAATCTAAATTAATCACTTGCTTCCCTATAGTACAAAACAATTAGTTAAGTTTTTAAGAAAATTTGAGTTCTGTATTCATTCAATACTTTTGTTAAGTTTCTGTGGCATTCAGTAACTCCTGAAAAAAGTTTGCTGAGCTAAAACATCTTAAAAAATTACAATAACTTGTCGGTAAAATACATTATACCTTTAATACTTATTATTTTTACGAACTATATTATCTCATGGACTCCGTGGTTAAGGTCGTTAGAGCGTCATTATTTATGCTTTAACACCACGGAGGTCTGAGGTTCGTATCCTAGGTTGCGCTTTCAGTTTGCATAAGATTCCTGTTCAAACAAATTATTGCCCACTCTAGATAACACTGCAAGCGTAACTTTTGTCACTACTACCTGAGCTTGGTTCCACAGGGGTTATATCTCATGTATGACATGATTCTAAATGAGCATTATTTTTTATTTTAACCATTATTATGATATATGAGACTGAGTGACGATGAACTAAATTATATTGTCAGATTGAATTATAAAATAAATATAAAATTAAAATAAAATTTTCCGTCGACAGTTAAAGAAATAGCTGCCAACATCTCCCCTCAATTTAGACGACTCCTAACTTCTGTCTTAGTAGACTGAATTGTTTTTTTTTTCTAACCCTTTGGATAGAATATCTGCATCTTGTTTTGAACTTGGGGTATACTGTGATTTTATGTCGTTGTTATTGACATATTCTCTCAAAAAAATATACTTCACATCTATATGCTTTGTCCTTTGGATATTTTTGGGATTTGAAGCGACTTTTATACAGGATTGGTTATCTTCAAATATTAACGTAGGACCACTTACTTCTGTCTGTAATTCTTTTAGCACCTTCTGGATCTACATGACTTCGCAGCACAATCCTGCTAAGCAATATATTCTGCTTCTGTGGAGGTCAAGTAAATCGTTGGTTGTTTCTTAGGTACCCATATAACTAAGCACCTGTAAACTTTAAACAGATATCCTGCTACTGATCTCCAGTTGGCTGAATCTGATGCCCAGTCTGCATCCACAAATCAGTGAGTTATCATCAGTTCTGAAAACCAGTTCTTTATCAAGAGTTCCATGTAGGTATCTTAGTACCCTTTTTAAATTGACTGCAGCACTTACGAGTATATCTGGTCTCGACGACAGCATGAGATACATCAAGCAACCAATTCATTTCTTGTAAGGGTGATTAGTCACTTTTGATGCTGTTGAATTGTTTAAATTTAATTTGCTTTCTATAGATGTCGCTACAGGTTTGACATCTTGCATCTGAAATTTAATTAATTGTTTTTCGATGTATTTCTTGTCACTTAGTTTTATCACTTCTTTAGCTTTTTCTTTTTTTTAAGTCCAAAAAACTTTTCAGATCTCCCAAATCTGACATATCTAATTCCGATGAAAATGTTAATTTAATTTATTTGATGTAAGCCTCAGAATTAGAAACTATAAGAACACCGTCTACGAACACTAGTATAAAGCACTGAATATCGTCTTCAAATTTTGTGTAAAGGCATGAGTCGGTTCTGTGGCAATTCATTTGATTAACAATTAAGTTATTAAACCTTTCATTCCATAGTCTTGGTGTCTGTTTCAAACCATTTAATTAACATTACAAACTTTATTAACATAATTTTTATTTAGAACTAAAGCATCCGATGGTTTTAAATAGATAATTTAAAAAATTATTATAATTTTATAAATAATGCCAAATTATTAAATAATTTAGCATTTCCTTTGATGCTGTAGAAGTTTCTTGTATGAAAACATTTCTTGATGTTATTATTTTCCGTTTCTCACTATTCCACAATTTATAACCAGTAGACGAATACCCACCCATAATACCCTTTTGAGTATTTTAGTCTAATTTACCACGTAATTCTTTGGGAATGAGCGCGTATACAGCACAACCAAATAGTCTTAGATTTCTAACATTTGGTATCTTTAAATACCAATACACTCATGGAGTTGTGTACTTGACATTAAGAGCTGACCAAGGACATCTATTTATAAGGTACGCAGCAGTTTTTACTGCTTCGCCCCAAAGATATTTCGGCAAAATAGCACTAAACAACATAGATCTTGCTCTATCTAAAAGCAATTTGTTCATGCATTCCGCAATGGCATTTTGCTGTTTAGCATATGGAACTGTATATTCCACATGAATGTCATTTTTATAACAAAACGTCTTCAACTCAGTTTTGTTATATTCCGTCTCTTGGTCACACCGAAACCGAGATAAAGTAGTACCAAACTGAGCTACAACCTCAGCATAATAGGATTTAAATGTTCAAGCACTTCATTTTCATTATTCATTAAGTATATTTTAGTAAACCGCGAATAATCGTCAATAAGTGTGACAAAATACTTTCACTCTCGCCGAACGAGGTTCGTGATACTCATGATATTGTAATTGATTTTGTTTACCTTAAAAACAAGGTTCACAAAAAAATATCAGGTTTACTATTAAATTTTGGCATACCTTCAACAATATTATTATTAGCAAGTTTAAGCAAATAGTCTGAATTTAAATGATTATACCTTGCATGCCATAAATTAAATTGATTTTAATTTAAACTTGCGACTGAGGCTTTGTTGATAATCTGACGTAGAAAAAAATCCATAGAATATAATTCATTATTATATTAATTCATTCATATATGAATGAACATTATGATGAACATTATTATTGCAAATGTTCACCAGTTCATTGTGAAATATAACTTTCCTTCCTTATTCTTCGAGTCTTCTTACTGAAAAAAGATTGCACTTTAAGAGAGGTACAAACAATATATTTTTTTATATTAATAGGAATAATATAATTTTCCAAAAAGCTGTCAAACCTTATGTTTCCAATATGGGTTGCCAATGTTGTATCTTTCTCCTTAGCTGTTTATATGATTCGAAAAGGTTCATTGACCATTGCATCAGTGGCACCCCTATCAATATAAAACACCACGTCTGAGTCAGCATCAGACTTTACATTCAAACAATCTGTAATATTTGCACTTATGAAACTTGCGTCTGAATCTACCACCTCACCAACATTTTTTGGTTTCTTATTTTCTTATTTTGATCCGACAAAATCCTTAGATATACTAGCCGCATTAAAAATAAACACTTATTTACTACGCAAACGAATACACTTGTGCTGAATTTCAACTCGATTGGTTGTTCTATTTTTTTTTAACGATTTAAAAAAGCGTTTTCGTGTATTTAATATTAATTAAAATAATATTGATAATCAGAAGGAGCTTATCACCTTGTGTATTCAAAATTTCAAACTAATCTAAAAATGTATACGGGTTTTATACGTGTTAGTAATTTCTGCTTAGTTAGACAGTAAAAGATGTCATCAAAAATATTCTCCGTAAACCACAAATAGACCCTA
>JACMZG010000008.1:48034946-48064946 GCA_018340805.1 Microvelia longipes | reverse complement strand
TTCCGTAGATATACTCGTTGCATTCAAACGAGACTTATTATACTTAATTATTTCATAAAGGTTTACACTTGTACGGCATTTATTTGTACTCTATTGGATTATTTACCAATTTGCATACATTTTATTAAAAACTGTACTCACGTCATTCAGCATGAATTAAACTAATGCCGATATTGAGATGACTCATAACACATATGTTGGTCTTATGCAGGGCTATAAGTCAGCTAAATCTCAAATTGATAGCAAGATGTGCCCGCGTTTTATGAGTTTTCAAAATTTTTGTTGAGTCATAATTACGGGTCATTATCTGAAATATTTTGATGTCATAAAAAATATTTTCCTGATACTGTAATTGTACTTATAGATTGATGTTTGTACAAAATTGCAACTCTGTAGCATTAATAAACTGGGAGCTATGATGATAACAGACACACAAACAACTTTGTCAAAACCACTTAAAAAGACTTAAAAACACTTACAGGTAATATCCCGGTTTCGGGTATTTTTGCAAACACAACACTTATCTTTTATACCAACAGTATACGTAAGGAAAAGTAAGAATGAGAATCGTAATTGAAGTGAGCAATGTAATTTATTTTCCCTATAGTTACATGAAAGGCTAGATTTATAGAAAATGATCTAGGTATTTACATATAGTTATAGTGCTGACAGATGAGATATTCGGATGACCTTATTTTAAAGTATTTGTCTCTGTACCGTGTATTTGATAAAAAATGTTAAAATCAGAGAGAAGCCTTAGAGAAGAGTTATTGGCCTGTATAATAGAACCATTTCGTTAGAGTCTGAATAATATTTTGACTAAAACTCTTGCCTCAGCCTCACCTTATATTTTAGTGTTATGCTATCAGTTTATATCCTGATAATTTTTCAAGTGTGTGCGTTACCTTCCTTACACTTGAATACCAGAAATATTACTTTTTTTAACCCCAGGTACCTTTTTATATTCTGAATTTGTATTTTGACAAATGAAAGTCATTTATATTCAAGGAGTGTGTCAAAGAGGGGGTAGAGGGAAAAAATGTGACAAGCTAAATAGAGTTAAATTAAGTCTTTTGGTAAGGGGAAGGTAGAGCACACCAATTATGAATGTAGGGAGTATTTTTCGTCGACTATAGGGGCTGGAGTTCTCTTTCTATAATCTGTGAGTGATGGGGCTTGGACTCTAGGGTAATTTATCAAGGATTTTTAAAAGAATCGATGCCAGAGGAAATCCAGCAGGTCATTTTCCTATATACGTCGCTTTATGATAAATAATAAAAATAAGCGATTCATCACTTACTTAAAGACCAATAGAAAAACTGTTTGTGTAATTGGTGGTCATCTAAAAAAACATCATAGCTGGAGACCTAGGATTCTCATATGTTTTTTTGTCCATTACATATAAATATTCAGTTTTTAACATAGTGATAGCTGTATGGCTAATAAGAAGTTGAAATTCTTCTAGAAAACAAACCTCATCTAGTGGGCACAAAGAGCCTGAACAGATCCCCTATATATCGGGAGATATATTCATATGAGTTGTGTACGTTTTTTAAAAATATGTAAAAAAAATCGGAAAATAATCTAATTGAGTTGACATTTAGTACAATTGTATACCTTTACGTATTAAATAAGTACATTAAGTTTAGTTTAAATGCGACAAGTTTATCTATGATTTTTATTGGATCATACAATTTAAGCAGCAATCAGTGTATCTTTGCTTGGATGGGTGACTACTGGGAATGTAACAGATGTATTTCATATATAAGGACGAGCGAAGCGAGTCCAAAGAGGAATTGCAGTATAAATTTAACGACTTTTATATTCTGAGGACGAGTGAAGCGAGTCCGAAGTAGGAAGGATGAGCGTAGTGAAGCAAATGTGATGAGAAACAGTTCCGAGATACCCCATACCTGTTTTTTTTAACTAAATAGTAATATTTAAAGGACTAAAAGCATTTAAGAAATATATACTTACGTTGGTGTAATGCTTGAACAAATATCTTTAGTGGCAATATATGTGATATAAAGGTATTATTATAGGCTTTTATAAATTATAGAACTTTCAATTAAGGTTGTGAGATTGGCTGTGATTAACAACCAATAGGATGTTAAGAGCACAAAATAATGTGAATGTGTCCTGAAAGGAAATTGGTTCTGAAAGGTAGGGTGAAGAAATAAAGTGGTTTGATCTTTCTTGTTAATTAATCAGGCAATACAATCATTGGTTTATGTTCTGATTTAAACAATTCTTAACTTAAAGCCAGATCTATTAAAGTGATTTTACCTTATACATATGTTTTTATTAATAATAATACTATATTATACTACTTAGGCAGCAAAATTGATTTTGCAGACGAGTTTTATAAATTAGCCCCCGAGCCTAAGGCGAGAGCAAAGCCCTCATTTGACTGACGAGACAAAGCAGAGTCGGGAAATAGCGAATTCCAGGTAAAGTTGAAACGAGTCGGCAATGCTTCCTTTGCTGCAGAGTAGCATATACTAAGAAAAATTTCGCCATGGGATGGGATTATTCCTGCGTACCTGAATAAGACCGGGCTTTTTAACCTTTTTCAGATCGTGAGCAGCATTAAGGTCTAAAAAAAGCAGTGGGCTGCAGTGAAAGAGAAAGGAGGGGGCTAAACGCGGTGTGTCTAAAACATACAAAAAGCGCGGGATGTATAAATTCTGTTAAATATGGTAAAAAATAATTTTAAAGAATAGGTAAAAAGAAATATTCAGGTACTTTAATAAAAGTTAAAGTCAAAATTTTCAAACAATGTACTAATAGAGAACTCCAAGTACAAAAGTATACAGTTACATTACTTCAAGTAAGGAAATAAAGAAAAAATTATTATTAATATGAAAAATAATATTACCTCGGAAGTTTTCCTTATCCCAACCTCCCTTCTCCGAACTCGCTTCGCTTGTCCTTAGTATTTACAATTCGCCAAATATGTACTACAAGACCTCTTCGGACTCGCTTCGCTCATTCTCAAATAGTAAATATTTTTCGTTATGTTCCCAGCAGTTTCACATCCAGGCAGAGTACAAATGCAGTACAAGTGTTTATACTAGTACTATATTTAAACTAATTTGGAACATTTTCTGATTTTTACAATTTAAAAAAAAACGTGCACGTGCACAAGACATATGATAAAAATTAAATTAATTCTAACAATGAGATGAAACGTAGTACATATGATAACCTCATAAATGGCTACATGCGTGCCGATTCTCAACCCGATCGCAACATTTTTTTTGCGTTTTTATGATTTTTCAAAATTACAAGGTAATAACGTCATAAAAAATTATATTCTAGATAGCACAACCACAGCTATAGACTGATTTTTTACATAATTTTAACTCTAGCATAAATACACTAGGAGCTACGATGGTAACATACACACACACATACTGATAGAAAGAATAATAACCTGCACGGCGTTTTTAACAGTTTTAGTGTATAAGTATACCATGTAAATGGCTCACATATAAATGAATTAATAATACATATTTTGACGTTCTTTCATTGCTTTCTTAATGACTGTTAAACCTAATTATTTACTCTTCGTAGATAGAGCAGTCTATTGCCAGCATCAGTGGCAATGTTAAACATCTTTGACATAGGAATATTACTTTTCTTAAATACTCATTCTACGTAAAATGTTGGGACTAACTTTTCGGAATCCATGAGAAGATATTATGTTCACTTGATACTGTTTGGGTATTTGATTTCAATACTGTTATACACTTGTTTATATAGTTCAATAATAACAATAAATAAATGAAGTAAAATATTAATGAAATTAGCGAGAATAATTTTTACTAAGATGCGTCAAATTGAATTCTTTCATATATTAATTGATAGTTTTCAATTATTTTATAGATTGTTATATTTTTTTGAATCGTTGTATTAAAATTTAAATTTGAGTGCATACATAGAAGACAATAAACCAAACCATTTATTGCTAAAAATATAAGAGAACTTGGTGGATCAACGATAAGAGACAAAAGATGATCTTTTAGAAAGCTTTGATGTGGTTTATATGTTTACCAGTATTCAAGTAAAATAAACAATTAATCTTCTAAGCAACCTTCTACCGAACGATCTGGCCGATATCGCGGAGCAATGTCTCAAAACCACGTACTTTATGTTTGACGGAGAATACTACCAGCAAGCGGAGGGTTCTCCTATGAGTAGTCCCTTGTTACCTGTTGCTGCAAATATTTTTATGGAGTATTTGGAATCCAAAGGTATATCGTCTGCACGTCTCCAGTATAAGTCTTGAAGAGATATGTGGATGATATCATGTTTGTCTGGCCAGATGGCAGGGACACTCTGGATGAATTCAGCATATAAAATCCATACACCCCAACATAAACTTTATGATGGAAATTGAGAATATTAGATCACTGGCTTTTCTAGATATGATTAAGATTAAAAATAAAATGGTACACTACAACACCAGTTCTATCGCGAACCTACGCATACGGACAGAAATCTTAACGCAAACTCCCATCAACATCAAATTCAGAGGATGGCTGTGATAAAATCCTTGGTTTCAAAAGGATTTTAAAATATATATTAACTCTTAATTTATTTATATAAAATAAATATATATCAACCCTGATTGAAAATCAGGGTTCCACTACCAGAAATTTACTTGGAAGTGTTAAAGATTCCATTCCAAGGAAAACTAGTGGGTCTATAAGACCCTTGTAGCTGTGCAAAGTCTACATCGGGGAGACAGATAAACTCTACCTGCCTATATCTATATCAACTACGTGTTTAGCCTAGCACATCAAATACACTATTGACGAAGATTGTCGGTTCGGTGTCGGAGAGCATTCAAGAGATACTGGTCATCTTATTAATTTTGAGAGAACCGAGTACTAGCGAATATTTTCTCAATATCGAGACAGGGAAGCTATAGAGATTGCTAAGCTCAGGGATAACATCACCAGGGACACGGGGTTGAAGTTTCTAACACTTGGACACAGCTTATCTCGTCACTTCATGTTTCAGATAATTCCCTTAGCAAATCACAGCCTAACTACGTCACGCAGCTCTCACCCACCGATTACGTCATCCAACGGTAATCCCCCATCAACCAGACAGAACACCTCTAAACGACCTTCAAGTGGATTACGTCATACTGGATCGTCAAACCCTACTAACCCTTCTCATGGCTATAATCTTCGTCCTCGAAGACAAGGTCAGAGGCAGGTATATGTAGGACCACCCTTGTCTCCATCTTCAGAGCATTGTGTTTTTATCCATGTGTGTCCTACATCCCTGAAGATGCCTCCTACAGTGAAAGCGATACATTGGATTCTTAATCTACATTGAAGCGGTCTCCACCAGAAGACCTAAATCTTGATAAGAATTCGACATCACTAGGTAACGATGTTTATTATTATCACTCTAAGTTTGGGTCTTGAACCAAACCATGTTTTTAGCCAGAGAGCATGGCACTCCTGGCATTTAACCAGGAGTACCAACGAGTTTTAAACTGCTTATGAATAGCAGATAGGACTACCTGATAGAAACATCTCGTAGATACAAAACATTTATCTGTAATACCTGTATTACTGATTGGGTTTTGCTAAAATCTCAGCTGAAACTTTGTGGTAACCAACAAAGCACAACCAATCATAGGCGCTAATTTTTCAAAAAAACATTAGGTCTTGGATTAAAAATTGATTTATCAACGGCGTTATTTCAGATCCCCTTTCAGATACTATCTAACGTGAACAATATTAATGTTTTGCAAGGGGATGTCATATTTTATGAGCTATTACAACCTAATATTTTTTACCAGCCCAGGTTGTACATATGACGGCAAATGACATACCAACTATTAGACTACCAGTCGTATATGGCATATCGACTTTTCACGAAGAAACTATAGGACACCAAGATGGAATTTTTTCGATGATTCCTCAAGGTAGGTAAATATACCCCATCAGATAGTCTATTATACAATGAAATTTTAGCATTGTTTACTGATCAATTGGAAAACAGTGTTGGCCACGATATGAACATTACTGAGGGGTTGGTTATAGGTTATATGACAGCTTTAAATTGTTATCCTTTATCCAAACGGAAAAACAGTATATTCTACCCCAAACCTCATAAAGATATTACCTCGAAATTCCAGTACTGGCTGCAGATATCTTGAAGAAAGCTCATAAGTTTGTTTGGCATTTTCGAGATCACAAGACTGAACTTTTTAAAGATTTATTTTAAATCAATATTTAATAATAAGCGTTGTAAATTAATAACAATTAATTAATTGTAGTTATATGTTAGTTATTGTATTATATATATAATATATATATATATATATATATATATATATATATATATATATATATATATATATATATATATATGTGTTATATGTTAATTGTCGCATATTATTATTGTTAATTGTTGTTATATCAATTAATTAATTGTAAATAACTGGGTGATCGGGAAGTAATTTTCATCCAGTTTGATTAATGCGATTGGAATAATTTAAAGTTCAATAAAAAAAATAAATAAATAAATGCCCGTTTTAGGGCCTTTCGCCCATCAGGGTATTCACCCTGCGGGAACCACCTCAGGTGGTAGCATCTACTACACTCTAAGAACTAATTAAAGTTGGCGAAATCTTTTTTAATACAAATATTATTCATAAAATCTTAGAGCATAGCCCGGCTGCGAACCCCGGACCTCCGGTGCCGAAATCGAACGCCTTTACAATCACGGCCACGGAGGCAGTATTAAAGTATAATTTAAAGTTCATGAGCCTAAAATTTGAGGTGGTTTTTTTTTGTGGCACTTGCTGTTACTTTGCTTAAATTCTACATTTAATTCTCCATAAAATATATTTTTCCTCTCACTTGATCATTAGAGTCTTTTCTAAATTAAATTTTTAAATTCATATTATTTCATAGTAATTTTGTGTGTATTATGCATGCTCTAATGATATTTGTGGCATCGTCAGTTCTGAAAATGTCTTAAATATTTGTTAATTTAATGAAGAATAAAATCTTCGTCAATATATAAAGTAATTCTGGGATATTTTCGATTATATTTTATTAAATAGTAAGTGCAAAGAAGTTTTAAATGAAAAAGTAATATATAAAAACTCAACTTTTAACCACTCTAATTTTTGTTTTGTAGGAAACATAAAAAAAGGTCTCAAGATTGTGTTTCCTCTTTTTTATTCTTTTAGTAATTTAAATACTTAAACATAAAATATTTACTTGTACCCAAAAATAATATTTTTATTTTCGGTTCTTACTTTATATTTTTGTAGATTTAAATATTTTATATAAAGGGGTTGAACCGAGTCCTTTCTAAATAAAAACATCTAGAAAAGAGAGAAAATAACTAAAAGCGTTACTTTACTGTTTTTGGCTTTAAAGCCAAAGTAGTATTCTCTTAAGTTTATTTGATTTTAGATAGAAAAAACTGAAAGGAAATAAAAACGGACATTAGAATTAACTTAGTGAAATAGAGATGGAGTGAGAAGTGGGAATGAAAATATCATCTATTTTGCAATTCATGTCTGTGGTTCTTAGGGAGCCAGTGTTACCCCGGATAGAGGGCCACTTTTCAATGCAAACAGCATTAGAGAGCTTTCTCAGATCCCCGTTTCTCTTGTCTTTTATTAACTTCACTCTTTGTTTTTTTTTATCATATATACACTTTAGTTCTTGAAACCTCGTTTTGTTCTTTTTGTTTTCTTTTCAAATCAAACAATATAATTGTTTAAAAGCATTTAACACTTTCGATGAACGACTCATTTGCCTTGTCTAGATATAGAGCAATAGAATAGACAAATATTATAAAATCTTGCTTTGTTAATATTCCAGCAATTATTAAATTTGTTTGATACTATAAGACAAAAGCTGGACTTTTTTTCTGACCTGAATCCAGATTGGTTGGGTCTACTGTAAACTGATTTTTATCATGATATAATACTGATAAATATGTTTACCTTTATTTAAACTTATACTATTTGTTAGTTGTGGACAAGTATTTTCAATAAAGAGGATGACACAGTTAGTCGATTAGCCAGATAACATAGTGACCCTATCAAGAACAAAAATAGAGAAGAATCCATCATAAAACAGTCAAAACAAACTGCAATTGCTGGGGACGAACTGCGCATGCTTACAATCATTACAATAACTGCGTAGGTTCTAAATTTATAGGCAAAATTACCTCCTGAAGGTTTCCGGTTGTATACCTTATCCTTGTTACATTTCCTTTAGCGCCTTCTTTTGGTAAAACTATGAGAAGGTAAGTTTGCTCCTATTTTTTAACTCATAAAACATTCATGGAGTCCGTAAAGTTCTGTTGTGCGTCATCTCCTTTATTCAAAATCGTTGGTTGTGAATCATATCTAATACAAGAGTGATGTCTACCAGCTTTCACAAAAATGTTCTCTTACATTATCATCTTTAATTAAACTTTCTAAGCAATCGTGATTAACAATAGAATCATACTATAATATCGCCATTACACTTAATAATATAATAAAGTAGAAACTCAATCGCTCTCCAGCTTTCTCCATTCTTCCTTTTTCATTTATTATTTTTTGAAACCCTAAATGAAATGAAACTTTTTTATCTCTATAAATTCAAAAAAAGTGAGAATAATTATTTTTATAAAATAATAGGTATAAAACTTATTAAAGATGTATAAAGAGTTAAAAAAAGAATATCTTATAATGAGCAATTATTAAGAAAAAATAATCCCGTCTTAACGTTCGTTTAATATCAGAAAAAATATCAAATATTTATAAACGTTCTTTAGAAAGGTTATATAAGAATGGAAATAAATGTAAAGCTTTAAAATGAATAATAATTCTGTTCAAATATTTCTTTCTCTAGTAATCTCAGATTATACAAAATATTATATTTTCTTGTGTTGGGCTACCGACTGTAAAACAGTATTTTTTAATGGTTTATCCCTTTGAGTTTAAAAACAATTGTAACTTCGAATGTGCAAACGTCTTTTTTAGATTATGGATACGAAAAAATCTTGAAATTAGGTATTACTAGTTATCAATTAGGTTATGGATATTTTGATTACACTGTGAGGTTATTGTAACATTTTAGACTTCTTTTAAGCAAATTTAATGTTTCTTATGGTTAGATCCAATGGTAAAATAATATTAATATTTATTTTTTCCGCACCAACTTCTTTAGTATTTTTTTGGTACCCAAGGAATCCGAAAACAAGGCTTCCCAATAATCGACCATTTTAAGCATTTTATGACGTTTTAAGTGGGTTTCATCATGGTGTTGTGCTGCTCGGAAGATAATATTTTTTAGACCACGATAACCTTTTTTTGCTGTGTTATTAAAATTTTTAAAAAATAAAATGCAAAATTTGGCGATTGAGTTAAAATTTGACACAAACGTTCATCCAAAAGTAGTGATTAGATCCGTTCTAATTCCTTTTTATATTGTTTGTAATTTTGATACATCTTTAAATTTTCAGACATTGGCGGCCCATAAAGTTTATTATATTCACTGTACTTGGACGTATATCTTTAGATCTTACCAAAAACCACTTGCATTGTAAAAAAAACTCCCCGCCAAGTCTTTGGTCCAAAAAAATTAGGGAAATAAACTTTTCTGTCACGCCAAGTCATGTCTGTTTTGGTTGGAGAAGGTCACTGGCTTTTCGAAGGGAAGTTGCCAGGTTGGCAATACTGTAGGGTCTTATTTAAATTGAGAGGTAATCGTCAGCTTGTTCTCCTTGGTGGCGTGCCAGCAGTTTAAACGATTTGTATAGCTTCTTTAGATATATTTTGAGATTTCAAACAATTCAGGTATTTGTGGAGATTAATCATAACAAATTTTAGCAGTTATCATAATTGGAGCAGTTTTACTTACCTTCATAGATCCAGGAGTATAGAAAAGAAATGAATGAATAAATAAAACAATAAGGGTACGTTTACAATTAGAAACTAAAACTTATATACTCATGCCACACTACCTCTTACGTTACCAAGGAGAAGAAGCTGATAATTGCCTGTTAATTTAAATATGGTTCTTCAATGTTGCCAACCTAGCAACTTCACTTTGAAACGCCAATGACCATCTTCAACCAAAACGGACATAACTTGACGGGACAGGTAAGCTGTTTTCTCTACTTTTTGGGACGAAAGACTAGACGGAAGTTTTTACCACACAAGTGGTTCTTGGTATGACTGCATAACTTTTTGTACAGCGCCTGTTTAATGCAAAACGAGAGGCCTTCAGTTTCTTTGCCTCTCCGTGGTGTCGCCGCAGGGGTTGCTCTGCGGCCCCCGAGACTACTTTTTTTTACTTTATCAGTTTGTCATATTACTGGTTCATATATACGAGTAAGTGGCAAACTGCCACGATATAAGCGAATTTTCAAATTTATTAGTCAAAATACGTGATTTGTTTACAGTATGTCTATTAAAGACATTTTTTGCTTGGCATATATATTTTAATCAATAAAACCAGAATGCAATGAAACTACGATGTTTGTGAACCATTTACAGTAGTATATGTTTAAAAAAATTGTAGCTCAATCTAAACACTATATGAACTCAATTATACGTGACGTCAAACATATTTCATAAACGATAGAGGACATTAGCTAGGTTAATTTCTGTACTAAGTTTTATTTCGATCCGAGAAAGCGTTCGAAATTATTACGTCCCATAACTCCTATAGGCCTAGTTCCTCTCTTTAAATGGACCATTTGCCTCCTAAAGATCTAGCTGACGTCAGTTCCTGTTCCTGTATGGTTTGTAGCAACTCAACATCTAACCAGAGCTTACTAAGTTAACATAGTAACTTGGTTGTTAACCAACAGCCCCTTCGAGTTAAACTCACGGTTTCATCACCCTTAGATAAATAAGCAGATTACAAAGCGACGGTCGCACACCTACATAGAAACTTTCTACAGGGTGTAAGCTTCTGGGGCATTGTTTGGTCCCTAATAATCATTCACACTTAATAATCATTCCAAACAACCCTCCTAGGCCTAATCAAACGTCAGTAGTGTTTTGAAAAAAGTATATCCTTTGACATCTGAATAGTTGGTTTGATCTTTTTTACTCATCGCTTTAACAAATCTTTCTGTAAGACATATTTACTTGCATGGCAATATTGAATAGCTTTGGCTAAACATTGACCGAACCAGAGACTCATTCATTCGTCATAAATTACACGTTAACATTAATTTTGGTTGTATCACCAGATACACATCAGTTTTAGCTAGAATATATTAATCACATTATTAATTGTTCTCACAGGGAACCCGTCAACAATGTTGTTTAATGTAAACTTAGCACCGTACCTCAAATGTATTGTCTAAATTGTATCGTCTATAGAAAGAAAATGGTCATAATCTAAGAAATGGGAAGGAAAGTTTTTAGGTAGTTGTGATTTAATTAGGAAATGGTAATGAAAAGTTTTACCTAAAGCGACAGCGTCGACTCGATAATTAGTGATTAACTAAGTTTTCAATTCGTTTATCGTCTTCTTTTTCTCGTTGTTAAATTTTAACTTCTTAATTGATCTCATGAGCTGTATAAGTAAGAAAGAGGTAAATTAAGTGTCTTGAAATACTAGTTTTTCCTCAAATACAACGAAGTATTATCAAGAAATTAATCTTACGAAAAATGTCTATTAATTATCTTATAACTATACGATTGTTTAACTTTTTTTATTACTGCTAACTTTTATATCTTTAAAAATAAACGTTTGTGTATTATTTATATGTATTAGCAATATACAAAAAAATAGTAAACAGCGGTAGGTGTTGAGGAAAGAGCTTGTAGCTATATATATACTTACAGTGATTAATTTAAGGTTACTAGTAGATGGAGTATTAATTTATTTGGTAAATTTAGTCTCCTTGCATATGCAAGTGCATCATGTGTATAATATGTTTCAAATGTGTTACTTGAGATTAAGACATTTTTGTAGCAAAAACATATGGAGTAGTGATGGGGCATATATAAGCAATGTGACATGAATATTTTTGTATTAACATGTACAGCTAGTAAAATATGTTTGTTCTAAAATGAAAAAAAGGACTTTACTGGAATAAAAACACGCTGAAAATTTCTTCACACAAAGATGATATAAGGTGGCGTTTCAAATATATAGTCACGCTCTATTCTTTATATTGGTAACGGGACCTTCAACGATTTTCCAGAATATATTTTTCCATAGACTTTTAAACATTAGATTCTACTCTCTTGAGAAAAGAGAAAAGCGATAAATAATACTGTAAATAAGAGACAGAATATTTTTGAGGGCGTGTTAAAAAAGTTCTACACATAATACGGAATTCGTTTCTAAAGGCAAGCAAGAACTTGAAGTGCTTCTTTAAACTTTATAAACTCCTTTGTAGAGAAAAAGTAAAAAATCAATACAGACAAGTTTTGGCATTAAGTTTGATTTGTTAATCTGAGTCACAAAGCAAAGGGATTTCTAATGTAGGGATCCCAGCCTCACAAGGCCAGATCCTACACAGGATATAAGTTAATTTAAAACGCGTGACTTTCGTATTTCTCTTTTCTACAATATGAATGTCAAACGACTTAGCCATGAAATCTTATAACCCTTCTTTATAATATTTTTAGATTAAACTTTATATTTAGAAAAACTCACCGAAGCCTCCCGCTTACCCCAGTTCTTTGAAGTGGTATTGAAGCAAAATGGAAAGCAACCTTTTCTGGTGGTAACGAATATGGAGACCAATTATGCAAAGGATTATCTAAACTCTGTTTTGCTAAATAAATAAAGCTTTATTTGCAAAAATACCAATAAAAGTACTATGGCAAATCGTCAAAAGTACAAAAGTTAGAAATGAATATTAGATACTCAAATTCTTGCTATTACATATAACTATTTTATACTTAATATAGTTATGTTACATACACATACAAGCCCTCAGGATAGCTGGAAACCCAACATTCAAGCCTTATCCTTCCTTATCAACTGCGTGCTCACCTGGTCTTTCTGAATAACCAGGTATCACAGGATGTTAGCAGTATGGACATCGTCTACATGAATGAGGTGGCGCTGTATTTTAGTTTATTTAAAGTATCAGGTAACAATCTTAAAAGCAACAACCAAATGAGCACGGCATCTAAAAAGGCACTTTTTCTGCTTTGTACCTAGTAAAAATTACAAAAGGAAAAAATATTATTTAATATGCTTTGTAAAATATACTGTGACAACTATGACTTCTACTTCAGAGTTATTTATTTAAATGTCGGATGGAAACAATATTTAATAGATATAAAACAAAGATATAAAATTAATATTGCAATTACATTATGATATAATAAATTTAATACCATTTTAGGCATATTGACTATGTTAGAAGTATTTTATTTTATTAACTGTAATTAATTGTAGCAACTGGCACTGAATTTATTGTTAATTCTTCAACCATTATTTAAAAAAATATATTAATTTTATTTTAACAGATACAATTAATTTTCATTAGTATTTAGTGAATTTTAAAATTATACACTTTTATTATATGGATTTGAAGGATGTTGAAAATCAAAATAAAAACTGAAACTACAATGTACTATAACAGAATGAATTCTAGTAAAAAATTCTTAAAAATGTTCAGTACTGGTTTTAAACATTTTTACTATTTTCTGGATCCATTATATTTTTCGAAAAAAATAAGGAGGTTTTCCCAAGGAAAGAAGCAATAAGCTATCGTTATTAAAAATAAAGATTATCTCCTTTTCCATCT
Organism: Microvelia longipes; assembly: GCA_018340805.1. NCBI lineage: Eukaryota > Metazoa > Arthropoda > Insecta > Hemiptera > Veliidae > Microvelia > Microvelia longipes. The sequence goes on along the minus strand of JACMZG010000008.1, from coordinate 48,051,176 downwards.
TAAAGTACCTTTTTTACTTACTAAAGTAAGAGGTAGAAAAAGTATAAGGATTTGGGTTATAAGAATGAGTTTAGTCTAGGTTATTATGAAAGGACATTAAGGGAATCAGAGGTTAGTAACGGTGACTGCAGAATTTGGTCGGTTTGGTTAGTATAAGCTATAAGAAGTGTTTAGTTGAAAGGAGGACACGGCAGTGTAATGAAGCTTAACCCTACGCTTTTTTGGTTTGTGAAGTTTCTTTTTCTCTCTTTTATTTTCTAACCTAGTTACACTCCTACATCCTTACAGTATAAGTTATGGTTAGGAGATCTTTTTTAGCGAGATCTCCTCTCTACAATATAACTGGGAAATATTGTTACAAGTATTCTGTTTTATACTTTTTTATCCTTCTTATTACTCCATATCCCACTTGATGATTCTTTCCTCTTTATCCATAACAACTCTTCTAATTTGTTTTAATGTAAAATGTAAATACACATTATACTCTTAAAAATGTTAAAATCCTTGATGAAAAATAAAACAGAGAAAAAAATTCTCTCTTCATGATGATTAATGGTAGTTTTGTAAAGATTATTACGTTAGCTTAAGATTAAAGCATTTATTGTAATTAAGATTGTTTGTTTAAAAATCCGGTTTTTTTACTTTCATTTATTTTCGGGCTATAAAAGCTTCTTATTTTAAGGTTTTTTTTATGAAAAAGCTTACCTATGAATAGTGACTTGGGTCTATAGTAGGTAATACTGTTTATTTTTGTGATAAGCCTTTTTCCGTATAAACAACACCCTTACTTTTTTTAAGATTTTTATAAAAAGCCTGTTTTAAAGCCTCTTTTAAAAAGTTATTTATATTTGAACACCTAATCCTCATTCCAATTAAAATACAGGATTAATTATTCGATAATTATGCTTATCATTATGATGGATAAGTTTTTTTTCGTGTCAAATTTTAATCAATACTCTCCGAGTTTTAAGTTAGTAATTAGGTTTGTATTATATAAAGCATATAACGAAATCTAAAAAAGTAAGAATTCTTTTAGTTTTTCAATTAGTTCATGTCAAAGTGTAATCAAAATAAAAAGAAAGTATTAGGTAACGCTTTTAATTAATTATGTATAGATTATGGATTCTTGGTACAATCTATACAGTGCGCAGTACATTATAATACAGAATTTACTACCAATAACTTATTTATGAGACTATGCGGATTGGGTAGTTGTTGGGTTTCCTCATAGTTTTATTTTATTTGGTATAATTTTTTGGCTTTTATGGTCAATAGCCATATTTAGTGACCATATATGACCACTAATAACCATAATTAAGCACCTTTAATCTGACATAACTACCAAAAATAACTGGAAAATATGCATGATTAAGCTTCTTTAAATAAGTTTGTAAAAGAGGATTAAGCCATTGAATGTTTATATTGGTTATTAGTAGTTATTGATAGTTAGTATTGCTTAATATAGATTACCAATAGTTATCGGTGATTGTATCTTAAGACACCAAAAGTTTAAATATATACCTAAAAACTACCAGTGACAAAATAGACAAAAGATTTATTGTTAGGTGTTAATCAAAATACCGAAATGTTGGGTGTTAAGTTTCATAAAAAATCAATAGTTACTTATACATAATTGTCACTTGGAATATTATGGACAAATTAGTGCGTACTTTGTCAAGTAATAGGCCCACAAAGGAAGTTTAAATGATGCTCTAGGAATATTCATCTCTAGGATCCTTCAATGCATAGGAAATAATGTAGTTTTGCATGTCATTAATGAGATAAAACAACAATAGAATAAGTAAAACTTGCATTATGCACAACATGTGCTGGAATAATCTATTTTCAATGTAGTGTTTTAAATATTTTACCATTGTATATTTTATAAATGTAAACTGGGTTGGTAATTTGCTAGGTTGTAAAATGCTAAATTACAAAATAATAAATTGGTTGTATTGAAACCAATATTTTTGTAGGCTGTATATTTAAATATTCTATGAGATATTTTTCATAGTTAAATCAACTAAACGCTATTTGTTTCAATGGCATAATCATAACTGTTCAATTCTAAATTTTGCTTATCTGCACTCTAAAAAGTATGCTTCCCTACTTTTTCTAACTGTTTTTTTGCATAGCATTAGCTAAAAACTTTTTTTTCATCAAATGTAGACGTTTCATACTGCAGATTCCGAGAAATAAGAGCAAGTACCGACGGTAGCTGATTCTTCGATTGCTTCTTCAACTTGCGGTAAATACAACCTTTTTAATTTTAAGACAATATATGTATGAAAATGGATATTACATGGATGAATTACTTTTTACACATTACTTTTAAACACGAAACAATTCAAAGAGAAAATCCCATTTTAATAAAAGAACTAATTAGAGTTTAAGGTTAATCTAACGTAGCAAATTAAAATGGCAAAAATCACTTTAAACTTGTTTTTAAGTAAAAAGAAATACAAAATTTTTTTTAATAATGTTTTGATGTTATTATATTTTTCTCAACGGAGTCTCTTAAGTTACATTGCGCGTCGTCCCTCTTCATTAAATATGCTTGCTAATTAGAGATAACACACGCGGAAACCATATCACGTGGTAAATTGCAACCGTTATTCACAAAGTATTATCTAAATTCGGCAATTATTTTTGATAAACTCTTATATAATCTGAAAGCATAACCTGCCATGTGTGGTTCCAAATAGTAGTATTAATAATAACGTTTTCAAATCATATTCACAAATGGTATTATGGCATCTAATTATTGTTACTAAGTATATAATATCCAATCTTTATTTGTATTCAACACTATTTTACACCCCAGATAAACTTCATTAACACATTTATTAATAAAAATATATATTTTTAGTAAATTAATTTTTGTATTATATTTACATTATACTTGTTATTAACTCAGTTCTCATTGAAAAGAAAGAGGATCAATTTAAATAATTGTTAATTATCATTAGTTTTCTTTGATTAGCTATTTTGTTTACTAAAAGTAATTTTTATTTTTCAATTAAGTAATGAAGATACATTATAATTTATTAATTTGTTTTATATTTGTATTTGTTGTGTAAAATTTTGTTATTTTTTGCAAATCTATACTATAGACAGTGCCCTTACTCTAGGTGTTTTATTACTTACTGAGGGCTTTCACTTTTAATTGCATTATTATTACTTTATTGTTTAGAGTTTTTAGAGTGGAAAGAAATATTTTTATTATTTTTTGGTTACTTTTGCTTGTAGGTGAGAAAAAGGAAAAAACAAATCGATAAGAGGCTACATGTATATCTGATTGTTTAGATTAGGTAGCATTAATTTCACGATTGTTTCCTCTACGCTACGTCATCAATTGTGTCAATGTTTTCCTTGCTCTAGTATATTCATCTTGGTCTCTGCATTTATAGCTATAGTCTAATTTTAATTAATATTCCCCCACTACTTACTCTAAGAAAACGTGACATGCGTAGCAAGTTTATCATGCTAACCTCACGTAAATACATAAGACCAATAAGATTAGTAGTTATTAGATAATAGCGAGTCATTCTCGCCTTTCGCTTTTCTTTTATACTACATGTAGTTACTGCACATCGGTGTACTTTAAATTATCTAGTTCCTGAAAAGGAAATAGCGCTGTTATAGCAAATAAACAGCAGAAAATAGACAGTAAGAACATATTTACTACATGTTACTTTGAGTTGACAGTTATTTGAGCTTTTCATTTAATTTTTACTGGTGGTTTTACACTGTATTGATATAAAAAACACTTCATATGACTATGATCCACTTCTTAACCTTTTTCTCGCAAAGTAAAATTTTGTAATTTTTCAGTACCAGTCGTCTTAACTCATTAAAATTATAGATTTCTTGAGCTAATTGAAATGAACGTGAGGTTTTTAAAAATATTGATTCTACTGGTAAGCTGTATAATTTGCAGTCTGTCTACAATGTTTAATTTATTGAATATCTTCTATATGAGCTATAAATTGTGTCATGTATCCTAATTAAGAAACAAAAAAAAAATTCAAGTAAACCTGACAAAAAAGCAATAAATTTCTTAATTAGGTGACCCTAAGGAAGGCGGACACGAATAGAAAACAAGTTTTTGAAAAAAAAAATCAAACTAATGCTTACGTTGAAACTTAGTGCTTACGTTGGTCTTAAATATGACTACATGCGTGCCACATCTAAAACCAATGAAAACATTTTCCCGCTATAATATGGTATGCTCTAATCAAACATTTATGCTATACTTTAACATTAAAAAAATTGTCATAATGGAATCAAAATGATCACATTCGAGTAGTAGTTACCACTATAATAACAGTAAAATTGGACCCGCAAGAGTTAATTAGCAGTGGTAGAGATTATTTACCAATTTATTTTAAAGGATACAGGAGGGCAAATGTAATCAATCGCTTTACTGTTTCTCAATCTTTGTCATCTGAACAACCTGATAAAAATAGGCAGCACAAAATAAAACGAACTATAACCTTTCCCCTCCACAGTAACCTAGTTCATGGGGGCACTTGAAGACAATTTCCATTTTGTGGCAGTTTGTCCAGTGTTATCTGAATTCAGATTGGCTTCACTAGGGAAAAAACACTTACTGAAAGTGAATATCTAAAACTGTTGGATAAGCCCTGTTTGGAGATCTGTTTTACCTTGTCCTCATATATAAAAACAATCTGTAAATACAGATCCTACCTTATTAAAGAATTTAACTTTCAATAAAAATCTAAACCTTCTTTTTCAGTTTCTATAATAAAAATAAACTATCTTTTAACGACTTAATATAAACATAATCAAGCTAATGTTCAGCTTCACAAAAAAATGAGACATCTGAAAATGCACTCAAAAGTATTCATGTGGGTATATATATGTATCATTATGAATGAATGTATGTGTGTGTATGTATGCATTTGTGTGTATGAGTATATATATATATATATATATATATATATATATAATATATATATAATATATATATATATATATATATATATATATATATATATATGCAGATTTAAGTATAATAAATAATCAGAAAGCAAATTAAAACGATATTGTAACCCTCCTCCTAACGGTCTCCTTGACCCTGGAGTAGAGGCTTTATTACATATTCTGCCTTTTACAAGTTCTGTAAATTTTTATGTTTTAATAAAGCATTCTTATTCTTATTCTTATTCATCTGAACAACCTTATAAGCGTTATTTCTGAAAAGATAGTGAATGGTACATGTAAAGGTTTTATCTTCAGGCGGTGTATAATGTGAAGTTTATTGACTAGTTTTAAGGGAGTAAAGAAGCACTTTTCACTCCTAAGAGAAAAAGCGTTTCCTACTATTGTGGTTAGAGCTAATTATCCAGTGTTTTGGGGGAATGTTATAATTTATAAACGAGACCGATTAAATTTCGTAACACTTTACCGGGGACAGCACCCCCAAAATTTGTAAGTGGGTCTCGACCAAAGTTTTTTTTGTATTAGCTTAAAATCCGTTTTAAACCAAAGCAAACTGTTCAGAGCAATAAAAGAAATGTATATACATTTCTTTTGGGATGGTCGCCCAAGTTAAATGCCTTTGGTTCTTCAGCTTTCGCCTAAGGAACCAACACACTGCTCCGAAAAAAATCCTTCTATACTCCCTTGGTGCATAAATAACAACTTTCTTCTTTCTTCACTTACTCTAAAGTAAGTTTATGTAACAAACTGTTTAAAGTAAGGTTCCTTCAATCCTACAGACAATTATATAGGATATTCCTTATAATTTATCATATTTAATAAAAACTAAATAAAAGGAGTTGGCATTTATTATATTTACAGAATATATAATTATGATTATTATTTTACAACTTTATCATATTAAAACTTTTTTTTATATAATTTAATTTTGAATGAATTTTATTTAACTGTATGAAACGTGAGGTGTTAATAGTATTCTTACTCTTCATCAGTTTCTGAAAAATTACATATTCTTTTTATTAGATATTAGTATAAATGTTGCATAATAATATTATTGAAATAAATGTATATTTTTCAGAAAGAAATGTTAAAAAATAAATTAGGATTTACATAAACTTTTTATTAACATAAAATTTTAAGTCTAGACGTTAATTGAAGTAATCTTTATTTCAATTAAAAAATGATTTTAAAACGTAATTATAACGTAAATAATAATTAGTATGCAAAATGTTTTTATTTAATGTTGCAGTACCTATTTTTTTACACAACGAGTTATTATATTTTTTTTAAATTTTTGTCTTAACTGCTTGAACTTAAATGCGTTAAGTAATATAAATAAAATATTAAAAATAATAAAAAATGTGGAATTTATCTTATATTATTCTGAAGATTTAGGTATTTTGGTTAATTAAGGTATTTTGGCGATTTTGGTATTTTAAGAATTTTTTATGGTATTTCTTCTCCAGGTTTCCTTCTCTATTAGAGTTTAATATTTTATTTACGTGCCTAGTATGTTTTACTTTTTTTAATTTTATATTTGTTTTAAATAATTGATCTAAGTAAAACATTTTTGCAGGAGGGCCTTAAACAAGTTTACAAATTAATAAATATCAATAAATAAAATTCATTGTTTAATAAGTTATGATAACTTTATTTAACACTAAGAAATAACAACTTACGCATTGATAACAACTGGTAAATAACAAAAATAAATTATTTAAACATGTTTACACCAATTACTAAAATAATTACAAAATATACTTACACCGTTATATGTATAATAAAATGTAACAGAATAAAAATAAAATTGACATGAAAATAAACAAATTGTCATTCATTAATACAAAAGAAATGACACTTGTTTATTTTATGATATTATGTATAATACATCATTTTGTTTGTTAAACAATAACAGTAAAAAAATTAATTTTAATTTAAAATGTATAAAAATATTAAAATTTTAATAATTTAATTACACTCGTTACTTTAACAATATTGTATTATAATTTACATTATTTAATGAATTGTTGTAATTTCCTGGAATAATGAAAAATAAGATAAAATATATGATTTCATAAAAGTAAAAGTAGAAAACAAAATATAAAATTTTATTTTTTTACCTAAAGTTACTAATTAATTGGCACGAATAATTTTTAAATTTATTTTTAATGATCTTTTTTACTTATACTTTTAACCCTATAATTAGCTTTTTTGAGCTGGAATAATACACTGTACATATATTTTATACACAATTTATAAAAAAAAAATACTAGCATCAAAAATTGAATTAAAAATACACATTTTAAAATAAACTTCGAGCAGATTGCATAAAACAATAACTCATTTTTTACATTAAAAAATGCATTACTTTTACTTAACCTAATGGTTAGGAAAGTATTTTACATTCCACACAATACTCGTATAAAAATTGATATGGGTGGCTTAAAAATGACAAGTTTTCAGGATTTCGCTAAGTAGAGATCGCACTACATGACTTAAGGGCGATTGGTGGAAAAGAGAATTAACCCTACTGATATTTAGGTGAGTTAATATTTAAATTGGATAAAAACATAATGTATTGTCTTTAATGAGTTAAAGTATAACATGACAAGTTCAACATTATATTAATTAAGTCAAGCAGTTTTTAAGTGCTTTTTAGTTAAAAAACTTCGATACAACAATTCTATCTATTGCACCGGATCCTTCAAACTACATTGAGTAGCTCCTTTATTTCATTAATGAAATAAATTTATAAAATTCTCCTTTTTATGAATTCAAAAATCTTAGAGAATCTTAAGATTAAATTATCTACGCGTGTGGGTATCTACGCATCTTATTTTATTCTAGGATTAACCTTATAGGCTTTCCTTCTATATGTTCTTTTTTTAGCAAAAAGACCTTGGAGCATTAAGATCTTGGATCGTATTACTGTTAGATAAATAAAAAAAATAAATGCCCATTGTAGAGCTTTTAGGTCTACCAGAGTATCCACCCTGCGGGAGGAACCTCAGGTGGGTTGCATCTAATATCCTCCGGGAATTAATTAAAGTTGACGATATCTATTTTATACAAATACTATTTATATAATCTTAGACCATAGTCTGGACAGCGGACCCCGGACCTCATATACCGAAATTGAATGCCTATACGATCACGTATAGGCACTCACGAAGGAAGATATTACTGCTGGTTATTGAATTTAATTTTAACTAGCTAAAATAAAGTACCTAGACGAGATATCAGTTGAGATAATTGCTCAATGCCCACTGTCATTTGATAAATAAATAATTTATTTTGTTCATCATGATCTAATGGAGATTGCATTTTTAAACATATTTGCAGTATTCCTTTTTTAAATTAATTAATTTTATTTATTTAAAATGGTAACTATAAGATAATTTGAAATTATATTATTTTACATTAAAGCGTTTCAATAAAAATAAAGAGTATTATTCACAAAATAATATCAATATCTAAAACCTTAAATGAATGTGTCATAAGAGACTCTTATAATATAAGCATATTATTTGTTTTTCTTATATAAATAACAAACAATTTATACAAATATTTTTAATTTGTTTGATTTTTTTTACATTTTTTTCAGTACTCAGCAAGTGTAACTACTATTAACAATACGTTATAGTTTATTTTTCAAACCACTGATTCACTAAAAATGACTTAGTAAAATTGTTTTTAGATTTAAAATGTTGTGAAGATCAGTAAAATCGAATTATTTTTAATTAAAATATCATTTAATATTAATTAATCAAAATATAATACATCATGTTATTAATTCATTCAACTTTTATGACAGCATTAAAATAGCAAAAGACGAAAAATTAAAAAAAAATATATAAATTAAACGTTAAAATAATTTGAATTTAAATTTGATCTAAATGTAAGTCAAATTAAGCAAAGCTTTTTAATACATAAATATAATTTAATACATAAATATAGCCCAAAACCCTTTATATAAAGTGTTTGTATACGCTATATATAAGCGTATTCAAAACTGTTTAAACTTATTTTAAGATCTCCTCTTTTCTCTATTTATTCTTTTCCTTGTGAAGTTGTGGTAGAATTATCATATTATTATAAGTATCATATTCTATTTCTATTTAAAGTCTTTGATCAACAACAAAAAGTTTAGCTTTAAATTTGTTCATTTTAATAATAAACCAAATACTAGGTATAGTGTAAACACAATTTCCAAAGAAACGCTTTTGATTGCAAATTTTATAATTTCTGATTTTTGAGGAAACTTTAAATTTGTAAAGTTTCTAAGAAAAATCGAATATAACCTGTTTATAGTAAAAAAACAAATACATTATATATATATATATATATATATATATATATATATATATTATATATTATATATATATCAGTTATGGAGTAATATAGAGAGTACCATTTAATGCAACATAAAAAAAAAGTTTAAATTTAATATTTCTTAATTTAAAATAATTATTACATATTTTCATTTGTTATAATCAATTAATTTTTAAGTGAGAATTAATTTCATTCTTTTTAAGAAATTACATAGTTTCATAATAAACTCAAGCAATACAGCTAAATTTAACAAAGTTCAAGTTTAGTAGGCTGTTTAAATTTGGGCACTTAACTTTCATATACTATGCCTCGGCCGTGGCAGAGATGAGGCTGAATACTGACAGAGCTCAACCAAAGAAACAGGTGTTGCGACTTTGTATTTTCTAGCAGATTTTACTGCTTATTATTATTTTAGTTTTGATTTGTTATGCTGCTTATTATTATTATTATTGAGTTTTGAATAAATATTATGACTAATATTAATGACAAATATTATGAAAATATAAATTAGAAACAAAACTTGTTAGTTGTTAAAAACCAATATCAGGTATTCACAAAATTTCTAAAGTATAATTGTCTTTAAAAAAGTCAATAGATAGTGGTTACAATTGCAGAGTACTAATAATAATTAATCTTTATTTCTCATTCTTATCCCTTCATTTGTTATAATAAATTATTTAAAGATATAAATAATAATCATTTTGATATGGTGAGTGGACAGCAGTCTGGAGAGACTCCATGTGAAAGGATCACATTGTAGGACTAATCACAATCAGTTTAGTATCGTACCTGATGACGTCACGAGATGTAAACAATTAGTAAAGAACCTATCAGAATACTAAGAAGTTCACTGCTTTGACTAATTGATTCACCTAAACAAAAGAGAGAGAGAAACACCTTCATTTCATTATAAATATAAGCGGGGTTGTACTTATAATAAGGGCTGATAGAGACAAAGCGTATTGTTTTGTATTTTATATTCACAAAATTAAAACTAATAAATCGGCGAGAAGATTGAAACACGTACTATTTTCAGAAGTGCTAAGAACGATCGTTAGGAACGACCACTTTTCAAACTAATGATTAAAGTATAGTGCACAATAATTTGTGCACTAAGAAACGAAGGATTCCTACACTGTTCGTACTACCATCCCCTGATGCCAATCTCTCAAACCTATAACCTTCAAATCTTTTACATTAATGTAGGCACCATTTTCAATATCTTTCAGAATTTTGTAGGCCTCGAGAACATCCAGCATAAGTCTTTTATTTTTATACCATATAGTCGCAACTTCTTTGGGTCCATTAAAATGGTTTTATCTTTCATATGTTTGTAAAATCGGGTTTCCTTGAGCTAGACTTATGTTCTGCCAAACGGTTAGAGAAAGAGCGACCTGTTTGACCTGTAAAGGAACACAACTGACAAGTACCGTAACACCCCATTACGTTCAGCACAAGGAATAGTGTATGTGATCTTAGGGATTAAGCACTAATAGTACACATATAGTGGAGAAACTATTTATTATTCTTAGTTAGAGTCTGGATGGGTGACCTCTAGGAATAAAACATTTGTATATACTATCTGAAACGAGCGAAGGAGTCCGAAGAAGGAAGGAAAAGCATAGGGAAAACGATATGATGAGGAGAAGTTCCGAGGGTCCCCGTACCTGATTTGTTTTGCCTCACATAAGACCTTATATACAGAAAGATGAAATCTTGATATGGCATTTGATTCACTTTGTTATGTCCAACTACTATTTTGGTTAAATGGAAACGGTCTCATCCTCAGTTACACTTAAGACATGGTAAAGATTATGTAAATTAAAACTTTAATGCGAGGGTAAAAAACAAACTGGGTACAGAGTTATTATAATTTTCCCTAAAACTTCGGCCTCGCTACGTTCGTCCTCAACATGCCATATTTACCCAATGGTTAAATAATTATACTTTCTATTCGTTCAGAATATAAAGTGATACAAAGTGTAGGGCGTTATGAATTCGGACACGCATCGTTTGCCCAAAGAATGAAATATTTACCCAATTTATAAAGTGTTATTGCTTCGGTCTTTTATGCTTGACCTCAGAATATAATATTGATCCAAAGTCTTTGTAAGTGTTATGTAAATTCCGACTCGTCTTCGAAATTTTAGAATTAATAAAGTAACTTAATATTTAGAGTGTTAATTTTAATAAGGATGTTTAAAGTTGAAAAGTATACTTCTGTGGATAGTCATTCAATTATATAATACGGATTCCACTTTTTAAAGTTCTAGAAAGCATAAAAACACCTTTGGTCATACTTGGCAGTTTAGTTTTTTTAATAAATTATATATTTCATACTACCATATTTCACATTAGTATTAAATATTTTGTTAATTTAAATTGTGTCAGTAAAAGTCTATTTTTGAAAGAGCCAATCTCAATACATTGAAAGGGCTGAATTATCATTTTCAGGCAACAAAATGAGAATTAAAAAAATAAATGAAATAATGGTCTCTCTCTGTAACCTCTTAAAACATTCTTCAAGGGTAAATTAAAGTTATAATTTAAAATGTTTCAAATTGTATTTTAACCGTTCTACTGTATAAGTAACTGTATTTTTTGTTATGTTTATTAGGGTCTCGAAGATAATCTTCGAAACCTTTATACTTTCTGTCGAGCGTCTGTCTGTCCGATTTCACATCTCTGGAACTACGTTAGCTAGAAAGTTGAAATTTGGTACACATGTGTAACTATTTTATCCAACAACAGAAATTTTTTTTTTTAATATGCTTATAATATTGAATCATAAGCAAGATTATAAGCAATTCTAAAAGGAGGCGGGGGCTCAGGGATATAAACTCCCTAAAAATACATTTCCTTTTTATCTGCTAATACTATAATTAAATGTAACTTAAACAATTCCCTCATAAAATTTGTTTACCTAGTATCACCTATGAGCTGTAGATTTTATCTCGAGTGCAAAACTAAAATTGCCTGCCATGCGGACCTCCTTGATAGGATGATTTCGTTGTTATTAACTTGCATAGTTTATATTATAAGTTGATAAATGTTTTTACTGAACCAATATTTGAGCCCACTTGTTGAGTGCAATTGAACTTCGGATCAGTTTTGTTCGACTCAGACCTCCAAAAACAATTATTGTTTACCTACTGTATTTAAAGATATCCTGTTCGTTACTGCCTTTTACTCAGATTTTAGATATTGATAGTAACTATGCGTTGAGCTGCTAACAAAATTAATAGCCTAATTGCCAACAAAAAATGTGAAATTTAATTTTACCGTTTTTTTAACATTGACAAAGCAAACCTTACAACTTGTAATTTATGTATTCAATAATATTTCTAATTGAATTCTTTTTATAAAATGGATCAAAAATGTTATTACATATCGGTAACTGGTGATCATTCCAGAAAATAGAATAAAAGTAACTTTAATTTAATATGTCAAAGACAAAGTTTTATCAATAACAGTAAATCCAATTGTTTTTCTGTATATTGAATGTTGTAAATTTTAGCTCTAAGCTCGATATTATGTCTGGATAGTTTTGATATTTATGTTATTAATACATTTTCATGGAAAGTTTATGAATGTATTTTACATTAAATGTAGTTTAAAATTATTTTTTTAAATTTATTGTATGATGTTTACTTGATAACAATATTGTATATCGATACACAGGTAATTGGTTTGGTAAAACAAGTCCTCGAAACATCTTATAAGCATAGTATTCAAATTCGTTCAAAGTAACTAAAAAGTTGTATAAATAAAACAATATTCATACAATGTTTTAAACAATTTTTTAACGTAAAGAAAAAGTCAAGAGTTCAAAGAATAATATTGAATAATACAAATCTATGCAGGTGAAGTAGTTGTTTAAAGCTTAAAATTAATATTAACAATTTAATTCATATATTGTTTTATAAAACTTATAGACGCAATTATTCTTTTAACGTACGGTATAAATGAGGACATACCGTGGGTATTAAAGAAAAGTTTTGCCTGAATTATCTTAGGTTTTTTTCTAAGGAGAATTATCTTCGCATGTGAGAACGTGCGAACCTAAAGACGTATTCCAGTATACATTTTTAATTTTTATAATCTGAAGACGAACGAAGCGAGTCTGAAGCGACGATAAACAGCGCGTTTCAAGTACGATAAATGGAGGTACGAGCTGAGGACCCTGTACCTGCATTTGCCGTTTCCACCACACTAGTAAACTAAAACTATAAGCTGATTGGTTGAACTATAACTAACGAGAAACTTCAAAGAAGTAATACTAAAGTCTACTGAGAATGATTTTTTTGGAAAAAGATTTAGGTACAAGAGGTTAAAATGAAAATTTATGAAAATTTCCAAGAATTAACACTTGAGCAGCTTAATACGAGTAAATAATAACGTTTTGAGCGATATTACATATTAGTTATTAAGAGCTTACTAATTGCAAATCCATAATACTAGCAAGTTAAACTTTATTTCATGTCGAAGTACATCATTTTATCAAGTATTACGTTCATTTACAACAAACATCAACAAAACAATTAGATTTACATGAAACACTCAATTTATTCAATCCTATTTTTCACCATTTTCAGATATGAAAATTTAATAATAAAATGATTTGTTACAGGTATGTGAGTCGATATTGTTTTAACTGAAAATTGAAGTTTAATAATGAATTATCATTGTCTTTAAGAACTGTATTAACTATTTTATTTTGTTCAGAAATGGAAAAAATATTTCCTAAAATAAATTAAATCATGACTTTTTAATTTTGTAATTAGTTTTAAATACTGTAAGATTTTTTAAAAATATTCCTCTTAAATTATACAATACTACCTGAAGTTAGAGAATAACTTAGACTCTTTTGTTGTTCATTAGAAATAAACGTAAAACAGTTGATGAAAGGTAAAATCTTTAGAATTGCTAGTTAGATAACGTTAATAATAAATTGTCAACTTGCTTCTGATTCCTTTAATCATTTTGTTGAAACTATTCCATTGGCTAAAATTACAAGTAACTTTGCATTGTTTGAAAATAAAGTTATTATAGTATTCAAACCTATTATTTCTATAACTTTTAGTAGCACTCGTAATTTCATTGATTTGACTTTTAGTCATGTTGAACTAATGCTTGTCAGATTTAGTTTGGTGCAGACTTGTTTTGAAATTGTTTTAGTTATTTCTAAACTTTTAGAACTACATACTTGAAACGGGTCCTCGAATGTAATGTATTTGCAGCATTTCCCTTCAAAAAAGATCTGTAGTAAATTTAGAATGGTCTATCTCACACCTGAAAATATTTTTAAAGGTCTTCTATCTTAGAAAACTAAAATTATAGAATTAGATGATTATACGAAATATTCGAGGTCTATCTACTAGAATAAGCTACTTGGAAATGAATACCAATACATTAGATCTCTCTGACTCAATGTTGTCTTAAAATACGTGTCATTAATATTTAATACCAAGTTATTTTAAATTTTCTTTTTGAATCAAAGGTATGCTATGCGTAAGTAAACAAAAGTTTTTCCTCAGCTTTAGAAATCGTAAACTGTTAATGTCGCCTTAAGCCTTTAAAAATGTATATAGGCTCCTGAGTAAAAAAGAGAAATAACATTTTTTATGGGGCAGAAGCAGGATAGAGGATAGGGCCAGGCAATAGTCCCTGCGGAATGTCCTTCGTATAAGAGGGACTAGCGAGATAACAGCCCCGGTATACAGACAGGACTAAACCAATAGAATAAGGGGCATGCATATATACGAGTATACTATCCTCTTAACAATACTGTTCCTCTGCATGTATAAAATAACTTTTATGATTTACATGTTTGTGTTAAATATCTAAAGTGTGTAATGTACCAAGTAGTACATAGTAAACATAATAACTTTTTAAACTATTAAAAGCTGTTTTGAGTATTCCTAGCGTTAGTATTCATAGCAGAGGCTTGACTTGGCTCTAAAGTAATCCTGTTTCGCACTTTTTGACTTCAACACAATTTTACCATTAAAAGCTTTACATTATTTCTTTTTTCTACCTTCAAAAATATTTTAAATTTTTTTTGCTAAGTTTAAACAATTTTTACCCGACTTTAACTTAAATGATTTTTTTTTTCTTTTGTTCTCTATTATTAGAATATAGGCCTTCTGCTAGTAATTGCGTTGGCCTCTCACGTTACTTTGCGTCCCGAAGGTCTTTCTGTAGTTTAATAATGGGTAGTTTAAGTTTATTTTTTGGATCAAAGGACAAGCGGAATCAATCCGTTATCGTAAAAATATAATTCATAAGCGTCATTTTGTGATGAATGCTAAAATTATCACTATTTTATATAACTAGATGATAATAAATTTCTACCAAATTATAAAGTTAATATGACAAGCCACCAGTACCCTTGCACATAGTGGGCTCATAAATTCTGTTACTGAGTTAAATTGTACATATATTAATGCATAAATGTATTTTTCTAAACCGTACTAAAATAGTTTTAAACAATAATAATTGAAAGTGAATCATGCGCAAAAAAATTCCTTCCTTTAACCATTTGGCTAAAAATAATGTAGTAAGCGATGCCAGACAGTTCTTGTATATCATCCGTTCATTATATATACTTTTAATAAATAACCAATATTTGCATTATACTGTTTGCCGATTTTAGATTATATTGTTATTTTGCCTGGTTATTGCGGCTTTTTGATTCATTGAATAGATTTATTAAACTTGACGTCTAGATAAGCCATGGAAACACTTCTTTTTGAATTTCTTATACCTTTAATTTTTTGGGTGTATGGCTACTTTGAGTGGTCAAATTGACACCGGACTGATTTAAATTGTTAGCATGCAAAAGCACAAAAACAAATCTTGAATTCTCCAAACAAAATCCTATAAGTGTAATTTAGAAAAAAAATTGGTTGAACCAGTTTAGTGACGTCAATA
>JACMZG010000008.1:47799946-48032446 GCA_018340805.1 Microvelia longipes | reverse complement strand
AGAGAAGGAATATTTCAGCAGATTCTCTAAAAAATTGGCTATTAACTCCATTTTATGTTGAAATGGATATTGAAACATTCAGGCAGATAAATGAGTAGTTGTCTGTTTAGAATTCAGGCTAATACTAGAGCAATAGCCTAGTCACTCAGACTGTTATATCAGCATCAGGCTTAAACCTCAAGCTGATATATGACTATCAGGCTAGTAGCTTTGGCTGATTCATGAACAGGATAGAAATTCAGGCTGAAACATGAGTATCAGACCAAAAGCTCCCAATAGTACATGTTTAAAAGTACAAATAAATCTGGCATGATAATAGACTCCTTTACAGTTAAAAGAGATTTTATAAAAAGAAGAGTCATCGAACTGAATAGATCATAATATACTATTGAACTCACATATCAGCAGAGTTTTCAATCTCAAATAATTTCGCAGGCTTGCAACTTGCTAAACTATGTTATCAATAACCCTGGCATACATTAAACATGAACAACTGGATTAGAAAAAGATTTTAAACTGTTGTATCACTTTACTTGGATCTTTTTTCAGATTACTTCACGTGTGGTGTATAATGACTACTATGTAGATTATAACTTTGAATACTACTAGTCAGGCCATGAAGTGCATTGATTTGAAAAATTAAGCAAGAAATATATTGTTAAGCAAAGAGGCATCCTTTCTAAAAGAAATTCGCTTGGCTTGTGAACCACACAAGCATTTCGTATAAATAGAATCGTGATTTATTTACAAGAAGCCAACATATTATTGCTAAGAGGTTGGATAGATACGATAGCTATTATCTTTATCAATTTCTAATCAGTTAAAACTGAATATGATTACTAGAGATTAACTAAGATTACTCATCTAGAGGCAGAATTCTCATTCTATTTAACCCAAAATTTATTGCAGTAATCTATTATTATGGAAATTAAATTAATTTAATTAGTTGAATATAATGAATTTGTCATTTATGACTTATCAGATGAATTTGGTGAAATCAAATGTTTATTAATATGTTAGAAATATATTTCTATTTCTAAATGACACATCATATTAGCGGTGTTACATATAATTTAGATTATATTTTCTTAATATTTAAAATATCCTCTGCTGCGTTTGTTAGCCAGATATTATTGATGATTGAACAAACTATTTCACTACTGTAGTGCATAAAGACGATTAAATATTAAAGCTCCATGTAGACTTCCTGGATTTGTATAGATCCTAACATAAAATGCTTGGTCACTTCGTTTCTATATTAACGTACTTAGACGTTTAGTTTAATCCTTAATTTAAAACATATGAAAGTTTAACTACACGTAAAAGATTAGTTTCTAAAGTTTTTTTTTTTTGGTATGGAAGAATCAGAAATAAACAATTTTATTTGTTTATTCGTGCCCTAAAACGCAATAAAAACTTAGCCTCACCCTTTATTTTTTTTTCGTTTTATATATGAATGTACATGATTTATTTGTTATTTTCAAAATTATTTTACTTGGTTTATTACAATATGAAATAAATACTAATAGGTTGGCTTATCAATTGATTGAGTGTCTAGCCAGTAGAATATATATTTCCTTACAGCAAATGGTTGCATTAATATTTATTGGATATTACAGTCGATAGAGAAAATCAATCTGTAACTATGAAATTGTTGACGCATTCTTTTCTCTGAATTTATAGTTTTCAATTATTTTGCTTTTCCAATGCATAAGTTGAAGTTAATTGAAATGCTCTGCTTGTGATTTATAAATTGTTTATGTTTTAGCTGGTATTTTGCTCCATTAAATTTAAAATACATGAGTTGAAAATAAATAAATACCTATGTTATTACCTTTTGGGCCATTACAGCATATGCTATTGGAGAAACATTTTAGATAGGACACATCAACATGTTAAAGAGAATTAATGCTAGCTCTAGTAAAAGATAAATTCCTAAAATATGCTGAATAAATGCCATATGTAAACGCAGTTCTATGTTTTGAGAGACCAAGAAAAGCCAAAATGTAGACTATGCAATCACAAACTTACAGTGACGCACATTCGTATCGACTTTAGGAGACTACAACTAAGCCCTCTTAATTATTCTCTCTAATTTAACTGAGCTATTTGGCGAAACCAGTATGAACAACCAATACCAATTATTTACAAGAAACGACACCTTCAACCAAATCTGAAGTTTATTTCTAGTTGAGTTTTTTCATTCTAACTTTTAATATATCTCATTCTGCCAAATCCTACTTCGGCTTATTTATTGTTTGCCTTCTTTATCAAACTTAGTTAGTTCTACACGTATTTAAATACCGGTCCAATTATATTTTTGTTCGTCAATGTTCAAAAGCAAAACATTTATTGATTCCACAGCCAGATCAAATAAACTCTGGTATTTGTATTTCCTTATGTGGTTCATCTTGCTTTATAAGT
This sequence comes from Microvelia longipes, assembly GCA_018340805.1. Taxonomy (NCBI): domain Eukaryota; kingdom Metazoa; phylum Arthropoda; class Insecta; order Hemiptera; family Veliidae; genus Microvelia; species Microvelia longipes. The sequence goes on along the minus strand of JACMZG010000008.1, from coordinate 48,030,022 downwards.
ATTATGAGAGTTGGGTGAAGCAAATGATGTGTAATAAAGCTCTAAAACATATAATACAATATATACACATATACATACACACACACATACATACATACATACACACACACACACACACACACACACACACACACATATATATATATATAATATATATATATATATATTGTTCGTTATTAAAGATCTTCACTGAAGCATCTCTGCATATTTATAAACAGAACTTATTTGCAATAGGATTACTTAACCCAAAAAAAAATTAATACAATTTAATGTTTCCCTGCAGGCGGTAAAAATGAAAATAATGATGTTTTGAATGCAATCTTATATAATTTTTTAAGTAAATTTGAAAAATGTAGGAACAGTTTAATATGTGAAGTAGTAAAATATAAAAGCTTAATAAGAAAATGGAATAACGAGGAGTTGGAAGTCGAGGAGGTGGAAGATAAATCGGTCGAATTTTTATATAGTATTTTGTAAAGACATAGTCTGAGAAAATAAGGGTTACGATTGTGGTTCATCTGTTCTATTTGCCCGTATATAACTAAGAGTTTTTTTCGCTAGAACTCAGCTATATTTCTTCTTTCCTCTCACGCTAAAGAGGAAAAAAAGATATTTCTATCTTTTTTCATCGCAATCTTACTCTTTGCTCAACAAATCTTTTTAACGTAAACCTATTTATTTGTAGAATTTTTTTTTCTTATACTCGACAAAACTTATAACTTATATTTTTTGACATCATACTTTTTCTTTTTTAAAGTTAACAATAAATTTCATTTAAGAATCTTAGATAAAATACTTGTTTAAAAGTATATTATATTATATAAGAAAATAAATTATGTATGAATTATATCAAACATATATATCTATTTTATGTTTAGTTGAGAGGCACATTTTTATATTAAATGTATACGTTTTGGTTTTAAAACTAAAATTACCTAAAAAACGTACTCAAGGAGAGGAGCAAGTTGCTATTTATTTTGTATTTAATAAATTCGTTATTCTATAAATTACAAATTACAAAATAATATAAATATAAGCTGCTCATTTATGGACAAGGAGCCTGAGTTGAGCAGCTGTGTTAACTATCTAGCACTATAAATTATATTTAACCATAATTTATAATATTAATAAAAATATCAAGTATTTACAAATTAACAGAAGATCATCAGATCGTTATTATTTATTTATTAATTATTTTTTAATATAGCTGAATGAGCTGTATTAATATTTCTTTATTTAATATCTAATTATAATTATTAATATTTAAATATTTTTTTATATAATTGTTTGTAAATAGTTTTTTATAGATTTAAATATTTATAACTTTTACCTATTTCATTATTATTTTATTTATAATTGCTTGCGACTTTTTTAAGATAATAAGTTTTATGAGATAAAATAATAAATAATTATAACATAGTAAATTGTTGACAATAATTTATTTAAACACCAATAATAATTAACCATTACGTCTACAGTATATATTCTACAATTCTGTATTCACATCATTAATTTGTGACAGCAAAAAAGGTTTTAATATGATTTTGAATGGATAATATTTTTTGTAGTTTTAACAAAGTGCTGGAAGTGGTTAAACAAAATAATGGCTTGATAATATCGTTATCTTTGAGCAGATCTTCTCCGGCAGTATGGGACAGATAATAACTGTGCAGCTAGTAATCTGGTATTTTGACCGTGGATCACTAATTCTAGTTCATTTATGATTTCTAGTTAGTTTATGTATGAACTAGTTCTATTTTTTTCATTAATAGTGAAAATGAATAATCTAATAATACTTGATAAAACTGAATGTTGTCAACTTATAATTAACTAAAAATTAATACAGTTAAAACCTTGGAGATAAAACGGTTGGACCTCTCTTCTCCTATACACAAGGCTTTATGCCTTATTTAACATGAATGAATTCACCTATTAGCTTTTACCTTGTCTTTTAAATTTTACATAATAGTTATTTGTATTGTTCGTTTTTTATATTGTTATCACTTTTTTAATAAAAATAAAGGAATTTTTAAAAAAGTTGTAAGAGTACGTAGTTCAAGCCTTGTAAGTAGACCTCATCATTAGGTCGTCGACCAGTTTTTCCTCGCGTAGCTCTTTTATTTTATACATATTAAACCTAAGCATTCTAATTATTTTACACGTTCCTAAGTAATGGAACAATTTCTTCCTCGTCCTAATTAAACTCTGTAAAACATATACTTGGAGAATGGAAGACTTCTTTTACATAATACATATGGGCACTATACATAAATGCATAAAATTTGCTTTATACATTACACACGTGGGATTCTCAACTACTTCGATTAGTGTTTTATGCTTATTAAGACTGCAGTATTCAGTCAGTTCTTCCGTTTCTCCATTATAATTACAATATAAAATAATTATATTGTATTTACTATCTAATTTCTTAAAAATTATTTTTACAACTTTTTTCCTCAATGGACCTAGATACTTCTTTACCTTCTTCGTCGGCCTTTTCATTTACACCCTAACGCTAACAAAGCAGAAGAATTCTGCTTAACTTCCGTTAATCCATAAAGATCTGAGCGTGTTTATGTATTTGTAAGGTTTAATGCGAACCGCAGTTCGATATCACTCAAACTGATGATTATTACTTTTCCTCATTTGTACAGGATACTTTTCCTCATAGGTATATAGGAAAATTATTGTGTAATTTACAGGGTATAAAGTGTATACCGGAAACGTCAACAATAAATGGATTGTCCAGCAAGGTAGCTTGTACTAAACATTAACTCAATTTTTAATTTTTTAATTTTTTAAAATTTTTAATGAAAGTATAAAGGTCACAATATAACTATGTGAGAATAGATGTCATAATACATTGTTTCAACTATTCATGTTTTGCAAAACACACACACACACACACACACACACATACGAACAGACAGACAACTTTGTGAAAAACGCTCTGGAGGCCTTAAAACAACCGAAACGAATAATTCAAGAGAAATTCTAGTTTCGGGTTTTTTGGCAAACAAAATACTTTTCATACATAAATTATGAAAAGTAAAAAATAGTGTAAAATAAGTTTATCACATAAATGCTGAAACTGCGACAGATACTGTTGGCGTGTGAGATGTTAGGACGAACACTGATTGCATTGAGTTAAGGGAACCTTGCTATAACATTGATTAATTTCGTTCTGCTCGAAACAACATGATGCCTTGTGTAATAATTAATGACGTCAATAAAAATGCTGTTTGGTCTTCCAGCGTAACAGTAACTTTGACTGCAATTGCCTCACCTATATTATATAACTGAAGTACGCGCTTTACTAAAAAAGAGAAAAATACTCTTTCTCGGCAACATCTATCGAGAATGTGAGGTTTCATATTAAATAAAAGTTTAAATAGTTGTTTACAATTAACAGCATTTTTTAAGAAGAATGTGCGCATTAACGATTGTGAAATGTCAATATTAGAGCTGATAATAGACATTAGTTTTGACTTTTACTTACCGACTTTGCTAGAATTACAAGAGTAATAAGTAATAACACAATTATGCTCATAACATCCTATAGACAACCCTTATTATAATATTGCCATTGGTAAAAGGCATTTTTTGATTAATAAATGCGTTGCTATAGTGGGCCGACCTTCAATAAACGTTTAACCGACTTTTTTAAGCTTGTCATCGCACAAGAGCTGGTTTGCATTTTAACTTGAATAAAAATAAATCTTGATTAATACAATTTTTAATACTAAAGTACATATCAATGATTGTCAGGAAAATTTAGCCAACTACAATAATTTTATTTCGTTTGCAAAATCACTTCTGACAACTATGCTAATTCCTCTGATAATACTATCTATAATTTTTCATAGACCATTAAATTGACGAACTGCCTGGCTGTGAATAACAAAAGTGTGATTTATTGTGTACATAAAATTAAGGATTATTCAATTATTAAAATTTATTATAACTATTTTATACAAAGACCTTGATATTTTTTAGATTCAGTTGTATACTGTATTATAGTCTTGTATATAGAAATGTATTCAATATTACAATTTGAAATATACAACATTTTTACATATTTGAAAAGGTAAAATTTATTTTCTGACCGAAAGAGATTTATTTTCTTTATAAAATGAAATATAAAACAATTGCATTCGTTACCAGTGTAGACCTAATTATATCTTATAAAAGAAACTCTAAGAGATAGTTGGAAAACTCCGGGAAGGTTCCTGCTATCCTATCTGACTTCTTTTTCCTTTTTTATTTCTGTAATCTAATTAAACCTCATGATTTATCCTTTTTAATTTTTTTCAGATGAAACTCTGACTGGGAAGGGTGCCACTTGTATAAAAAGAGTTAATGTATGGAAAAATGCCCATGAAGTTTAACAAGCTTGAATATAAAGGTATCACGCAGGCTAAAACCTAAAAAACCCTTTTTCCGTAGATGGGGCTTTTTTAAGCTCATGTACTTGCATTATACATAGTACTGTGGGGCTTCCTACCTAACCTACTCGAATATCATAACATTAACCTAACAGTATTCAAAAAAGAGCAAAAAATCTTGTTTCCAAGATAGCCACACTCAAGGGTATCTGAAGAAATACTTTTTTATAAAATAAAAATTTCCATTGAAATCCCTCTGAGCATCTACATAATAGACAGAATCAAGAGGCGAGTCTTTTTGAAATACTATCGCTATTTCTAACAACCCAGTACAAAATATAATTCATTCTTCTTGATTTTTACGTCAATTTATATTTTTTAACAAAATATCTTGAATTCGATGTTATTGCAAAAAAATAGTTTGTATTAGTTAACAAATTATTTTATTTATATAATTATTATTATAATATTATTTTTATATTTATTATTTTAAATAATTCTATTATGTTTATATTAGTTAAATAAATGTATTAGTTTAATTAAGCTATATATATCCATATTGTATACTTATTGTATAATATATATTACACATGTATGTAGTTTAATTAAGAATATTTGAGTTATGTTTCTTTGAAATAACTTGGATCTAAAGATTTATTGTAAAATTATCCCTTACGGGGTACCTCGAAACTTTTCTTCATCCTCCTACTTCGAACTCGCTTCGAAGTAGGCCTTAATAATAACGCTTTCGCCTCATATATTAAATTCACCAAATTTATAATGAAGCATAACTTCTAACTCGTTTCGCTTGTTCTTTTAAATCTCAGCAGTCACCCATACAGGAGTGACCAAACTCAGTACTGCCTCATATTAATGATAAAAAAAAAAAACCATATATAAACTTGTTGTATTAAAATGAAACTTAATGTACTTTATTAATACGTTATGGATTATTTTTCGATATGTTTTTTTTTTAAAAGTATACAAGCAATTCGATAAAAATTGAATCAATTCTGATAACGAGAAACTCGGTACATATGTTAGTCATAAGATGAATCTTTGAATGTTGGCTGAGTCTTTTTTGCGGGTTAGTACGGTCATTAAAAAGAAGATTTTCGGGATACGACATATACACCTGTAGACTGATTTTTGTACAAAGTTTCATTTCTCTAGCATAAATACACTGGGATCTACGATGATAACAGACACACATACATACAGACAGACAACATTGGGAAAATTACTTGAGAAGCCTTAAAACACCTGATATTTCGGTTTCGGATTTTTCACAAACACAATACTTTTCTCTAATGCCTATTCGGTATAAAGTATGTATAATAAAAAAATAAATTGATGTGTAAATCTTCAATGTTAACCAATGACATGCACAAATTTAGAAAAAATCGTTTAAATTATTAAAATTGATATTTCATTAATTTCATTTCAATGAATGGTATATCAGCAGTTTTTGTTGGATCACTTATGAGAAGCAGTATCGAGTGAGGTAAGTGCCTAGATGGTGAACGCTGGAAACAAAATAGATTCTATTTCTGTCTGAAACATAAGCCATATGATGGTATTATATGATTACATGCGTGCAAAATTGCAATTTGATTGCAAACTTTTTTGGAGTTTGGTGAATGTTCAAGAGTCAACCTAGTTTTATAATAGTCCTAGGGTTCAACATATTATATTTTAGGGGACATTATATTTTTTGGAACCGGATGCAATTTTCCTGGACAAAACATACCTGGAAAAATATACCTCGTTAAATTGTACCTATAAATAAAATTTAAACAAATAAGATATTATTTTTCCAGATGTTTCTTGTGTCGCAAGATTTAAATTAATTTATATACGTAAATCAACATAGCTTAATTTTGTGTTCATTAGCACTAACATATTCTGATTCAACTTGCCGTACACATTTAAACTTGTACTAACTAGAAAATAACAAGGCACGTTCAGGCACATCTATTCATCCTCCCATCTCATAACATCGATCAAAATTCATACATTCATCTATTTCCTTATAAAAATTTTAATTCACCAAATTTAAATTTTGATACCATTCGTTAATTTAAAGAAGCAGAATTAACATATAAAAAAGTAGAAGTATAAGATTTATTTAAAATACATTTCAAATATTCTGCAAGATCATAAATAATAATCTCAAAGAGTTGTGTGAGTAATATATATATATATATAATATATATATATATACATATATATAAACATAAAAAACAAAGCTTTAAGTTTGTAGTATACTGCCTGATTACTGTAATGTCTTATTATGCATAATTAGTATTCATTAAGCTTCTAAAACTTGCTTTGTTTTCTTTATATTTTGAGGGCAAAAACATAGAAATTAAGGTAGTTGATTTTTAGAAGTTATTTGTAGGTTTTATAGCGATGGCAATTTGTGATAAATAAGTTTAGCATGGACTTATCAGGGGACCCTTTCCTTTACACGCAGTGCTCATGTTAAGTTTAATCAGAGCTTGAAGGTCCGAAAACTCTGCATTATATGAACCCCTAAACTAACTTACATAATGAAATAATGCCAACTTTACTTAGGTTTTAAACAACCTCCAACTTTAAAACTTTGTGTTACACTGCAGAGCTTAGCTGGTAATTATACGCCGAATTGGGTTTCAGACTCGATTACCCGGATAAAATGTGCCACCTTCTCCCTTCTGAATATTATATTTTAGAAATTTTACCTAGCCTTAAATCTACAGACCCTAAAGTTTTTAGTATTAATTTAAATAAGTAGTTAAGCCCTAAAAATGATGAAATATATGCAAACATACTTTTTTATTATATTTATTCATCGGCGTAACTTCTTTATTACTCGGTTGCGGTCATTATAAATTTAAATGTAGGTATGTATAAATGTTTACCGAAAGTTTAAACTTTTAGTGTTTGCTTTGCAATCTTTTATTTTTAAGTACCATAAAAAATAATAAAATAATTTGAATGTTGACTTAAACAGTTATTTTTCATGTTATATTCTTCAAGTTTTTACTGTTCCTTATTTATCCCGTAGGTATATAAAAAAACTATCGTGTTTGCAAAAATCCGAAACCAGGATGAAACCGGAATTATCCGTTTCAGATGTTTAAAGGCCTCCTGAGTGGTTTTCTCAAAGTTGTTTGTCTGTATGTGTCTGTTATCATCGTAGCTCCGAGTGTATTTATGCTAGAGAATTGAAACTTTGAAGAAAAATTAATCTACCGCAGTAGTTGTGATATTTGGAAAATATTTTTTTTTTTTAATTTGACGGCATTAACCCGCAATAATGACACAGCGAAAACTTTGAAAAATCAAAAAACGCGGATAAATTATGCGAACTGATTGAAATTTAGCACGCATGTAGCTATAAGATAAATATTTGTGCCATGTTTTATCTCATTATCAGCATTAGTTTAATTTTTATAGAATGAACTATGTACATTTTTACAAAAAAATTAAAAAATCAGAAAATTATTTTAATTGAGTTGAAATTTAGTAAGTGAGTACTAACTTAATAAATAAGTGCACAGAGTTTTTTTGAATGCGACAAGTATATCTATGGTTGTTGTTAAGCAGCATTGAGCGTGGTCAGTGCTGAATGGATGACCACAGAGATTGAAACGGATGCATTTACTATCTGAGGATTAGCGAAGCAAAATGGTGGAATTTAAATTTGGCGAATGTATATTCTGAGGACGAGCAAAGCGAGTCCGAAGCAGAGAGAATGAGCGTAGCAAATCCGATGTGATGAGAAAAAGTTCCGAGGTACCCCGTACCTGATTTTTTTTCAATTCCAATAACAAACATTATACATAATACATATTTATATTAAAAATGGAGTGTAAATGGTTCAATCATCAGTTTATATGATACCATCAGACAGTTGTATTAGTTAGTATATGGTACACCAGACTATGAATGTTGTCCAGACAATTTTCGGATTGAGTGAAACAAATAGGAATTTAAAGAAAGCATTTCGTTTTTTTCTTAAATCATTTCAAAGATCTTGGCAGGATTGATAGGAGGAATCACTCAGTGGTGATACTTTTTGGCGTGGTAGGTACAATTTTAAAATTGTATACTTATTTTAGAATTTAGCTTCAATTAAATTAGTGGTTTAGAACTTAGTTAAATTAGTTTTGCGGTTCTTCATTAAAATTCACTCCTTTTCCAGAAGGTGCGCGCCAGTGGCCGCGCGGGCCACTGTCGTCAAAGGCGTCGTGGATGATTGGAAGGAACTGTTTGGGAATATAGCATTTGGTTAAAAGGTTTTGGATGGGAATATTATTTCTAATGAAAGGAGATGTATAGAGAGGAAACAATGTCAGTGACGAACAGAAATTTGAGGTCATTTTGGATGGTTTAATTGGATATGAACCATGTAGCTTGAACTATTTTGCTGTAGACTTTAGATTGCAGGACAGTATAAAAAGGTTTTAAAAAACTGAAGTTATTTTTTTAATGAAATTATTATTGGACAATTTTTATGATTGAAGTCCTCACTTGCATTTTAAGTTACAACTGTACTTAACACCTGGTCTCACGTCACACAGTGGTCGAATAGATGCAATCAAATTGTGTATTATACTATGTCGTAAAATTATCAGCAATAATCCAACCATTGATAATTTTTTTTTGAAATCATGGTAGATCCTATATTAAAAAAAATAAATTATCAATAAATTAATTCTTATTTATACAGGTGTTTTAAAAACTGTCAGGAAAAAAACTGGTTAAGATATTCGTAGTTCCAAAGAAGATACATTTTGTTAAAAATTTGCTGAAACGTTTGATTACAATTTAGTAACATTAACAAAACAAATCTAGCTCAATAAAAAAAAAAGTTTTATAAATAATTTCAAAACATTTCATTCTTAAATATTAATTTAAATATAAAATTCTCAGTAAAGAATTCCATGTTACATCTCAACTTTTTAAATTTGAATAAAAAGTTGTAAGATTTCTTTCTTATTATTTAATGATTTTCATCTTCTCTCCAACTTCTTTTAATCTCAACATTCTCCTTTTTTCTTTTATGAACCTTGCGTTTCTCAAGTGAGTTGATCTTTGTAATATTGCTTTTTCCGTTTCAATCATTTCTATTTTTTGTGTATTTATGTTTGCCTTTTTACAATACTCCTACAATAGACACCCTGATATATTTCTCCCAAAAAATAACAATAAAATAAAATAAAAAAAAGTACGGGGTACTTCAGTTCTTTTCCTTACAACTTCGGACTTGCTTCTCGTTCTTCAATGTCTCCTATTACTGTAGACGAGCGAATCAACTTCGAAGACGTGCAAAAGTATTATTATCCGTTGTAGGTATTCTTAAGACCTTCTGAGTGATATTCATAAGGCTGTTTGTACATGTGTGTATATTTTTTAAATGTGAAAAATCAATTGAGTTGAAATTACTACTAGTATAATTCATTTATGTAATAAATAGCATACCTTTGAGGTTTAATACGGACTAGTAATCGGTAATATATATATAATATATATATATTTATATATTATATTATATAATAGTATATAGTATATATATATATATAATAGTATATAATGTATATATATATATGTATATATATATATATATATTATAGTTATTAAGTATATAGTTATAATATATATATATATAGTAGCTATAGGATATTATATACTTAAATTATTGAAGAAATATAGTAGATGGCATTTAAGAAAACTTACAAATAAGAAACGTAAACGTTTCGAACTGTTTTAAGTTCTTCCACAGACGAAGAGAGGAGATATATATATATAATTCATGTGTGGTGTGTGTGTGTGTAAGGAAAAGCAAAACGAGTACTAAAGAAGTGTGTGCATGCCAGTAGTAAAAATGGTAATTTTTATACATTCTGAGGGAAAAGCGAAGCGATCAAGAAGTAGCAAGGATAAGCGGAGCAAATCTGTTGTGGTTATGAAAAGTTCAAAATGTACCTGATTTTATTTGTATACCTTTTGTTTAGACTTAATAATGCCTTAATTGATGGGTGCTCCCTTCAATCAAGGCATTATTGTTCCTATCAATCATACCAAACTTCGTTTCGCTAAACAAAGTTTCGTACGATTGTTAGGTGGTTTTTTGTATTATTGGCTGAAGTGCCAATTTTTAACAGAAATACATTGCTATTATTTGTATAATGCTTTTTTGTTCTTGGAAATGTATTTGAACGGCTATTCGCGTAAAACTGTTGGAAGCTTGTGTTAAGCCTTGCTATAAAATCATGAATATTTGTTATCCTAATAATTGTGAGGTCGAGCGTAGTGAGACCAAAGCAATATCACGATGAGCTTTGGAAATTATAAAATTATAAATTATTATGGAAATTCGGGAGTGACGCGAGTCCAAAGTCAAAACACTCTAGATTTTGGATTAATATTTTATTCTGAAGTGAAGCGTAGAGATATAGAAGTACTACAACCTCAAGTTTTGCATAATCATGAGAATTTGTGGACGAGCAAAGTGAATCCGAAGATATTAAGAAAAAGTATAGAAAGGTATAAAAATATTAATGATTATTTTTTAATTATACTTATAATATCCAATAACTTCATATTAGAACACTAATGCATCTTCATCCTAGTAATAATTAATTAAGGTAATTAATAATTAATTTTGATTTCTTTGGTTGAATTTTATTTCAAACCACAAAACAAAACTTAAAATTTATTAAACTATTATTTAAAAGAAATAGGATGTTGGTTACAAAAAATAGAACAATAAACTCTTGTTGAAAGATTCAGATTTTTTCTCTCTTCTACAGAGTTAAAATAAAATGCGGTAAAATGAGGATAATAAAGATGAATGTTTTCATATTATCACGGGGTGAGTTATGTTTTGGATACATAATGAACCGGAGTCACGGACTATACTTCGTGAGAGATAAAAATTATCCCTTGTTTATCGTTAAAATAACATGGGAGAGTTGGTTAATCCTCATCGGGTGTTTTTTTTAGTGATAGGGTTTCGGTTTTTTTACAAAGAGCCTCTAGAGATATTTTATGAACACGAAGAGATTATTCCTATTCGTAAAAGAGACACGGATACGGTAGGTTTCCTTCCTTCCATTCAGCGAGAGTTTCTTAGTCCTAGAAAATTTTAAAGGCGTCTTTCGGATTATAAGAGATGTGAGTTGGGAGTTCCGACCCGTACTTCCTGCGAAGGAAACAAAAATCAATATGATCCTCTAACACTGAGATACAGATTCAATCCATATTACACCATCCATCATATAATGGTTAAAATACACTATGTCATTGGTACCACTCTTCTCTATTACTCTTCTATCCCTGTTTCTCTTATTATTTTCTCTGTAGACGTTCTTATCCTTTCATCGTCACTATATTTTCATTAACTTTCCATTGCTTAATATAGACGCGTATGCATGTTTGACTTAAAACATTTATCCATGCCAACGTAAACTTGATTGTTCGTTCGATACGTTTTGTTTTCTTTAGAATATACATTTTTTGAATTTTTTATTCCCTGTTATTTATAGTATAAACTCAATATTTAACTTATCAACAAAAAATATTATAATTACTTTTGTATTGATGTATTATATTGTTTTATACAGATTGAAGTTTAGTTAATACATTACTAGCACTTATACCACTTTGCTAAAGCTATTAAATGTAATTAATCTGGTTTTATATTACCTTTGTTTTAATTAAGTAATTATAGAGAGAAAATTTTAGGTGAATTTTACATGAAAAGTTTCAAGATATTGTATAAGGATATAAGTAGCTGTTTGAGAGAACTCTTATTCAATATTGATTAGTCTGTCAAATACAGCGATCCTTTTTACACAGACATCTACCATCGAAAAAATATTTCAAAAATATTGCTTCTCGTTTTGTCTTTTCTGAAAAAGAAAATAAATCTGTTCTTAATTGAAAACGTAACTGCGTAAATCATAATGAAAACGTCTAACGATTCCAGTTTTTATTTTTTTAAATTAAAAAAATAACAAATAAATTGTTATTTAGTAGCAATATAAAAGGAAACATCACATTCAGTGCAGTCTAACATACGTTATTTTTATTAATTAATTTAATAAAAATAACGTATGTTAGACTGCACTGAATGTGATGTTTCCTTTTATATTGCTACTAAATAACAATTTATTTGTTATTTTTTTTTAATTTAAAAAAAAAAAAAAAAAAAAAAAAAAATTATTAATTAATTTAAAAAATAATATTCTGGAATATGGAAGGTTTTAGTAAATTAAATCGTTTTAAATAAATTTGAAAAGAATTTCTCTCATCTTGTGACATAATTTGTTTTTCTGAAACATGGTCTGAAAAATTGCCTACTTTAAAGCATTTTTTATCAGATTTTAAACTTCACGAATCATTGTTTTCTCCTGCCATTAGAACTAGCACTAAGGGCAGGGCTAGTGGTGGTTGTTAATTTTGACAAAAAATAAATTCAATGCTCAGATATTAAATAAATCACAATTTTGGATCATCTTTAAATTAGAAACAAATATTCATACAATAATTATTGTATCTCTGTATTTAAAACCAAACATTAATGTTACTCAAAGCCTTGATGAACTAAATCTCATCATTATGGATATTTTACAAACTAACGATTCAGCTAAATTAATTATAGGAGGTGACATGAATGCCAAACTTGGTTCTCTCAATAATAATATAGATCCTGATATTTTAGAGGGTAGTATATTTAACCCCATAAGAACGACCATTGACTCTCGTCAAGACAATAGAGGTTTGGAAATTTGTGATTTTCATGAATCTTTTAGGCCTAATAGTGGCCAATGGTAGAGCTCCCTTAGATTGCCCAGCTCAGTATACATATTATCCAACAAGGGAGTCTCTATCATTGACTACGTCTGGTTTTCTAGTTCTTGTCTACCATTCATTAGCTCATTTGAAATATCATCTGAATTAACTCGTCAGATCACTTCCCTTGCCTCATTGATATGTCTGATGGATTTACAACTAATGAAAGCTCTGAAAACAATTACGCTAATCAGTCCACAACCATATATAAATGGTCTGAATTAAATCGTTCTTTATATCATAACTTTTTAAACGACACCTCTGGTGAGTTAAATATACTACCAAAAGAACCAAACGTCATAAATCAATTTATTGTTGAAAAAATTAAGTGTGCTGCCACTTCTTTAGAAATGGCAAAGGTTGTTACTCCTAAAAGAAAACTGCAAAAAACATATTAAAGAGAATCCTTGGTTCACAACTGAATGTTACGAGCTCAAGCAAAAATTTAAAAAGCAATTAAGAAGATGTAGAAACAGAAATTTCAACACCAAAATGAAATAGACTTGTATTTAAAATTTCAGAATGAATATAAAACCTAATAAAAAAATCTAAAAACTCAATATGAAAAAGCGCTTATTAGTACTCTCTCTAACACAAAAGAATCTAAAGCTTTTTGGCAAACTATCAAAATATTTTACCCAAGACCTCAAAATGATAGTAACCTTTCAGTAAATGACTGGTACAGGTTCCTTTGCTCCTTATATCAGCCAAGACCTAACTTTGAAATAGAACTGGTTGCAAATAATCCTGCTCAAAACAATCTTGATAGTGAAATCAATATGAAAGAGCTTCTGGATTCACTTAAAAATGTAAAGACAACAAAGCCCTGGACCCGATGGCTTGTCCTATGAGTTCTATTCACGATTACCTGAGTCTTTTTTAGAATGTTTGCTTGAGCTCTTTAACATTTTTACACCCAAGGAATAATTCCCGATTCATGGCCCTGCATTCTCCTAATTATGTTACATAAAAAAGGCAACAAAAATGACTGCAATAACTACAGGGGTATAGCACTGCTTAATTGTATTGAGAAGTTATTTACTACCATTTACTTGATAGAATATCTAAATGGGCTGAAGAAAATAAACTAATCCCTGAGGAGCAGGCTGGCTTCAGACCAGGAAGAGGCTGTATTGACAATGTTTTTGTGCTAACTTCAGTCATAAACTATAATTTAATAAAAGGCGCATCATATATTATCGTAATTTTTATTGATTTCTGCAAAGCCTTTGACTCGATTGTGCATGGTCTATTATGGTCCAAGATGTTAACACTTGGCTTAAGCCCAAAAATTATACGTATCTTAATGGACCTGTACAGTCGGGCCAGGGTGTCTGTGAAGGTCGGAAATAGAGTCTCTGAACAGGTTGACGTCACAGAAGGCTTATTACAGGGTGAGCCCCTGTCAGCAATTCTTTTTAGCTTATTCATTGCTGACATTTTAACATATTTTAAATCTAAAGGCTATTCGGGAATAAGACTGTCACGTGTTAAAAAATTGTTGATGTTGCTGTACTGTGATGACATTGCAATACTTTGCTCTTGCTGGTCAGAAGCCCAGGAAATCTTAGATATATTGCTCAGAAAATGGCTTGAGACTTAACACTGAGAAAACCAAAGCTGTTGTGTTTTCGCGCTCAACTAAACAGAAAAAACTTCGCTCGTTGACTTATGAGGGCAAAAAGATTGACTATGTGAAAGTTTTCACTTACCTAGGGGTGCCTATTGCTTCATCTGGAAAATTTTATCAAGCAAAAATGCATTTTACATCAAAAAGCAATTTGGCCTTAGCTAAAGTTCGTGACATCCTAATTAGAAGCAAATCCGACTCCTGGGCAACTAAAATCACGCTTTTTAATGCGTGATGACAGTATAATGCTTCCTTAAACTGTGGAGAAATTTGGGCATCTAGGTATTGTTCTGACATGGAAACAATACAATCAAAATTCATTAAACACATATTTCATTGGCCTCGTTCAACTCCTCATTACATAATACGGCTCGAAACTGGATTGCAACATTTAGAATGTAAAATATTCAAGGTATGGTTCGCTGGTGGCAAAAAGTTATCACCATGCATCCAGATAGATTGCCACATCAAGTACTTTCCACTCTAATAGAACTTGATTCTAGTCGCCAAAATGATATTGATTTGAATTGGGCCTCTCAATTTAAATCAATGTTATCCACTATAGGAGCTACAGATGCTTTTACCCTCAACAATTCTCTTTTTGAACCACAAATTAACAGCCTCTTAGTCACTCACAGTAACAACCTATTTAGTTTAGACATTGAAAGAGCTTGCAATAGTAATTACAACAATAATTATAGACATATATCAACATTTTCTCCACTTGGAGAAAATTATCTTAAGCTCAGACTAAATATCCATAAACTAAGGTTAGTAAGTCAACTGCGAATTAACAACTCGAATGTATGCCAAATTTATATCCACAGCAAAAAATATTTATTTGATACAAATAAATGTGTATATCATGCCACACCCAACCAGATTCTCTGTTCCACTTCCTTTTCAGTGTAATAGTCATCAAGCCACTAGATCTAAGTATCTCAATAATTATGAACACGACATTTGTTGGCTGCTAAATAATTTAAGCATAGAAACCATTAATTCAGTTTATTTCTATATGCTGGAGAGTTTGGCAGAAAGACATACGGAATAATTAATCTACCCTTCCATATATCCATGTATTTATTATTTTTTTTAAGTTTATTCAAGTTATTCTTTATTTATTTTATTTTGTTTCTCATATAAGGATGATTTATTTAAAATTTTATAAACAAGAAATTATATTTTTTTATACAAACCCCCTTTGTAAAAAGACACTTGTCTATATACAAATAAATATATTATTATTATTATTATTATTATTTTATTAATTAATTAATGTGGCGGACACCATAGACTTTGCGCACTACCTGCTGTGTTTGAAAGTGAAGTCATTTCATTTTGCTATACATTAAAAGTACCCGCAAAATCCTTATAAAACATGGCTCTCGGCTAAATTCGCTGAAACTTTGCATAAATACTAAACTTAACATGCTGATCAAAAGTGTCAATGGGCACAATGCTCTTTCTTCAAACCTTAGCCTTGTAAGGACCCTTAAACTCACCCCATCAGGGTAATGCTTTTATGAAAAAAGGCTCTCGGTCAAATTCGCTGAAACTTTGCTTAAATACTAAACTTAACATGCTGATCAAAAGTTAATGGCCCACAACGCTCTATCTTCAACCCTTAGCCTTTTAAGGACCCTTGAACTTACCCCATCAGGGTAATGGTTATGAAAAATGGCTCTCGGTCAAATTCGCTGAAACTTTGTATAAATACTAAACTTAACATGCTGATCAGAAGTGTCAATGGGCACAACGCTCTATCTTCATCATTTAGCCTTGTAAGGTCCCTTACATTAACAATATCAGTGTATATCCAAACTGGCTCTGGGCTGATGGGGTGAGTTTAAGGGTCCTTACAAGACTAAGGGTTGAAGATAAAGCGTTGTGCCCATTGACACTTTTGATCAGCATGTTAAGTTTAGTATTTATGCAAAGTTTCAGCGAATTTAGCCGAGAGCCATTTTTCATAAGGATTACCCTGATGGGTAATCCTTATGATCGTAATTACTTACGAAGACAGTGCAACGTTAACAATAGTAACAATATTGGTCTCCCCAAAATATGCAGATAAATAAAGAAAATTCTTTCTTATAATTGACTCAAATGCTATACTTAAATGTTTTAAATAATCGCACTCTTGGAATGATTCCAGTATTTGATCATCTTTATAATACCTTCCAAAAAATGATATAAATAGGTTGACTCCGAGTGTGACTAATAACTATATACTGTTCTAAGACAAAAATACCTGTACGAACATTAAATGTCACGACTTAACTCAGTTCATTCATATCTATAATCATATTCGAAAATTTGAAACTAACTGCATACATTTATAAGTTTGTATATGGCACTTAAGCCAGTCGTATTTAAGTTTACTTTAAACATTTCATCAAAAATTCACTTAAAGAAATGTTTACCTAAATTTAATAAAAATAAATTAATTTGATAAATTCTTATCTTTGAACGAAATATTCCCGCCATTCAAAATTTTAAGTTAATTACACAATTTTTATCATTTGAAGAATTCTTTTAAGTTAGACTTTAGTTTGTTTCTATACCATCCTTTATTAAACCATCTCACTCATATTTTTACTTCTGCGTTACTTTTTTGGGTTATTATACAACGTATAATTGACTTTTGCTAAAAGATTATTAGGTCTTGAGTCATTCTTCAAAATTTATTTGCTATCTTTAGTTTATAAGATATGAAGACTTAAAGTTTGACGCTTTTCACAATCACTCATTTATCATAATTCTAAGGTATTTCCAGAAATGATATACATTTAAAATTTGTTATAAATTATACATATAAAATGTAAAACTCATCAAAAATTATAAAAACGTAATAATTTACTTTTAGTTAATATGCACTAAGTTAAGACGAAGTAGAAACGAAGCTAACAGTACTCAAATTTCAAGAATATATTAAAAACTGTTGGATGCTAGCGCTATCTAGTTTCAGAACTTAAAAGCTAAGAATATTGAGGGATTGTCTAATCAGCAATTTTTCCTCAATCGATACGATATAAATAAAGTAAAGTACATTAATTATTAAAGTTAACTATTAGCGTTACCTAGTATAAAACATCAAAACTAAAATTTCTAAGGCCCGTATTCAAAGACATCTTCCTAACATTTTCCTTGTTGTTCCTTAAGGAGAATGTTAGGAAAATGTTAGGAAAATGTTAGGAAAATGTTAGGAAGATGTCTTTGAATACGGGCCTAAGAGTCGTATTTTGACAGGAGTTAAAAAAAGCAAAGAAAACAACCTAAGAATTTTAAAGCTAACTTACAAAAAGTAATGAAAGTCCGAACAAAAAGGTAGCTTAAATAGAATTGAGATCTTATATTTAGCCAATGCTTACCAGCCCAATTTTTTCGATGAATTTACTTTCTGACTTGACTAGTTTGCAATGAACGCTAAAATGTATGATAATATGGTCGTTTTATTTAATATATATGCGACATACAAGTTAAATAGAACTTAAATAGCAAAATACCGGTGCTTACATACCATAATACCTTGCGATGCGCACTGGCCAAATCAGGAATTAAAAAACATCAAAACAGTATGCTGAGGCTCGCGTAAAAAAAAATCTGAATTTTTTTCACTCTAAACTTGGCTTTTTCACTAGGTATTTGGTAGGATTTTTTTTAAGAAAAACGTTAGTTTATGAAAAACATGTAAAAACTTACTTTATGTTAAAAAGTATAGAATGTAAAATAAATTTCAAAAGTTTGTTTGTTAAAAACATCGATCCGTTAATTAATGTAAGTTTTATCTTAAAATTAAAGAGAAGATAACGTGTATTACAAAACTGGTTTGCCGGTGTTAAAAGCTTATAATCTGTGTAACGAAAAGCATTGAAGTGGAAGCGCTTTTGCCGCAGATAGTTTTAGCCACCTAGAAGTTTACTTGTGTAAGTTATTGTACAATACATTATAGATTGGGGTAGGGATTCTATACCTTGCTTTCCTTCCTTCAACTAAACAATCGATATTTCCTATAATTTCCACTGAACCTACCTTTTCCTATCTTTTCCTTTCAATTATTAAACATAGATATCCTGTCTAAGGGTTTCAATCTAATCTTTCTAAGACTTTAAACACAATATCATACGAGCTTGAGTATAATTTATCAAAAATATAATTAGGACATAAAGGCAAAGGAACGCGAACAGGTTTAAGAAGGGCCTAGCTCTGAGGTTTATAAAATCATACATGCAAATGAAATATTGCCGTCGTTATATAATTATATATTAATCTCCGAGTTCACGCCCTAATTTACTATCTATATTATTTACACTAAAAGAGTTTCTTTTTCCTCGCCAAAAAAGTCAAAAATTTAGGATTTATTAATAATTATCAACAAAAAAATACTTTAAGTCAACTGCAAATCCATTGGAGGTAGCAATTTTGGCAAATCTCACCTTCTAGCTGTCACGTTAGTTAAAAACTTGTTAAGTTTAAAACAACAAATTTATTTTCACAACGCCGATTGGAGTTTTAGAAGATTTGATTAACGTTGATTCAGCCTTGCATTATTTTATCTACATATCTTAGTCTTCTTGGTATTGCCAACTTAATCAAACAGATACCTGCTGAGATTTGATGAATATCACCTTTCATAAGTAAAAGTTATGGATAGTTCTAGTACTATAAGACGAAATTATTTGCAAAAGAGATAAGTATTGCTCTAACATAACATTAAACAAACTGACGTGTTACTCTAACATGAACAAACTTTACGGTATATACAACACTAAGGCCCGTATTCACAAACTCGTTTAACCTAAACTTGTTTCAATCAATCTAAAGTTTAAACTTTCGTCGATGTTCACGAAGCAGGATTAATCTCGTCTAAGCTAATCGAAATATCTTGCTTCAAATCGATTTAATCTAGATTTTTGTGTTGTTATCTTAGCGACACTGACTGTTATCTCTTTCTTTTGTATTCATAAGAAATGTTTCATTCTATCCCCTTCTAAATACATTTTTGAGTAGTTAGATTTTTCACAATCTAAAATACAATTGTTTATAAAACATGTATAGGTCCCTAATTAAAGTAAAATGTTATACATTTAGATTAATAATTCCCAAAAAAAACATTACGTATGCATCAAACTGTTGTTTACGCACAAAATTACATCTTTTACATAACTCCAACTTCCCCTTAAACCCCAAGGTTTCAGTTAATCTCTAGTTGGTTTAAGGTAATCTCTTTCGCAGTTAAACTATATCGGTAAATATCATTGTAGGTTTTACAGCCATATAAACAAATAATAACAGAGGTTGTTTAAACTAATTTTAGATTGCCAATCCTAGTATAAACTAGAGTGGAAACTACATCTTTGTAAACCCCAGGTTAAACTATACGATAGCGAATCCAGGCTTTAGCAGGTTTAAACACAGCCAAAAAGGATGGATAGCACAAAATTTCGCACAAATTTACTCAAATTTCTGTGAATTATATATATCATGTATTAGAACGTTTTGAGTTAATAAAGAGGAAGAAGTCTCTCCCAAAATATATTTTTATTTTTAGCAAAAAAAAAGTGAGTCTATTGATATCTGATCTGTAAGACCCATCTATCACCCTCTTCTTTATTCAACGGCTAGCACTGATGATGGACCTCTTGTTAGGTTGAAAGCGCTTTGCTAAATAGAAATAAAGTTTTGTGGAGAGACTTCTTCTTCTCTTATTAAGCTGAACTCCATTAACGCTCACCTTAGTTCTTTTTTTTGAGTTAATCATATTGTTTCTGTTCTCCAAGTAACTTCAGAAAAATAATAAAGTAAAAATCAAAAATAAAACAAAGCAATATGCCAGACTAAAATTATAAATTTTAAGCAAACTGAATATTTAAAGAAATAAATCTTTAGTTGCTGTAATAGATCTATTAGAGATTATGGGTTATATTTATAAACATTTATTGTTAGCTCTTGAATAGTGCTCTTCATTAAGGTGGTAGATTGAAGATACTGCTATCTTTAGCTATCTGAAACCTTTTTATAAAACAATCGATATTCCTTTAATTTCAAAAAACCCTTATCTCTTTCAATTATTAAACACAGCCTTATCCTGCTTTTAAAATCTTAAGCCTCGATTTTCTTTTATTACTTTTTATCCCTTCTTCTTTCTTTTTTCCCTTAAGAAATATACTCATTTACATGGATATTATTATCAGTAATAACGATAATAGTAAGAGAAGCTAAAAATTTCTTGGTTACCAAAACCTTACTTCATTAAACCTAACCTTTATTTTCTTTAAGGAAATTTTTGAAGGTAAACAAATTAGTATTTCTTTATCCAAGAAAATAGCCTTCTCTTATAATATTTTACTTTTTTAGTAAAATATTCATTACATTTTTTTTAAATTACTCTATTTATAACAACAAATATTGTTTAAATTTACCATTTTTGACTGCTGATATGTTGCAGTTTTTGTTGATCTTTAAAGATTTTTTAATCATACTAAATTAGTAAACCTTAGTTTTGTTAAGCTATGATATAGCATAAAGTTATGGTCTAGTTATTTATTGCTTAAACAAAACCACTTAGTTTGACATCAAACTTAGTGCACTATTTATCAACTGTGGACTGCATCCCATATCCATACTTTTAAGAATAAAATACATGGTATTTAAGAATAATTTTGAAATTAGAAACTACCCGAGTTGTAATCAATAATACGTAAAATATCTCAAGTCAGGTCCCAGTGACTAAAATTATGAACTACTAAAACAAAATATCGATCATGACTCCTTCATCCCATCATACAAAAAGTAAAAAAATAAATAAATTTAACCTCACAATAAATGCCAAAATATTTAGGAGGTAAAAATCGACCCAAACCAAAATAAGTTGAGTTATTGTAATTACAATTTTTAAATACAATGTTATTTTATATGCTTACGACAAAAAATAGTCCCTGTGACGAATCTATGTATGAATCATGAAAAAAGCTGATTTAAGCAGTGTGATAAAGTCGAATTAAATACAAAAAACTTCGCGAGGGCAAAACATATATGCATCTGTTTTAATCGAATCTAGGAAAAAAAGTACACGGGAAAACACAGGAAAAAGTACTGGAAAATACTCGGACAAAACACACGGGAAAAAATCATTTGAAAAAAATACAGGCCAAAAAATACACGAGGACAATTTGCAGAGAAAACAAAAATACGGTGAAACAAGTTTGCAAAATAAGCATACACCTTAAACTTGCTAACAATTTACTGGATATTTAAATTAGATTAGATTTTGATTATTTATATTAGAACTTTTCCTCGTCACATCGAATTCGCTACGCTCACGAAAGTTAGGCGACATTGAGCGTGAGCATTGCTGTATGAGTAACCACTGAGAAGGTATTATCTATGTGAAGACGAGCGTTGCGAGTCCGATGTAGCCAGGATGAGCGTAGCAAATCCGATGTGAAAAGTTCCGAGGTATCCCGTACTCGATTTTTAGATTAATCTACAATCCAGAAAATTATTAGCATAACAAATTACGGTGTACTTTTTCTGAATAATTGTTTATCCTTATTTGTCCTCTTGTAATTTTTTTCTCTGCACTTTTTTCCATGTACTTTTTTCCCTGAACTTTTTCCATTGTACTTTTTTCATGTAGTTTTTTTCCGTGTGATTTTTTTCCCTGTATTTTTTCATTTGTACTACTATTTTTTCTACTTTTTTCCTGTATATTTCCGTGTAATTTTTTTTTCCGGATACGTAATTTATATATATAGTATCATATTAATTCATATTTAGATATGATTCCATCATATTGATTATGATAGTATATATGAAACTTATTATATTTACTATCATATATTGTTAGATATATAGTATCATATTTAATCATAAATTTCCCATAGTGCATCTTTTGGAAGAAATAATCACATACTTTTGGAAGCATAAGACTAATAATAGTATGAATTCGACAAATAAATTAAAATTTCACTTATTTATCTATATTGTCAGTTGTCTATTGTATTTCAATTATCAGTTGAAATTATCAGAATTATGAGAAGGGTAGATGTAATTACCTTTACATCATTGATGAACCAGGAGAGTATAGGGGGTGGCTTAGATCTAGCTGATGTACAATTCCCTGTTATATAATCTCCGATAGAGTATGTTGGAGAAACACCTGTGATTACTGGTTCTCCATCTGGGAATGCTGTAACAGAAATAAGGGTATTTTATTGTTAACTTTATTTCATAACACGTGTGAGAATATATTACTTATGTAATATAATAAAATAAGTATATATAATATATTATATATATATATATATATATATATATATATTATATATATATATATATATATATTATATATTTATATATATAAAGTAATAAAAATTTCTGTATAAAAACATTTTTTTAAAACGGTTAGTTATAGTTTGACTCTTTGATGTAAACTAATATCATATGGACACATAATTTAAAAAAAAATAAGAATCTAACCGTTTTTGGGAAACGCTCTTTTATAATAAAACTACAAGACCTCACCCCTCTCACAAACAATATAAAGGACTTTTCTCAAGCTAATGAGCCAGCAGTAGATACGACACCTTTTGCCTTGTAGGCAAGAAATGTTTCAAATGTAGTGAGAAGTTGTTGAGGTTGTGATGGCTACTACCTCAGACCAGCCCTAGCAATCAGTATAACACTAGTTATGCCTTATTCGCACCAGGCGCTCCTCCTAAAATACCTAGTTAACCCATCCATATTTCTCCTACCACCAATAAAATATATTGTGCTATACTTTTAAACCTTACTTAATGCATTTTTCCTTAAAATTGAACCCCTTTTTACAGCCCTCACAACATTAATCACTGTTCTTACTTCTCTTCTACCCGGCCAGTTAGCGCTATTACCTCTTTACACAAATTCAAGAAATCATACCAATCATGGTGTATATTACCAATCTTAATATACACCTTGCCTAATCATTGGCCCAAAAAAGTTGTGAAATAAACTTCTCTATCTCGCCTAGTTATGTTTGCAGTTTCTACTGACATGTCAGTTAAATTTAGAGATAATTATCTGCTTTACCTCCTTAGTAGTGATCCCAAGCGAGAACTTTTCAGTTCTTCTACAACTATTGGGCGATTTAGGAGTGTTTGCGGATATTTGTCGTGATGGATATCAGTGGCTGTGATGGTATATGATGTGGTTTTATTGCTACAATTTGTCAATTATAGTTATCTCGGCCAAAGATATAAAATAAATTTATGTACCAAACAACTACCTTTCATAAGATGCAATAACTTAACTTTAATTCACTCTGCTGGCACACTGGAAAAGTAAAAGAAGCTGATGATACATCTGAGACTGTTATAATCGTAGTCAATTTGTTTCCATTACCACAATTAAATTATTTTATCATCCACGCGATGACTTGGCGGGTCTATTATCGGACCACTTGGATGGATATTTTACCAATCAAATTGTTTTGGTAAGATTTATTAAATATTTATAATGATCGTAAGGAGAAGAATGGGTGACCCCTAGTTAACTTTAATAATTTTGCACTTCTACATTTTATGTATAATGTAATATTGATCTATATTAACTATTATACGTATAGACACTTTCTTGTAAACACTCTATCTTTCGAACGGATTAATATTTTTTAACCAAACTTGGTACAAAAATCAACCTTCGGGAGGACACGAACCCTATTGAAAACCAGGTTTTTGTGACGTCATTAACCCGGTTTGCTGATCAGCGAAATTTTCAAAAAATCGGCAAAATTCAGGTAATATTTTTTGCCGCAAAAAAGGTCAATTTTATTTTTTTGAGACGCTGAATCGAATGAAACCGGTCCAAAGTCGATACGACACTAATAGTGACCTAAAAATCGAAAACCATTCTAAATGCCCGAAAACCAAAATTTAGGTCGATAAAAAATAAATTTCGAGTAGGTGTCGTTTTCAATGTAATTTTGGGCGCGGAATCGAATGAAACCAGTCCGAAGTCGATACGACCACTTAAGTTACCAAAAAGTCGAAAAAACACAAAAAATTATAGAAACCAAACTTACGGTCGTTGAAAATTAAATTTCGAGTAGGGTGTCGTTTTCTAGTTTTTGGGCCTCTGAGATGAATGCCTGTCCGGAGTCAATACAACCACTCAAACTCAGGTACCTGGTTCACATCCTGGAAGGTCGATCATTTTTTCGTTTTTTTCTAATATAAGTTTACAACTAGAATAATTCTGGCGCGTGGTCCGCATCGGCGATTTCCTTTGATGCGTGTTTCCGTGCTTTTATATAAGTTTACAACTACTAAATAAATAATTCCGGCGCGGTGGTCCGCTGTCGGGCGAATTTCATTTAGAATACGTGTTTCCGTGCTAAACAACCATTTTCTTGCTTATGCAAGAACCATGCCCATTGCGTGGTTCCGGTTCATGCTTTAGACTTAAGCAGTTACTCAATTGTCAAGCACTGCTCGTAACTCATTGTCTGTATTTTCCAAAGGAAATGCGCTAAAACCTTTAAAGATAACTGACTAAGCTTAAAGATAAGTAACTAAGCTTTAAATAGTGCAAATAATAGTGCGTACTTCTAATTTTAGAGGCATAGTTTTGTGCAACCAACTGGATAGTTATGCGCATTTCCTTTGGAAAATACAGACAAAATGAGTTATGCTTGACAATTGAGTAACTGCTTAGGTTCTAAAGCATGAAACCGGAACCACGCAACGGGCATGGTTTTGCATAAGCAAGAAAATGGTTGTTTAGCACGGAAACACGTATCTAAATGAAATTCGCCGACAGCGGACCACCGCGCGGAATTATTTATTTAGTAGTTGTAAACTTATATAAGAAGCACGGAAACACGCATCAAAAGGAAATTCGCCCGACATTGCGGACCACCGCGCCAGAATTATTTTGTATTTATAAATTTTATATTATATTATTTATATTTTGAAAAATGTTATAATATTAAAAATAAAAGATTATTATTATTGTTTATTTAATTACCTACAGTTTTTATTATAGGTTCTATTTTTAATTGCAAATCATATGTTTAAATTTTAAACTAAAGAATAAAGATTAACATTAACAACCACAAGTCTGATGTAGTCATGTAAACTTCAATTTAGAATGTGAGGAGCTTTTATAAAAGAAAGAGTTTTATATCTTAAATCTGGGTACGGAGTACCTCGGAACTTTTCCTCATCACATCTGATTCGCTACGCTCGTCCTCCCTGACTCGGATCCTACGCTCATCCAGCTTCGACACGTTTCGCTCGTCTCAGTTATACGATTTGCTAAATTTATACTGCAACATGTTTTTAGACTCGCTTCGCTTGTCCTCTGATAAGTAATGCATCCGTATCATCTCAGCGATCACCCATACAGCGTAACCACGTATAATGATGCTTAACTTTTATGACCCTACACATAAACCATAGATATACTTGTCATTGTCTGCCTCCGTGGCCGTGATCGTAAAGGCGTTCGATTCTCGGCACCGAGGTCGCGGGGTCGCAGCACGGGCTTGCTCTAAGATTTTATGAATAGTAATTTGTAATTAAAAGATTTCGCCAACTTTAATTAATTTTTAGAGTGTATGTAGTAGACTACCCACCTGAGGTGGTTTCCGCAGGGTGAAATCCCTGATAGGCCGTAGGCCCAAAACGGGCATTTATTTTTATACGTGTATATTAAAACGAAACTTAATCCTTATCACTTAAACTTAGTACGTAAACATTTATACTGACTTCAAACTCAATTAATTATTTTTCCATTTAAAATTTTTTGGAAATGTACACAAACCATTTGATAAATTTTAACTAATGCTGACAATGAGATGAAACTTAGCATATATTAGTCTTTAATACAACCACATGCATGCTAAATCTAATTGGATTGCATAATTTATTCGAGTTTTATGATTTTTCGGAAATGTTCGCTGTCATTTATTGCGGGTTCATGACGTCATCAAAAACTATTTCTCGAATAGCACAACTACAGCGGTAGACTGATTTTAGTACGATGTTTTAACTCTCTAGCAAGAATACAATTAAAGTTACGATAGTATCTGACACTCACACACACACACATACAGACAGACATAAAATCAACATACAGACACACTTTGCAAAAACCACTCAGGAGGTCTTTAAAACACCTGAAACTGATAATTCCGATTTCACCTGGATCCAGGATTTTTTTTTTGCAAACACAATACTTTTCTTATATACCTACGGTATAATTCAGGAAAAGTAAAAATTAGATGAGAATAAAGAACTATGAAGCCATGTACTGTGATAGAAGTTAATCTTTTTCAATAGAGTCCCTTCTTTTATTTAAAAAAAATATAAGGAAGTATATAAAGTTAGAGTTTATTTTACAACGCAATAATAATACACTTTCCTGTAAAATACTAAACTTACTCCTTCATTTCCAGTATTATTTGTAAGTTTGAGAAAAACTTTTTCTTGCATTTGCTTTGTAGAGAAAAAAACAAACACTATAATATAGCGTTATTGTAGTCACTGAATTCACTCAGTTACTTTTCTTACACAAAAAGAAGAAAAATACCAAAAAAAGCAACTTTTCAATTGGCATGGCTCAAGAATCATTGTGAATAAAGTTTTCACCTCAAACTCAGTAAACTTTAGAGAAGTTAACCAGTAATGCAAAAGTTTTTCATATTATCAAACCAAAAATAATAACCGTAAAATGTTTTATAAAAAAGTTGGTTAAATGAATGTCTCTTGTATTTAACTTTCTTTTGTTTAAAAATTTAAATTTTAGGGTCCGTTAAAGTACCTTGAAGGATTTATATTGAAACTATAATATAATTATTAAGTTTGACTTTTCCTGAATTACAAACAGTTAAAATGTACAAACGAGTTTTCTTGGTATGTGCATTTTGCAAAAAACTTTTCGTGTACAAAATGCTTTATTATGTAACTGCAACAGTTAATATAACTAACGACAGCCGGATGAATCATAGATTGGTCTCTAAAATATTCTTTTATAGTCCCGAAGCCCAGGGGCAGTTTTCTACGTTATCAGACATGTGAATTTATTCGGTCATACGTTTCACTAAAGACTAAAGTAGTGTAAAAACCACTAGTCTGGTGACTTAACCCGGGGCTGGATAATATGACGAAGAAAGTCTGGCTCTGGTGGGTGGGATTATCCACGTGACAACAGTGATACATTCCGTTGTCACTTAGATAGTTTAGGTGCTTTCTGTTCGGACACATCTGTAACAAGTGCCCGAAAGAACAGACATCTATTCTATTCCTTCGGGCACTTGTTGCTGGTGTGTCCGAACAGAAAGCACTTTAAGTATCTAAGTCACAACGGAAAGTATCACCGTACACTTAGCGTCTTGTAAAAAGCCACTTTTAATCTCTCTGGAGGCTTTTCGTGCTTATAGGTTAGGAAGTACGTTCCCGTTTTCTCTGAGTTTTTACTCTATGAGTACGACGGGAGACCTATATTCTCTTATCAAATCTTTTAGCGCACATAGGTCTCTTTCAATTCATCAATGGAGCAGTTCATGAGGTCTCTATAAGAAGATGACCCTTTGCGCTACTTAAACATTCGTTTAAGCCCAGCAATTTCTTTCATAACTGCAAGCATGGCTGTAGGGTTGCTGTTCTAAGCAATCCCAAAAACAAGTACTAGAGCTAGCCTTTGACATTTTTAAAGCATCACCAGCTAATTTAGCAATAATGGGCCTATTGAGTGCAATTGGACTACATTGGGAAACTACCACTGAAGCGAGAATTATCTTAATATAACAGGCCCACCTTCTACCAGGCACCCAACCCATTGGTATTGCTGCACTAGGCACACAACAGGAGTGGCGACTTAATCCTCCACGACTTACCAAACGAGGGTGGCCGTAGCCTAAGATTAGCAACTCTCTTGGGACAAAGTCTAAAAAAATAAAATAAACTTAAAAATATAAACTAAAAAAATCTTATAACTGTAAAATAAAAATAATGAAGAAAAGAAAAGGTAAATAGAATGAAATAAAAAATGAAGAAATAAAACTAAATAAGTTTCCGTCACTCCTCATTATAAATTACTATTAAAAAAGTCGACTTTTAACTGATAACGATCATCATCAGTGCCACATAACAAACAAAATAAATTGTAAATAGATATAAACAAACATAAAACAAAAGCTAATACATAAAACAAAAGCTACCGGTGAATATATATAAGTAGATCAGTAATCTACCAGTGAGTCTAATGGTACAAACTTGAGTGAAGGACAGGCGCCTTGACTTTAACTTGCACTCACACAGAGTTGCCCCCACAAAGAAGTCGGCTTTGTTATTAATAATTATAATGAGTGGAGAGACAGAAACTTGTTTAGTTTTATTTTCTTCTCATCATAGCACTACACAGCTCAGTCCCATCATTTATATAATAGAATTAAACGCTCCGTGGTCTCGGGTCTCTGATTGGCTATATTATAGCCAATCAGAGATTCATTATCATTGATAAAGCTATACTATCCGCAGATATATCAAAAATTTGAACGCTAAATTAATTATTACTCACGTTAAAAGTAATAATTTTAATAATTGAATTATAATTAAAATTAAATTAAAATAAAGTTTAATTAAATTTTTAATCAAGGAGAGAATATTCATTAAAACGATAAATTTATTTTATACTTAGGTAGACGTTTTTGACGGTTTTGTTTTTAAAAAGGTCAACGACGTTATGAAATTATATTTAACTTCCAAGAAACCCATCGATCAAGTAAAGGAAATGAAAAAAGTAGTCTGTCATATCCATCTAAAAAGGATTTTTTATGTAAAAATAAAAGAAGTAAAATAAACAGATAATGGATAAATATTTATATCCCGTGAATCTAAAACAATAATAATGACTGAGTTGAGGGAGATAAAGAAAGAGAGCATTGGAAGAGCATTGATCCGTGAGGTGAGTTAGTTGTAATTTCTTGTCAGACGTGCTATAACCAGGTTTATTGGCTCTTTTTTTCTATCGTCAAGAAGACTTGGATCCTCAGATTGTTGGACAGGGCTAATATAGTTGGTGCCAATTTTTCCCCTTTTTATACTCCCTTGCCTTAGTTCACTTCCCTAGGGCGTTGTTAACTTGAGACTTAGTTTTTTTTGTCGTTTCTACTTCGGAGTTTAAGAAACCTCCCTTTCTTTCACACTTTTCTTTATATACTAGGTAAGTTTTTACATTACATCGAAATCTCAGCTTAAACGAATTTTATAGCCAGCGAATTACCCTTCTCACATTACCACATAATATTACCTCAAGACTTTAGAGATAATAAAAATGCTGTTCAAAAGATTTTGGTCTTAAAAAAATTGGTTCTTGATAAAATCTGGCTCGGAGGTCCACTACAGGGTTTTCTTTTTAAAAATGTAAAATATCCTTTTAATTGCAAGCTTCCGTATTTTACAATCTATTTATTGCTTAGGGTTTAGGTTTATGCTATATAATCTGAAAATAATAATTTCTACTAGCTAATTATTTTACAATTTTTAAAAGAAATCCAATATAATACCATGTAAATGTAATACAAAACCATGCTCATCATTTTAAAGTTAGATTTTTCGCTCCAATGGAAATCTCAGGCAATCCTTATCGTAAAACGGTTTTTGTACATTTCCTATGAACAGTCTAGGAAAAATGAGTAAATAGTAACAATGTTACTGCTCAAGTTGTAAGGCATAAACCGGATATGTGAGCATAAAATGGAATGTTCAGCACAGAAGCAAACATTCAAATTAACATCCCCCAGTAAGTAGTAGACCTCCGCGTCATAATTATTTTATAGTCATAATATAATTAAATCAATAAAAAAATAGACCTTACCGGTATTGAAACTTCAATATTATATCGATGGCCTCAGTGAAGAACATGTTAAGTCGTCATTTTTGCGAAAATGAGTTATATATTGCATATGATGAAGAATCATAATATCTACATTGTGTCAAAATTTGGCGGTTCTACGATTATTTTTACGCTCAGGAGACCAATTTGAAAATTTAGATATCTCAACTTTTTTAATTTTTTAGATATTTTAACCTACCTGGTTCTTATTTTAAAATGTTTATTTAAAATGCTTTAAAAATATAATTTGGTGAAATCAATTATTTTATTTATACTTCAATTTAGAGCAGTCAAACTTTAAAACTGCTCCCCTGAAAAATTTGTTTCAGACTTAACCTGTTCTTCACTGGGGCCATCGATATATATATATTATATATATATATATATATATATATATATATATATATATAATATATAATAATGCTAAACAAGCGGACCCAATAAAGCCAAAGGTCTGCGAAGGCGAAACCCCATCTTTAGAATTGAGTTAGGGAAGCTTAATTCCATGCTTGACAGCTTGTTTTATATCAGTGTAAAGTTCGATTTAAAATATTAAACCATTAGTTACAGTATTGTTCATACGCTTGTAAACTTTTTATGTAATCGATTTTCTTTTATTATTAAAACGTCTAAAAATTATATAAAAAATATAACAAGATATTTTTGTTTCTATACTTTTTTAATTGGCTTTTTTGTTCCATTTCCAACTTGGTTTTAATAATATTGTGGTTTGATTTTTTAAACCTATTTTTGCGTGATTAAATCAATTTTTTCTTGTTTTAAGTTTTTTTTTATTTCTGAAAGAAAAAGAATCGATTTAAATATTTAATAAGCTAATAGAATAAGGATTCATTTTAGTTTAAAAGAGGGATGGTAACTAGTTATTGAAAATATCTTCGATTTCAACCAAAATACCGCAAAAATAATCTTGCATTTTTCTTTTGAAATCTACAAATTGTAAAACAATTTAAATTTTTGTAGCATAAAGCTAATTGAAGAACTACTGATATTATTTTGGTCCAGAAAATGTTGTCTATTTCCTATAATGTTAAAATCTTGATATAATAAAGATATCTTAGAATTTGAATAAATGTGGTGAATTATAATTTTCTTTTTCGTAATTACTACTATATATTTATGGGAAAAGTATTAGCTTTCATCCACATAATCCTTCATTTAATGGATATTATTCCATTTAGGGGTTTTAGACGTCCTGAGTAGTTTATATGGTAATGTGTGTGTGTGTGTGCATGTTTGGATATATGGGTCACGTATAAAGGTGCATTCAGAATACTGCGGTAGCGATGCGTTCGTCCGTTGCGGACGTAGTGGTCATTGCGATGCGGAAAATGATGGTTCCGCAATTGCCATGCTACGGCCGCAAAAGCCGCTAACGCAGCGCACTCTTGTTCGAATTTCGGAAACAAATAACTTTTAACAAAAAAACAAAAAACTTTGAACTAAAAAAAACTAAAAGAAAAATAAACACTTTAAAAAGACACACCACAAACAAAAATAAAAATAACAATATTGTTTTAATAACAAAATAATATTCAATTTTGATAAACAAAACTCTTTTTAAAATAATAAAGAATAAAAGGACTTGAAGCACATTCTCTTAGGTGTTTGTAACAATCAAATGCTAACCACTAGATCATTCTTGCACACACGCTAGCTGTTTAAGAAAGTCCTATACATTCATTGGTTGGAATTGAGCTGTCACACACGCAACGGACGAAGCATTGCTAAGTATTGTGAAGCACCTTAACTCCCCTTAAGCATGTGTTTGTGCATAAGTAAATTACATAGAAATAAAGTTTAATTTTTACGCCTAGAAGTTGGACTATCATTTCATTTTGAGGGCGATATGGGAGTCTAAAGTACTGAGGAAATATAGATACTTCTATTTTGCTTACACAATAAACATTTACTTACAAAATAAAAAGTATGCTGACCTATAATTTATTTAACACAGCGTACTTATCAATCTAAATTACAAATTTTTGAAGTAATAGAACAATATTTAAATAAACATAATTAAACATATTTTCCATAAATATAGATTTTGTCATAAATATTCTTAGGAATAAATATGGTTAATATACCTAGATCGAGTATAGTCTTAGACAGTTTTGATCAAATCCGATCTCTAGTAAAACTCCCTAGTTATAGCTGGTATAATTCTTCTAGATCCGAACTACAAAGCCGCACTTCGTTATTTCTTTTACCAAAAGAGGAGCCAAACGTTTCTTTGTAGCATTCATTACATTTTATGCAAATAGATTTCTTCTCATTGCGAACCTTGTTGCCTTGATCTGGGTCATTGGTCTCACATCGAATGGTGGGGTCTATAATAAGGGCAGAGCAGTTGTTTGGGTAGAAAGCTTTGATGTCAGAGTATCTAGAAGAACCATCTTAATTAATTGCAAAGACCTCGTCGTAAAAAACATATTTATTTCTTTTAAGCACTACTGAGATCTTATTTTTCACGTTTTGGTGGCGTCTAGTCACAGGAAGCATGTTGTGTGGGCATTTTATAAGCAAATGTGCTAATGTTTCGTTCTCCCTGCCGCATTAGCGATAGAGGGTCCCAACATCTCATGATAACTGGAAGCCAGGCACAGCTCTCAATGAAGCATAATTGACGTACAATTACACTGCCTTCATTCATTCAGATCCCGTTAGCACCTTAGGATCATAAATATATCTATTACAGCTAGGGATGACCTTAAAAGGGCTGGACAACAACACCCTGCCACAAACATTTCATCCAATCTTCAAAGCTTTTCTCGCGCATGCCCTGACGCAGTTTTTTGACATTTATATTTTTATGAGTTACAAATCTAATGTCCTAAAACATTTTTTCACTTCCTCGTCATAGTTGAAAACATCTTGAAATAGGGCGTCTGGGATCTGACTTAACTTTTGAGATATCGGTGATTTAAAGGAGCTCCCAGCTACATCTTAAAATTCCAAGTCTTCGATAACGACGAGGCGAGTAAAGCATCGCTGAGTTAGTGTTAGCAGGAAGTCCGATAATTGCTTTAGAACTACTTCTAATAATGGCATCGATTCCATCAAACAGAGGCTGAGGTAGTTTAGTTAGAGGTGTAGTTTATAAGGGATAGGTCAATGCAGGGAAGCTATACTGATTTAATATATTAAACTTCTGGTCAGGCTGCCTTTAAAGTCCCCAGCTACATCTTAAATTCCAAGTCTTCGATAACGACGAGGCGAGTAAAGCATCGCTGAGCTAGTGTTAGCGGGAATCCGATAATTGCTTTAAAATACTTTAATATGACATCGATTCTTCAAACAGAGGTCGAGGTAGTTTAGTTAGAGGTGTAGTTTAAGGAAGGTCCAATGCAGGGAAGCTATACTGATTTAATATTAAACTTCGGTCAGCTGCAATGAGCCAGAAGTTGTTAAGGCATTCAAAGTTTCTTGAAGCCTACGGATGAATCTTTATTACAATCCCGCTCATCTGAGAAAGTACAGCCTAAATACTTGATTGTTTTACCCTCATCTGCAGACTATAGACCCTCACCACCTAGCTGTAGATATCTCTTTTCCAGGACTCCATCAATAACTACCAAAAGAAGTACTCTTACTAAGATTTATTCTTAGTCCTATTTCAAATAGTCTTCTTTGCATTCCGTCAGTAATTCTTTCAGTAATGCTGTCAGAAATATTTGTACTCTTCGTTAATTGATTTAGTGTTCATTAGTACGTTGTTGATTGTTATTTATGAACGAAATTTTGCTGATGCAAACAGATTTCCCTCTAATAGAACTGTCCTTTTCTACCAATTCAACGTTTATAGTATATTCTTATTTACTAAATAGAGGTAATTTTAGTCTCTAGTATTCGTCACAAGCTACTGATTTTGGACAGACTTTCTGGAGATTATAATAGTTTGTTTAATAAAAGGTAAATAATTATAATTTTTAAATATCTTTGCCTGAGGTCCTCACCACATTACTGACTGGTGGTTTTTCAGTACCTTGACGGCCATTGTTGAAGATGGTCTTGCTGGATGAATATCTTGGTCCTCTTACTGAGGAATTAACCCGTCGTCTTTTCTGAATGGAAGCGCTGTTTTTCATATTGATGTTCTTATTGAGAAATCAAAGTAAATAAAACGTCTAATAAAACCATAGCATCGTCACGACATTTTATGCAATTAAATAATTGGAAATTCACTAAAAAGTAGTATACTGCCAATGTAATCTATAGACTCTTCACCTACACTACATTTATACACTACGGCAGCTAGTTTAAAAATAATAAGGAACGCCGACTTTTGTTCAAATGTTTTATTTAAATTACTTTAAGACATTATGGACTTGGCGCTGAAGGCCCCTTTGTAGCCTCATGGAATTTGTCCAATATCATTTATCATATTATTGCTTTGTATAAGTGGCATACTGGCACGATATAAGCGAATTTTTAAAGGTATAAGTTTAAAAATGTTATTTGTTTTTATTATGTTTTATTTGTTTATCAATAAAACTAGAACTAATGCTAATAATAAAATTTTACTTCGTAGGATTGTTAATCATAGATATCTATACATTTGAACGAACACAGCAGTACCTTAATCAAATACCTTTTTGAAGTTTTGTGATTTTTAAAATTTTTTGGTGGGATAAATCATTTTGAGTAATGACGTCACATAGAGTCCACCAATAGGGTCCAAGATATTAATTCACAAGATCGATTTTTGAATCAAGTTTCTTTTCGATCCGTCGATCCAAGAAAGCCTTAGAAAGATATCGTGTCCCATAAATATTGTTTTGAACAAAATCTTGTACATACATAGACACACACGCACGCACAGACATGAAATGTTTTCAATATTTGTTTTATTCAAACCTAAAAACATGGTCAAGAGGCCAATGTGTTTTTCATAATTTTTCATTAACAAATTAGAGGAGCCTATTTTCATGTCAGCTTCTTTCCAGTTGTTCTAAAAATATTTCTAATAACTTACCATTACTATTAAGCTATAACATAATTATTATTCGTCTACTCCAGAGTGTTAGTATATAACTAATTTATTATGCAATATCATTTTCCAGGTCTATAAATTTTCTTTTTTTTCTTTTATGGCCGAGAAGATATTAAAATTGCGGTGTCGTTTGCTCGTTCTAACAAAAAAAAAATATCTCTAAAACAAAAAGAGTTTCTTAAGTGGTTCTGTGGTACTTTAACCAAGTTCTAAAAGAACGACTCAATATTTACTGTGCCACTTCTTGCCACGGTTTTTTCTCAATTATTTATGTATAACATTATGATTTAACGCTTAATTTAGTATTCACGGCGCCCTATTTCGTAGGGAAAACGAATTCTCGCCTTAGAAAAATTGTATCTGTAGATGCAAAGTGTTTTTTCTCTTGTTATTTCTTCATATTTTGTTTGAGTGCAAAACCGACAAGAAGTCACAATTTCTAAGAATTATTTACAATTTTTCGCAGTGTTTTTGCGGAGGTCTTATTCTATGATTCTTCACTTCACTTTTATTCTTTTCTCACTCAAGTTATAAAATAAAGTAAAACTTTAACATTTTATTCTATACATATTATACCTCCAGGGAATTCTATAGAAAATTTTATGTTCAAACCCTATATAAAGAAATAAAATAAAATTATTTTCACTAAAAAATAAGTACAGTATTTTTATATGGTTGCAAACATCAGTGTTATTACTCTTGTTAAATTAATTTTACGTTTTTATTTTATCGATATCACTACTTAAAACCCCATGGTTATATTTTTATATAATGAGCTATCTCCTATTTATAAAATTATTTAGAAGGGTGTAATCTTTGAAATAGAAACAATCTTTAAATAGTATTGTATTTTTGCTTTACTGCTCAATTTGGATCACTATTCAGGATATATATAACCTAAAAATAATTTTAGACAGATAGTATGAATATTTTAATCTAATGCATGTGTAATATTTGGTGGAATACGTTATTTCATTCGTATTGTATTACGTCTTGAAATAAATTTGTATAGTGTATAGTTAATATTTTGTTGCAAATATTAGCACAAACGGATTATTGTGTTTTGCAAGTTCTAAAGAACTCCTGATGGCAAAACGTATCATAAGACAATATTACTTTTTTTATTTATACCATAGGTACCTTAGAAAAATGTTTACATAAAAAAACTCTACATGTGGCAGATGCTTCCTCAGGCGATAAATCAACTCTTCGAAATCAAAGCATATTCAAGCTCTTAGTTCAGTGCCAAGCTTGTATAGCCAGAGATTTTTGGAACAAAGGTAATATAGGAATTAAAAAAACACTCTCCCCACAACAACTTGTTGTATTTAACAAAACCGATTTTCGGTCTTACAAATCTACATCAGTGCGGGTAAAATAATAAAGTAAAAGAGAAAAGAAAAATAAAACGAAACGACATAATTAAAAAACAAAAAAAAGTGAAAAGTCGGGAAAAGGATATAATGAGTTATTAATAAATGATTTTAACCCACAGTGCCCTATTATGGGCTAATGATAAATAAATTTAACACATTTAAATATTTTTGTGAATAAATAATAAAAACTATATTATTATAATTATATTACCTCTTTGTTTGTTGATTAATATAAAACAAATTAAAAATTGAAAGGGATAATTTAAAAATATGAAATTTCATTACTTTTCGTATAACTTATAATAATTATATTTGTGTTGATTGCACGTGTTAGTGAATAAAGAATAGGTAAAACTTAATACCTTTAGCTATAATTAATGATACCATTCTCTTACTACCCACGCAATCTTTTGTGGGTTATTACGTATCTATAAGAGATTTAATACCTGACTTAGACATAAAGTATTGTTTTAACGTTATATCTCATATGTTTCTTTTCATATTAAATACTAAAATTTAAGTAACTAACTTACTAGTAAGTAAAAAAGTTAAACTTATTTTAAATAAAATACGTTTTATTCGAAATTCATTATATTAAATTATTTTTTTTAAAGAATTTCTTGTTTAATTCTTGTAATTGTTAATTTATATTTTCTACATTCATATACCACTATTTAACATAATTAATTAGAGAATATGTTTATACATTTACTTATTTAACAAGTCCGTAAATACATGCGTAATTAACAATATTTATATATTGTTAATTTATGATAACTTTTGCAAACCTGTTGTTAAAATATACATTTATAATAAATATATGGAATAAATTACGCATTTATTTACGAACATGTAAATAATAAATATTGTGTGGCATTCAAAACTAATAAATTCAAAGTATATATTGTATTTGTATAATTAAAAATAACTTATAATTTATTGTTTCATTTAAATTATTTTGTGTACCCAAGTAAAATTTGTACAAAGAGGGACTTATAATTGGGGTTGTTGGTAAAAAAAATGTACATAGGTAAAATGTAGAATTGGGCCTGAGGGAAATGCTGTTTATAGAGTCTAGAATCCCATGGGGGGTAGTAAAGTTAACTCATAAAAGAACTAGAAGGGGTTTCGAAAGGGTATATTGCTTATGGCTTGGAGGGGGCCTGGGGAATCGGATGAAAAAAAACAAACCATGTAG
This sequence comes from Microvelia longipes, assembly GCA_018340805.1. Lineage (NCBI taxonomy): Eukaryota > Metazoa > Arthropoda > Insecta > Hemiptera > Veliidae > Microvelia > Microvelia longipes. Next base: position 47,991,696 of record JACMZG010000008.1, on the reverse strand, counting down.
TTGGAATAAACTAAAACAAAGAGACAAGTTGTGTGTATTTTGTCGCTATCCTACACCCGAGATCAACACTTAGCCCAACTAATATTAGACAAGTTCTTAACTTGCCTCAAGAACTTCTTAACTTCTAAAACTCTATAATATATTGGATAATATTGTTCTCCTATTTATCTTAACAATACGTCGGAGTAAGTCTATTTACCTTGTATTTTATTTACATTTTATTTTATGTGAAGAATAAACAAAACATCACCAACTATTATTATTAGATAAAGCTTATAAGTTCACCTTATTAAATTAGGGTTTGAAGTTCTTATTAACTAAACAGATCTATTGATATTATGATTCTCCGTCATAAGAATGTTCAATTATTTGTTTAAAATAAAGCATTGTGCAAAACTGTCGAAAACATTAGCGGCTGGCAATATTTCAAAGTTAACAAACTTCCAACGGTTTTTACTCAAAAAATTTCAGTTTTTAAAATAAAATTGTTAGTATTAGTTCCACGTTTATTACTGTTGCTTTAATAGCAAAAGTTCCACTGAACTTAATGTTCAGTGGAACTTTTTCTGCATAACTAATACAAAAAGGACTCTCTTTTGACAGTGAAAATACGCTTATGAGGTGGTGTAGGGGTACTTTTGTTATACCTGTTGGAATTGGATATTAATAAGATCACAAAGTTTTACATAATACGGGATAATTTTTAGAGGCGGAAGATAGTATGATTTTTAGGGTTCGGAATGGTCGAGGTGTCTCAGTGCTTCGTTTTATATATTCTCAGCCTAAAAGCAAGATTCTACGGCTTTGAAACCTGAAGGGTTTGAAAAGGGTTTGAAACTCAATCTAGAAGTGGTATGCTTTCACAATAACATTATTTGTATCCCTTGCTTCAAAAGTACATAGCGTGCTAATAGTATTTGAAACCCGTATAAGAGTTAGTAACGGAAGTCCCAAAGAAGTGGAGTACTTGCCATATTTAGCAACAGCGGTTCCTCTCTTTTCTTTTTCCTAATATCACATACAGATTCGCACGCTCATCCTTCCTAATTTGTATTCTATTAGGTCGTCCTCAAAGCATACAATTCCCCAAATTCATACAACGTTACGTCTTCGGACTAGCTTTGCCCGTCCTTAGATAATAATACATTCGTTTCATTCGCAGCGGTCATCCTTACAGCACTGACCACGCTCAATGCTGCTTACTTTTATGATCCAAAAAACCGTAGATATTCTTGTTGTATTAAAACGAAACTTGATATAATTATATGTTATGTAAATTATAAGCCTGAACCAAACTCCATGTATTATGTTCTGAATTTTTTACAATTTTTAGGACAAAAACAAGTGAGTAGCATAAATAAACTAGGAGCTACGATGGTGCACAATCAGACAGAAAACTTTGTGAAAACCACTCAGAAGGTCTTAAACACCTGAAAACTGATAATTCCAGGTGACATCCCGGTTTCGTATTTCTTTTGTAACCACAATTCTATTTCTTTATACCTACGGTATAAATGAGGAAAAGTGAAAAGCCAACAGAATCCATAATAAATACTTTTACTTCAATTTTATTAACATTTTATAGTTTCCAATAAAATAAAATAAATCCAAACATTAAAGTTTTAATTAAAATATATATTAATAATATCAGTTAATACAAAGCTAAAATGGAAAGTCACGTGACCTCAAGTACAGGTGAGAAGGTACGCGTTGTAATGAAAGTAAATAAGCCAGAGAATTAAAATTGACGTAAATGATTTCTCTACCACGTATTTGAATCTAACTCTTTATTTATCTAGTGTAAAGTTAATCAGCTAGACTTTTATCAATGTTAGTTGAAATTTATACATTTACATGCATATATTTGTACTGAATTTATCATTAGTTTATAATTTATTTAAGTTAAAAGATTTTATTTGAAGACAATAAATACTTAAATTCCTCCCAAAAATTATTTAATAGTATATATTTAATATAAGTAAATATATATATATATATTTATATATATATATATATATATATATATATATATATATATATATATATTATATATATATATATATATATATATTTTATATATATATGATATAGTATTGCATTTTTTAAAGTCCTGATCAGATCAATATTTTAATGATGTGGATGTAGATTCCCTACTCCATGGTATGTTGCTGGACATTGTATATTTTTAAGAGTTCTAAGGTTTTTTATGACCAATTTAGATTAGTTATCTTTCACTAATTATAGTACCTTCATCATTACTCGGTTCTTTTAATATGGTAACTGCATGGATTTATAGCTTTTTTCTTATAAAGGGTATGCCAAATGAGATAAGAGTAGTAATAAGAAAGAAGAGAGAGAAAAGAGAGAGAGAGAAAGGAGAAACAAGGGCCTTCTCTTATGTCATCATAATATGAAATATACTACAATCACAGTTCAGCAAATGAGACAAATTTCTACCGAAATACGGATCTAATCTAGCCTACTATGACATTACTATTACAACGAAAGCTTGTATTGTTCACACACAGAAGGAAATACCTTTCAAAGACATTCTACTATCAATTTTAAGTACAAAGTAACAATAAAATTGACTGGATATCATTGCAGTTTGTTTGAATCTTATATTTTCCCTTGATTAATTAATTACACTTCAATAACATTTAACGTTTACGTTACATAAATATAAAGGAATACTCTAAAAAATAATTTATGCTTGCTCTGGAAAATTATTTAATGGAATTAAAACATATCTTCCAATTTTATAAGGAAAAACAAAAAGAAAGTAACAGGTTATGATAAATGATTGAAATAACAAAAAATAAAATGTTGAGTTATAAAATTACCGAGGTTGGTGAAAAAGATTGTTTAAGATTGTCGTTAGAAAAAGAAAATCACAGTTTATAAAAAAAACTGTTACATAAAATATGTTATTCATGGAGTCACTTTTTTGTGGCGTGGCAAAAAGTAAGGGGAGAATCTCGGGGTAGAAGCTTGTCCATGCATCTTCATACTGCAATAAAGCACGACCTTCCAACTCTGAGAAAGAGGATGGGGATAAAGTTAGATTTATATCAAGCAAAACTTTTAGAAGCCAGGAAACTTCAGGCTGGACCTCGTAATTTATAGTGTATGTTTCTTTACGAGTAAAACAACGTTACCCTTTTATCACAACTCTAGCTTGGCAGGTATTTAGGCCAAAAATATAAATAATGAACAAAATATTCATCATACAAAAAAATGAATATTTTAAACTCGGAAAATTCTAGACATATTGTAGAATGAAATCATTTATATTCTATTCTCACGTTTTATAATTGATAAAGTAGAGAGAAAATATTTAAATAAAAAATACACATTAATGCGCAAATTATATTATCTTACCCTTCTATCTGTTTTCAGTAAAAGCCATTAAGATACCAACACAGCTTGATTCGAACTGTTTTACCAACCACTACTATTACAGAAAATCCAGCAAATCTCTGCGAGTGCAATGAATTAAAGTAAATTCCATTTTAAAGCATTTATTTTATTCTACAGCACTATTGCATTTTATCTCTAATACATTTAAAACCTGCCCCATTAAAGCCCTTTAATATTGCCACTATTATTTGCTAAAGTTTTTTCTAATACGATTACAGAAGTAAGTTTTTCCTTAGTTGGTATTTTGTGGTTTACCTGAAGATAGCACTTCAATTGTACTTTTATTTATTATTTTATATTAACATTTTTTCAACTTTTCTTTAAAGATTGGAATAAAACATTTTTCTATAGAGTCATTGTAGGATACCTATCATAGGTATCCTACGATTATCCTTACCTAAGGTTTCAAAAGAAGTAGCTGTATAAGACTACCTACAATTAAGCACTGCAATATTCAATGTTATAACAAGAGGTAAAATGATTGTTATTTTTACAGATATTCAGTTTTTAGAGAAATAATAGAATAACTAATAATGTTGAATTTGAAAAATAATTATAACTTAGATTTAGTCTGTGCTATCTTGGTTATATCATCATCACAAAATCATCACAAAATTGCATTAAGAAGTAAATATTCCTTATTCATACCAAAAAATTACTCAAAAGCAAGTACACTAATATACAAGTGGCCGCCCCAACCTCAAAGTACTGTAATTAACTGATACATACTGATACGAAAGTCTCTAATTAGAATGAATTTCCTTCTTTAAGAATGCTTGCATTGCATGAAAACTATCTATTCCTTTAGTAATATTGGTTTATAATATTGAATTGCATTATAAATTGCAAAAGTGTATTGGGTTTGAAACATTAGGAGACATTTGTATAACAATTAGAAATCTTACAGCTCAGGTAATAAGTCATAAACCAATAACATAAGCCCAAAAAATGGACCGTTGAGTAAGAAAGCATAGATTTTAAAGAAAAGTCGCCCTGCTTGCTGACCATTTTGTGGTTAGAAACTTATACAGTATAAATATGAAAAAAAATTGCCGTTACCAGGATTCAAAGCTGAAAACCCTGGCTTTGAGTACTTTAAAAGGTAGCATCATCGACTCCAGACCGATTTAATTCGATTTTTGCCCCAAAAAGTAGGGTAATCGGCATCTTGCTCGATTTCTTTTGGTTATAGACCTTTTTAAGATTTTGGGTAATTGACCACGGTATTTGGTCCTTTGAATTTTAGACAGATTTCTTCGATTCAGTGCCCCAAATTCACCTTTTTTCCGGCAAATCCATATTGAGTCAAAGTCAATTAAAACATATTTGTTATACACTCTTATAACATTTTAGGCTTATAAAATCTGTTATTAACTCAAGTTATTAACACAAAATTTTGTTAAAAACTTTTTATCCGTATGGCATTTAAATCGTTCAAAATTTATACTTCCCTTTTTTGCCAAAAGTTTAACTATCTATTTATTTTGTAAGGTAATTTATTATATTAGATATTTTGAATTTGAGCCAATATATTCATTAATGAAAAATATTATACTAATTATGAGTAATATATTATATTATAAACATTTTTAAATACTTTATTATTACCTGGCATTTATCTTTTCGACTATGCTGTCTAGTTTTCAGTGCACCCTATTCAGTTCCCAATCTTTAATTAACTATAACTAAGTATTTTATATATTTTCATTTTGAATATATACTTGCCGTAAACATTAGCCGATTTTAATAGAACTTAGTATATGTGTAGTAATCGAGTATTTAGAGCTGTATAGATTTCGAATAAAGTGCGAAAAAATATTTTTAAAATAGTACCCAACATGGGAGATCATTTAAAAAAATGAATGTTGCGAAAAAATTATGTTGTATATTGTTTTAAAGCTCTTGCTAAGTAGACAAAGAAAATATATATATATGTAACAGGCATAAAAGTTTCAAAATAGCAGGTATTTTTAAATGATAGCCAATATGGCGGAAAAATAATTTTTATTTGATTCTGACATGAGTTCCTGATGCAAGGCATTATTAGTTTTATTGTTATGAGGCAAAGAAAATAAATAAATTCCCTAAATTTAATGCATTTATACATAGCAGACAAATAAGTTAACTTATATTGCTTATTACGTTATCAACTAATACCATTACTTTACCTAAAGCCTACTAAAGCTTCTAATTAATCCTTCCACTACATTCATCACGTTAATGACACGGATTCAGTGAAGATAAATATGACGCTGTTACATAATTTATAGTCTTCTACACGCTGTGATATATTAGTATAATTTGTCTACAGCGCTCTTGTGTGTAGGTTCAACAGATTTTAATTTTACATAATGCATTATTTATGGCTTTACTTTGAGAAAATAGCTCTATAGATGTGAAAATAAAGTATATCATAACTAATTACACTTAAATTCTAACATTAAATATATGAATTTCTAAGCATTGATTAGTTAATATGGCATTTATAACGTAGTCTTAGTAAATATCAATTTTTTAGTTTTGCTCGTCTTAACAATGAACTTATTTTACATTATTTAACGGAAACGAAAAACAAAATATTACTAAATGTCCTAAGTCTGAAATCATGTTAAAAGCAGTAGTATTATTTTTACTTAATAAAAAACTCGAGAATGGGGTACCTCGGATTTTTTTCTCACTTAGTCGGATTCGCTACGGACATCCACAACTCTTTAGACACGTTTAGCTCGTCCTCAGCAATTGGAAATCACCTAGCTCATATACAGCAGTCTTTGGACTCTTTGCGTTCGTTCTTAGCCACTTAAAATGTCTGTATTATTGCCACTGGTCACCCATTTAGATACTGATCTCGCACGATGCTGCTTAACATTATTGGTCCATCCAATACCGTAGGTATACTAGATGTGTTGAAAATTTGAAGAAAGAAAATTTTTAATGTTTCTTAAGCTGAATCAATTGATCATATCAACAGTCGATTCAAGAATTTCAAATTGATGAAAAAATCGCACAACAAAAAATACGCTTCATATGTAGATTTCTTAGACAGAATTTTTGATTTTTTAAGATGTGATTACACACATACATACAGACAACTTCGTAAAACCTACTCAGGAGGTCTTAAAAACGCATAAAAAGGATTATTTGTGTTAAATTCCGGTTTAGTATTTGTTTTGCTAGGACAATATTTTCCTATTTGCCTAAATACCTACATTATATATGAGAACAAATGAAACCGTAAGACTCTAATAGATTTTAAAACCTTAAGTTATTTCTTTTATGTCATGCTAATTAATCCTAGATAACTAATAATAATCCTAAACTATATATATATATATATATATATATATATATATATATATATATATATATATATATATATATATATATATATATATATATATAAACACTAAGTGTGTCCTACTGTATAATAAACACTTATGTTTAGATATTAAATAAAACTTAAACATGAATAAATTATTAATTACTTGTGCTGAAAATGGAGGGTAGACAGAATGTGGAAGGGTAAGCACTATATTTAAAACTAATTTTTCTTCAGATATTAAAAAGGTATCTTCGACAATACTCCTCTACACTTTACGTCCGAAGTGGTGAGGTTTAAAGTTGTAATTTAAGATTTTCTTTCTTTAGATTAAATATAAAAAAATACTCAGTGTGCGTAGTAAATTTGATTTGTAGCCCATTTTTTCATGGAAGATTATGTTAGAATGAATTACATATTTAGTTTTAATTTCGCACAATTATATTTATGTCAACAATTCATGTTTTGCAAAACTCGGTAGTATCAAATGATATATGTTTTGCTTGCCATGTATGATGACGGTAAGAGAGCACCGCTCGTCTCTGGGAAATACTTCATATTACATTCTTCGGAATTAATTGAAGGTCAGAGTGAGTTCAGGCTCTGTCTGCGCCCTGATGAATTGTACCTAACGAAACAGAGGGGGAATGACATTAAGTCGAGCCATCAAAGATGACGAATGTCGAATGATGGAACAGTTCTCAGATGTAGCAATGGGCATGGCTATAGCAAAATATTGCTTGTTACATTTCCTAGGTGTCTCTCGCACAATTACATTGTGTCAACTATTCATGTTTTGCAAAACACGGTAGTATCAAATGATATTATTATTAACCAATGGAAGTAATTACAAATTATACAATGCCCATAATATCCGAATATTTTTAATAAGTTTTATAAGAATAAGTTTTGCTTAACAATTAATACTATTCTTTAAATAATAGAGGTTAAAATATAGGGAAGAAATTGAAATAAAATAGCTGTAATTAATCTCAGTGAAATCTTTTTAAGTGTTAGCGTAAATAGTAGTTATACATTGACAGTATTGAAATTATACTTGATTCTATGACATCAACTATTTTCGTTTTAAAATAGTCTAGAGAATTTCCATCTAGACATTTCTATTTAATTGCTTATATTTCTGGTAATCCTATAACAATAGACTTAAGTACGAAGAATTTTAACGTCGATCTACAAATAACAATAATTTTAATCTTATTTTACTCTTGATTAATTATAAAACGAGAAATCATTTAATTAAATTTAAGTATTGTTATAAAGTAATTATAAATTTATTTATAACCGCGATGGAGTGAAAAAATAAGCTATAAGTAAAATTATTGTTTATAAATTATTGTTTATCCCAATAGAACAAACTGTGGAATCGGAGAATTGTTAGAACTGTATTTAATTTAACGGAGTAAAATTTAAATGTTAGTCTAATTTTCTTCTTTTGTATTTTTTATAATTTTCTGAAAGAAAAATTTAAATTTTCTATATTTGTTATCAAATATATATCTGATACATTTGAAATCAAATTACGATTAAAATATTTTAATTATGAAGGTTAAAAGATAATGTTAGTGTCATGCCTTTACTGGAATGACATGAATTGTAATATTTAGTTTTATTATGTCTGTTAGAATTGCTCTCGAGCGTGGAATGAAACGAAAAATCCGGGGGGCCCATTAAAGATAATGATAAAACTTATCATGTTTTGATGGTAATAAAAAATATTATTGGGATTGATATTAAAAGATCTATATAGACAAGGTTCTTTATAAAGATAAAAGCCATTATTTACTAAAAATAACAAAGAATTCAGTGAGAAAGGATTGGTTTGTCAGTTATCCGATACTTTATAAATTATTTCAAAGTAACTCAGCCAAAACCAAAACTTGACAAGAAAGAGGCTTTGCATTATGAAAAGCCAAGTGTCTTACTTTGCTCCTTTTGGTTGTAAAACAATTCTCTTTCCCTTGCTTTGGTAAATTTAGAGGAAACCTTAAAATCAAGCTTCAGAGAATGTACACCTATTTCACCTTCAAAAATATAAAGGATGAAAAATATTCATAAGGTCTCGGGTTATATAATATACTATAACATGACTCAAATTTAACTTAACGTGAAATATATACCTTTCTCGTTATTTTTATCTACGAATATTCTTAAGTCTTAAATATAAATAATAACCTTTTTATAAAAAATAGGATAAGAAATTATGAAAAAGTAATAAATATTATTTATCCTTTTAACTTAAGACATATAAATGTTGAGTGGTGAATAAAAAATACATTTACATTGACTTGAGTTAAAAATCCTATTTTATAATACAAAATTACCAATTTAAATTTAAAGGAATCGAGTACTGGGTTCCAGGGACTTTTCCACGCCATATCAGATTCGGTATGCTCATTCGGATCACTTCGCTTGTCCTTAGGAGAAAAAATTACCTAAATTATGCTGCAAAATGTCTTCAGACTCAGCAGTGGGGCCACTGCTGGTCAGTCTACTGCTGGTGCCTGATACTATTGATCCAAGAAAACCCATAAATATGCCACCGTATTGAAATGAAACTTAGTATACTTTTTTACATAATTGGATCCAATTATACCAAATTTTAATTCAATTGGAAAATTTATATTCTTTTTAACTGTTCATGCCATTCGTTAAAAAATTGAATAAATACTGATTATAAAAATAATTTGAACATATACATTGGTTTTGTACAGAACCACTTGAGTGTCAAAATTCATACCCACAATTTTTTGTATTCTCAACGAAAAATATCCCTTTAATGTCACGTAATGACGTCAGAAAAATGTTTCCGAATATAACATTTAAACCATAAGATTGACTTTTTATTACACACTAGAAGTTAGATGCTATCAGACACACTTACATAAACTCGCCCACATATATTGATAGACATCTTAGTGAAACCCACACAGGATTTCATAAAACACTTGAAACGAATATTTCAGGTAAAATTCTAGTTTCAGATATTTACTGCAAACACAATATAAATTTTTTTTATACCTGACCGAAATTTAAAAAAAATGAATTCAAATAGGGTAAAGAAATAATTTCCAATAATTAATTATTATTAAATTTTGTTCAAGATTTGATTTTTTTTAAATTATTTTTTAATCCTTTCTAGAACAAATGGTAAAATATAATCTGAGAAATATTCATCTAATATCTATAATCTGATAAATGTTCAGATCAAAATGCAAGATCATGTTAAGCAAAATCAATTATTTATAATATCTGACTGCATTACTCATAATATGCATTGGATAAAACCTGAGGTGAAGTTTGTACAAAAAAGAACTTAAGCTGTTAACCAAACAAAAAAATTCTTTTCGTTTCAAATATTCAAATATTTTTTTTAGAATAGAAAAAAATAAACGAATTTTATAACAACTTACTTATATATTTTCTTAATTAAAAATTATATTAATTTTAAATCTATTCACTAATGCATAATTTATTTGGTAAATATATAAAAAAGCTTTGCTTACCTAATACTTCCATGCTTCCATTGTGTATAATAGTATCGAAATTAGGCGCTTCGGTAGATACCTCACATTTATATGTCCCAGATGAGCTGTAACCAACTTGACTAAGAGTTACGCGATTTATATCTGACATACTTTCCTGCAACAAATAAATTAAAGCAAATTTGAGATACGATGATGAAAATCACAATTTTTTAAAGTGAAAGAGACATGAATAGAAAGAAGCCTGTTCATTTTCTTGTAACCCAAAATAGATAGTTGCACAAAATACTTGGATTACGAAAGATAATCGAATGGTTACTCCCCAATTTATTAGGGAATAAGTTAACGTAATTTAAACATTTGTTTTCATATGTTTAGCAAAATGTTTTCACATTTAAATTTTTACTTTCGTCGTCTACTCTTTCGTGTTCAAGGATAAAAAGAAATTAAGTAACACTTATAATTAAAGAAAGAAATTAAAGAAAAATTCTAATTATTACAAGCAAATATTTAAAATAATCTGGTCAAATAATTAAAGTAAATACATATGTTTGTTTGACATACAATTTTTGTCCCAGACCTTCATGTTAATACCATGTAGTTTTACCTTCTTTATAAGGAAACAAACCTAAAAGCTGTCTATTTTATAATATATGCTCTAACAAATTATTCAACTCATTTACAGATCTATCTGCAGGATAGACTTCATAAACTGAAATAATTCAAATTCACCAAAACATTTAATATTCATAGTCATGACCCATTGTGTTTTTCACTGAGTTGTTCCCCGTCCACCTCTTGAATACGCCCACCCTTACTATTTCTGTTTTAAAGCATTCCTCTATATAAATTTAAGTGATAAAGCTTTTTTATTTTTTCCATGATGTACCAGACTAGAAAAAATAAATTAAAACTATGACGCCTCTTTTTGATTGTTTTAAGATAATTTTTAATTTAAATTAAAAAATGTGTTAAATTTATGCTGCCTTAATACTACTGACAATAAAAATATAAATTTCTAGCAGTGATACCCGAGATCACTCGGCATATATTGTATTTATTTAACAACAAATTTTAAATGAATCTTTTAAAGACTACAAAAAATAGATGTTGTGATTAGTTTTCAAAGCAAGAAAGTTCTCTTTAACCTATTCTCATTTATTACACCTGAAACGGATTAATCTGGGGACATCTCGGTTTCGGCTTTTTTTTAACACAATACTTTTTCTATATACTTACGGTATAAATGAGGAAAATTAAAAAGGGATACACTATTACTAAAGTATAAGTGTGATACATTACACTATCATGAGTGATATACTATTCCCAAAATGTAATACTGTCAAAATCTCATATAGCATATCTCATATAATAGTATTATAAAACATATTTTAGGGTTAGGAAATCACAGAAAGTAATACTAGCTTATAAGATATAATAAACCTAAAACATGTTATACTGTACTATCACATAAGATATACGATATACTACATTTACAATATTTTATAAAATGAAAATAACATATAGTATAGCTCACATGGTAGTATAGAAAATATAATATACTATAGTATAGTATATCGTATATGACAGTAATACTAGCATATAAGATAAATTACGTCTTAAATATTTTATACTAAACAACTGCATAAGATATATTTAATTTAAAATGTGTTATACAATACTATCATATGTTATATATTATATCTAAAATATGTTATTAAATACTATTATGTGACATACACTTCCTAAGATATTCATTGAGGTAATTCCTAACTATTTATGTCATAATATTTAAAAAAGCTACCTAGTTATTTGTAAAGGACACGTCATAAATATTACCTAATACCTTTTCAGGCTCATTACTAAGGCTCAAACTATGGTATTTACCCTAAATTTTTGAAACACAAAATTTACTTGAATTATCTGTCCCAGCGTTCGCAAGACGACTTGAGAGGTCTGTTGTCCTCGCGTATTAAACGTTTGCCTGTGCGGTTTATTTTGTGGTGGGTGTTAAGTCTATGTTTTAAGTAATAAGAACCCAGTGATATTCGTAACACTAATATTTGACCAAGAGCCCAGGGGTGTTTTGTTAATAAAAAGTGTGATGGCTGGAACCGGTCTCAATTTTTCGTAAATACCTTCCTGAACAAGGATCTACAATTCTGCCGACTCGTATCGGATGGGTGTCCCAGGCAGAACCTTTGACCCCTTAAGTGCATTCTGCCTGGGACACCCATCCGATACGAGTCGGCAGAATTGCAGATCCTTGTTCAGGAAGGTATTTACGAAAATTGAGACCGGTTCAGCCATTACACTTTTTATTAACAAAACATCCCTGGGCTCTTGGTCAAATATTAGTGTTACAAATATCACTGGGTTCTTATTACTTAAAACAGACTTAACACCCACCACAAAATAAACCTCTAAATAAAACACAAAATCAATAATACAACTTTTCAGGCCATATTTTCTTTGCCTTCAATAAGAAATATATGCAAATACAATTAAATTAGTTATTTATTCTTTAGAAGGACTCAAGTACAATAATATACAGCATACATATTCATATCACATAGTTGAAGCTAGTTGTGTTACAGCTATTGAGAGTATGAATCTAAAAATATTATTAATGCATCAGAAGCATATTATATATATATATATATATATATATATATATATATATATATATATATATATATATATATACATATAAATTTAAAGTTAAAAAAGTACATATAAAAAAAGATAAAGTAACATTTGCAGCTGTACGTGACTAAATTGTAACAATATAGGTTTAAAACTAAATTTTATATAGACATTCAAACTTATCTATGAATAAAATGTCATTTTATAGTGTTATTTTATATTTTATCCTATTGAATAATACAAGTTTTTGCACGACAAATAAATCCATAGAAATATAAATAACTAAGTCCTGACATTTACAGACAGAAAACGTCTCAATGTGTCTAATGAATAATAATAAATTGATGATAGATGGATCAAAATTTAATTTGAATGGATGTTTTAAATTTTACTTTTTATTTTTAGTTAGATAATTGCCAGGATCTTCATATAAAATCCGTTTAAAGTATATAATTTTAAGATATTAATTTTTTTTTTTTTTTGTTGTCTGAAAATTCTATGTTATGAATTATCTACTTAATTTTTTATTTCGATAATGTAGTAGGCTCTACTTTTTTATTGTTGAGATTAGAGGGTTTTTTGTTAGTCGTTTGATTTATATTTGACACAAATATGGTCGTTTTCTACGAGAATTAAGAAAAAACTTGTAACCTACTAGTGTTTATATAAAATTGTATGGAAATCGCTAATAATTACTAGTCTACTTGTATATTCTACAATTATTAGTAAACTTGTAGCTTTTTACTTGTAGTATACAAGACTTGTACTTTTGTGAAACGGGGCCCACAGAATGATAAAACTAAAACTACTGTTTTTTTTAAACCTATTGGATACAATTTCCAAATCAAGATATATATAATCAAGAGTACAATCAGCATTAATAAGAAACATGTTTCTAATGGTGTTGTTTTTACCAATATAAGTCATTGCAAACTAATCTACCATCCCCACATTTTCCAACCTCATCCATTGGATATGTTTTAACACTTAAAAGAATAGTGTTTAGTCTATAAGCATTTAAGTTTACTCATTTTAATAATTATCTTTAGCTCCAGAAAGTGCAAAATGTAAAACGACTAGTTTTTGGGTTCAAAGAAGTATTTTTACCTCCCAAGGGAAAAAAGTAATTTTTAACATTCCCTCGGAAGTAAAAAGTGTTTTCTATTATTGGGGTGAGAGCCAATTATTTACATTTTTTTTCGAAAAGTATCCTCTAAATTTATAAAAGAGACCGATTAATTTGTAACACTTTCCCGTATTCCTTTGCATAATAAATAAGACAATTAATTTTTATTCAATGTAACTAGTAAATGGGTCATTTCATATCAAATCAACACAGGTATATAAAAACACGTGATACCTCTAATTTTAATATAATTTTGCTGAAAGGTAGACACCATAGAATGAAGAAAATATCCAGACTTTTGGCTCATTTAGTCCAGCCATATTGCCGCAATAGGGTGGTAAATTTTTCAATAAGTGTGATTTTTCAACATTTCGTTTAAACTTGACCCTTTCAAATAGATTCTACATATTTTTGGATAATTAGTAACAAGTTTTTATTATGGGCATGTATAAAATAGAAATGATAATATCTCAAAAAGCCAATTTTTAAAATTTTGAAAAAAAAAATCCTAAAATGAGCTTAAACCGTCTTTTCATTATCATTAATAGAAATTGCAAAAAAAAAGTTAATTTTTTACAGTTAAACATACCTTGACACACGTTGCTATGTCCAATCCCATGACGGTCTCAAAATGAAACTTTGTGGACATTTTACTTTTAACATTTTAAGCTCATTTTAGCAATTTTTAAAAATTGGCTTTTTAAGATATTCGCATTTTTATTTTATATTTGCTTATAATAAAAACTTGTAACTAATTATCCCAGAATATGTAGAATCTATTTAAAAGGGTCAAGATTATGCTTTCAAACGCCACCAAAACAAAAAACTCCCTCTTTTATGTTTTTAACATTTTTTTTATAATACAACAAAAAGTGTTGCTACAATTATTAGGGTTGATGCAGTTTTAGTGGCATGTTAGAGAAACAATCCCAATAATTGCACTCTGGCGAAAGATGATACTTAGATATATAATTTTTTTAGATACTACTGGTGGTTATAGATAAAATATGGAGATAGAATAGAGATAATTAATTAAAATTTACATATTATTAAATATATTATGTATTAAATAATATAGAAATAAATTAATTTGCTTGCAAATTTAATTTAATTAAATTATTATTTAAAATTAAATTATAATTTAATCAATAAAAAAATATAATTTAATTATAATAAAAATTAATTATAATTAAATTATAATTTTAATCAAGATAAAATGGAGAAAGTGATTAAATATGATAATATCTGAATTAAGATTAAAAATTCATAAAGATTGCTGGTCTCGAGGCCACTGCCTTCACAGGTGTATAAGATCATCAGGAAGGGTGTTTGAGGAAAGGATTTGTACAAGAAGGTTAGGGTGTTCGTTTAAGGTGAAGCATTTATAGCGGGATATAGAAAGATCTTGGACAAAAGAAACTTTAAGGCCGCTGTGGAGTGTTAGATTTGATACGTGAAAAGGAGCATTCGTGATGGTCCGAAGAATTTTGGACTGTAGGACCTGGAGAGGATTGGAGTTGAAAGGCTTGGACACTTACACAATAAACACACCATAGGCAGAATTTTAGATACAGCCATTTATTGTAATCAAAGAAATTTTGCAAAATCACACTTTTTTAAAAATTCACCACCCTACTGCAGCAATATGGCTGCACTAAATAAGCCAAAAACAAGATTTTCTTCCTTCTACGGTGTCTACCTGTCACCAAAATATATTAAATCGGTGACATCTAATCTAATCGGTGACATCTAACTTATTTTGTGTTGATTCGACACGAAATGACGAAAATGTAAGGTATTAGTGGGATTACTTAGGTTAAGCATTTTTTTTGGACGAGTATGAAGGTCCATAGAGGACAAAAGCGAAACCGATACGCTAAGGAAAGTTTTAAGCACACCGCACCGAACATTTTTATGAATAATTCATATTGTTCATAAATCATAGTGCAGATAGTGTTTTAAAGAAAGCTTTGTAGCTCTAACAGTTTGAATAGGTTTAAATGTAGTTTTACATTACAATCCATTGAGTTTATTTCTACTTTTCCTCTTAATGTAAAAGTTTAAGCAAACATTTGTAATGTTTTAATAATAACATTCATAATATGCTTTTTTTCTAGTTTATTTATGTTTAATCTTTTAAGAAATTTTATTAATATATACTTGCGTAAAGAAATAAAACATAGGATATATATGTATATATATATATATATATATATATATATATATATATATATATATATATATATATATATATATATATATATATAGAAGTGTGTGTGTGTGTGTTAAATGTCCAAGTATCTTTTATTTATATTATTATTCTTTTAATTAATTATGCTTTATTATAATAATGATACATATTCTTCAAAAAATTGTGTAAAGAAAACAAATTTTAGATTTCTTCTCTATTTTGCTAGAACATGAAATTATATTATAGTAACATAAATAATGTTTAACTAACAGCGGCTATACCACGTTAGTCCTAGGTTAATCGTTAAATTTTAAGGACGATCGAAGCAAGTCTGAAATCATAACACCCTTGAAATTAGATACCCACGACATTCTGAGGACGAGCGAAACTGGCCGATGTTGTAAACTGGCCTATTCTCACTCTAATGTTTTAAGCAAAACTTTATACAAAGTGATATATTTGTTGCAATCTTGATTCTTGATTCGATAAATAGTCATTATGGTATATGAATGCTATTAAAGAGTATTGTTAGTTACCCTAGAGTATAAATAAATATCAGATGACCTTTTGGTAAAGATTAGGAGGGAATCTTGTATATACATATATATATATATATATATATATATATATATAATATATATATATATATATATATATATATATATATATATATATACTGTATGACATCATAAGATGATAAGACAAATAATTTAAGTAAATATAGTGGTCTATAATTATTAGTAGTAATTTAATGGCAATGTCATGGAAACAACATAATATAACGAAACGTAGCAGAATGAATATAACGTAATGCATTGTTATAGTGTTTATATTTCTAGTAACCAACTCTTTCCTATAACTCAGACTTTCTAAAATGTATGCAACAAAGACGATCATAGTACACAGCTTGCTCAAACTAAGCATTTTGTATAATGCTAATAAATCGTTACAAGCACAGGTTTATAATATCAGCATGTCGTGTTACTTCATCTTAATCGTCAAAATATGATGCAGTTAAGCTATAACATCGTCATGACAAATTATCATCAAATAAGCGTCATTTTCAAGATAAGGATTCACAAATATGGTTTTAAAAATTACAGCTTATGTATCTTGTATGAAATATTTAGATAATGCGTTCCCATATTATAAACTATGGGAAAGTTGGTCTCTGAACTATGAATATTTGCTACAAACTCTCAATTGAATTATCTAATAATATAAACTCATAAACTCTTGGGTTACAAAGGTAGGTAATGCTGGATTTATTACGTAATAATTTAGTCATGATTTTTTTAAAAAAAAAAACACAAAACATTTTTCAGGAATAACAACTTTTTTCAACAATTTTATCAAGATATATTTTTTCTATTTGATTTTATCGTTGAATCAAAACAATATTGTTTAAAACGAAACATAAATTCTACCAAAAAGCAATAAAGAAATGGTATTTTTCAAAAATAAATTAGGGAAATCTGTGGTTTTAAAGAAGCTTCAAGGAGTTTTTAGATGCTAAAGAAAAAAAAATTCTCAGAGACGCTCTCCAGTCTCCTTGGCTTGTTATATTTTGCCCTCTCTTTGCTTCAATAGGCATTAGAAAGAATTCATGAAATTCCTTATAGCTATTATTGATTTTAAATATAAAGGCTATTCTAAACACTCTACAGACAAAACTATACTAATATCGAACTATTTCGCATCACTTACTTTATATTTCTATGTAGCTGAAAAAAAATCATAAACTAGACTTTTTCAATTTGAAAATACTGATGCAGAAAATATAATTTAAGTTTAGATTGTTTAAAATTTTCTTAACTTAAATAATAGTTGCTTCTATTGTTTGTTCTACTTAACGAAAATAACGCGAATTCGTTTAATAACAGTAACATGATCATTTTAGAACCATCTCGTAATGATTGGTATACATTTAAACCAAATCCAGGCTCAAATACAAGGGGAGGGGCGATCCCCTCCAAGATCCAAAAAATTGGGGAAAAATTGAAGTAGCTAAGGCGGCATCGTTTATGTTTTTTTATAAATTTCGAATAAATCAATTAGAAATAGCAAACTTTTCTTATGCTCGCTTCGCTCGCATGCATTGTTATTATTTTTTTTTTTAAATCTGCTATTTTGTATAATTTGGACTGAAAATATTTAATGAATGAACTCCTACCGCAGTGGGGCAACTCAGAAAAGAAATGTTATGTACTCACTCCTGTTACAAGGTACGCCAATATTTAGTAGAAATTGGTAGATGGCCCCCTTAGCTGGAGTTTTGGGAACCCCTGACGTAAATTATTTTGCCATGTTACCATTTAATTTATTCAATTTTAGTCTTTAGTAGAGCAAAGGGGTTGATCGACTCTGTGAGAAGTTTCAAATCTTGCTATTTATGTCGGAAATAAGTCGACCCGTCGACATGATGCCATTTAAGTTATTTAATTTTAGTGTTTAGTAGGGCTAATGGGTTGATCGGCTCTGCGAGGAGTTTCACATCTCGCTAATCATGTCGAAAATAAGTCGACCCGTTGCCACTACGCGGCCTCGCCTCCTGAGGGATGCTTCAGGCAAAGGGACTACTTTTAGCCGCTTCGTGGCCACGTTGTTTTGTATTAACAAAGTATTAAATTTGCGTATTGTATTAAATTTGTTGTATTATTATTATTTTTTGTTAATGGGTTTTTGCCAATTATTTAGCGAATTATTGACGCCTTGCTATGGCCTTTTCATGTCCAAACAATCGTTGCTTTAGTATTAAGTTTTACATGGCATTTTGCCACGTATTAGAGCGAATTTCCATCGCTTACAATTGTACTACATACAATTAGATGTATGTAGTGTTAAAAAATTATCTTTTACCCACTGTATACAAAAGTATACATTGTATACATATATACAACATTATATAATATATATATTATCGAACGTTTGTGTAACTGGAGATGGTCTAATTCAGCTGAAACAGGTCTCAGTAATATTGTTTAAAAGCTAATATTTTTTAATGATGTTATATCTAGGGTTGCTGACGTAATTGTTTCCTAACAATAAGCCTCGGAACCATCTTAACATCTCGCCATATGCCAAATTTCGTTTCTACACAAGTAGATCTTTTATTTATACACACACACGCATATATACGCATATGCGTATATATATATATATATAATATATATATATATATATATATATACATACGCATATTTTTTAGACATACATACCCCTTCAACATCCGCTATCTAATTAACCTCGTAAGCTTCACTCCCATTCCATGGGAATTTTCATTATTCCATGTCACTCAAAATGGTCCTATTGATTACGGACCGGTTTTATTTTATTTAGCGCCCCATTTATAAGATAAATAAAGCGATTTTTTTTATAAAGATAGATAAAGTATTCTTTTCTCATACATTAAACTTTTTACCGGCAAAAAAATTAAACCTTGGATTTTTCCGATTTTTTAAATTTTGCTGACAGCAAATCCCGTGTTAATAATGTCACAACAACCTAATTTTCAATGGGTTGCATGTCCTCAAAAAGGTTGTTTTTAGCAAGTTAGATCAAAAATTGTTAATCCATTTAAAATATATACAAAAGTTTTCGGGGACCCTCCCGGGTAAAACTCTCGTCATGAGCTTATCCATCTTAATAGCGAATTTTTTTTTTCAATAAAAGTTTGCTAGGAAAAAATATTAGTAAAAATATGTATTAAACGTTCTTATTATTAGAAGTATTATATTTACTGTAGTATTATATTTTTCTGTCTTGTAGACACTGTAAATATTATGAACTGTGGTGCCTACATAGCAAAACGCTCTAT
Source organism: Microvelia longipes (assembly GCA_018340805.1). Taxonomy (NCBI): domain Eukaryota; kingdom Metazoa; phylum Arthropoda; class Insecta; order Hemiptera; family Veliidae; genus Microvelia; species Microvelia longipes. Next base: position 47,971,674 of record JACMZG010000008.1, on the reverse strand, counting down.
GTCAGATCAAACCAAAGAATACATGCCCAGATTTATGTTCACATAATATAGTATTTACTTGTATAATGTCATAGATCAAACTAAATAATCAAAGTTTTAGAGTATTTTAAATTTAAACGATTTTGTAAGCAATAATATTTTATTCTCTAAGTATGTTAAGTGAGGAGTAAGAACGGCTTTGTAAAATATTGGGTCCCAAAGAACAAGCAGATAGTTTATTTGTTTCTATGATGTGCTGAGGAAACCCTATAATATGGGTCAGTCCCTAAAAAGGGTTGGCTACTCTATAATCTCCAGATTTTCCTACAATATACTTTATACATATAATACATAACTTTTAAAACTTTCCATATCTAACCCTCCCATTTTGTTCGGACTATTTGTAGGGGATTAAACTTCGAAACTATAAATATTGAAGTTTTAATTCCAGCGAGAGTCTTACGAAATAGCCTCTCGATTATAAAAATTTTAGACTAAATTTTTTCTCTCTGAGAGAAGGAAGTTTACCATTCTACAACATCTCCGAATAGGGTTCGGAATGGTCTATTTATTAACTCTCATTAAACGGCCTGCGAGGTCAATAAAAGACTTTTCACATAAATTACCCTTTCTCCTCTTTCTTTATACCATTAACAAAAAAAAGAGTAACTGCCGCCAAAAGCTAGTCTCACAAATATTTCTCCCCTATTGAAATCCTAATTCCAATAAACCTCGTGGCTCCAGACCAAAATATCCTTAACTTGGTTCTATTATACTATAATAGATTGAGAGCGAATAAAAAAATCAAACTGCTAAAAGAATTATTATATAACACTTAATATTCAGAAAAATATATTTCCACTTTTATTCCGATTTCAAAATTATTAATAGTTAATTTGAATATGGATAAGAATTTTGTTGTATTTCTAGTTAAATAAATTTTATATAGATTCAATTCTATAATGTCATTCTCATAAATTGAGAAGCTAAAATAATCTGATTTAGTTCATTATTTCTATTTTTCCTATGAATCTTTTAAAATTTATAGTACCCAATTAAGCTAACTTAATGTAAATGCAGATTTTTTACATTGAAATTAAACATATTGGTATCGAATTTTACATAATATAATATATTTTTGAATTAGTCCATATTATAGTATGCTCTAAAATATAATAAGTAATAATAAGATAATAAGTAATTAATAAAAGATACGTACTTAAAGTGCCTGTAAATTATTCGACTATAAGAGGACATTTTTAAAGCTCTACAGTCATTTTTCTTGATTTTATAAGTATTTATAACGTTTTAGTACCTAAAATGTTGGATTCGGTTCAGCGGCGGCATAACAATAATTCAAAAATTTATTTTCTTGATACAATGCAAAAATATACGTCACAATTAAAAGAAATTCCACTATCAAGCTCGAATGTCGTTTTAATTAAAATAAAACTAGTTATTTTTATTTTAATAGAAATGATATTCAAGCTGATTAATGAAATAGTCGTTTTGCATCTAGTCCCTTGGCTATATTAATAAAACAAGTCATTTATATAGAAAACTGTCTTTTGTATCCTGGAGGCTTCACAAACTTTCCATATAGGCATTATGATTTACTTTTAAAATAAAAATACATTTCTGTTTTCTTCCAAAACTGATGATTTTATGTTTTAACAAAAATCTTTTTGTAAAACGAGAGCCAGTTAGATCGTTAATCACTATGTGCAGGGCAAGAGGAAGAATGTTATCATTTGAATTGAAAAAGATTCGACTCAGGATAAGATTGCTCCTTTCATACTATAAATCACTCTTAGGCGTCCCTTTCAAATGTTCTTTCTCCTCAACCAGGTCTTTCCCCTTGATTTGTCCAACTCTTATCTTTCTAGGAAAGTGCGTAAAATGTTCTTAACTGCTAAAATTTAATGGTCTATTGTAAGTTATTTCCTCTTTTTCAATTTAATAAGATTTTTCATCAGTGATAACGATGACGATGACGAGTTATCATCATGATAACGATGCTTATAAGGTTGTTCGGATGACGGAAGCCCAGGGGAAGCTGAGCTTCCCAACAAACATATACCAAACATATATGTCCACAATAATATATATATATATATTATATATATATATATAATATATATATTATAATATTATATATATTATATATATATAATATATATATATATACTATATATATATATATATATATAATATATATATATATATATATATTATATATGTATATATATATATATGTGTGTGTGTTTGTGTGTGTGAGTGTGTTTATGTACTACATTTTTGTTTCGTGACTTCTATACGCTTTTTCGGATTTGATTGATGCAAGGCTCGAAAATCAACCTTATTAATGGTCAGAATTATATTACTTAGGAAATTTGTATTTCATTAAACTACAACAATGACTTAGCAAAAATATCACCGAATCAAAATCATTGTGTTATTAAACAGAATATCAATAATCTCATTTTGGTAAAAACATAAACGAAAATAAATTATATATTAGTATTGGTTTCGACTTCATCAATTGAAATATAAAACCATAAGTAAACAAGTAATGTCTCTTAGACTAATACATTTAAAAATTCGCAATGCCACTTACAAAAACTAGTAATATGATAAAGTGATATAACACAACAACTATGCAACTGCGTAGCGGCGAAGAGGGCGAAAGACTCATGTTTATCCTGTGTACAGTAATTTGGGGTCAAATTGACGTAATTTAGGGGAAATTTACAAAATTTCAAGGTCGGGGGTTCTGAGAAAATTTATGATTGATCTTTTTTTTGTTTTAGAGAATTAAAGTTATTTTTAATTATCATACACAATACGAATGGTAAATGACTTTGATGTATCACAATAACCCCAAAAATACGCCAAGAAATTATTATTAAATTATTCATTAGTTACAGGCATATTACACCACTTGTTTATTCATAAACAGCTCCATTTTCTTTAATTAAACAATAGATAAATTGCGTTAAAATATTTTGTTATGTTAAGTCAAAATAAAACTCTCGATATTCTTAGTTTTGGTAAGCTCTACTAGGTAGCGGTAGTTCTCAAAATGTTTCTTTGAGCGTAGAATTGAGGTTAGGATTACCTTTCATTTTAAGTAGAACATATTAGGTAGAAGGAATTAAAATGTTACACTTTGACAATATGTTCACTGATTTTTACATCAAAATTTATTTATATACCACATTTAAAGTGTCTACGATTTCTGAAAGTGCCTTAGAATTTCGATAAGTGAGTGAGTAAGTGTCAAAACTGTCTAATTTTAAGCCATTATATCTCAACACCTGTGAATGGTTAACGATATAAATTTGATAGAATAGGTCAGCTTATCAAGATCTTTTAGATAATATTAAAATTGTCCTCCTTATTGTCCTTAAAAAAAGGTACGAGGGGGTAAAATAGCCTCGAGATGCTTCCTAGTAAAGGATGCTACACCAGTGACCGCTCGACTTGGTGGGGTAATACCGTGCCCCCAGATTATTGTATTTAAAGAAATTAAAAAACACATTTTTAGTTATTTTGTACTCTGAGTCACAATGCTTCCATATGGCTACAAGTCATTGCAAAAACAATGGATCAAAATTTTAAATCCTTTTTTCTCTTAGCTTTTAGAAGTGTAAGTAACAATTTATGTAAATTTTATGACAAAACTAAAGAAAAACATAATTTAGAAACTAGTGGGTGAAGATACTTATATCAAAAACAAATATAAAGATATTTGTTTTTGAATTAGAATCCCTGCTTCTAATTTAGTGAATGTTCTGATAAAAATTCGTCAATAAGAATAAAAAGTACTTTATGTCTGCAAGCTATTTATCAAACTAAACCAGAGTCTATAATTTCAAATTAAAACTAAATTTAGTGGTTTTTCGTTGGAACTCAGTTATAAAACTCATTTTTTGAGAGTTTTATTTGGTTATATTTTTGAATGTTGGTCCAGAGAGATGAGAAAGGGCAGAAGTTTTGAGGTTGGAACTGTAAATACACTGGAGTTTGATTTATCTGCAGGGTATAGTAGGTTAACCCCCAACCCCCCATGATTAATGGTCGAGGTCCTGATGAGTCCACAGGTGCCACCTCCACAGCCGCACAACGCGATAAATTTCCTTTTCCCGGCAAAAATCATTCCCTTGTCTAGAAATAAACGCCTAATGAGATTTCCTTTTTTTCTATTTTCTAATGTTGACATTTACAGCCTTCGTGTTCATAAGCCCACGAAACCTTAAAACACAGTCGACGTATTAATCCATCATTTCAAGCCACATGCTTTTTATTTATTCCTTTTATTTTACTTTTTACAAGGACTACAGTGATCAATAAATATTATTGATGAATGATCAAAGATATAAAATTCGGTAGAATGGGTCAGCTGAACAAGATATTTTAGTTAACATTAAAATGATATTTTTTAATGTCCTTGATGAAAATAGCCTCGAGATGCTTCCTTTAAAGGATTGCACACAGTGGTGTGCCAAAGTGCGGTCAGTGGACCGGTGTGCGAAAGATTAAAACCCCTTAAAATAGACTTTGTCACTACTTTCTTTGTTACAAACTCCCTGAAACTGACTTAGCCCTATTTCACAAGTGATATTTTTCCATGAAAAATCACTATAACTGTTCCATTTACAATTACTGATTCAAACTCTGTATAGCCTTAAACTATCTATCTGTATCTTATTTTTACTTTTCCTAATTTATACTTAGGTATATAGGAATAGTTTTGTGTTTGCGAAAACTCCGAAACCGGGATGAAACCAGAATTATTAGTTTCAGGTGTTTTTAAGGCTTCCTGAGTGATTTTCTCAAAGACGAACGAGGCGCGTCCGAAGTAGGGAGGATGAGCGTAGCGGATGCGATTTGATGAAGAAATGTTCCGAGGTACCCCGTACTCGATTTTATTATAGATGCGTTATGTTAAAGGTAATTAGCATTAAATCTGGTTAATTATAGCTAATGCTTTTGCGGGACTAAGTTTTAAAACATGCGCATCTGGTCAGATCATTGTTTAGTCAATTTTCTTATTAGTTTATATGCTTTTAGAAAATGTGCAATAATTATGCAAATAATCACTCACAGTGATCAGTTATTGTGTAATGGATGAATATGATGATCATGTAAATAATCAATGGATGAGCTATATGAATTTCCATGGAAAAATAATATCCCCTAATGAAATCTAAGTCAGTTTCAGGGAGTTTGTAATGGGAAAATGAGTGCCTATAATATGACGAATAAATAAAATGCCAAACTTTATAAATGCTATTACCTTATAACTAGACAGGTTATATATAAATTAACTTCTAAAATGAATTTAAATTAGATGTAGATAAATTTGAAAGATATAAGAAGATCAAATGTACGTATATCCTGTGATCACTGACCAGTGTCGTTTAATATGATGTTTTTAGTAAAGCCTACGTAAATGTGTTTAAAGATAGGGGTTTTTAATGTAAATGTAAGCCTAGTTAGGTTCAAAAGATCAGAAACGGGGTATAAAATTTATCTTTGGAAAAAAGTAGCTTAGAGACATTGGTAAAATGTGGGATTACATTTGGAAGAAGATTCCAAAATAGGCTGGGCTGGTTTCTGTGCAAACGTATCTCATTTTATACTGTCGCCGTATAAAACCTGAATAGTATATACGTTTGATATTAGTCCTTTTCATCTTTGGAGACTCATCAGAGGATGAAATCACTAACTGAAGCGTACAATTTTCTTTAGAAGTAAAAGCGAGTGGTCCCAGAGTGCAAACAGGCCGACCCGAGCATCCCCACGTCTTCTAACTCTGTTGATTTGCTGCCTTACAAATATTGACAGAGATGCCTGTAACATAGCTTGGTAACCCCTTGCCCTGGCTTATGATCCTCCGCTAAATAAAATCTGTTAGGTTCTATCTATGTTCATTCCCTCCTCATATATTTTTTTTTCTTTTTACCAATATATTTTCACCTATTATAAAAAATTGAATAAATATAGTATCAAATATACTACATGGCTCAGAATAAATTTAATTGCAACTCATATAAAAACCTAAAAGCCCCAGGTGTCCATTTAATTGTTTTTTTAATTAGAGTTTTATTCATGTTTTTTTATATTGTATGTATAATTATAATAATTTTCACTGCAGAAGAGTGGAAAAAGCTTATAATTAAAATCCCAAACGACCTTAAGTACTTTAGTTTAGTAGAATATTTGCTTTTATCTTTATTAAAAAATAATAATAACGTTTAATGATAATTGAATAATAAAATATTAAGAAATCATTTTGAATAAAATTAACGTATTTTAATAAAATTGTAAATTTCTGCGTAGTTTTTTTAAATTCAAGATTAAGTGATCCTGTGAATCCTTCAAATTCTATTTTTCGAGAAACGTTTGTCTTTCTGTGAAAATTTAAGGTCTATTGTAGCTTTAAATTGAATTTTAGTTTACCTAACCAAAAAATTATCTATATTATAATATTTCATTATTTTGTTTTTTACACTAGTATGAAGTTAATAATAAGGACGAAAAAAGTAAATTTAAATAAAAGTGTATTCTAGTTAACAAAAAAATATTCATAACATACCAGCATTGATACCCGACCTTCGCTTCTATTAAACAATCGCTTCGATTGTTAAGCTGTGATTTATGATTTGTTTCGATAAGTTGAAAAAGCAACATAGAAATTTTATTTTTAAACCGTTTAGTTTTACTTTTACTAAGAATACCATAATATTCTTAACAAAAAAGGTTATATATGGAACAAATCTGAGGCAAATTCAACAATTTAACATTACTTCATATTATTGAATTATAATGATATTTTTTCGTATGTATTGATATAAGACAAGTATATATTTATGAATAAAACAAATAAAGCAATATATTTGCATAGGTTCCTAAAACATTTTTAAAATATATAATTTTTTCAATAAAGCAATTTTATCTAATACAAAAACACTGCTGTCTACGACAGTTAAGGGTCAATCCATATCAAGTGTCCAAAAAAAATAAAAAAAGGTGCTCAAAAAAAATAGATTTGATAATTTTTGCTATTGATACCCATATCTATGGTGAGTAAAAAATGACCAATATAAATTTTTTATAGTCACCCGTTCTTTTTTATGGTCACTTTTAGGTCCTCCGACCCTAAAAATTTAGTGATTTTTGACCATCAGATAACTCCTAAACCCTTAAGACCTTCAGCCGATACTCGGTTCTCGCTTGTACTACAGCAAAAATATGAACGGATCTGTTTAAAGCAAGCTTTGGAGCTACATTTGCCCTTAGACACTTTTACTCTATAACCGCTCCTTGGGGGGGGGGGCAATGGGGCTCCAAATTTTGGGTTCTTAAAAAATATATGAAAATTTTTTTATAATATGAAGAAACCTGAATTAAGAGCTCCCAATTTTTTTAGGATTACTTACTTTAAGACAAGCAATCACAAAATTTTCATAGTATTAATATAGATTTTTTATGAGCTATATTTTGAAAATTCCATATTTTTTAATTTTTGGTCATTTTTGACCTCAATATCTCGCTTGGACTGTATACTTTTAATAAAAATCATATCACATGACCCTTACCAGTGTCAACATAAACCACCAAAAACATTCTGTGTATTTGCCCACAAGCAAAGTTATAGCTTAATCATGTATGTGTAATTTTCAAAATATCCAAAAAAAAATTAATTTTGAAAAATCAAATTATAAGTAAAAAAACGGAAACACCATCCAAAGGAAATTCGCCCAACACATGCGGACCACCGCGCCAGAATTATTTTCTAGTTGTAAACTTATATTAGGTAAAAAAACGATAAAAAATTATTGTCCCTACTAGGGTTTGAACCCAGTTTCTGGGGTTGAGTGCTTGCATCAAAAGGAAATCGCTCAACAGCGGACCACCGCGCTAGAATTATTTCTAGTTGTAAACTTATTTAGATAAAAAAAAACGATAAAAAAATTATTGTCCCTACTAGGATTTGAACCCCAGGTACTCTGAGTTTGAGTGCTCGCATCCAAAGAAAATCGCCCGACATGCGGACCACCGCGCCAGAATTTTTCAGATCGGATCTCGTTGAGTAGTTCAAGTTGAAGTTCAGTCAAGAACCATTAGTTAGATTCTGATATTACTAAGCTACAAATAATAAGCTACCATTAAATAACGCGGTAATAGGATATTATTAGAAAACATTACAATATATATATAATAGTATATATATATATATATATATATATATATATATATATATATATAATATATATCCAAAGCCCCACTGTTACATTCAAGGAAACCTCCCAACCTTTGAAACATCATTGTCAATACCAACCTTCTTCTCCTTTAACCCAGCGTCCTCTTGGCTCTCATCATGTCAAAAACCACGTTGCCAAAATTGTCCCTCTCCTTGATCCCTCCACATCCTTCAGCAGTCCTTGCACTAATAAAACCTACCCCATTCCCTCTTCCTCTACCTGCACCTCCAGCAATGTAGTATATTGTCTAGAATGCAAGTGATGTGATTCTTTCTACATAGGTCAAACGACTACCAACTTCAATCTGCGTATAAATAATCATAATGCTATTTGTCGTAAATCTAGCTCCGATTTACCCATTGCAGTGCATGTCCGATCCCACGAAACCACTGATTTCAACTCCCTTTACACGGCCAAAATTCTAAAAAAAATGCCTCCCAACGCCACAGAACCCCGCCTTAAAAGTTGGGAAGTGTCCCATCAACTTATGCTTAAATCCAGAACTCCCCCGAGTTTAAATAAACGTTGAAAGCCCTTTGATTTTGATTTTTATTTTACTAATAAGCTATATATATATATATATATATTATATATATATATATATATATCATTAATTTATTTAGTATATTATATTATATTTGAATTTTTATTATAATTTACTATATATAATATATATATATATATATATAAATATATATATATATATATATACATAATATAACTGTCAACGCATCATATATAAGATATATACCTAAATGTTACCTCCAATCATATATAGTTTTCATAGTCATCTTTCTATAGCTTTTTATATATTTTATTTATTTATTTTTATTTCTTAATTTACTCATGATTTATTATTTTATCATCATGAATTTTTAATTTGGTTTTTGTTTTAAATCCTATGATTGTAGTTTATTAATATATATATTTTGTTTTAAAATATTTGTTTATTTTTTATTTTATTTTTTAATCTTTTACTTCCTTCTCCTTTATGTATTTTTGTTTTATGAGGTTGTGGCGTTAAAGTTCAAGTTTTAACGTGTCTTTAGAGATACATTCCGCGCCGTATCTAGTGTTAAGTCGGCGCATGCGCACACCCTGAGTATCCTTCCTTCTACGACCTTATCCTCCTTCCACGTCTTTCTACTTCAGTTTCTCTCGGCCTGTTGAGGTTGTAGACGCACTCGAAGCTAGCAAGTGAGTTTTATTACTTTAAATGTCCGTACTAATTTAGTTCTTATCATTTAATTTAGTGTTATATATATATTATATATATATATATATATATATATATTATATAATAGTATATAATATATAGTATATATATATATTATGTGTGTGTGTGTGTGTGTGTGTGTTTGGTTATGTTCTGTTGTTGTTTGCTTCCCCTGTGGATGTTAACATCTCTCAGTAACACTAATAACCTAAGTTAAATATCTATACTCACATCAAGCTTGATGCCAGCCTGAGGAAAAACCTGGGTTTTCGGATTATATTCTGGCATAAACCTGTAGAATTCTAGTTCATCTTTATACCATTTCACTGAGTACAATCTTCCTCTACCTAAGTCAAATTTACAAACGAGCGTAACTGAGCTGCCCAGGTTAGCGTGTGGAGGTACGATCAGTTCCGTTATTCTTAGACAGTCAAAACCTGCACAAACACAAAAATATAATCTTTTAATATAAATATATGTAGATTTATTGATTTATACTAGAGGGGGCATAGTCCATTTTACTGCATTGAGAGGCCTGAAACATCATTTTGGGGCTCTCAGGGAATTTGTGTAACCTCATTGAAACCACCTTTAAGGGTGAGTTAAGGTTATAATAAATAAATCGTTTTCAACTCCCCGCACATTCTTTGTGTGTTGATAAGTATTCTTAACGTATTATTAGGGTTCGAAAGATAATCTTCGAAACCCTTAATACTTTCTGTCGAGCGTCTGTCTGTCCGATTTCTCATCTCTCAGGAACTACAATAGCTAGGAAGTTTGAAATTTGGTATACATGTGTAACTATTTTATCCAACAACAGGAAAAATATAGCCAACTATATCACATGCGCATCTGTCGATTTATGAGCGAATGCGCCACATTCACCAAAAAAAAATATTTTTTGAAAAAATCATGTTGGGGTATCAAATTGTAGTATCGATGGGTAGTACACAAATATGCATCGCTTTTTCAAAATGGCGGGCTATACACTCCCAAAAATCTCAAAAACCACCAAAAAATGCTTGTACCCCCCCCCCTTTTAAGGCATAAGGAGAAGCCCTAAAATAATGGGACAATAGCCAATAAAAAGCACTTTCCAGGCCATAGAAATTCTTCGGAGAAAAAAGTTTCAAAAGTTAATTTTAGCAATTTTCAAAATCGCCCATACGCGCACGCGCCAAAAAAAAATATTTTTTTGAAAAATCATGTGGGGTATCAAATTGTAGGTATCGATGGTAGTACAACAAATATGCATCGCTTTTTTTCCAAATGGCGGGCTATTACACCCGCCAAAAATCTCGAAAACCACCAAAAAATGCTTGTCCCCCCCCTTTTAAGGCATAAGGAGAAGCCCTAAAAATATGGGACCAATAGCCAATAAAAGCACTTTCCGGGCCATAGAAATTCTTCGGAGAAAAAGTTTCAAAAGTTAATTTTAGCAATTTCAAAAAATCGCCCATACGCGCACGGGCGCAAAAAAAAATATTTTTTTGAAAAAAATCATGTGGGGTATCAAATTGTAGGTATCGATGAGTAGTACAACAAATATGCATCGCTTTTTCAAAATGGCGGCTATTACACCCGCCAAAAAATCTCGAAACCACCAAAAAATGCTTGCCCCCCCCCCCTTTTAAGGCATAAGGAGAAGCCTAAAAATATGGGACCAATAGCCAATAAAGCACTTTCCCGGGCCATAGAAATTCTTCGAGAGAAAAAGTTTTAAAAGTTAATTTTAGCAATTTCAAAATCGCCCATACGCGCACGCGCCAAAAAAAAAATATTTTTTTGAAAAATCATGTGGGGTATCAAATTGTAGGTATCGATGGGTAGTACACAAATATGCATCGCTTTTTCAAAATGCGGCTATTACACCCGCCAAAAATCTCGAAAACCACCAAAAAATGCTTGTCCCCCCCCTTTTAAGGCATAAGGAGAAGCCCTAAAATATGAGACCAATAGCCAATAAAAGCACTTTTTTGGGCCATAGAAATTCTTCGGAGAAAAAGTTTCAAAAAGTTAATTTTAGCAATTTCAAATCGCCCATACGCGCACGCGCGCACAAAAAAAATTTTTTTTGAAAAATCATGTGGGGTATCAAATTGTAGATATCGATGGGTAGTACACAAATATGCATCGCTTTTTCAAAATAGCGGCTATTACAACCCGCCAAAAATCTCAAAAACCACCAAAAAATGCTTGTCCCCCCCCCTTTTAAGGCATAAAGGAAAAGCCCTAAAAATATGGGACCAACAGCCAAATAAAAGCACTTTCCGGGCCATAGAAATCTTCGGGAAAAAGTTTCAAACAGTTAATTTTAGCAATTTCAAAATCGCCCATACGCGCACGCGGCCAAAAAAATTAAAAAAAGGCATAAAAAATTTTATGCCTTTCCTAAAAATGTTTTCTCTTAAAGTAGATATTGACCAAACAAGCACATAAAGGCGAGCCAAAGCGAGCCCTAGTATTGTATGGTTTATTTCATTTTATACTCTTGAAAGGCACTGATAAACATATGCAAAAAGGCGAGCAAAGCGAGCCCATGATTTTCATGCCTTGCTTAAAATGTTTCTCTTTAATAGATGAACAAACAAGCACATTAAGGCGAGCGAAGCGAGCCCTAGTATTGCATAGTTATTTTTATTATTTATACTCTTAAGAAGGTACTAATAACATATACAAAAAAGGCGAGCGAAGCGAGCAATTATTTTCATCCCTTGCTTAAAATGTTTCTCTTATAATAGATATTGACAAACAAGCACAAAGGCGAGCGAAGCGAAGCCACTAGTATGTGCATGGTTATTTTTATTATTTTTAAATACTTTAAGAAGGTACTAATAAACATATACAAAAGGGAGCGAGGCGAAAGCGGAGCCCTTTGATTTTTTTTCTTTCTAAAATGTTTTCTCTTAATAGATATTGGACAGATAAGCATATAAAGGCGAGCGAAGCGAGCCCAAGTATTGTATGTTTTTTTTTTTTATTTTTTACTCTTAAGAACGTACTAATAAACATATACAAAAAGGGCGAGCGAAGCGAGCCCATGAATTTTATGCCTTGCTTAAAATGTTTCTCTTATAATAGATATTGACAAAACAAGCACATAAAGGCGAGCGAAAGCGAGCCCTAGTATTGCATGGTTTTTTTTTATTATTTATACTCTTAAGAAGGTACTGATAAACATAAACAAATAGGCGAGCGAAGCGAGCCGAATGATTTTCATGCCTTGCTTAAAATGTTTCTCTTATAATAGATATTGACAAACAAGCACAATAAAGGCGAGCGAAGCGAGCCCTAGTATTGCATGGTTATTTTTATTATTTATACTCTTAAGAAGGTACTGATAAAATATACAAAAAGGCGAGCGAGCGAGCCCATGATATCATCCCTTGCTTAAAATGTTTCTCTTATAATAGATATTGACAAAACAGCACAAAGGGAGCGCGAAGCAGCCCTAGTAATGCAGCAATTGGTTTATTATTTTATTACATTCTAAGAAAGGTACTATAAACATATACAAAAAGGCGAGCGAAGCGAGCCATGATTGCCTTATTATAAAATGTTTCTCTTAAAGTAGATATTGACTAACAAGCATAAGGAGGCGAGCGTAGCGAGCGCCTAGTATTGTACGGTTTTTTTTTTTTTAAATTTATACTTAAAAAGGTACTGATAAAAAATATACAAAAAGGCGAGCGAAGCGAGCCCTAGTATTGCATGGTTATTTTATTATTTTATACTCTTAAAAAGGTACTGATAAACATATACAAAAAGGCGAGCGAAGCGAGCCCATGATTTTTATGCCTTTCTTAAAATGTTTCTCTTAAGTAGATATTGAGCTAACAAGCACATAAAGGCGAGCGAAGCGAGCCCTAAGTATTGCATGGTTATTTTTATTATTTTATACTCCTTAAGAAGGTACTGATAAACATACAAAAAGGCGAGCGAAGCGAGCCCATGATTTTCAGCCTTGCTTAAAATGTTTCTCTTATAATAGATATTGACAAACAAGCACATAAAGGCGAGCGAAGCGAGCCCTAGTATTGCATGTTATTTTATTATTTTATACTCTAAGAAGGTACTGATAAACATATACAAAAAGACGAGCGAAGCGAGCCCATGATTTTTATGCCTTATTAAAATGTTTCTCTTAAAGTAGATATTGACTAACAAGCATATAAAGGCGAGCGTAGCGAGCCCTAGTATTGTACGGTTTTTTTAATTTATACTCTTAAAAAGGTACTGATAAACATATACAAAAAGGCGAGCGAAGCGAGCCCATGATCTTCATGCCTTGTTAAAAATGTTTCTCTTATAATAGATATTGACAAACAAGCACATAAAGGCGAGCGAAGCGAGCCCTAGTATTGCATGGTTATTTTTATTATTTTATACTCTTAAAAAGGTACTGATAAACATATACAAAAAGGCGAGCGAAGCGAGCCCATGATTTTTATGCCTTTCTTTAAAATATTTCTCTTAAAGTAGATATTGACTAACAACACATAAAGGCGAGCGAAGCGAGCCCTAGTATTGTATGGTTTTTTTTATTACTCTTAAGAAGGTACTGATAAACATATACACAAGGCGAGCGAAGCGAGCCCATGATTTTCATGCCTTGTTTTAAATGTTTCTCTTAAAGTAGATATTGACAAACAAGCACATAAAGGCGAGCGAAGCGAGCCTTGAATCTTATTTTATGTTTTAATTTTTTTTCTAAATTTAGGTATTGACAAACAAACTTCTATATAGCGAGCGAAGCGAGCCCTAGATTGTTTGTATAAGTTGATTCTATAGTTTTAAATTGGCTAGTATCAAACATGCACCTCAAGGCGAGCGATGCGAGCCCTAGAATATTATGTATGTCTTTACTGTATGCTATAAAATGAGGTTCTGATAAACCAATACAAAAAGGCGATTGAAGCGAGGCTTTAATTATATGCCTTGTTTTAAAATGTTTTTCTTCAGGTAGATATTGACAATCAAGCACATAAAGGCGATAAGCGAGCCCTTAAATTTTGTTCTGTGTTTTAAATTTTCTCAAAAATTTAGGTATCGACAACAAATATATAAAGGCGAGGGAAGCGAGCTCTAGATTGTTATGTAAAAATTTGATTCTATAGTTTGAAATTGGCTAGTACTAAACAAGCAGATGTTTACTCAAATTTTATGTTGTATTATAATTATTTTTTCCTAAAATCAGTGCCAACAGACACATATAGGCTAGCGTAAATGTAAAATTATGTTTACTCTGCGAAATTTGTAAATAACAAACATACAAATGAAACGAGCAATACGAGCACTTATATATTTTGTGTAGATTCTAAATTAGGTACTGATTTCTGATACACAGAAACGCATGCGTAGCGAGCTGTGGAATATTTTGTTATAACTTATTTATTTTTTTCTAACATTAGGCATCGACAAATACTAACATATAGGCTATTGAAAGCGAGGCGTAGAATATTGAGTATAAGTATGATTGTATAGTATTAATCATTATATTATGCAAAATATCTGGAAACCCTATAATGCTTGCCAAAGCAAGCACTTTGACGGATTTTTTATTATATTTATACGTAATGGTGGTCAGGTTATTTTTTCAATGTTTCAAAATTTAACCTATAGGACCTCTCAAGTAATAATATCTCTATACTTATACTTTGATTAACGTATACAACCTTTTCTCATAGGTTATCCCATTGCATCTCAATAAATTTTATTAAAATATAGCTTGTTCTCAAACATCATTATATTATAAAGATAAAAGGAAATGACTTCATCAACAAAATTCTTTCATACAATGTGGCAATCAGTTACCAGGGTTCCAGACAATAATTAAAGATCATATATTATACATATTTTATTCTATTCTAATATGTATATTTATTTTTTTATTTTAATATAAATTATAATTTACTTATGTTATATTTAAATTGTTAAACTCTATAAAAATTGGTGAAAAATTATTTATTTTATTTTAGAAATATTGATATTTTTAAAACAACTGCGTGAAATTTATTTTTAAAACTCATTTTAAAATTATCGGGATCCAAACAACAAATTATCTATGTCGATATTGGTGTTTAACACCGGGTGGAACCCCATGACTTGCAACAAAAAATGCGTCTTTTGTTGTGAATTCAATGATAAATGAGTGACTTTTAAAATAATATTCCCAATGATATTATTTTAATTTGTGTATACAAATATAAAATTTTAGAGGTTTTGCTCTCATTTGTACAAATAATATATTCATGGAAGATCGCTTTGAAGGACTTACTTTTGGCAGTTGGAGTGAAAGTAAGTGAAACACTTATTCATGCCTGACTTGTATTTTAAATTGAGACCCTGTTTTCAATATTTCCTTTAGATTCGTTGTAAGTAAAAAGGACTGTGACCTTAGCAACATAAGTTCGCCGAAGCCTACACATTCACATTTTCCAACTAAAGCTTTGTTTTTTATAATCGCATGAATTCATGTGTTCTTTTTTTCAAAGCAGTAAATGCCCATTGGCTCAAAGAATTTCCCTTCACAACAAGCTAACACATATAACAACAAAATCACAAGTGTTACTTTCACAGGAGTTACTAAATACGAAACACTGTAATTCACACGTTTTTTTATTAATTCAACACAACTTTGTTTTAAAATGAAAAGTAAGTATATAAATAGAACACGAAATGTTTTAATTCTCTTTTGGAATTTATTCGAAATAAAACCTCAAAATTTTACCCCTTTTTACGTTTGTTATTTTAAAACTTATTTTTTACATTTACTTATTTACAGAGTAAGAATGAGTTATAAAAGAATAATGACGTACATGTCTGCGAGATGTTAAAAAGTTACTTTTCTACAGTTGAACATATGTTGCATGCTATGTAGCATATAATCTGACCTATAGTAATGTCGATACCTATGTATGTTTCATAGCCCTAGCATACCTCTACCTAATCTTACTGAATAATATATGATCCTCTTCCCTTCTTTTTACCCTGTTTTCATAACTAAATAATTCATTTTCATTAATTTTCTACGGGTAATGAAATTCAGGGATTTGTTAACGGCTCATCCTGACTTTAGGCTTCAGCTTATTCCAGAATTATTTTTATCGTTTCTTTTTTTGTGCAGTATCTTTTTCCAACTTTTAGTTTCGTTTTCGTAATTATAGGGTTAGGGTTGATGTTAAGTAGGTAGGGTTAAAGTAATACATTTTAATTTTCAGAACAATTTAATTTTCCATTCTTGCTAATAATTCTTTAATTAATTTGTTACATTAAAGATTTCATACATAGTGCAGATATAATGTTTTCTAAAGCTGGATTGTTTAGCAATTTCTTTTAGGTGGTTCGTATTGTAATACGAGATGAATTCGGGAGTGTGGCGAGTATATATATATATATATATATATATATATATATATATATATATATATATATATATATATATATATATATATATATATATATATATATATATATATATATATATATATATATATATATATATATATATATATATATATAATATATATATATATATATATATATATATATATATATATAATTTGTGAGTGTGTTTATGTACTAGATTGTTTTTCGTGACTTCTCAACGCTTTTTCGAATTTGATTGACGCAAGGCATGATAATCAACCTTATTTATGGTCAGAATCATATTGCTTATGATAATTGTATGACTTTATTAACCTACAGCAATGACTTTGCAAAAATATCAACAAATGACCAAACCAAAAACATAATAAATAAAACGCTTCCACTTATCTTTGGTTGTTAAACTGACGAAAACAATAAAAATAAATACCTGACCCTGATCCTTAATAAGAAAAAAATGTTAACAGACTCTGTTATTTTTTAACAGAGAATTTAGTCTGCCAGTAAGTTAATTGAATTTTTATTTGAGTAAATATAATTTTAACAATTGAATCAAAATAAATGACTAAAAATGCTCATGACATAAAAGTATAAAAAATATTAAAATTGATAATCATTACGGCAGGTAAAAATTAATTAAATCTCGGAAAGATCGTTTGATTATTAGTTAGAAAATTAGCCAGCAGATGTGTGAAGTTTCCTTTCATAATCACCATTAGTTACATTACATTAGTTTAATGTTTTAAAAAATTATAGGTTTGTTTAAAAATATTGTTAGAATCAAAGAAATATTTTATTAAGTTGAAATTAAGCGTGAGTCTAAGTAAGTAATTTGGCTAGTGTATTTAGGGTTTTAGATGGATTACCAATGTTAAACGGCATCGAGCGAATTCTGTAGCTCGACGGTGACTGTAATACAAGCTATGTATCGTGTATATATTGTGTATGAGCGAAGCAAGTCCTAAGAGTAGAGGATAACTATAGAGAATTAGATATGGGAAGGAAAAGTTTTGAGGTACCCTGCACCCAATTGTGTTAATATTATTCTCTAATCTAAAACTATTTTATTATTATAATTAAATAGATGATTAATTAAAAGGTTAATTTGAGAATTACATGCAGATCCGTTGTTTGAAAACTCCAAAAATGAAGTTTTAACTACGTTAATCAAAATATTTAACTTAGAAGGAAAATAACAAAATAGTTTTATTAAATTTCAAGTTATTATTTTCGTAACATACTGTTATATCAAGGAATAATAAACTTTTTAATTAATACTAATGATATTTCAGCTCAAAACTTTCTATAACATTTTAATAATTTGAGTCTAAAATTATGTTGTTGTCATGTACTTTAATAACTAAATTTTCAAATATTTTAAACTGTTAAATGGCTCTTGTTTCCGAAGAAATTTGTAATAGTTTTAATTACAACTTGCTTCTAAGGAGAATTGTTTCTTCAATGTAAAAACAAAATATTCTACTAAGAGTGACATCTTTATGGATTTAGGGCATGTAGGATTATTTACAGTAGGTAATTGTTTTTAGAGCATTGTATTTACATTAATGTAATCCACCATCTTTAGTGCTGCCTACTTCTTTAGAGCGAAATGTCAGACAACAGTTACCTTGAGAAGGTCTTTACTGTAGTATTCAAAACACAGACCCTACGCAATTTAATATTTTTAGATAACATGCCTTACTACGGGAGAAGAAATCCCCTTCTTAAGGGATGTACTTGGTAAATAAGCAAGAACAATGAGTAGCATAAACTTTAAATAATTGTCTTACCAAGTTTTTTTTTGTTTACATAAATGTTTTTTAAGAAGTTGTTGCTATTTTTTTATTGGCTTGTGAGACTAATAATTGTGCTTTTTGGTCCGTCGGTACTGAGATAGAGGGAAATGTCTTTTTGTTTTCAGATTACAATTATACAACATTATTTATTAACTATCTAACTTTTTTTAAAATTTAAGGAAAAAGTTTTCTGGGATTTAAAATATTTTCTTACTTAATTTATAATTTATGTGTAACAATATGCAAAAGATTTTTAAAACATAAAATAAATGAGACTGTGAAAAAGTTTTATTTTTCATGAGTTTCATGGAGTTAAGAGGTTATTTGGTATTATAAATTTAATACAACTATCATTCTAAGAATAAGGGGTTAAGAAGTGGAATAAGTTAGAAACAAAAAACTAACCGAAAAACGTAGCTCTGCTTCATTGCTGCGATTAAATTTCCTTATACTTATAATAGGAATATTAGAAAACTGCATGTAAAAATTGATATAGAAATAGGTATTTTTAAAATAAACAGAAATAAGTATTTATAGAATAGAATAGAAAATAAATATTTATAGAATGGTAAATAGAAATAAGTATTTATAGAATAGAATAGCAAATAAATATGTATTTATAGAATGGAAAATAGAAAAAGCATGAAATTTATGAATCATGTTATCAAGGTATTTTTTAACACTATCCCTATTTTTTCCTATTTTTTTCATTTCTGATTCCTTATATTTAATCTACTGGATTTATTTATCAGGCCTGTAGCGAAGTAGGTATTACTCATGATCCCATATCCGAAGTGTTTCGATGGAAAACCATAATAATTTTTCCTATATTCTGGAGTCTAATATAAAATACTCAAAGGGTCAAGTAATAAGCGCATTCTACATATGACTTGAATATAATTTATTTTTCTCTTCTATTCTGTTAATAGGAGTTTTACGCAATGCACCAAGTACCCACCTAGGCCTATAACCTTTTCAAAAACCCAATATTATAGTTTTACTTTGAAATAATTTTTCTTAAAACAACTTAGCAAGCTTGTCGTAACAAATTCCACTTATTTTTGTTGAGGGTTAGAAGCATATCTAATCTCTAAGTGTTTAAAAGTTACAACTAACTGTCCACGTATAAAATATTTGAAGTAACTCAAAAAAGTAGAGCAGTTTATTTCTCAGGGATGAGTTTCTTTACTATAAAGACTTCTTTCTTAAACTTTTCAGCAGCACTAAACGTTATAATGGATAGAGAGTTAAGTTTTACCTAAACTTATTTCTTTTATACTCCTTTATTTCAAAAAATGCTTTTTTTCACGGAGTACCTGAAGCAACAAATAATACATATAACAGTAAAAAGTTTTACAGAAAAATTAACGACAAATTTATATTAATATTGTTTAAGTAGTACTTTTATATGGTTGTTTCAACGATACTTTTTTTTTAATCGGCAACTTTTTACTTTCCTTCCTATAACTTGAGTTCATGAGACTTTTATATTTACCCATCTCCTGTAACCCCCCCCCCCTTATTTTGTGAATTTTATCCAGTGAATTTTTAACCCTTTCCTCCTTCCACTACTCTCCTGTGAATTTTCACCCACTTTTACAAATTTTTCTCCTATCTAGAAGGGCTACTGTAAACTGTTGTGTTAATCTTTCACGGAAAAAGTTTTTAATTAAATTAAAAGCCTTTTTTCGTAAAATAAATAACAGGATACTTTCCATCAAGTTTTATTAAAGTTTCTTATAAAAAAAATATTACCTATTTAATAGTTAATAAGGAAATAATAACAGCATATTTTCGTCTTAAAAATAAAATAAATGAAACTAATTATGTTATAAATAAAAAATCCGAGAAAAGTTGAGATAACTATTGATTATTTCACTTATAATCAAATAGTGTGGATTAGGGCGTCTAATTCATACACATACGTCAAAATAAACTTCATGCCAAAAAGTATTTTCCGTTTTTAAAATTTTAACAATTTAATTCATTTCCAAATAAAAACAGATAAAAAATATATTTAAAAAAAATCTTTTTAAAAATAGAAGTGTACACCTCATAAATCTAATGGATAATAAGTAAGTTTATTTCAAAAGGATTTAGCATTGTTATTTGGACTTTAAAAAATTGTTCAATTTTACTTTAGTGGAATAGATTTTTTTCCAATTGGATTTTTTTTAATGCTGGTCCTTTTTAACAAGAATTTAATTTTCTTGTGATTTCTTTGTCACTTCTTAAACCCTAATAAAACTTAACTTTTTAAAAAGATGACAATATAATATTGTGCGAGAGACACCTAGGAAATGTAACAAACAAAATGCAATGCTACATCTGGAACTGTTCCATCATTCGACATTCGTCATCATTGATGGCTCGACATAATGTCATGTCCACTCTGTTTCGTTACGTTTAACTCATCAGGGCGCCGACAGAGCCTGAACTCACTCTGACCTTCAATTAATTCCGAAAAATATAATGTGAAGTACTTACCAGAGACGAGCGGTGCTCTCTTTCCGCCATCATGCATGGCAAGCAAAACATATATCATTTGATACTACCAAGTTTTGCAAAACATGATATTTTAAAAAGATCTTTAGTTTACAAAGGTTAAGAAGTTTAAAAATTAGCATTAAAATTAAGAGAGCTCACACAAGCATTTTTAGTGAGTAAGTGGCTAGGAATTATAGTCTAAGAGTCCATTGCAAATTTCGTGTCCGTCGAGCCCCAAATGTTTAACCCGACAGATTGATTAATTCTGACTTCCTAAAATAGGTTCTTCCAAAATTTAGGCAGTGGACTGCCATTACAGATCGGGGAGTTTAGTCCCTGTAGCCTTTCAAAGTCCGAAAAATGGCTCCAAAATCTTTTTTTTTTGCCCATTAACGCTGATACTTTTTGTTTTATAAAAAAAAAATAATATTATACAATATTATTTTCAAGTATTTAACATTATACGACACATAATAAACCATCATAGTAGAGGTTTGTGATACTATATTTCTCTAGGTCAACTTAATATTAATTTACTTAATAACAGTTATATATCTGGTTCTATTTAACCAATTTTGATGGCCAAAGCAATGATTTGTCAAAAATCAAAAATAATTTAATAAAAAATCACAAATTTAATAAAGTAAAAGACAGCTTTATCTTATTTGATAAAACTAAAAGGAAGATTGCTAATGGGCAAAAACTGACTTTGGAGAAATTTTTTTGACTTTCAAGGGGCCTAGAGGTCAAACTTTAACGATCTGAAATGGCTGATCCTTTATCAAGGAGCCAAAATAGATCAATCTAACGGGTTGAACTTTTGGGGCTCAACATATTATAAGCCTTTGAGTATAAACTAACATATATTGCTTTTGGTGACACTTTTGCAAATTTCCCTATAATATCAACCGATTAAAATACCATCAAAATTAGCATCTTTTGACATAGATAAAAAAATTATAATTAAAAAGATTAATCAAATAAAATTAAAACGATTTGCAATGTAAACAAGGGACATAGATTATTGTCATTGGATAATCTAGAGACCCCGAAGGTTTCACTTTAGCTAAACTAAGTATTTTAAAAATGTCCCTTGGAAAGGAAACAAATCCATCTTGATTAATATAACTATTTTATTGTATTTATCTAAAAAAAATAGTCAATAGTCAA
Source organism: Microvelia longipes (assembly GCA_018340805.1). NCBI lineage: Eukaryota > Metazoa > Arthropoda > Insecta > Hemiptera > Veliidae > Microvelia > Microvelia longipes. The sequence continues at coordinate 47,949,370 of JACMZG010000008.1, read as the reverse complement.
TCTAAAAAAAAAATAATCTTACTGTCGAATGTTGTAAGAGTAATAACGGTATAAAACCCCTTATATTCATACATAAACAAAATCGGATACGAGGTAACTTGGAAAATTTCCTCACATTATCAGATTCGCTATGCTCATCCTCACCACTTCAAACTCGGTTCCCCCTCCTCAGTAATAAATAATCCTAATATTATTAGTATTAGTCTCCATTCTATTTATTTCGTAGTAGTTTAATTATTTCGTCCCATCCAGTGTCTATCAATTACAATAAATAATCCTTTTTATTAATACATTAACCCTGTTAGATTCTTTTCAACACTTATAATCCTGCAAAGCGGCAATAAAATAAAACTTTCTATTCATGTTTATTCCATGATGGAATACATTAGTGTCGAAATTCAACTATAAAAATAACTATGATGATAACTTTGGTAAAAATTAACTAATGATGATATTAGAATAGAACGTGGAAAATTTCTTAATCTTACGTTGAACTACATCAATCCCAAACATTTCCTAGTGTTTTATGATTTTTTTAAAATGTTGGCGATTCATTAATGACAGTTAATGACGTCATAATAAAATAATGATGTGGATAACACATAACACAACATAACTTGATTCATTAACTCTATTGATTCCAAGTTTCAACTTTCAATCGAACACACTGTGAAAGATACAATGGCACGCAGATACATTTGTCTAGATAGGAAACTTGATAAAAACCATACAGGAGGTTTTGAATTCACCTTTAACACATAATGCAGTCAAAAAATCCTGGTTTTCGGAAAAATGTTATTTTTCCTATACACCTAGGGTATACATGAGGAAAAGAAATAAGATAGATACTGTATATAATATCAAGAATAAGTGCCAAAGACTCGAAAAGAATAGGAAAAGTATAATAAATGTCTTCCTTTATAAAACTTTTAAGTCATATTGAAAAATTAGTCTGCATTAGACGATGAGACAGTATTCTTTTCAAAATATGATTTACACTGTTTCTAACTAGCTCTTGATACCGTAATCATAAATCCGCGGAGAAAGAGACACTCGAAAGAATAAGAGTTTTCTAAAAGTAAAGAAGAAAAGGTTTTTGTAAAACATATTATAATAGAAGAAATATTGCTTATAAGGGAAAAGTTTTCAAACGTTTATTGAACGGAGTGGAGCCATATATCAGAAAGAACTGTGTCGCAGGCTAAGGGCTTGAGACCATTCTTAGGGAAGAATACTCTCTAGGGATCTTTCTATATATTGTTGTATCTTCTTGTTCTTCGCGACCATTTAGAAAGAGAAAGAAGAACACGGGTCTTATTCATGACTATACCTCACTGAAGCAGACAGTTGGACCGACAAAAACAGTCCCATTGCTTCGGCTCTATTTCTTGCTTCAGATTCAAGGGAAATTTTATTAGACAATTTCCTTACAGGATATTGACTAAAATTGGATACTTGTGAAGACATTGTCGCATATTATGTTTCACAAGAGTTAAATCTCAAAAAATTGTTATTGCTTAACAACTTACAAATATCTGTTTTATTATACATTTTCTCTTCTTATACTCATACTTTTAACATAAATAAACAATCTTTACAAGTGAAATATAAACAATATCCTTGTGTATTAAAACTGTATTTTTCGGCAAATCGTTCGCACGTTCATGTTTTTCTGCGTTAAGTATACCACAGAACTGTTCCTATGGTTTATAACAGGTAAGAATTCCTAGATGTAATTTCGAGGAGAACGCTTGAAGAACCTTTAAACTTTATATCTTCTCTTCTATAATTTCAGGATAAATTAATAAAGAAATTGGTTATAATTTCCTATAAATTAATAAGAAGTGTTAGTGAATAAATTGTTTGATGTTATTACTCTAACCTGTTGAATTTGATTAATAAATCAGTCGTTTAGTTTATCTAAGAATATTTTAATTAATGTTTAATTAAATGGAACAATTGCTTTATTTGACGCGGATGTATCAAATTTACTTGCTTTTATTGACATGTGCAATTTTACCGTCATATTATGATCTTTGAAGGGTTAATAACGGTATAAGGAAATATGACACCTGATCGCTTACGTAATTATGCATATTATATATATAATATATATTTATATATATTAAGCTGTGTATAATTTTTTCTTCCTAGGTCTTGTTTAAAGAGTTTAGATTGTATTAAATTAAAAGTATTAAAAATTTAAATTAAACTAACAGTGACCAATTGGTTACCTTAAAATTGAACCGCTTTTTGAAATATAAATATAACCTTGCATGCACTTCTTTATTTTCACTCAGACAAAAATATAAAATTAAATAATGAGAAGTGTATAAAGGTTTTTAAGTTTACGAATATAAAGAAATAATATCAAAATGACAAAATAAATATTTTTAAATCAATTTTTCACCAGATACTGCTCCTTTTACGATTCTAAACTCTAAATAAAATATTTTTTTTACTCTGATATAGAATACAAGCAGATAGAAAATAATCAAAAATATGATATGATTTTGAAAGATTGTTGTATATTTTCTGAGGAAATCTTTACTTTTTAAGCAGATCAAGTTACATTAACTGAGAATAAATAAAGGAATAAATAATATATGAACGAAATATTAAGAAAAGGAAAGAATATTAAATAAAGTTAGCGAAAAGAAAAAGTGTTTGGTTAAAATGATGTGGTGTTTGTGTATTCTAGTAAGATGAGATGTTGCTAGGGTTACAGAGTTAGGATGTGCCTCTTGCCTCTCTGCAGAAAGATTCCTGCTATGAGCGTGAGAGAGGTAAAACCAGCAAATATCTTTGCTTATGCAGCACGTTTTTCACCTCCCATCCTTCAACTATAATATTATTATCTCTATCAAGCTTTTTTGATTTAAACATTTCACTTTTCCATCTATACCTTCATTAACTATTATTCATTATTAAATCTTTTCTCTTTAGTAGCTTTATTTTTCCTTATTTTAAATTACACGTTACAATAGTATTAATTTATTCCTCTATAATTTCTTTTTAATTAGTATTGTATATTCTAATATCACATTATCCTATCTTCTCTATTTTCTAAATTATCGCTTATGTTGTCACTTCATTATTTCTCATTGTCCTTTCTTGTTGTTACCCGTCATCTTTCTGACTAGGCTTGATTATGCTTAACTTAAGAGAGTTGGAACTTGGTTTTACAGTTTTCATGTAAACACAATAAATTCCCTATACTTAGGATATAAATATAAAAAAAGTAAATAAAAAATATGACACCGGAATTTTATATCAAAGTCATCGGCATATGACTGATATAATTGGTACTAAAGGATTAAAAAATGTATAAAATATTAATTAGATGAGTGATATTTGCAAGTATTTTCGTAGCATATTAAAAAATGAAAGGATTTTATTTTTTATGTCTTCATGCTGGGCATACATTACACCTACTACTATCTAATCCAATGTTTTTAATTTCCTAAATTTCAGTTTCTATAGGCGATAGAGACTTGACATTTGGTACTTATTTTTCAACAAAATTACTGATGCCGCACTGGCTTCCAATTTTAATATCATGCTTCTACGATTTACTCTAGCTAAAGGAATAAATAAAGAAAAAGCGATTTAACATTACAGGCTTACTAGGTAAACACAATCAAGAAAAAAACGAGTATCTTAGTACTTTTCCTCGATACTTCATATACGCTACGCTCATCCATACTACTTCAGATTCACTTCGCTCATATCCAGAACATGGTAATCACACAATTTATATTGCAGAACGTATTTGAAATCACTTCGCTCGTTTTCACACCATGAAAACGTCCGTTTTTGATGGTCGCGCATTCATGGATGAAATCGTTTGATCCTGCTAAAATTAATGATCCAACAAAAACCTTAGATTTACTAGCCGTATTCACATGAAATGTATTACATACATAAGATTGCACCAAATTTAAACTTAATTGAATTATTTCTTTATTTACAGGATTAAAAAAAATGTTATTCCATAATATTTAAATTAATACTGATGAATTAATACGAGATGAAATTTTGGCTTCGTAATTGGCTTATATAGCAAGAATTAAAATGATCCGAATATTATTACATGTTTATTGAATTTTCGTAATTTGCGCTGTCATTAATGATGTTGATTAAGTATAGAAAATCATCAAAATCATATAGAAAACATATTTTCTGGATATACAAGAGACTTGATTTTGCTATCCAAAATTGTAAATTTTTGTAAAAAATCGTAAAAAAACAATTATTATTATCAAATATTTGATTGATTTTATTGTACCATATTTCAATTCTCATCATACACTCATTTGGAGCTAAAATGATAACAGAAACATACAGACAACTGTGTAAAAACCACTCAGGAGGTTTTATAAACGTCTTAAAACAAATTATTCAGGTTTAGTAGAAAATATTAGCTTTCCATACCTACTATAATGAGGAAAAGTAAACAACATGTATTTACAAGACAATTCAAGTTTCGTAAGGGGTCAGAATGTTGACAGTTGACAAGGAGTAGTATAATAGATTATTTATTTTTTGAGGACTAAATACTAATGCTAAATTACTAAAGTATAGTAATTATTGATTTTCTAAGGACTAGCGAAGCGAGTCTAAAGTAAGAAAACCTTAGCAAATCGTGTGGCGAGGAAACGTTCGAAGTAACCCTCGCCGGATTTTTTCAATTAAGCTTCTTATTTCTTTTTATAATAAAATTTGCATTTAAATTATTTTATTCTATTAACTTACATTTTTATCTTTTTATTCTGTTTGTATTCTTTCCATATAAACTGTATCAGTCTTGTTTTATAACACTTTTATACTACTTGGGTTATTTTTTAAGCTTAATAAGATTATATTTAAACTTTTAATTAAGTCATATTGTACTATTTTCTTTTTCATAATCTAATTAAAGAAAATAAGCTAATTTAAATATTTTATAGATGAGAAAATACAAAACATGTATCAGAGTTTCTACTAATAATTTGTTATTTTTTACTTGGTATTATTGTTCAAATTTTTATTTTATCTATTTACTTTCAAAACAATTTATACAATTTGTATTTCACATTTAACTTAATTTCTAAAAGTTTAGAATAAATAATTACCAACTTTATAATCACTGAAGATAGAAATATAAAACTCGTGTCAGAATAGCACGATTTGATTTGCATGCAGATAAATAAAAGGAGACCTTGGATAGAATATTCTTAAATAAACCAAACGATTGATTTACCAATCAAGATTCAACAGGTTAGAGTGATAACATCTAACACTTGTTAACTTCCTCTTCTTATTCTATTATAGGAAATTATCACCAATAACTTTATTAGATCAATCCTGAAATGATTGAAGAGAAGAGATAGAGTTTAATGGTTCTTCAAGCGTATTCCCCCCTGTCTCTTACCTTTAAAGAATTAACATCACCGCTCCTTTTTCAATACCTCTGTGTTAAACATTCAGCTGCATTTATTCTAATTGATTTATTTTTATCATTCGTTTTTTTCTATTGACGTTTATTTCTAACTTATACTTATAAATATATAAAATCAATAATAGAAAAGAAGTCTGTAACTAGCTTTTAACTGACAATGTTTTTATCTTGTATTCATTTTTATAATTATACCGTCTCAGTAACTATACTCGTACCATGTATGCTATGTTTCCATTATTAATACATTAAACTTATTTCAAGGGCAAATTGATATATCAGTTTATTCAATATTTGTGCGCAGAATTGTTGCTTTAGTAGCGCAAGTTTCCACAATTTTGCAAAAAGAAAATAATGGTCATAAGTCTAGTTTTGTTAGCTCATAATACTAATGTATTTAACGTTTAATCTGTTTCGTCATGATCTAAAATAAATTATAAGATCACAGAGGTTTTAATTTTGTGGAAATTTGGTATAGAGATAGATACCGTTATCTTATCTTTGTTTGATATAGAGATATTTATATTGACCGATGATTCGGCCAATTGTTGACTCATTCTAGCATCAATAATTTCGAATTATTTTATTTGTGAAAAAATATTATTTGATCTATCAAGGAATTTGATACGTTGCCGTTAATTGTCAACAATAACATGTTAATACTTAAAAAATGTCATTAGCAATCTGATTAAGAATCTGGACAAATTTTTAATCCTCTACTCTCTGTAAGCTTATGAAAAGCCCCTAATAATATTCTCTTATAAACAATGTCAATCTGAAAAAAATCTCTTTACCTCAAGATCAAACAGTTATTTGCCTGAATGATGTTTTAAATGAAAGTCAAAATTTCAGAATATACACTAAAATTAAAGAGAATTTTCAAAGGTTGTTTTCCTTCTAAAATCTCAAAAATGTCTTTAACTAAAAGCAAAAATAACTTTGGTTTTCAGATAGATCAATAAAAGATATAAAATGCAGTTGGATGAAAACACACAGATTAAAGGGACAATAGTGGAGGGTCAAAATGGAAACATTAGATCCAATTCATTGGTCAGAACATTTGTAGGGTCAACAACCACATCACATCAACCTTTGGGAATTTCTGTTAATAGATTCAATCTACAAGTATCACACAAACTTGTCCTGAATTACATCAGTTTTACAACACTAGACTTAATTGTCAATTTCAACGTAGCCTGTTTAGATTTGCTCGGATTTTTAATTACAATTAATGTTTGTTTGAGGATGATTCTGTGAGATACATATAAAATAATAGACTATAGATTTTGTTAACCTAGATATCTCGCTCTACTAATATATGATTTAGTGAAACACTTATCTAATTCGCTTCTTTATTCATGCTTCAAATGTACTACTCCTATTATTACCCCTTAAAAGCTCGGTGGTAAAAATATTGCGTCAATATTATTTACATATTTTTAACCTGAATGTTTTAACAGAAATGTCACACAATTGCAAATTAGACTTGATTTTATAATTTGCAATTATTTCTTACTTGTCTTTTTATTATCTCTTACATGCCAACTTTCTTTTGTGGCCTATTTTTGAATTGCCCCTAGTTAAAACGTATGTGTAACCTTTTTAAAATATTTATTAGCTATTATTATCCAATAGCAATAGAAAAATTGTTATACCTGTACACTTGAGTGTGAAAATATTGCGGATCGTTATTGACTTTGATCTCACTGGAAATTATCTTATACATAATGGTATTTTAGTCACAATTCAAGACAAAATACAAGTGAAATATTTTATTAAACAAATCAAGACTTCTTTTTTTTTCAATGTTTTCCTTACTCAAATATAATTTCATTGCATGTATGCAGCAGGTTTGCGTTAGATAAAATATTTATTATTTTTGTTTAATTGAAAATGGTTGACAAAAAATAAGAAGCAAAGAAATCATCTATGCCATTGAAAATACTTATTTCTGTTTAACTGTAAAACCGCTCCGAGGCAAGTCATAACACAATAGCTAGTAAATAAGAGATTTCTCTCATTGTTTATATTCCTCTAATCTCGTTTAGTCAGTCTCAGAAATGTTTTGTTTATGTTTTCAGTAACGAGCTAACTTTTTCATTGTTTCAGTTGTTAAAAAAATTTAAAACAAGTTTTAAGTTTAAATAATAAAAGTTAAGCAAGTAGAAGAGAGATATGTTTATAATTATTGGAATTGTTTTTAACCTTCCTTAAGTTTTGCAATTTTTTTTCGAAAATAAACTAAACACTTTTGTCAGCTTCAATAATGCAATTATTAAGATTATTGTTATGCAACAAATTAAGTTACTTCGCTGTTTACTATGCTAACATGAGGTTATTATATGTTGTCGGTAAATATAATATTTGTATATTATATTATTTATAAACATAAAGTTTTTAAACATATTTTTTGTGATGAGACCTCTGAAATAGATCTTAATCACACTTCCGGGTCCAACCCTCGCTATACGATCCATCTTAATAGCGACTTTATTTTTAAAAAAAAAATTGGCCAAAACTATGATGCTTTGTAGTATAATGCATACTTATTTTCGTATTTCTACTACAGCTTCGTTATACTTTACTGCATGTATATGCAGTTACAATTATCAGAAAGTTTTATCAATGTAAGAATAATAGCTAGGGAGTTATGGTTCATTATTTCCTTTTGTTGTGTTTAGTTATATAGTTATTTGTTGTGTGTTAGTTTACTACGTTTAGATAATTTATTGTTATTATTATTAAGGTTTAAAACTATGATTTACTTAAAAGTTGAGTGTTTGGTGGGGGCTCCATAATACAAGATCAAGCAAGCATGTAATGCACAACACTTTACGGAGTCTGAAATTTAAAAAGCAAAAATAATACAGGAAGCCAATAATTACATGTTTGTATACGTGTTTACTTTGGTCTAAAAAATAAAGTGAATAATTGTGCATTTTGGTTTTGTGTGTACTAGGTTTCTTTTTGATTGTGTTTGTTTAGGCATTCGTTGGTTTACTTGTAAGTTAGGTTTACAAAATATTCTGTTGCTACAGCGGGTATACTTTAAAGGGCTAACCAGAATTTTTAAAAGGATTAAATAAAAAATGAGCTTGTATATTCTAAAAAAGTGTGTATAATCTTATTTATTAAACATGTATGAGTAACGTGAGCATATTAGGCTGAGATTAGGTAGTGTTGATACATAAATAGTGTAAGCTGTGCATAAGTGTAGTGTATGTTCATAAATGAGTAATTAGTTATCATTAGCTTAACCTTTTTTCATTTATGCCAGAATTAGAGTGGAGTTTTACATTTCTTACTTATTTGTTGCATCTTGCAAAACTTTTGAGTTTAAAAAGAATCGTTTTCAAATATTAATTCGGTTAAGATAAAAGCAAGGAAGTTTTTGGTTCGTAGTCCGTGCAATTATTTTATTTTGCTCCTACTGATGCAAAGGGCAAAAGAAAAAGCAAAGATGAAAGAGCAAAAGGAAGCATAATATATTCATAGGAAAGGGAACGGCTAGAATGCCGCGAGGAAAGGGGGGAGGAGGTAACGTAATTTGAGTTGTTCCCGCACGGACGGGCTACTCTATTTCTTATACTGTTAGCGGGCCTACCTCCATCTAAGTTTCATTTTTAGGCTCGCTTGTTGTTCTAAGTTTTTATGTTGAAGGGAACTCAATTCTGTGTTGCTTTTCATACTGCTATTTTTTCTTTCCCTTAAGTAACTGATTTATTTAACATGTAAATAGAGGTCACGTGAGAGCTTTTCCTTCTATTTTACATAAAATTTCAAGATCAAAACCGAGTAAACCAAAACAAATATTTTGGTGCGGTGCTTTACAAGCCGGGCGAATTTCCTTAAGAATGCGTGATTTAGTGCTTAACAATACATTTCTTGCTTAAGGTTCCGGTTTATAGTATATAAATAGAGCATTTAATCAATTGTCAAGCACTACTCGTAACACACTATTTTTCTCTATTTTTTTGAATAAAATTTGCATAATTATCCTGTTGGTTATACAAAACTATGCCTATAAAATTGTCAGTGCACACCATTATTTGCACTACTTGCTCAGTTAGAATTAATCCTTAAAGGTTTTAGCGCATTTCCTTTGAAAATTAAAAAAAAAAACAGGTACAATTAGCGCTTGATGATTGAGTAACTGTATAAATGAAAGAATATACCGGATATTTAAGCAATAAATAGATTGTAAAGAAATACATTGGTCGGAAACATGCATCCCAAAGGAAATTCGCCCGAAATAAATTAATCTAATATAAATGAAACGATAAACAATATTCGTCCTTGACAGGCGTTAGACCAAGGTTCCCTGGTTTTGAATACATTAAGTGCTACCGACTCCAGACCAAATTTATTCAACTCACAGGCCCAAAAAAATAAATATGACTCCCTACTTGATTGACCTACTTAGGTTTTCCGGTAAATGACCACTGTTTTTTTTACATTTTGGTCATTTGAAGAAGCGCCCCAATAGCGATTCAGCGCCCCCAAGAAACATTGAAAACTACTCCCTTCTCAAAATATTCTTTTAATAACTGAAATATCGATTCCAGGTATTCCAGCATGGTTATTCGACTTTTGATCACTTAGATTGGTCCTAAAGACTTAAAAATCGATACCAATTAAATTTGAACGATTTTTTGATAATTTTGCTGACTCAACAAACCATGTTAATGACGTATCAGCAACATGGTTGTCAATAGGGTTACTTTCCTCTCCAAGGTTGATTTTTGTACTAAGTTTGTTATTAAAAATCGTTTTTCGTTCGAAAGGAAGTTACTTTACGAGATATAGGCAAGAAATACATATAATTGAAGGAATATCTTAACCGCCGATATTTGCCGTTGGATATGAATATCCAATCATCTGAAGTCGATGATGGCGATGTTCACCATAAATTGACAAGAAGTAAACACTTACACAAACACTTATGTATGTCTAAATACATATATATATAAATATAAAGTTACGCAAAACGTACTTTTGCGTGATCCAAGTCCCTGATTATGCAAAAGTACGAAACAGATTTTGGTCAGAGTCCGAGGTTCGAATTTCGCCATGACGCCTATCATAATAAAAAAAATCACTAAAAACGAATAAATATTGTTATAAAACTTTCAATAAAAACAAATTATTTGAATATTTTTGTATTTCATAATTTAATGTTAAAAATACGATATCTCTAAAAGTCAAGTTTTTTTCATGTTAATAAAATGTCTGAATTACACCATTTTCTAACCATAGTATAAATAATAGGCATTTTAAAATGCCTATTATTTATTTTTATTTCTCGGATATAAAACTTTCAATGTTGGAAAAATATTTCATAAAATGTGAAAGATGTTCTTTCAAATATGTTTTAATTTGTTTTTTTGATTTTCATCTCCTATATATTAAATTTGCTCACTAATAATTAAAAAGTTTATCACACTACTGGTAGAACCTTATCTAGTCTCTTTTTGAGGAGGGCAAACTCTTATTTTTAAAAAAGGCAAACTCTCTAAACATAAATAACACACAGTGGAACTACCTTGACCCATTACACGTCATACAGCTGTTAGTAACAAAAAAGGCTTCAGAGTTTTAACGAATCTTGATTTTTTGATTTACAAAACTTTAATTAATCACTTAACAATGGTCTGTCGCAGTAGAAGTTTTGTAGTATTAATAATATTAATACTACAATACAAATAATATTATGATATATAATATTATGATTACATACAAATTAATTATTTAATAGCTTAGTTTTCAATCGAATACCGACGTATGAGAGGAAAAATCTATTCAATGCCAGGAGTAATCTACTACACTACTCAGTTTTTATTACCAATCTGGTATAATATATTTATTCGCAATATAAACTAGTAATGCGTTGCATTAGAAACTGACGTTAATTCAATACATCAAATACAATTAATATCGAAAAAATAGCATACACTACACGGCTAGAAATAGCTTTTCAAACCTCGGCTCTTTTACTGTCTCGCTTCGTTCATCATCTTAATCACAGTCTTGTAACATAATATACTATTTTTTAACCTCCGCCATTTTGGAAATGAGACGTTATTTTGGAGTTTTTGTGTCATATGATTATTTACACTTAAAGAGCTTTCAAACGATATGCGACTTAGTTTGATCTCGTACAATTTATTTTCAACTATACAATACAGATCTGACATGTAATTAGAACTAATTGCAAACCAAATTTGATCTATATGGATCAATTTTTACGGCAGATATCGCGTATGAACAAACGAACAAATTTACAAACTGAAAATCAATTATCATGCCAATTAGCGTCTAATGAAGAACTCAATAATGTTCGTTCAATAACCATGCTCCAATGATTATTTGCATCATATTATCAATACCTAATTATACCTTCTTATCATTTATATAGTCAAAGAGTACGGGGTACCTCGGAACTCTTCTAGTACCAAATTTCAACTCAATTGGATTATTTCCCATGTCTTACAAAAGTATACAAATCAACTTTTATAATAAAAACAAAACCCTTATATTCTTGACGTATTGAAACAAAGCTTAGTATACTTTTACTACAAAAAGGGATATACTTGTTGCAAATTTTAACTTAATAAGTTTTTTTATTTCTTAACTTTCTTAAACGTATATGTTTGATAAAAACACACTAATGCTGATAAGAGAGCTGAAACTTCGCACATTTGTTCTTTATATGCATAACTACATGTGCACTTTAGTTCAAATTGATCAAAAACATTTTTTAGCGTTTCATGAATTATTTAGGTTTTGCTGAGTCATTATTGACGGTAAGTGTAAAGGCAATACGTATTTTTTCCGGATAGCACGGTTAGTACTTAAGATTGATTTGCGCAATAAGTTTCAAGTAAGGGGGGGCATAAAAACTGGCACAGACAAACTAACAGAAAATTTTGTGAAAACCAACTGGGAGGTCCTGAAAACACCTGAAACTGAAATATATCGGTTTCAAATTTGTTGCGCAATTCTTTTCCTATATACCTACGCTATGAGATAAGTAAAACTCATTTTTCATTTTAAAATAGTTTTCTTTAATTCCTTTCTTAATTTATTGACAATTGTAGTAAAATTTTCGAGTAAGGAATGGACTAACAGCAATAGCCATTGACGAGTCGTCATAAATTATAGGGATTGAGTTGGAACGAATCTTTTTAATATTCGCTACACGTTCAACTTGCAGAAAAAGCTTTTCCAATCTTTCAACTTTAATCTCCTACAATAAATTCGGTTCAATCCAACAATTTTATATTCTAAACAGGTAAAAGTTATTTCTTTACAATTTTTTTCCAAAACAAAAAATTATTGATTATTTTTAATGGACTTTTCTGTTAATAATATAATTTCCTCTATTGCTAGTTATTACAGTCCTTGGTTTTCACAGCTAGGAAGGAAAATTATCCTGTCTATTGTAGTATAACGATAACCCGGTAATAGTCTTGTAAGTTAAAAGTGTTAAAGAATAAAAAAATAACTCTGTGAGTTCTGATTTAATACAAAGAAGAATTAAATTAAAGTCATTAATTTTTCATTCAAAACGTATAAGGAAGAAATTTAACGTTCCCAATTTATTCTGCAAACTTAAATCTTATGCTCTAAATCATGAATAGAAATGACAAACCTATTTTGTGTTTTTCAGATATTATATGTGTTTTTTTTTCAAATTGACCAATGTTATGATTAAATATGCTACTGTTTTTGATAACGTGCTATAACGCCGATATATTTCGGAATCTTCCACCTGTATGAATGGATTAAGTTCGCTTCGGATCCAGAACACCAACTATCATTTACTGCCGAGCAAACTATGGAAGACCGGTACACATAATAAAAAAAATCGACAAAACATAATAACGTAAGATGTCATGCATACCCTGCCTTATCAGGGTCACCAACATATATAATCATAGAGATATATACTAGAGAGGGCATAGACTATCTTAATACATTGAGAGGCCTGAAACATTTTTAGTGGGGCTCTCAGGGACTCTGTGTAACCTCATTGAAACCTCCTCCAAGAGGGAGTTAAGGTTATAATTAATCAATTGTTTTCGACTTCCCGCAGACTGTTTGTGTTGTGATTTGTATTTTAAACATTCTACTATATAATTTTTTTTTTTTTGTAGTTTATTTGATGAAAATGATAATCGAATGTGGTCAGGTTACTTTTTCGATATTTAAAAATTCAACCAATAGGGCTCCTCTAGTAATATATCTCTATGTATATAATCATATTTTATCTCTATTATCATAGTTCTATCCTTAATAGCACAAGGATGGAACTCCTTGTTCCATTAAGGCTTAAAATTATTCACTGATCTAACATTATTAGTTGAAAGCTGCTCGAAGGTTGCCTCACCGGATTATAACGGCGATAAGTCAATACTAGACTAGAAAATATTAATGTCCAACAGCATGTATCGGGAGGTATCAGCCATTTCATTTGCATCTTTAACACGCAGTAAACATAAGCTATTACATATTAAACAGTCTTCCTCCTTAAAAAATAAGAACATATTTAGTACTCATTTAAGAAGTAATACATGTCATTCAAATTAACATTCACCTACTGTTAAATAACGATTTTATATAATAAAAACGCTATGGTTAAAAAAAAATGTTTTAATTATACTTGGACTAATATCACAATTTATTGTTATATTAAACCAAGTATAATTAAAACAAGTGTTTTTAGAATTATAGTGTTTATTATATAAAATGTGAGATTATCACAATAGCTGGGTTGAAACAACACATTTTCTTATTTAATGATGATATTAATAATGTATAATTTTAATATACTATATAATAAACTCAACAGAGGAGCAACAAACCATAATATTTCATCTAGATAATCTAACCATAATATAAATAGATTTGAAATAAAACGTATAGTCCTGTTCTTTTGCCCTTGCTTTGTTCTTGTAATAGCTGTTTTATCAGCATAGTTAGTATCAGTATAGTATTTCTTAACCAATTCGCAAGAGTAAGTATCCATGGAGTATTAGATAATATATGAAGCATTATTTATAAATAGCCGCCTCCGTGGTCGTTAAAGCATCAGTATCTCTATTGACCTCTCCATTTATTATATAAGATTTTTTCAAATACTTTATTACCAAAATTAGATTACATATTATTTATAATAATCATTTTAATTGGGAATAACTGTGGGTACCTTTGTAATCCCTTTGTAATCGAAAAATTAAAAGAATTAAATTACTGTAAGCTTAAAATATGAAAATTGTTTGCCATATATGATAGTTATGTTATTTAGTTACAGTATCTTGATATTTTATTACAGTAGAAATAGAACAAATCAAATTTCAAGAAACATGCTTGAACGAAATGAGTAATTTTAGTTCAAGCAAGGACTAACGGATCATAATATAAAATCAAGCAAAAAGGAAAATGTGCCTGAAGAATGTAATGTCATATAAAAAAGTTTTTGTCGTTTCCATTTGAAAAGGAAAAGAGTAAAGTTAGTGTACATAAAAATAACGCGTTGCGCAAACATTAGTAGAGTAATGTTTAAATAAATAAACGTATCGTATATTACTCAGTTTAAATATTTAATGGCTTGAAAAGTTTTTGTAATGCACTCTTTTTCCAAGAGCTAAAAATATGACACAGACATAACAAAACAGTCCTTCAATTATTGTACAGTTTTAAGTCATTGGTGGTTTAGGCATATATAAGTCATTGCCTAAGCTCGCATGAGTTCCAAATTAATGTGTGGCAACAATTGAGGTTGAAAACAAATTTAATTTCAATTTTGGAAAAAGTGATTGTGTGTAATAGGAATCGCTCGAACAAGACAGTAAAAGTATTCGACATTTAATTTATATAAATAATTTAATTCCAATATTTCTATTATCATCCATAATCTATACAACTCAAGTTATTAAGAGCCAATGGTAGCATTGTCACAGTCGTTACCAATGTCTTATTATGATGTATGCTTGCCATTTTACATAAACATGTATACAAATTTATATTGTTGCTGACTAATTCATTTATTTCATTAAAAAGTAGAATTTTATAATATAGTATTCTACTTTTCTAATATTTTTTGCACAAAAAACTGATATTGCGTATATGAAAGAAGTTGCAGAAAAAAATAAACCACATTTTTAGAAAACCTTATTGCAATAATAGAAAACTATTTTAGAGAGAAAAATGTTTAGCCACATATTTTTCAATTTTTTTAAAATAAGTTTGGTTATGTGTTACTCTGGCTATATTTATTTAACCTTTGATTTTTAAAAACAATACAAATAATTAAATGACATCATATCTTTTAAATGCCTTTTGCAAATAAAGTCTTTGTCTGAAATCTACTGACTTACCCTGTATAAAAAAGAAATCAATTTCCTATTTATACAAAATCAAAGTCAAAGGAATTTTCAGAAAAAAAATGTTTTTTAAAAAGACAATCTGTTGTTTGAAAATTGAAAAGGGCTGCTGGATAAATGACAAATAGAAACCATTATGTCATTTCAACTTCTACTAAAATTAGTTTTTATTATTTAGATTTTACTGGGATTTGGATGCAAGAATAAAGTAAAATAGACCGTGGATTATTCAACATCATTGAAAGAAATTATTTTGTGTTATTACACAAAATACAACTCCATATTGGTCTGATTTTTTCAGACTTAATTTATTTTTCAAATAATTTTACCTTATTGAGCCATTTAACTGATAATTAAAAGTCTGCTTTACTCTCTTTTATAAAAGTTTGTTCAAAAATTTTAATGATGATCAATAAAGGATAATTATAATGGTAATAATCATGAGTCAAAAATTTTCAGTCTAAAAGAAATATGGTATGAAATAAATACATAAGAATTGTCAACACTCATGGTGTTATAACCTATTCTTCAAATAAACATTGTTATTTGTAGGCAGTATTATAAGAAAAACGTATATTATCATACCATTCATTTACTAATACTATCAATGTCACTGAGTGCGTTTAGTATAGTGTTTGGGATGCATTAACTGAATGCATTCATGAATGTGGGTGTACATACACGTAAAAGCCTCTTTCTATTAGACTTACTTAAGCGTTTAGGAATGGATTTACATATTGAAATTTGATTTAAATCAAATTAATTAATTACAGGGTACCTCGGAACTTTTTTTCATCATATTAGATTCGCTACGCTCATTCACCCTACTTCGAGCATGCTTCGCTCGTCCTTATAATATACAATTCGTCAAATGTATACTGCACAATCTCTTCGGAGTCACTTCGCTTGTCCTCAGAGAGTAAATACATTAGTTTGACTTTTTTGATCCAACAAAAACCATAGATGTACATGTCATATTGAAACGAAACATAATGCCCATCACTACTTTAATTTATTTCGTCATGTTATACACTTGTACCGAATTTTTGGACAAGCCTACACGAGTCTGACACATAGCTACAAGTGTGCCAAATCTCAATCTGATCATTTTTCCGCGTTTTATGATTCTTTCGAGTCATTATTGTAGATTAATGAAGTCATAAAAATTTATTTTTCGAATAGCACAACTACACCCGTAGACTGATATTTGTACAAAGTTTAAACTCCCTAGCATAAATACACTAGACGCTAGAATGATAACTGACACACAAACACAGACTGACAACATTGTTAAAAAGTTTAGGAGGCCTTAAAAACCATGAACGAATAATTCCAGTGAGGTTTCGGTCTCGGATTTATTTGCAAACACAATAGTTTTTCTATATAACTGCGGTATAAGGAGGAAAAATAAAAAACTAAGTATATTGTGAACATTACTATACATATAAATATATAAAACAAATTTTGGCTATACTTCGAAAATCCAGCCTTTTTAGTTAGAAAATATTTTCAAAAAACAACAAATTTGGAAAAAGAATTAAAGGAAATTAGTTTTTTTCTATAGCAAGTTATGGGTTATTAAAAAGAAGTTACACTTCTTTTTTAAGACGAGAAGCATTGCTTTAAATTTTACAGCATTGTATATAATGATAAGAAAATTTCGTATAATAATTTAAAGGTAAACTAGCAAGAAACGTGTCTGAAAAATATAATATAAAAGAAAAACGTTTTTCTCCCTTCAATTAGGAATGGAAAAGAGTAAAGTTAGTTAAAGTAAAGTTACCTAGAAATGTCGCGTTGCGTAAAGAACTAAGCGCGGTTCTGTTTGAATGAATAAACAAATCTACATTACTCCGGTTAAATAATTAATGTTTCTTAAGAACTCTCTCATGTTTTCTCTTCTGACACAAGAAAATATGTACTGACATTTTTGTTCTACTTGTATTTTAGAGTTATCGCTGAACTTTTTATTATGGTTCGCATTATTTTATAATTAATTGTTGGTTTAGGGAGCCACTGATATATGCCCTTATGTACGATCTGTTTTATTGGATTATACATGTTATCATTTTAAAAATAAATCAAAGTTTATCCTAATCCAAGGGGCTAAGTTTAACGTAGTTTCAATTTTCTTTTATTTGAGATTAAAAATAAGTCGAATTACATATAAAAGATATATCCAGCATATATATGCGTAATACTATACAACGAACTATAAAATAATAATTTAAATTTAGTTTAATCAAGTC
This sequence comes from Microvelia longipes, assembly GCA_018340805.1. Classification (NCBI taxonomy): domain Eukaryota; kingdom Metazoa; phylum Arthropoda; class Insecta; order Hemiptera; family Veliidae; genus Microvelia; species Microvelia longipes. Next base: position 47,931,299 of record JACMZG010000008.1, on the reverse strand, counting down.
GTAGAAGAACAAAGAGCGGTATGTTTAAAGGTGTAAGAAATGCTTCGTATCAACTACACGCGCGTTTCAAAACGGTAATTGCATTTATTATTGGTTCAATCAATTTGATTGATTAATACATAAAGTAGGACATTTAAATATTTGGCTTACGTCTTACACTACTTTAAAACCTAAATTATTTTGTTTTATTATTTAAGTTTTTTGGTGATACGTTTATAAGGTTTCATTCTTATATATTTAAAATATTTTAATCAAACAAAAAATATAGAACAAGATCTACAATAGTCCAAATTAAAAATATTCAGTAACTGTGACCAGTGTTGAGATTTGTATATTAGCTTGAATAGGTCTACATTTGCAATACATGTATTGTATAGAGAGATTTGATCGTATGAGGGCTCAGTTGATAGAAATGGATTTTATCTTTATTATAGTTTTTCTTTCTACATGGTAATCATGTCCAAAACAATAATTGTGTTATATAAAAGATCTTAAAGATAGTGAAGTTAATTTTTCCAAGTGGAGATAACCAATTAGAGATAACTGGGAATATTATACAACTATGCATGTAAATAGAGGCCATTAGAAAGCTGATTATATTATAAGATAATAAAATAATTGTACTGAAACACAAAGGCTTGAAATGGCAAAGCAGATGATAACAGAAGGAATTTTCTAGTGTATTGCTAGCTATGTAGATTAGATGTAGAGAGTGGTTGTTAAGTTAAGAGTTTGTTTGGTCATGTCTATGGCTTAGCTTTAATTCTATTATATCTTTCTCTTACAGTCCAAAGTCTACTTCATTAGGGTTACCTCGTCTAAAGTTCAACTCAGTTTCTAGCTCTGATTTCTCAAAACACAAGGCAGCTTCTAATTATATCAATCCGACAAAATTATTAGCACCAACTTTACTACTTTTTGTGGGGGATTATACTAAAAACTTGAAGCCATAATTTTCATTTGAAAACTTTTCTCTTTTAACATAAATTTTAACACAAAATAAAAGTTATTTTATTCTTTCATAAAACTGGTATAAAATTATTTTTTTTTAATTTTTCAGTACTTTAATTAAGTAAAAGCTTTTTTTTATTAATTAAAAAAGCCAGCTTTGTATTGAATAAACCATAATTATTTCGGATATAGCACAAACTCTCTTTATAATAGAGATTTTTTACTTATTTCTTTATTCATATCATCGAAAGTGAAGAAAGTAGAGAAATCTCAGGCCAAGGGCTTACATTGATTATGCCTTGTAGCTTTTTTTTAAAAAAACTTCATTAATTTAAAAGGTTCTTATCTCAGGGCTAACTTGAAAAAATTGACAATTAAAATAACTGAATAGAGATGTATACTAATGAAAATGAAATTAAAAAATAGTATTATATTTGTATTTTTAAAAAATATATCATGATGATTAAAAATACGATTCACTTAAAAAGAACAAAATTCATTGAGCATTCAAAATTCAATCAGTAACCTCTCTAGAGAATCCTGGCTCTATGGAACTCATGTGAAAAGTAATAAACGTAAATAATACATTTATGCCAAAGGGCCTAAAACAAATAATATTAATAAAACCTCGTTTTAGCATTTTTATAAAGTGAACACAATACTAGGTTTGTTCGGCATGTTATTCCAGTGTAACTATAATAACCTAGAGCAAGATCTATGTATGGTCACGTCCTTGATTTTATTACAAACTGCCCTAAACATCACTACAACATAGAGATATATACTAGAGGAGGCATAGACTATCTCAATACATTGTGTCCTGAAACATTGTTTTGCGGCGCTCAGAGGCTCTGTGCAGCCTCAATGAAACCTTTCTAAAATTAAGTTAAGGTTATAAGAAATCAATTTTTTCGGCTTCCTGCACATTGTTTGTGTTTTGATTTATATTTTCACCGTTCTTTGTTTGATTATATAATTCACTGTAACTTTGTTCAGTTCATTTTATTATTGATAGTCGAAGGTGGGCAGGTTATTTTTTCGATGTTTCAAAATTCAACCAACAGGGTCCCTCTAGTAATACATCTCTATGCACTACACTATGTATCGTAACGAATCTCGGGCAAGAAGAATCTTACTCAAAACTGTATTTTACTCCTCCTAAAAAACCGAGTAAAATAATGTTCATGCGGAAAATCACCCTTATCATATGTGATAACAATAATTTAAGAGTTACTGATGTATTTTGACAAAATTTAATAATTTTATAACTCTATTTATGCTATATTAAATTAATAAAACGAAATATCAGTGGTATTCTTTGTGTTTTAAATGTTTTGTGCTTAACAAACTATCAGTGATGAATTTTCAAGTGCTTGCTCACCATAAATTCGTTCAAATTATGCAATTTTAACGTGGAATTTGAGCAATTTGGTTTATTAATGTGTACCATCTGTCATAAAAAAAGAATCATACATCTCTTGTTGTAGAGATCACAAAGCCTTATGTCGCTTGAAATCGGATGCACTAGGCCTAAAAGAAAGGTGATGTATGTACGTACTTAATTTGAGCAAAACTAGCAATTGGCTCGTCATTTTTTACAAATGAATAGTGTTAATTAAGGAATATAACTATTTAAAAATGTGAACGTGCCGAAAACATATTAGATTCCGTAAAATAACCACATTTTCTAAACAAAGCAACTAAATTAAACAATAAAATTAAAAAAATTAAAAATGATTATTATTTAACCAGCAAGAAAGGTTAATACTGTAAAGGCTATATTTACACTTTTTATTTTTTTGTTCGCGCACGCATCAATTCTGAGTTTACTCTACTTACCCAGATTACTCCAAACTTAAAAAATTGAGAGTAAAGAAGAATAGTACAGTAGTAGCGTCTCCAGTTCTTGAGCCGAACAAATCTACTATTTTCTATTACCAGCAATAATAGATAAAGAAAGTAAAAACTATATTTAAATCAAACTGATAATTAAACATATACATGTTTTCTTTTATTTCACGTTATATTTTTCATTTTTTGTTTTCATATTTTTTATTCATTTTTTTTATTTTAAAGGCAAATTAATTTTAAAGGCTGTTACTAAATTTCTCGGTAAACCAAAAAAAAAAAAAAAAAAAAATTTTTTAATGTTTTAAAAGATATGAAATGTATTTTTCCTTATAAACACATTGATACACAATAAAGCATCTATATATTCTAACATGGTATAAAGATTCCAGATATAAAATATCATTTATAAGTTGTCACCGAGTAATATATCAATGTTGGGTAATGTGTGTATTTTGTAGCGGGTTATCTCACACAAGCATAATATAGTTTGCGATGATTTATACAGTATACAGGGGATAGCCTGTCAACTTTTGCTTGAAGGATCGTCTTTTACTAACACCACTATAAAAACCTCATCTAAAATGCCCATTGTACACCTATAGTATATGAGAAAAACCAATAATCCCTCTTTTTCGACCTCCACTTTATATACATCTTTTTACGCTCTACATATCAAAATACATTATAATATCTATAAAAGCACTTAAAGTATTATGTTTATTTGTGACGTCTTAACATACTACATGACAAATACAACTTTATATCAAAATTAATGTTATTTTATTGATTAATGATGTATCAAATTTCTTATCTGTTTGATTTATGTTATTGCAATACATATATCAACAAGCGTATCTCTAAAAGCTATTAAGTCAGTTGTATTATTAAAAACAAAGTTAAATGCTAAGTTAATAAATGAACTTTATGCTCGACATGTATTGTATACATGAAAAACGTTACATACATTACTTTGGACGGCAATTAAAGTTAAATCACATTTAGTTTTGGTTTAAGGCCGTAAACTAATGTTCATGGACGTTAAAATTAGTTTCCTTAAATAAGAGAGTTAAAAACTTAGTCTGTATATTTTAAAAAACCTTTTTCTTTTGTTCCGACCAGATATATGTTAAATTAAATTTATGAACAAATGCAACGAAATTGAGTTATTAGGGCTGTAAAGATCTAGCCTGGACAAAGTCTTTAGTTTAGTCTCCTCATTAAGAAATAAATACTATTTGTTGTATTTATTTCAGTTAGTAATACAATAAACAATTTTTTTTAAGAATTAAGATTTAATGGACTGTGAGTTTAAATTAACAATTTAACGATTTAATCACAATAGAACAAGTATTCAAAAATTATACATCCAAATCATGACATTATGTCGAGCTATTAATGATGACGAATGTCGAATGATGGAACAGTTCCCAGATGTAGCATTGCTTTTTGCTTGTTACATTTCCTAAGTGTCTCTCGCACAATTATATTGTGTCAACTATTCATGTTTTGCAAAACACGGTAGTATCAAATGATATACTATTTAAAGACTTTCTTACATACCTTTTTATTAGAGTAAAGTATTTTAGTTTTTTAACTTCTTATACGTTAATAAAGAAATATTAAATATCTATTAAAATGGTAATATCCATTTGCGCTTATCAGTTATTTTTTTTATTTTCCCCGACACACAATTTTGACGCATACCATTGGACGCTTTCTCATCTTCAATCAAGACAGATATTTCTTACTTTAGTGAAATCGTTTTATTAACTCCAGTTTACAACCTATTGATAATAAACACTAAATAAAATGTTTTTATTCATTAATGAATTAATTTTAAGATGAAATCTCACACTACATTTTTATGATCCCATCTTCTTTTTTTTTGTGCCCTAAGAATATTACAACTAAAAACTCTTTGCTCTGAAATCGATCCAATCACTATTTTAATTCTGATCATTTAGTCATTAGATATGAGACAAGTTTATTATGTTGTTCAAGAGTTTTCATACACATATCTTCAAAATGCACTCACATTTAGATAAAAAAAGAGATATTGAAATTGTAAGTAGTGAAGGTACCGGTAAATACTCGTCTGTTCACAGTTAAAAAGGCTAATATATTTAATGAAAAATCTGTTTCCAAAAATATATTTTATTTCTATTCTAATGTCTTATTATTAATCCTGTCCTGGTTTTTAATTTATTATTTATATAACAAAAGAGTTTTTAACAAAAAAATATAATCCCTGATGTTGAAAATTAAAATTAAAGATCTTTAGATTTTTCTTTCGTTTTTATATTTTCTTATGTACAAAATCTGTATATAAGGGAATTCATTAGTCGTAGTAAATTACAAGCAGAAAAGGATTTTTCTTTTGAAGCGGCTTCAGAAGCTATAATCCACCCCGACTTGTCAGTACCATTAAAGAAGCTTCTCGTAGACTAATTTCCAGATCCTTTTTTAAAGTATTATACCTTAAAAAATCTAGAGAAAATTTGCTGAAAAATTGATCCCCCACTTTCTTTCTTTTTATCAAAATTACAGGTGCTGATGTTCCTAAAATTTTCTCTTATTTGAATACTGTTTTGTTTGCTTGTTTTGTTTTTATTTTTTATTCACAGTTTTTAGATAAATTTATTTATACTTTGTTTAAAAACAATATCAGTCAGGATTACAAATTAAATCTCCTTTTTATTTTATTTAAAAATAGTTTTCCTTTTTATCCTTATCGTATCGTATTTAGTCGTTTTTGTATACTTTTTGTTTTCGAAGCAATGATTGAAAGTTATGTGTTTTTATTAGTGCTAATACATTCGAATTCTTACTTTTAAACAAATAATGTACGTAATAGTAAGTAGTTCAGATATCGCCAGATAATGAACACAATACTGCAATAAGTAGTGGTATAAATTTCATAACCCAATTGTTTTAATCGTTTGAATGTGTATTAAATATTTGTTAAGTATTGTGTATTTATCTCTTACAGACTTTTTTAGGTGTCTATAAAACTATTGCAGATGTCTGTAAATCGGAATCGTATTTAATAAACTTATCTTATAGCTGCATCAAAACCAAAATAATATAAAATAACATATTAACAAAACAGACCAATTACCCAGGTGTATATTAGACTTATTTTTATTTAGATGTTACAATATTTTAACTAAATTTTTTATACTTTTCCAGGTATATCTAAAAAAGTAATTACTTAATCAATTATAATTAATTAATGCTGCTGAATATAGTAAAATGAAGAAAAATAAATCAAATTATATTTAGACGTATAAATTTAATAATTTTAAACTTAATGAAGAAAAAACGTCTCTAAAATATAGTACAAATAACGAAAATCTATAAAATGCTATCTTGTACATCTAACATTAATTGGGACAATGCAATGATACTTATTTCAAAATAACTAATCTAATAGACAACAAGCTCATTAATTACTACATAAGCCTTGTAATTATCAAAATAATGACTCCATAACAATAGACTCTAAGATTATAGTTATAAAGCGTGAATTGCAATCTACTCAATTGGATAATGTCGGCCTTATTCATGTTAAAATATTGTTAAATAGAAGGAAATACTGATTTTGTTTAATTTTAAAAAGTTATTTATTGTATCTCATTATTTTTTTTACCCATTTCAGTTCGATTTAACGTACATATGAAATCATGAAAGCATATAACAGTTATCGCTTGTCATTTATATTTCGAAGACACACAGATCGAAATAGTGTATAAAACTAATGGTCAGATAATTGAACGTTATCGTGTCACAGGCTCCCAGATGGTCTAGCAGTGTCTCAGGGCAGTATTTTGTTGAGTTTAAACAACGGCTACCGTCTTTATCCAATTAGCTCTTATAAACACGCCAACTGCTGTATTATTTTACGTCTTACATTCTACAGTCGCTGTTAAAAACTTTTATAACTAACCTTTTCACTCTTCCTCATTCAGACTGTAGGTATTTAAGAAAAGTATTATGTTTGTATTGAAACTTCGATTTGTAGACGTTTGTATAATGGTATTGGATCTCAGTGCGTTTACACAAAGTAGTTAGAATTGTCCCTGGTATTTATCCTAAAGAGCTGAAACTCGACAACCAATTAAACTTCAGGCCTAGTTGTGTTGCTATTCATAAAATAACTTTTGTACAATATCATTGACCGTCAATGATGATTCCGTGGAACATTTCAATAAATAATGGAACTTTGATCAATTTTAAAAATTGCAGTCCGCGCCACAACCAACAAATCTGCCACGTTTCATCTTATAATTATTAATGGTTTAATTTGTTTTGGGATGACGTGAATACAGGTATAATTAATCTTTAAAACTCGGAAGACCACTTAATTGAGTTAAATATATTTCATACACGTTTAAATTTTGCAGATACTTTGAAGTTTTGCAGCGTGTTTCGACAAAATCTTAAGAAAAATCGCTGTTTCGAGGATTAAGTAAGTGCAACAATGCTTAATTTTGGCGCCGTAAGTAGATAAAAACTTAGTATAACTCTATATTTTAATTTGGATAGCGATAGAATGAAGAAAGTGGAACTCAACAACAATTAAAACTCTTTCTAAAGTTACTGTAATTTATAAATTTCTCAAGAAAGTGAAATTAGGAACACTAGGAGGTTTAAAGAACGATAAAGTTTCTTTCGCCTTTAATTAGGTAAGTTTTGGCCGCTTGGGACAAGTTGGTGAGAGACAATTAGGCCGTGTCCAAGTCTTAGGAAACAAGGTAATTATTGGGACCAATCGGGTTACTTGGCAAACCGCTCTAACCCTTTCAATTAAGAGTTGCTTGGCAATAGTGTCATAGCAACACATCTAACTTATTTCTTTTTACTTACTAGTAAATACTTTTTTTTCAATTTTCACTTTTCATTTTAAACTTTAGGCGTTAAGGGCGAATCAAAAATATTGCTTAAGATTTAGAAAAATACCTAAGTTTATTTTTATAATAACATAGAAATTAGTATTTTAATTTTATTAATGATTTTTAGGAGGAATAGGTGCAAATCACATACTAAATCAGGTACTAAATTAATGCTAAAAATCAGTAATAATTTAAAATAAAGGTCCTTATTAAAGTGTTAAATAAATAAAAAAATAATAATAATATAAAAAATAAAATACCCAAACCAAAAAATATAAAATTATCCTTAACCCAAACAAAACTCCTCACACCCCAAAATATAATCAAAATTTATACCACAAAAATACCAAATAAATAAATAAAGTAAAAAGGCACAAATTACCCTAAATCAATAAATAAAATATGGCTCGGGTTTACACAAAATAAATGTTGTATTGTTTTGCCAATAAACAACTTGTTTAAAAAAAACAATATATGTGGTTTAATTCCTGTCCAGAAATACCTCAAACCATAGAGATATATACTAGAGGGGGCATAGCCTATCTAAATACATTGAAAGGCCTAAAACATCTTTTCGGGACTCTTAGAGGCTCTGTGTAACCTCATTGAAACCTCTTTCAAGGATGAGTTAAGGTTATAATAAATACATTTATCTCGGTTACCCGCACATTATTTGTGCTTTGAGTTGTATTTTAACGTTTTACTATATAAATGATTGTAATTTTGTACTGATTATTTGATTATATTTATAATCCATGGTGGTCTGGTCAGGTTACTTTTTCGATGTTTCAAAAGTTATCCTATATAGATAGGGCCTCTCTAGTAATAATATCTCTATGCCTCAAACTATCACAAGAAATCATTTCTCACCAACACCTATTTTTGGAACGTAAAAATAGTGTTAAAAAGTATTTTTATTTAACGTATTAACGGTTATCCAAAGTAAACATGAGCTCATTTTATTTTTGTATGTTTTAAAATTTATTTAGTCATGAAATTTAATCAAAACTTGCAATTTATTCAAAAAGTAAAACAGAAACTTAATCCAGTGTAAACAGGTCATAAACACTATTCTTTTTATATGGTATAGATTAAATTTTAGTTCAACTTCAGTTAAAAATCTACCAAATACTTATCTATAAAATAAGGATTTGGAGAAAAGTTATAGTGTCTGCTGACTGTTCAAGTCATATAGGGCACGTATCGTTAATCCATGAAGGTTTTCCAGCACTATATTGGGGCCATCACGACCAGGCTCTAACATTTCTAACCTCTTTTTATATCTCACAAGCTTATCCTTTAAAACCTGACCCATACTAAAACCAAAAATCCTATTTATACCTGATTCTGCAGTCCTCCAATCCCAAGGTTCTTAACTGCTGCTACATTTTCTTTTTTTGTACTATCTCATTTTGTTTACCTTTATCATTTCCTATTTAAGTGTATAAGACTTTTTTTACTTTTTGCATATAATTTAAAATAAGTCAGTTATTATCAGTACTATTAATTGAATTCTGCCATTTAGGTGTTTTAGGCACCCTGAGTTGTTCTCATATGTGTAGTTTATAATGGTTTTATCTAATGTTTCCGGGTTTTATTTTTAGGTAAACATTTGAAGGAAATGCAAAATATGTTTAAAAATATCGACTGGGAATGATTTCGAATAAATAATCAGTGTGTACTTTTGTGGACAATTTACCTGTTCAGTACAGAGACTAAAAAAGTGTATATACTAACGCAAGAAAAGCAAGGCATTACTGAACTGTTGTTAAGCTGCTTAATGTAATTTTACTAACACTTCTACAATACATTGAAAAAAAGTGCGAGCAATTGTTGTGATAATACTCTACCTCTAAGGGAGATATGGAACATTTAAATATATAATGGTAAAATAATCAAAACTTCTTAGAAGAAGAAAGTATTAAGTGGATGTTTTAATGGTTCTATGGGAGATTACAGAACTGTTGTTAAGCTGCTAAATGTCATTTTACTAATTCTTCCTGCAATACATTGAAAACAAGTGCGAGCAATTGTTGTGATAATACTCTACCTCCAAGGGAGATATGGAACATTTAAATATATAATGGTAAAATAGTCAAAACTTTTAAGAGCAAAACGTATTAAGTGGAGTTTATAAGGTTGCAAGTTATTGAGTGAATTTTGGGGGTATCGTCTAGTTACTAATAATTTTTTTAGCTGGTCTGTAATAATATTCTCTCTATAATATTACTTATAGGTATGACATAATATTTGGTATTAACATTTTTTAAGAAATACCTAATAAATAAAAATTAAAAGATCATTTTGGCAACACTAATATTTTTTATATCTTCCAATTTTTGACTGGCTCCGCTCAGCACCTGCAGTTATGTTGCCATTTGTCAAATGGTTTAATTACCAGCCTCGGCAGGTCATTTCCATAGCCTGTTTTTGCCTTTCTCTCGGGGGCTAATTTATAAAAATCGTTTCAAAAATCCATTCTTCTACCCAATAGCATAATTTGACATAAAAGCATAAAAAAGTAAAAAAATAAATATTAGCGGGAATTAAAAAAAATATACTACTGTGTTAAATGGAGAATGATTATAAATTCTCTATTTACTCTGAAATGACCTGTTATAGTTAAAAATATCTTTATTTTTAATAGAGATATTTACTCGGAAATAGTTAAAAATATTTTTAATTCTAAAAAACATTAAAAAGTAATGAAATTAAATTTACCTATTAAGTAAGTACTTTCACTGAGAATAATACAACTCGAGACATACATTTTTTGTTCAAATATGACAAATATATACTCTAAACTTACCTTCATTAACGAATCTAGTTTTCTTGTTTCGTTTTAAATATACTATATTTACCTTTTAGTACTTGTGAAGTCACTATTTATTTTTTTATTTCGCATTAATCCTCCTTCTAAATAAAACTATAGTTTCAGGCAAGTTTGAAGTCAGAACAAAGTCTTTTAAATATACTTCAGCCTGAAAAGTAATATTGATAAAATTCGACTTCAGTACTTAAATAAGAGATGTTGGTATAGTTTTTGAGTTTTTTAATCGTGTCTATTCTCTAGTTTAATTAACTAGAAACGGTTTAGTTAAGTACAAATTTTTAATTAAATGTTTAGATACCAAGATATAAATTTTATCTTTTTTTCAATAAGTTTAAATCATACCTTTCTTCAATATGTCAAAAATGTATTACTACTTTAAAAGTAAAGTATATTTAAAATTTACTTAGTTCATGATACCTATATAATTATTATTTTATGATGCTTTTTTTAAGTATTACAGCAAGTTTAAATATAATTGTATACAAATATTAATTATGATATTTATGGAATTACAGTGCAAGATAAAATACGGGGCCTCGGCCCGTAGCCGCTACGCGGTCTCGGCGCTTCGCGCCTCGTCCGCTCCGCGGCGTCGGCCCACCGGGCCGCTTCGTGGCCCGGGGGCCTCCCAGTGGCCGCTTTGCGGCCACATTGTTGTTGTTTTGTATTATGTATGGTTTCATTATCGTTTCTTGTTACATGCAGTTAACAAGCCATATAAAAAAATATAATTATTTAAATACATAACTAATACGTTTTTTATAGAGGTATAAAGAATACAAGAAATAAATCCACACGTTGGAGTAACCTTGTATAAAAGGGTAAGAAAAGATTATAGTTTCATCTTTAATCAGTTTTAGTTATCGTCCACCATAAAAAGGGTATTAACTCTTACACACATTTATGATTGTTTATACAATTTAAAGAAAATGTCAAATTTTTTTTGTAAAAAAATTGTTTATTTGAGTAAAATCTTAAGGTTGAAAAAAAATATTTCATGATTATTTAAAATAAAAATACCGTTTGCGTCATTAGGATTGTCCGATTGAGCTGAAACTGGTCGCATTCGTTTTAGAATAAACTTCGACCATATAAAGACTACTTCGATGTTCTTCCTCTTTACGGGTCTGCTTAGCTCGGCGTGGTTCAGTGGAAGCCATTTTTGCCCTGTCTCTCTGGGACAGGTAGGCTTACCATGATGGAGCAAGATGTAGAGGTCTCTCTTTATATTACTATATCCCCACCTCTAACACTACTGAACCCAACAGATATCGTACGAGTCTTTGACCTAGACGTATACATATATACAAGATTATATATATATGTATACCAATTGCGCCATTTTTGATGGTTCGATTGAGCTGAAATTGGTCTTAATCGATTTCAGCTAGCCGTCTACCTAAATACTAGATACCTTGTTTTAAAGCCATTTTAAGTTTCAAAAAATTTTTTTTTTTTTCATGACGTCATAACTTTGGTTGATGACGTCATAATGTTTTTATAAAACAATAGGCCTCGTAACCTCCTCAAATCTCGCGATTTGCAAAGTTCGTTTCTATTTGAGAACGCCTTCGAGAGTTATCGTTCGCCATACGAAGGGTAGAAACTCTTACATACATATATATTATATTATATACATATATATATATATATATATATATATATATATATATATATATATATATATATATATATATTATATTATATATATATATTATTATATATATATAATATATATATAAACTTTTTTCGAGACATATATTTTTGTTATCAGGAAGCCAATAGGAACCGATTCCACTCACTCCCACCCTCAACTTCGTCATCGAACAACCTCATAAGCGTCATTTTCATTATGAAAATTCGCTAAAATACCGTTTTCGTCACTTAGGATTGTCCGATTGAGCTGAAACCGGTCGCAATCGTTTTAGAATGACTTCGACCATATAAAGACTACTTTGAGGTTCTTCCTCTTTACAGGCCTGCTTAGCTCGGGTGGATTAGTGGAAGCCATTTTTGTCCTGTCTCTCTGGGACAGTAGGCTTACCAGGATGGAGCAAGAGGTAAGAGGCTCCTCTAATATACTACATCCTCACCCTCTAACACTACTGAACCTAACAGATATCGTACGAGTCTTTGACCTAGACGTATACATATATACAAGATTATATATATATGTATACCGTTCGCGCCATTTGTGATGGTTCGATTGAGTTGAAATTGGTCTTAATCAATTCAGCTAGCCGTCTACCTTAATACGAAATACCTTGTTTTAAAGCCATTTTAGGTTTAAAAAAAATTTTTTTTCATGACGTCATAACTTTGATTGATGACGTCATAATGTTTTTATAAACAATAGGCTCGTAACCTCCACAACATCTCGCGATTTGCAAGTTTTCGTTTTCAATTTGAGAACGCCTTCAAGAGTTTATCGTTCGCATACGAAAGGGTAGAAACTCTACATTACATATATATATTATATATATAATATATATATAATAGTATATACTATATATAATATATATATATTTATATATATATATTATAATATATATACATATATATATAAATTTTTGGGACATATATTTTTGTTATCAGGAAGCCAATAGGAACCGATTCCGCCCACTCCCACCCTCAACTTCCGCCATCCGAACAACCTCATAAGCGTCATTTTCATAATGAAAATTCGCTAAAAGGATATATAATAAACAGAGAAATGCCCAATGACTTTAGACAGAGATGTGATATTACATTTAATTGATCGAAGTTATAAAATGACATTTGAAAGTTGACTTTTTAACGAAGTTATAAATACATGAGAAGTTTATTTGGATCTGTTAAACGTGTTACAGTGTAAGAGTTTCATTGAAAATTTTATCTTTTAAATCATTTGTTAGAGAAAAATTTAGGGTATAAGGGAAGCAAAAAAGTTTTATGGTTAATATTTAATGGTTTGAAACTAACGTTTCAAGATGGCAATGTGTTCATTCACCGGAATCTGATTTAATTTTACAAACCGCTGAATCGAAAAAAAGATGATTTTTTTCGGTTAAAATTGATCATATTTTTTTAAAAATGGAAATAGTTAAAATATAAAGAAAAGAAGAGAATAAGTAAAAGAAATAAAGCAAAGTGTTGGACCCTTGCCCGGTTTGAATTATTGCTGCACAAAAAAAATCTTTTGTATATACTTATGTATAAAATTCTTAAAATCTTGTTTTAAAACTCTTCATCACTATAGAATAAAAGTTTTTCCATATCTGCCGGAGTCACCATCATATGTACAATAGTTACATCTCTGACATATTTCCCTCTTTATTCTATCTCGTGTACATAAAAATAAATTATTTCCCGCTACATTTCCTTTACAATTTTTTATATTTTTCTACCCCTAAGAAAAAATATAAAAATAAATTTAAAGAGAAAAAATTATTTGTTTTTGTTGAATAAATTTAGAATATTAAGAGAAATTCTTTTAGTTAGTAAGTTAAAATAATTTAAAGACTATTTTTATAAAATATGTATTTATTGAAATCAAAGATGAAGTTACGAATAAATTGTATTTTTCTGTGAATTGGTAGCCTTATATTTTATTAGAGTTCAACAAATACAACGTAACATTATGAAACATTCCTATTCTGTTAAATGAAAAAATGTGCGATGTCGTCACTACTTATAACTAATTATACACATTTATAGAAGCGATTAGTTTGATAAACGTTCAGAATAGCCGAGTAATATCAGGTAGAGTCTTATTTATGAACCCGCAAGGGGGCCGGGCCGGCAGTTAGAGGCCCGAAGAAGTCGAAATTAAAAAATTAGCTCTAGATAGTTAGAGTTTTGCTATATCATGTTTATGTAATTGAGGCCCCATTGGAGTTTCAATGGGGCCTCATTGGAGGAAAATATTCCAGGAGTCACTAAACTTAGGGTACCCCCTGGGGTACGCGAGATCCTGACATATGGGTACTTAAAAATACGTTAAATATTATCTTAATATTAACTTAAATTAACTTATAAAGTTAAATATTAATTTATTAACAAATAATAAAAAATAGTAAAATATAAAAAAATTGGAAAAATGTTTAAGGAAGGAACAGAGAAGGGGGAGTCAAAGAAATTAGTATAATAGATAAGATAAGCCATAAATCAATGCCACCAAATCGCAGGATATAGTATAACTTAGATATGAAAGTTCCTCTTTTGTACCGCCTTTTGATTCTTCTTTATTTCTTATCACCTAACATATCTAACTCAACTTTGATAACTGATAATTTATCTTGATATCGATTTAGTCTTCAATTTACTATCGTGCTGTTTAAACTTGATTATTTCGCTCCAATTTCTAACAGTTATTGTTGTTATTTTTTTTTTTTTTTTGTGCTAATGTTTACTTTTATATCTACTTTAATTCTTTACAAACATTTTGATTGCTTTTAAGAACAAAAATATTATAGATATATTGGAGTGTTAAATCGTTTTCCATAAGTACGGACAAATATATACAAAAATCTTCCAAAAAGCCGAGAGTAAAACCACCGTAAGCAGGAAGGCAGTAAGTTAAATAACCCTAACTTAAAACTTACCAAGATAATTATTTACAATTATGTTCTTCTTATTAATAATTAACTTATACATTAATTAATAATTAACCTTATGCATTAATTAATAATTCTGGGTAAGAATTAAGCAGGAGAAACTGGGAGCGCAACTAGGCTCCGAACCCAGACCTCGTGGTGTCAAGGTTATAAATACTAACGCATCTAACGACCTGACTACGGAGGCGGCTATATATATATATATATATATTATATATATATATATATATATATATATATATTATATATATATAATACCCGTATATGCATGTTTTGCTACACAAATCAAAAAAGAACGCTGTTTCTCGGACAATTTAATATGTTCAAATTGTTGTTATCAAAGTTAGTTCATAAATTAACCTTGAGGAAGGAGATAAAAACCCTATTGAAAACAAGGTATTTATGACGTCGTTAACCCGAATTGCCCCGAGTCGGCAAAATATTAAAATTAATTTTTGGTCGGAAAAAAATATATTAAACCAGTCCAGAGTCGATAGGACCACTCTAAGTGACTATA
Source organism: Microvelia longipes (assembly GCA_018340805.1). Classification (NCBI taxonomy): domain Eukaryota; kingdom Metazoa; phylum Arthropoda; class Insecta; order Hemiptera; family Veliidae; genus Microvelia; species Microvelia longipes. The sequence goes on along the minus strand of JACMZG010000008.1, from coordinate 47,915,660 downwards.
AAGTTGTAATAAATGGAATAATGAAAGAGCGAAAAATTTAAAGAAGGAGACAATTATGACTATTAATCATACATCGTTATTTTCTAGTTTGTACAACCAGATCCGAAGTAAGATTTTTAGTAAGTTTTAGCCCTCTAGTGAAAACACAGAATACAGACACACATAGAAAGACAGCTTAGTAAAATCTTCTACAGAAGGTTTTAAAAACGTCTCAAACAGAAGATTCAGTTTAAAATCGGTTCCTGATTTCTGTTGCAAACACATTACATTACCCAGTTACCCAGTATAAATGTGGAAAAGTAAAAAGGTAACACAAAACAAATTAATATTACACAAAGAAATATAAAATATATTTTATATTTAACTTTTTTAAAATTACTTTTTGGATTCTTAAGTTTTTAATAATGAAAAAAACATTAATTATTATTTGATAACGAATTTGTAAAAAAAGATATTGCATATGAATTTAAGTTTTAAGGGTCTTAAGACTTTGAGTTGTGCTAATTAATGAATAAACTGATTCATTCAGAAGTTTAATATTTTAATCTTTTTGGTTTAATATTATGCTATTTGCTAGTTTTGCTAATATTTCTATCCTATCTACAATCAATGATACTAACTTTTTTCATGAAATTTTCTCATTTCAGCACCTTCAAATTCCTTAAGTTAAATTAAAAGTTTGTGTCTGAATGTAATTTGAATAGATAGATAGATAGATTTTGCACGATAATTTTATTGTCATAATTTCACTGTGAGTGAAATTTCACTTTTGTCTTCTTGACGTACGTATGATACAAGCATCGTCACTGAATACATAATAATAGTAATTTTGGTGAGGTCATTGATCACTTAGTACATAGGCCACACCTTCGAGTCACTTAGTAAATAGCCACATCCTTCGAGTCACTTAGTAAATAGGCCACATCCTTCGGGTTATTCAGTAAATAGGCTACATCCTTCGGGTCACTTAGTGAATAGGCCACATCCTTCGGGTCACTTAGTGAATAAGCCACAGTCATCGAGTCACTTAGTAAATAGGCCACATCCTTCGGTCATTCAGTAAATAGTCCACATCCTTCGAGTCACTTAGTAAATAGACCACATCCTTGGGCAATTTTTTACTAACTCTTTCAGATATAAAATAGTTTTGTACATAATAAGTTCCTTCACAGCCATTTTGCGTCTAATTCACATATGAATCGAAAATTCACGATAAGTTTCTATAGCTCTTACTACATACAACACATTACCTGAAACTAACTTAACTATAAATGTTAAATAAGCTTCTACTGAGAGCCCTAAAGTTTGCCTAAACAAAAGCCTATTTAGAATTAGGTATCTTTAAACAGCTTAGAAAGCACTAGATTATAGCCCCCTTCTAAGGGCAGCACATTTAAGCATTTTCATCCCTCGCACGAAAACTGTAGATGCCTCGACAGGGATAAAATTCTTGATAAATGTCTCCAACGAAACCCCAGTGAGCAAAGCATGCGCATAAAAAATATGTACACTAATAATTTAATACCTGAATTTTAAGCTGCTATCGAATGTTACAACAACTTGATGATTTTGTTTTACAATATCAGAAGATATGTCGTACATCAAATAAAAAGAAAAGGTTCAAAGTTATAGGTCGTCAAAGTTTAAAAATTTAAAACCAGCATCTAAATGTAAAATTTTGTGATTTTATTAACTATATACAGATTTACATTTGTGTCCAATTTTAACGAGATATGTCAAATTTTGGAGGTATAATAGATTTTTAACATTTTTTATGTTTCTGTACAATATGTTATTGTGGTAAAAAAAAGATCTTCTAAACAGCACAACTAAACCTTTTTAGAACCACGTTACGTTTTAACCCTCTAAAGCGAACAGAGCGGGTGTTATGCGTGACCCAAACATATACAGACAGCATGATTAAACTTGTTTCGAACGTTACAAAAATGCCTGAAACGGATGATTAAACAAAACCTGGGATTCGGATTTGAAAGGTGAACACAATACTTTCCTAAAAATCTTTTAGTAAGTGAGGGAAATTAGAAATGCGATTATTTTATAACAAATGGATTCAATTACTAAAATAAACTTGTTGTTGCACAATTTTTAACGAAACAGTCATCCTGTCTAGTTCATATAATATTAACAAGTTTGACCATGTAACCAAGATTGCAAGTCACACCTTAACAAAAAGCAAAATGACTGGCTTCATTTATGGAGATACATTTTTTTAAGGATAACATAGAACTCTAAAAGTAAGAAAGTTTAAATTTTTAAAAGCAATAACAAAAAATATTTATGCAGAGGAAATAATGTTGTCGATATCAAATATTTTAGGGGAATTGTTTATCATTTATTTCTTTGATCCCTTGTGTCCTTGATCACCATGGAAACTACATGAAATACCAATATTATATATTACCTTTGAATTTTATATTCCAGAAAATTTAGGTTGAATTTATTTAATTCTAAGTATATTTGACATTTAGTTACTCTGTATTTTTCTTCATACCTACTACATAGGTATTTGGAAAAGTGTTTTTCCTCTTAAAAGATGGAATTGTAAATATTTCACCCTTTTAAGAAGATAGAAAATCGATTCTGAAAAACCCTTCAGGATTTAAATACAATAGTTCCTACCGCTTTGGCCTCAGGAACTAACTTGATTGCTCAGGAGCAAAAGCTCAATTTTCTCCATTAGGAAATAAATAACTAGTGTCGGACACGATCACTATCAAAAATGTTTTTGGATCAAAATGAAACTTGACACAAAAATCAGTCAGTCTACTAAAAAATATATAGGAACACGATTCTTTTATTATAAATGGGTGTAAATAACATCTTAATTTGTAGAAAAAATTTGATATAAAATTATTAAAGTTATTCTTTATTTAAATTACTTTAAGCAATCGATATATTTTTATAAATAAAAAATTTCGCTTTCAATTATATAAATATTAAAAATCGATTACGTAAATTGATTTAAACTAGCAGAATACCTTATGTAAAGGCAGAGTTAAAAAGGATCATCATGCTGTGTAGTTGGAATTGATAGCATGTTTTAAAAGTTTGTTGTAAACTATTGGAGTTTAGGACACAAGTTACTGGTCAGGACACACTTTCACTAACTTCGTTCGTCAACATTCTGAAACTTAAGGAACAGAGTAAAAGAAGCAACTACATATCCTTGAGGTGAATTATTAAACAAGTCCATCTATTCCATTTTATCTTATCTCTTTCCTAAGTTTATTTTATAAATCACCCTGGGTCCCAGGAGAGATATTTTATTGACGAGACGATCAGTTTTCTTCCCTTCTTTGCCATTCTCTTTTTCTAAACTTGGCTAACTTGCCTGTCATTGTGAATTATAAATGACGTTACCTTTAGCTAAAGACAAGAGGACAGATAACTATGAATTATGTAAAAAATAGTTTACCTTTTGTAAAAATCAGTTTATTGTATAAAAGTCTTGTCCTATTTACAGTTCTACAACAAAACCAATAGCTCAGATTTAATTTCGTTTGATATAAAGGGATACTAAACGCTCTTTTGTCTTTTCTTAATCAAATAGAGTTATTTAAAGTTTGTTAATGGATAATATTGAAGAAGCTTTTAAGAGTTAACTAAAAACATTAACGTCTTAAGCTGGATATACTGAATATAGTCTGGGAAGGATTTCACTGAGGGTTAAGACTTTAGAGTGCCCCGAGGAATAATTGTTGGTATCGATCTTCCACTAAGATGTTTAGTCGTGATTACATGGTTTTATAAAGTTGTGTCCTAACTAGTCTGGATAGTAACTTGGGTCATTTAAGGGCTAATACGCCAATAAACAGTGAGTTAAAGGCAAGCGTCTAGTCACACAGGCTAAGTGCCCTTCAGATTTTCCACTCCTTGTCTCTGCATCCTTATTTACCTACAATGTTTAAACCTCTCATGATTTTATCCTCGAAGGGTTTGTTATTAACTCTTGTTTAAAATTAGCATATTTTCAACTTAAAAATCCATAAAATACTTGTTTATTACCCTCTGCATTTAATATTCAATGACGTGATGGAAATTTAAATTTTAATTTAGATTGTACATCATCTACAGTATCTACTTATAACGAATCAAGATTTGAGTTAAACAAATTATGAGGGTAGGTTTTTGAAAAACTTAGATATACGAGTTATTTTAGGGGTCGGACTTACCTAGAAAGTGAATATCTAGTATTATTTTTGTTTAGTCTTTATTCTTATTTATAATATTAAGTTATTTTAACATAGAAACTTTATTGTGTATTACATATTCTTTTAGCAAATGACAGGATGGGCTTCATGGCGGAAGTCTAACGTCAAACTATGACTAAAATCTGTTTCAAAGGTTCCTAACCTTTAAATTAAAAAAAAAACCTTTGAATAGGACCGTGATCCCTACGGCTATAAAGTCTGGTATTATATATCAGTAGGTTGTAAAGATTGTCAAAAATTTAAATTGGCGAAACATCAACTTACTTTGCTACCCGTAAAAACTCTCATAAAAATTACATTGCTGGGCGATCCCCATGAACAGCCTTGAAGGCTCACTGTGTAGATCTGGGGCACCTTAATGATATTGAACTTGATAATTTTAAAGCACTTTGTACGGAGAAAATAATACAAAGCGAAGGCTTCTTGAAAAGTTACATTCGAAAAAGAATGCTATGAAAACAGATCTGACGTGTCCAAGATCATAGTTCCATATAAATATCACCTAGGACCTGCTTCAGATCCCACTTAATGTTCCTTCAGATTGTTTTTCTTCTTCTACCACTTAAGAGGTCCTAGAATTATATGAAACGGATAATTCAGGTGACATTCAGTTTCAGATTTGTTAGCTAACTTAATACTTTTCCTATATGCCCTACGGTATAGATGAAGAAAAAAAAATAGTATAGTTTTGAACTATGTACAAGCTGAAGACAGCTGAAGATAACAATTCTTGTAATAAAACTATTCATTTACAACCAGGGCCCCGTTTCTCAAAAGTAAAAGTCTTGTATACTACAAGTAAAAAGCTAAAAGTTTGCTAATAATTGTCAGAAATTTGTTTCACTAATGTACAAGAGTATATTGGTAATTACTATCTGTTCTTATACAATTTTATTTAAAAAAAAACACTAGTAGGTTTCAAGTTTTGTCTTAGACCTTCTAGGAAACGAGCATATTTGTGTCAAACTCCCATCAAATTTGATTAAGTTCTCAAAAAATATTACAAACTATTGTACAAAAACAACTTGTACAAGTGTCAAAATGAAGCGTTCTACGAACATCGTTACAATTTATTGTCAAGACGTTAGAAATTTTATATAGAAATTTATAAGGTGATTCAATTCGATATAAAAAACCAATTGCAAGCAGAGGTTTAACGTGACGTTTTTATGAATAACGTGTGACATCATTGCAGAAATCGGTATAGGCGGTCAACATTGAATATTTACTATTTATTCCTGCAATGTCGTCAATTCCGGACGATAACCTAACATGTCAAAAAAATTGATTTCATTCTAATAGTTTGTTCTTTGTAGCACTGGAAAGTTTATAGAACTCCATCTCAGGCTTAATCAAGGGTTACAAGTTTTTATAGAACTAAAGTCCCCTTGATCAAGCCTGAGTTGATTTCATTCATAAAAATCCTCCGATTGAATCACCCTATAAATTCTATCAGCTTGATTTATTGTAACCAAAAATAGTTTTTGTAAAAAATGTGTCAAAATATAATTAAAACCCAGTTTTATTCACATTAGTAAATTATTTCGAATCCAATTATTTCCAAAATACGAGAAGTAATATTTATAAAAACGTTTTTCAAAGTCATATTTAGGACTAACAGTAAAAGTTGGCGATAAAAACTAAGTTTTATATTAAAATAATTAACTTGTAACACTGTCTACCTAGGTTCGGACTTGAGTAGACATTTTACAAGTGAATGTAACAAGTAATTATAATAGACAAGAAAATATTGTTTATTAAAAAGAAAAATGCTACAAAGGTATAAGTGTATATATGTACATTTGTCGTTATAAGTTGTCTTTTACAATTTTGTAACTACAAGACTTGTACGTTTGGGAAACGGGCCCCAGAAATATCGATTTACAGCGCATGATAATCCAATAAGATATGTGAGACGAAGTGTTACTCGATACTACTGATATGCCGCAGGAGGAGGATTAAATTGAGAGTGGTATTGGTAACATGACATGAAGACTTACATTGGAACCCTGGTGAATGATGAACCAAGGAAAGAAATAAATTTAAGATAAGAAAATAAATTTAAGATTGAGGAAATCCCGTAACTTTTCTTTCATACCACATGAATATGTGGTGGAAATTTCTATATTGGGTTTCCTACCTTTTCCATGTTTGGCTAACTTAATAACTAAAATTAAATATTTCAGTAAATCTGAGTATGATCTTGATTACAATTATCTTGTTTTTATTTGCCTCATGTCTCTTTTTAGTTTGGATTTTCAATATCTGTAGAGATTAACTGTTGCTACGCCTTAATATATTATTTATAGAGCAACCTTCATTATTTTATTTTAATTATATAGTTTTATTTTATTAGAATAAACTAATTTCATGTATAGGTTTATGCATAATTATTATGTTCAAATAAGTCAGATACCCCAATCTGACTTATCAAAAAAATGTAAAAACTAATGATTACATGTTGATGAACATGTAGTCGTTACCGTTGTTTGGAAAAAAATTATGAATCGCTTGTAAAGTATACAAAGTTAAGCGCTTCAATCTCTATTCCTACACTCATAAAATAAATACTACGATAAAGTAATTTTATCTACTTACAGCTGCAAATACTGAATTGTTTTTTAGCAGCAAAATGCATTTTACCAACACTGTCGACAAAATATTTAAAAACAGTACAGGAAATTATCTTGGTAATACTCGTACTTCTAGGGAGTTATGGTACATTTACAAATAATGGACCCAAGGAGAAGAAATGAATGAGTTAAGGTTATGATGTTGCAGGTTATGGAGTTAATTTCGGTGTTTTTGTCAGGTAAACATGATTATTGTTTATAATAATATTCTCTATACATTATTACTTTAAATGCGATGTATTATTAAGCATTAAACATTTTAAAAAAATACCTAATTAATATAATTTAAAAAAAAAACTATTGTCAGTACTGATATGACTTGTTCTAATTTTTTACCCACTGTGTATGAGTCGTCAGATTTTTATTGTTTGTTTTGTCATTTATTTAATTTTATTAAATTTATTTTATTTACGTAAAGTCACAAATGTAAATAATTACTAAAACAAGGTAAACTAATTTTGCTATAAAATATAATAAATCAAAATAATAGTGAAAAAATTGACCCAAAAAAAATTGTTAGTATTGACAAATTAAAATACCAATTCTACCCGATATGGTGAGTGTTGCACAACGTTATCTCAATTTTGCATTGTAAACGATAAAAAATTAACATAACATTTTAAAGAATGATATTCTCATGTTTATTTTTCATTAGTAAGTACATACAATTATATATTCTACTATGCAGCAAAGGAAATTGCCGACTCGTGTCAGATTACCTGCCTCGGCTCCGCCTCTGCTAGCAAATCACCATTTGCTTGCGATTCAAATAAACATGAGAATATCATTCTTTAAAATGTTATGTTTATTTTTATCGGTTACAATGAAAAATTAGCATCCTCAGTTACACTGATTAATTGCCAACTTCGGCTTATGAGGCAGATAAACATTTTCACAGCCTGTCCTAGCTTTGTCTGGGGGGCTAACTTATAATTCTCGTCTGCAAAATTTAATTTTGTTGCCTAGTAGCATAATCTACAATTAAACATTTTATGGGAAAAGAATACGATTGATCTTATGCATCTTTAAGAAATTTGTATATCTATAGGTATGCAGAAAAATTACCATTGAAGCAACTTATGAACCGTATAGTATTTAAATAACCATTCCTAAATAGTCATTCCTTATTAGTTTTAAATAACTTCACTATATAAGTTTTAGTAAAGTTATTATAACCCAAGTGCATTTTTTAGCGCTGAGACCTTACGTATATCTTTAGTCCAAACCTGAATAAGATGATAAAAAAAACTTTATAAAGACTGTAGATATAATATCCTTTCAAACCGCAATAATTGTAATTTTTTTAATTAGTAATTTAAAAAGTATTAAAATTGTATTAGGCTTAGTTAAATACAATATCAAACATTAAAATCTAAAGAGAACAGAGTGAAAACGGACCAGAAAAGGGGATTAAAACAATGCTTTTGTCATTTAAAGCCTTTTTTAGATGTCATTTTATTAAAATGTATATTTAAACATACAAAGGTTTTACTCTTTAGCTGGGGTTTCAATGAGAATTTCATTATGCTTTTTGGTTAACTAAAAACATTTTTGCCCATAATTAAATAGAAATATTCGCCCCAAACAACATTAACACCTCTTATAGACCACTTGGTTTCCTCTTACTCATAATATACAAACAATGTTGAAAAATGATAGCTCATTAAAAATATTTGATCATGTTTTATAAAAACATTGGAATAAAAAATAATATAATACATACCTCTGAATTTACAATATAGTGAATATCTTTTTAATTGTCCTGATTAAATATAAATGGTCTTTAGACATAACGGTTATAATGCTTTGTTATCGTTTTATACTACAATATATTAACTTAAAAAAACAGATTTTGAACGAAACGTAGAAAGGAAAACAAAAGTGGATTTGTACAAGATTTTATGAGTTAAATTGTCTTTAAATAACTTATTATACATACAGGTATATGGAAAAAACTAATAAATCGTAAAATAGTAATAAATACATCTCAGGAGTAAGGGACCTGTTTTTCCAGAGGATCGTTTTTTTATGGAAAGTCCCAAAACAAATATTCAAGAAGTAATAACTTAATTTGTCTTAAGTTGACCAAATCCATTGTTGGATTTTATTTATTATAAAGTTTGTACTAGAGTTTTCTTTGAATTGATAATTAAAGTTATATTTTTACTTTGCCTCATATACTACCGGACAAGTATTGTGATCACCCTATGAATCTAAAAAGGAGGTTTTATCATAATTATCTAGACATTTTCCTGACCCTCTGAGTGGTTATCATCATGATGTAATAAATATAAGATTGCTAACTTCCCTCTTCTCCAGCCTTTGACAAGCTACTAGCGCAGGTCTCCCAAAATATCGGTGAAAAATGGAAAGAGAAGTGACTTCCTCTCAAATTTTTACGAATCCATCTTTTGGAAACTGGCACATATAGGTTTTTTGAGCTGTTTTGAGGTATTCTAAGACGGCACAGTCTAATAATTTCTGTTTTATATTTCTTAATATAAAAATATGTCCAAGGAATATACTGCACCCTAGAGGAGTAAAAAACTAAAAATATATATTGTTTAATCATGTATGTATGACTCTTTAAAATTAATATACAAAATTAAAAAAAAAATTTATTTTGAACAAAATTATCAAAAGTAAAAACTAAAAGACAATATAATCAAACGCGCACAATGGGTGATAAAATAAACTCCAGTTTTCATGTCACTCCGGAAATACACGAGTCTTACCAATTATAGACGACATAATTCACTACCTTGAAGGACCGGAGGTACTACGGATCAAACAAGACACTGAAGTATGTTACTATTACTCTTATAAAGAGAAATGGCTGACCAGTATGATCACAGGTCATAAATGCATTCGTACAATATAATATAAATACATAATATTAAAAAATACTGACTAATAACTAAATTTCACAAATTAATTACACTGTTGTTATTAGGTTAAATGTAAAGTAGCTAGTCTGAAGTTATAACATTGTGGATAAATATTTTATTCTCAGGTTGAGTACAGCGAAACTGAAGTAATGCTAGGTTAAGCTTTGAATAATTATAATATTCTGAGGACGAGCGAAGCGAGTGCAAAGTTGTGAAGAAGAGTACCGACATAGTTTGTACCCGATTTTTTAAACATGTTTGCAATTATTTAAACTTCTAGGACTTTCATCCATGTCACTATTTATTTTCATATATTAATATTTTTATGAATATACTGTTTTTAAGTTGTATAACAAATGTCAAAATCTCTTCCAGCAATGAAAGTAGTGTCTTTTAAATATGTCTTATAAAAATGTAATAAAACATTATATGTTTTAAAATTATTATACTAAAGAGAAAAGAAATGTTAAATGTTTTATTTTTTTAACACAGAGTTATACCGTTATAGGAAGTTATCATATGAATCGTTTCTTCAAAACCAAGACCCTCCGACAGAGTTCTATCTCTGAGGTCTTCTATCTTGAAAAATGTTCAGAAATCTGTGAACCGTACCGATTCTCTTGGTTATATGATAAATCCTTTTTGAATCTATATACTATCTACATCTTGCATTCATGAATCATTTTTAGATAAAACAATAAAGGTATTAAAGCATTTATTGCTACATTCATTTTTTATATTTATATTCATCTCTTTTATATAATATCACTACAGATCATTTAACATATTTCTATTTCGGCGTCTTATACATTATATATTAATATCTTTTCTTAGTAAAATTCTTACAATTTACTTTGATTTTTTTACATTGCCTCCAAGATTATACATCTATAACTGATATACGTAGAAGCAAATTCACCCAGGCCTTGATACTTTCACAATTTGGTGTAATCACAGGATTACACAATTACAACAATTACACAATTACAGGATTACACAAAATCTATACATGTAAGCCAAGATTGCACGATCTAGATTACATTAATCAAGTAAATTTATGAAATACAAGTGTATTATTAACAACTATAAAATAGTTGTTGTCTACAAAACAGTTATTCTATAGTAAAACATAAAACAAAGAAAATTCGCTAAAAGGGGTCTTCAGTCCCTTGCAACTCAGCGCATGGCTCGTGCGCTTTATCGGGTAGCCACTTTAAGGGCCCCGCTAAGAAAGCTCCAAAATGTATTACTTTTTGTTTTTTTAACACATTGATTTTTATCATGTTGGTCATCTCGCCATTGACCATTCGAGTTAACATATTATAAATTGAAAAGGGCTGTAGGGTTATTTCGGTAAAAGTTGTACATATATAAATATATGTATAAATAATAATATATATAAATATATACACACACACACACACATATATATATATATATATATATATATATATATATATATATATATATATATTATAATATATATATATATTTGAGTGTATGTGTACATATACATGTGTATATAATATCCAAACAACCTCAAAAGCGTTATTTTCCAATAAAAATTCGGTAAAACGAATAAGTTAAATCTATAATAGGTTTGTATGCGAAAGTTCATTAAAATTGTTAAAGTTACTTTGTATGTTTTCGTAAATAAAATGATAGATGAGAAGCCAGAGGGCATTGACGGGTTTCATTAGAAATCTAGACACGTTACTCCGACACTGACTCGATATTCCCTGCCTATTTTAAACCTTGCCGATAAGCTTATTTAATCCTATGATATTATACACAGATCTACAGTACATGGATTTCCTTTGCTATCTAAGGTTTAATAGCTTTAATCCTTTAATAATATATCACAACTAATAAATTTAATTGATTTCATAGTTATTAATATCATAATTATATTTTATAATTAAATTTTATATTAAGATCAATTTATTCTAGTTCAGAAAATAAATCATGGTTGGATAAAAAGTTTCTGTTATAGAATTGAAATCTACTTTTGTAAGTATAGTATCTGTATAACTGATTCCCTTGTTTAAATCCCTTAACAGAAAATGCATTGCATGTGCGTATATGTCCTTGAATAATAGGTACAGGTTTATTCTCTAGTTCCCAAGGAATTTTGCTGTTTCAACCGTGTCTAAAACTATACTCACATTGTATAATAAATATTAAAACATCGCGAAAATATTAAAAAAATAAAAGCCAAATCCCGCTTTTTACATAATGTATCCTATCAATAGTATACATTGATTTGGAGAAAATTAATGAAGATAAATATTTAGAATCTTATATTTATTATAAATGGAACGTTTGTTTCATAGTTGAATTAGTTATACTTACTACTTCTCACTTGAATTAAAATAGATTATACTTTAATTCACACTTCATGTTGTAAATCATAAAAATTGTATGATTTCACTACTTCCCTTGTTCTACGACAGTGGAAATCACTGAAGTTATAAATTATGACTTTGGACTAACTAGTTTTGCTCGTTCGAAAACACATAAGCATCAATTCCCAGCAGACGGTCAAATATCCAGATGATGGTTACCTCTTAATGAAGCTTAACATTAGTGATGTGACATATCCGTAGATAGTACAAACCGAATTGAAATGAAATAGTATAAAAGATTATTTTTATTAACAATCGATAATAATCGAAACAATGCTAATAAAGTCATAAAAAATAGCGCATTTGATAGTATTATAGCGTGCCACATTTAAAACGACCCTATCACTTTGTTCATGTTTATTTATGCCGAACCAATAAAAATGTCATATAATATATTTTGTAAAAAGTGCAACTAGATTTAAAATTGGTGTCTGTACTAAATGTCAACACTCTAGCATAAACCCATCCGCGATAATAACATACAAACTTACATACAGACAGGCATCTTTGTAAAACCCACTCAGGAGAACTTTTAAAAAACCTGAAGCAAATACATTAGGTAAAATCCTGATCTTGGATATTAAGTGCACACACATTACTTTTCCTATATATTTACCTACAGTATAAATATTCGATAAATATAATAGAGTTTTCGATCTTAATACTATTACTTTAAGACACGATCTATTTAATAAAAAGCTGGTTTTAACCATTTATTATTTCCACAAATCTTTCTTATAAAATGACAGAATTTTCTTTCTAGGTATTAGTAAGTATTTTCTATTAAAATGTCTAAATCAATAGCTATTAGAGCTCCATTATCAATAATTATCATCAGGAAGAAGGCAACCTATTAGAAAAAGCATCCACAAAGATTTAATCATTAACGTTTATGGCTTTAAAAGTTAAGGTATGAATGAAAATTTCTATTAGAAAGTAATTATTTCTTTAAATGCGTTACAGTCGGGTTTGTATTTTCCTTTTAATGTCGTTTATTAAATTTAGAATTAAAATGGAAACAAAATTATTTCCTCGATTCATTTTTCGAAGAAACCTTATTTTAATTTTGCTAAATATTGTTTCTTTGTTTTATTTAATTACGTTTGGTGTTTTTTGTAAGGTGGATCAAATGCATACTAAAGAGATTGTTCTATTCATGAATATTTTCAATTTCAAAGCGTTGCGTCAGTAATGCAGACAAAAGGTGCTCTCGATAAAAAATATATATTTGTGTTTTTGGCCATTATTAAAAGCATTTATAGGAATTTGTATTTTTAAGCACTTTACAAACAAGTTTAAATCATTTATTTTTTTTCGTTTTATTCTATTACAACTATGGATATTAATTATCAATCGATATTGATATAAATCGCCTTACCTGGTTATTTTCAGGTAACAGACTAGACAGCAATGCATAAAATATCACTAGCAAATCATAGGGCGGATTGAACTATGATTCGATTATTGAAAATATAAAACACATTCAGGGCGATGTTCACTTATCATTGTGGCGACCTTAACCACATCTTTAGCAAATACAGTTCTTAAGATTTATAAATTGCATACTTTTATAATTTTTCCAGAAGGAATCATAAATTCATACTCGGCAAATTGTTTCTATATGTTAAAATTTGTTTGAGGAAATAAATCAGAACATTATGTGGTATGTTTTGAAGTACTTAATTTCAAATTCAGGTGTACAACAAAATCAGGGTTTTTCTTCTATTTGTGTAATATGTAATTTTTAGAAAATACGAAAAATACTGTTCGTTAAGAAAAAAAATTGTCACAACTAACCTAACTTAACTTAACAGAACTTAAAATTATTAATATTAAAACTGGTGTACTAAGAAAATTAAATATGAAAAAAAACATCATAACTATATAACTCTAATGAAAAGCTGACTCCTATACATGATATTTAGAAACAATCACAAAACTTCTTTCCCTTCATATAGGGATAATGGTACAATGGGAATAAAATTATGTTTTCAAAATATACTAGAGAATGTACAAATAGGATTTTTATCCCTAATATTGATAATTCTGGCACGGAGTCCGCAAGAAGGGCGAATTTTCCTTGAAATTTGCATATTTATTCCATAGAGCATACACTACATGGCACAGCATTATTCGCAGCTATTTGAAGCTCAGTTTATGCTCATTTTTACGCATTTCCTTAAAATGAAATTAAAAAAAGTTGCGATGCTACTGCTCCGGCTTTTAAATATATACCGAAAACATAAGTAAAAATTGGATTTTTTTATTTCAGATAAAAAAGAAAGCGCGCGTTTCACAGAGAATTTTCCTGGCTCGCAGAGCGTTGTGCTAGAATTATTTTGAAGTTATAAACTAAAAGAAGTATGGCGCAAAAGTCCGCAAGCTGGACAAATTTTCTTCGAAATGCACGCTTTCTTGCCAATTTTTGCTGAAGTTTTCGAGATATATTTAAATCGACGCTCCGTCGTCTGGACTTGCAGGCAATGTTTTAATGCACAATTTGTATACTAATTTTGTGACTCATTGAGAGAATGTTTACCATAAATATATTTTAAAATGGCACCGTTATTTTGACGATATTTTTTTAATTTGGACTGGTAGTTTACCTGATTTGAACAACTTATTAGATTACATTAATAGTTGTTGTCATTCAATTAAATTTTCGTGTGACATAGAAGTTAACAAAAGCCTTAATTTCCTTCACCAATCTGTAGCAAGATCGAACGATACTCCACAATGTAAGATTCATCGGAAAGCCTACTGCAACCCATTAATGCTCGTTTATGTAACCGTGAACTCACAAAATAGCGGCTTTTAACTCAATGGTTCATTGGCTGGTGTATTATCCTCTTGGAACGCATGCGTACGATATAGAATTGTCTACTAATAAATACATAGCAAACAAAAATGGTTATGATGTCTCCATAATTGACAAACTTGTAAGAAGTAAAACCAAACAAATAGTACTTAAGGTATAGAAGTTAATAATGCGAGTCGTTCTATCCAAGATAAGGTCTGGTACTGGGTTCCTAATATAAGTGAAATTTTTATTCTTAAGTTGTCACTTTCAAATTCTATGGAGGAGTGAAGCAGGTCTGAAGTAGTGACGATGAGCGTAGCTAATCTGATATCTTTTCCCAACACGGTATAGAAATGTACTAATGTATTCCGTATCAATTCTTTTGCTACTGAAGGAAGTTATTTTTTGCAAATAATCAAGGCTTTTGAATAAGATATATGAATATTCAATACTACAATGTCAGGATGCCATTTTCAAAACTATTTAGTGGTCGGATAGCGGTAACAGGGGGGCATAGGGCCGCGAAGTGGACCCAAGCGGTGTTATTAATTATTTTGACATGATTTTATTTATTTTTTTAAGTTTCAACTATTCTAAACACTAATAGGCATTGCCAAAAGGGTCACGTTTCATTACAAGATGACACACATTTAATTCTTTAATTAAAATAATTGTCACAAATTATTATTTGTGCGAAGTGAAGAGGATATTTGAAAAAAAAACATCTTCCAATAAGATTACAACGAGAAAATTGGGTGTAATTTTAGTGTGATAAACAGGAAAGTTTAATTTGAAAAGTTTTTCTCCATTTTCTTCCTTTTACTACCTGTTTTAATAACGTCACGGCCATCCCTTTTGCAGTCTTTTACAACTGTAGTGGTGTGACATTAACAAATGTTTACCTTTCCTTTTTAATATTTTGAGCTTGTGAGCTTGAGCCGGTGTATCAAAACGTTGACTTTTTATGCAATCTCTTACATCTTAACACCCGTTTTATTCAGACTGCTTGCTCGTTACTTTCATTTGTTTTATCTTATAAGATAGGGAAAAACCTAACGTAACTAAAATTTCTCAAACCTTTTAACGTCAGTGATTCAATAAATCTATAGATTTATTTCTCATAAGGCAAAAACATATTGAAATGAAACATAGTTTACTAATAATTTCACTGATTTTTTTAACAAACTTTAAACTTTCTAGCATAAATACACAAGGAGCTACGATGATAAGAGACACACACAAACACATATATATAGACAGACGACTATGTAGAAACCACTCGGGATGTCTTAAAACCCCTGAAACGTTTAAATCCGGTGACATCCCGGTTTCGGATTTTTTTTTGCAAACAAAATATTTTTCCTATATATCTACGGTATAAATGAGGAAAAGTAAAAATTTAAATAATCTTGATAATCATATTAAACTTTTTTTTTTTTTTTGGTTAGTCTTATACAAAAATGGTGCTAGGAGCGTGCTATATTTTAAATCATTTAAACATTTTTTTTGTGCTCGTTAATTTTTTGATTTTTTTCCTGTCATATGACAATTAGTGACGCCATAAAAAATTTTCTCCGAATAGTACACCTAAGTATTTACACACTTAGAGCTTCGATAACAACAGATACATGCACATACATAAAAAATTGGTAAAAATTACTTAGGTCCTAAAATCACCTGAAGCGGATAATTTAGGTCAATCCCAGTTTTGGTTATTTACTGGAAGGCCTACAGGCTAAACGAAGAAAAGTAAAAATGCATTTAACATTATGTTGTAATTATATACTTTATATGGTATTCGTGCTCTGGCGCGTTTTGAAAACATACCTGTTATTGAATAATGGAGACATTGAATATTGAATAAGAAATATTCATTGTTCATATAACTATTTTGTTTACTGTGCTTCCTGTTCTTAGTTAACACAATTATTATCTTAGTCAATCAACCATATTGAAAGCACTTACTACAGCAGTGTATGGTTTTATGGTACAGAGGTACTGTTTATAAATCCTGCTTCTACTATTAGTTTTCCAGTTAAAGTTTATAATTATTCATTTCTTTTTATTCAGTAACAATTTAATCAAATTATAATTGCTTGCGTAATAATGATGAATTATTATTAAACTATGTTATGCTTCTGTTTTATAAAAGGTATATGAAACAATACTTAAATGCAATATTTGAATTTTAAAACCCTATGATAAATAGATAATATGTTTTATCTGATTTCTTCTCATAGTTATACTTACTAATGGACGTTTATATTCATATGTATTTATTGTATAAAATATACAAAAAATTGGAATTAAGTAAAAAACATAGTTGGAAGTTCTTGTTATATAAAGATTTTTATTGTGGTATGTTTTAGAAAATTAATAAATATGTTCGGTCGTTAAATGCAGGATGATGAATACACCTTTTTCGCCTTCACGTATGAGAGTCGACAATGGATAAAATCAATGCTATGCAAGTTCATAGTAAGCTGGGAAGAAGTTTTTGTTAAGTTCATCATCAATTGAATTGACGTGGTCACCAACCCCGAATACTTAAAACTTCGTACTATAATCACAGGAATTTTAGCAGGTTAAAATTGATATCCAACTTGTAAAAGAGTATTTTCATATTATATATTTGTGAAAAGTAGTTTTCAGCGTCTTCAATTAAGCGACAGATGTGTTAAATGCTAGGAGCTGCCATAAAGTTTTTCTAGGTTTAAGAAAGAAAAAAATAAATCGATATTTTTTATTTATCACAGCCTAAGGTAGCGAATTAATTATCATTTTCTATCCGGGCCGTAAAAATATATTATAGGTACTAACAAAAACTATTTTCCGAAACAAATAAAATTGGACCTCAGTGAAGATTTGAAAAAGTGCATCAATAAAAAAGGGTTAACTTTTGGAAGACATGTATAACTTTATGTGATTTAGCTCCGTGACAATATAGAGGCTATAAAGTTGGCGGAGCACCTTAAACCCTTGGGTTGGGACGTGTTGGATAACCCTCAGCTCTGGAGTTAAAACTAGCTAAGGCTTTATTCTGCTACTATTGGCCTTCACACACTGTGGCCTTTTTGTTCAACTTTCAGCTTACAATTTCTTACACAACGCACCAACTTTATTTATCCGATAAGCGTTGGAACGAGAAAAGAACAAGAAATTGAGAGGTTAAAAACATATCCACTTCGTTACACCAGGTTTTACCAAAAGTTTCTTTTTTTACGTTTGGTAAAATATTTTTATATTCCTTACAAAATTATCAAATAATCTATAGAAAATGTTTTATAAAGATTTTTAAGTTAAATAAAATAATTAAAAGAAAATTTTCTTTCGTTCCTTATTTATTGAATATTGAGAGTAGTTTGACGTTAATTAATTGGAATAAAAGGGTTTTAATTATTAAGCGATTTCTAAGAAATTATTTTAAACAATTTTATGTAAAAAGAAATAAAATTTTAAAAGTTGTATAAACGTTATCAGGTAAATATAAATACTACCGAAATTAAAATTAAAATAAATGAGATGGGATATAGCCAAGATAATAATAAATTTGGTTTTTCCGAATTTTTAGTATCATCAATCATAAAAAAAATTATTTACTAAAAGTAAATAAAATTGTATTGTCTTTAATAATAGTTGTATAGTTCTTGATAATTGACTGGGACCTAGTCTACTCGATAATATTTCGATATCACATCATTTAGCTGTTTTAAAGATTACATCTATACATCGGAAGGCATTCATTAAAAAAATCTATGTTGTCATTAACTTAAAAGAAAAATTTAAGTTAATTTTTCCTCATTTAACCGTAGGTTTATAGGAAAACTATGGTGTTTGCGAAAAATTCGGAACTGGGATTTAAATTGAATTATCCCTTTCAGATGTTTCGAAGGCCTCTAAAGAAGTTATCACTCATGTCTGTTTGAACATGTGTGTGTGTGTGTTTGTTATCATCGGAGCACAATCGTATTTATACTAGAGAGTTAAAACTTAATACAAATGTCAATATTAGATCTAGTTGCTCTATCGGTAAAATAATTATTTATGACGTCATAAACTTGCAATATTGCCATTAAATTAAAAAAAAATCGAAAGATCATAAAACGCGGAAAAATGTTGCGTTAATTTAATATTTACTACCTATTTAGTATTATATAAGACCAAAATATATGCGCCAACTTTCATTTCATTATCAGTTCATTAATTAAATTACAATCAAATGACATAAATACAAAAAAATAACCACAGGGAATATCAAAAACTAATTTATGAGAACGAGCGCGTAAGACCGAAAGCGTCCACTAAACATAAAAAACAAAATGCCCGTTCTAGAAAGACCCAGTTCGTATACAAATGCACCGAACACGCAGTTCGTCTACATTTTCTTTTTTTTTAATCTGAGGACGAGTGAAGCTATGCCAAGGTGGGATGGGCGTAAATAATCACATGTAGCGATGAAAAACTACCAATCGCCCCGTAGCCAAGTTTGTCAAATGCTATTATGTTCATTGTAAAATGCCTTGACTTTAATCATACTTGTGGAAAATCTTGACATTAAGTTCCTTGAGGTGGTGTTATATTTTAAAATAAATTAAATTACGTCTGTATCCTTGTAATATCCTTATAAAACTTTATAAGAGTCATATTGTTAATAAATGTGACATTTTTCCGTATAATTTATGAGCCACAAACTTTTGGCATAATAATAGTCCAAAATGTATTATAATCTTACATGTTTAAGTATATTTACGTGTAATATACTGAAATTTCATACATTAAACTCCATATATCATTTTATAATATAGGTACATCTTGAAGTATACTTTTAAAGAGAAAACTCTGGTAGTTCTCAAAGTAAAAATAGTACTTATTTAACTTTTACCACCTATTTTTACACCCTTAACAGATTGTAAGATACCCCAAGCACTCTCTTATAACTCATCTTTTGAACTTTTTATAAGATTAAAGTTTTAATACAAAGTTTTACACTTTTTTTCCAAAGTTTTTGTTTTAGTATGAAAGAGTTATTAAGGAAAGAATTAGTTATTAATGTTAACTTTACCATTTTCTTTATAATTAAAGTAGTAAAATCAATATTTCTGACGGTCTGCCTGGCCTACCTCTAGTATATTGCGATAAATATAAAAAAACGAAAATTGGTTACCTTGGATTTGCTTTTTTAACTTAAAATTTAATAGTTGGACAATTTGTTAAAATTTAAAAGAGTGGTAACTTGTTAAAATTAGTCATCTTTCTAAGCGCAAACTAAGAGATATTTTGCCTCTCTTTGAGGCGTAAACTCTCATTTCTCTAGGTAGTAGAGCGTCAGATTAAATGTATTAAATCGTCCACAAGAAGAGGAGGATTAACCAAGTTAATCCGAATAAGGAATCCTTATTCAAAATTTCTCTCTCATTTATAGAATTTATATTGATTGCCCGCAGTGAATGATGCAGTACTTTAATAGATAAAAATGATAAATTAATGTTTTAAGCAATTTAACAATATGTCGTACATCAAAAAACGGTATGAAGATAAAAAGTTACACTAAGTTTAAAAATACAAAAGTTAATATTTTTAAAGGGTGAATTAATTTACCACTAATGGATGTACATTTGTGTCAAATTTCAACATTAAATTAAATATTTCAACAGATTATCGTTGGTTTCTAGGTTTCGGGGAGCACGACTACACCCTATGTATGATATTTATGTCAAATTTCAACTCTGTAGTGAGAATAAAGTGGAAGTTATACGAGAAAACACACATACCACACACTTAGTCAGACAGCACACACACGCACAAACTACATGATGAAAAACACTTAACACTTTAAAAAAAAGCCTAAAACGAACAATAATTACGTTTTAATGGAAAAAACGTGAGAAATGTGACGATACTAAGATTCACTCAGACAAACAGAATGATTGCATTCAACTATCCATTCAATGAATTTTATAACGCAAGAAAAGATGTTTTAGACTTAACCTTACAACACAAAGTAACTTAAGTACTTAGATATTCAGAGATACTTAATCTATAATAGGTATTGAACCAAACTGTAATAGATGTATGAAAATAGAACAAATTGAACATAGAGACCTCCATAGATTGACTGCTGCAGAGTTAAACGGACTTATTATTATTTTATTAAACAATACTTTTTCTAGTACCAACAGTACTAGGTTAAAAAAATTTAGATAAATTAAATTTAATTGAAACGGAGACTTGTGAACAGCTCAATATCACTAAAGTCATATTACAAAAAGTATGTATGTACTATTTATTACTTGCACATTAATTCGCTTTAGAAAATCTTAATTTCATTATTTCAAGAATGTATTTTATTTATGTATCATTTTAATACCGTATAAAACGAAAAAATAGTGGATAAAATGCAAATTATGTGCCCTTGAACTTTAAAAAAATATTTTTCTAACGGAAAAAATGAATATTCAAAAATTATATTTTTATACTTTTTTCCTATATTATTTAATTTTTAGGTAGTCGGTTTCCCTTCGGTTTAAGAGGGGAGCGAGTTTTTTTAATCAGGAATCCCAGATATGAAAATAAAGCTGTCGGATTATATTGGCAGATATATTTCAGCAGTAAAATAATTTATCAATTTTATATTTGTTGAATATTACACATATCTCTTCGATTTACTTTTCCTCATTTATACCGTATAGGTACATAGGAAAGTATTGTGTTTGCACCAAGAATCTAAAACTTGGATTGCAACTGAATTATTAATTTCAGGTATTTTTAAAACCTTTTTAATAGTACTAACAAGTTGTCTTTTTGTATATGTGTGTGTCAGTCTTCGTAACTCGAGTGTTTATGCTAGAGAGTTGAAGCTTGATACAAAAATTAATCTTTTAGTCGTGTTATTCAAAAAATATTTTTACCTTTTACGCCATTTACTGGCAAAAATGACTCAAAAAAAGTTTATAAATTAATAATAAAACACAAAAAATGTTTCGATTGATTTAAGATTTAACACGCTTATAGTCATGTCTAAGGACAAAATATATGCTAACTTTCATCTCATTACTAGCGTTAATGAGAATAAATTATATAGTTGAAATTTAGAAAGTGTTGTTGAAAATTAGAAATTTAGATTACGTGAATCCCTTTATGTAATAAATAAAAACACAAACTTTCATTTCTATCAGGACCACTAATGTGAAGCAGTATGTAGCAAGGTCAATACCTGGATGGATGATCAATGGATATAAAACGGCAGATTTTTGAGGACAAACGAAGCGAGTCTGAAGCTACGAGGAGAGCGAAGCGAAATCCATATGGTGAGGAAAAGTTTCTTGATAAACTGTACCCGATTTTTATATTTAAATCAACAGATTTGTTTAATATAGGCAAACAAAAAATTAAAATTTAATTTAAAATAATTCACCTGGCTTGCGGACCTCCGCACCAAAAATATTGTGTTTATAAATAACTTAATTTTCACAAAAATGGTTTTCATATTTAGTCTTTTGTAAATAGGATGTTTTTGAAGTAATTAAAGGTTTTTAAAACTTACAAACGTATAAGAACTGTTTATCATGAACATGGGTTCAAACTAAGTTTTTCCTTATTTAATTTTGTTTAGTATGTATAGTATATGTTTTCTTTTTAGCCACAAAATACGTAAAGCAGAGTTTTTTATCTCTACTTCTTTTTGTTTAAAGGGTTGTAAAAAGTTTTTGATTTTGTCTTAAATATTGACCTTTATTGGAGCGCTTCAGTTTTTCATTCTTCAAGACGTTTTTCTCCATTTTTCCAAGAGATGCATAAGTTTAAAGCCATTACACAAGTTGATTTTCCCTCGAGAGATAGAATGAAGTAAGGTAAAGGAGCCTTTCTCAGAGATGTTAAAAAATATTCTAAAAACCCCTTTAAAATGTAAAAATTCTTGCAAGATAGTCCTCAAGCTTGGCGAAATTCCTTTTGGATCATGCTTGCTCAACAATCGATTTCTCGCTTACTAATCTCTTTATGTTTCATAGCCTAAGTATTTTTAATACATATTGGTAAATTTAAGAAAATTCGAAGGTTAATCCCACTAGTTATCTAAAATTATGATCATGCTATCAAAATCCATACTTAACAATATTTTGCACATTTATTTTATATTTATCAGCAGTATTCAATTTATAAGCCCGGGTAAATTGACAAAATCTTACTAACGCTACCCCTCAGGCTATGAAACATAAGCAGAAAATTAAAGGAAACGTTGTTAAACATAGAAGCTTGCTTCTATGTTTTTCATTAGAAATGCTTGTATTTCTAAAGAAAATTCGCCCAGCTTGTGCTAAAAAATTTCTGTTGCTTTCATAAAATTATAAGACTTTAAGTGCTCGAATATATTTCGGACCAGTTTAATTCAACCGAGTTTTTGTTTTCGGACTGTATCATTGTTTTCTTTTACGAATTTATTTTTATTTTATTAATCGTCAAAAAAGGACGAAAGGATAGACACAATTTTAATATTTTTAAAACAATATAATATATATAATATATAATATATATATATATATATATAATATATATATTATATATATTATATATATATCTGATCAATGTTTGAAAACCAACTATTTTAGTACATCTGCTGTTGAGCTTTCTGCCTACAACATAATCTCACAAATTATACTCCGTGATAAATGAGTTTTGCGTAACCTATTTTGTTAATGAATTAATTTTAATTCACTTTCGATAAAAACTCTTGTTAAGGAATTTTTTTCTTTACTGGCGATTTTTCCTAATGAAATTCGCTAAAAAATGAATACTGTCTAAAAATCAAATAAGAAAGAAAAAGAAAATTTAAACGAGAAAGGGAGAGTAAAAATGGACGAAAAGTATGTAAAATTTGCCGCCTTATTAAACTAAAAACTCGGTAAAGAAAATGCCGCGAAAATTTCGCGCCCTTTATCTACTGAAAACTGGGATAAACAGCGAGGCGGCATTTCCGTAGCTGAGACAAAAGAAAACGCCATAACTACACCTTATGACTAAAATTATCTTCCAGTATACACCTTTATATTCAAATTAATACACTTTGTTCCTGCTTCTCTTTTCACCCCTCTTTAACCATACTTAAACATTAGCAGGAATTTATTGGTAGATATAAACATGTAAAATTTTATACCCTTCTACCTTTTGCGTTCACTTTTCTCTTATATGAAAAAGAAAAATAAAAAATCGTACAATACAGTAAAAACTGGTGCTTATTTATTTTTTTTTTTTTCGTTCCATATATTTTTCTGTAAATATATTTCCTTAATATAATGTTGAGGGAAGTTTATTTTATGAAGTTTAAAAAACAAAAACATGAGAATGTTGTATTTTATAACAGCCGTAAGGAGAAAACTTTTATAATTTATGAGTACCAATAATATACCTTGAGATATACTTATATTCATTCCTACAATATGTAATATAAACAAAAAATGTTCTTTCAATTATATCTGTAGTTTACTTTGATTTATTATTAAAAAAAACTATAGCGATAAAGAAAAATACACTAATATGGTCTACTAAAAATGAAAATAAGATGTTCTTGAGTAAATTCGAATATACTTATATTATTCTGTATATTAAAAATATTTCAATATATAAAGTCAAGGCTTATAGATACAGTAATATAGCCTAACGAAATAGGTATAGCTCAGATTAATTAGTTAATTAATATAATGCAGCGTAACTGCATACTTTAGTATTAAAACTCATTTTTCCTAATAAGCTTATTTTTAAATATTAGGTTCTATAAGATTTAAAAATGTGCAACTTTTTTTAGCATCTTTCCTGTCAACGATATCTTACTAAATGCTGACAACTTGAAAAATAAAATGTTTAAGAAATAAAAACAGAATACAAAATAAAATAAAAATGTTTTACGTATCTTTTGTGTTATGGTACGATATATACTTTTTGAAATGGGTCTAAAGAACATGACAGAATATGAAAAGAGTCCGAGGTCTCCCAAAAGGTTTCCTCAAAAAAGTATCCGCTAGATAAACCCATTTTTTAAAACTATAGTTGTCGCTAGATATTATTTTTACTTCGACGATTTTTCCGCTCGTTATGATTTTACATTGCCTGACAAAAAAAGATGCAATCTATTTCCTTTACATTTTAAGAAAACGTTAATACATATTTTTAATTAATTTTGTTTTATTGAGAAAGTAATGCATAAATAATATTATGAATATTAAAGCTTCTACTAAAAATAATAACCTTCTTAAGTACGTATAGGTGTCTTTAATACTATAGTCCTTGCATTTATACATTAGGTTCTAGTCAAAAACTGTTGATGAACTCGCTAGAGAAGGCTCTTCCAAACTCTTTATAGGACCAAATGCAATTAAAGCTAAGTGCAAACTTGACAAGAAAATGTTAAAGGTAGTTAGTAAAGCCATGAGCCAATTAGCTCTCTCGAAGGGTAGAAATAGCTTAAGGTGCTTTGTAGGTATCCTGACTGGTTATTGTGGCCTCTAGAAGCATTTATATAATAAATATCCGTGCATTATGCTCCTGATCACTCGACATCATTACTAAGTAAAAAATACCATAGCCAAAGAACTGAAGAAATGGAGATGTTTGCTATATGGATGAGGTTTTATTATAAATCAAAATTTAAAGCATATACAAATTTAGTTTAGAATTTTTCTTGGATAAAACCTATAATCTTACAATGTTAACCACAGGACTAAATGTGTTATTATAATTTAAAATAATATAATCTTATTTTATGAAATTAGTTTATAAGTATTTAGATCATAGCAATCCTCATTGCTCTGATAAGCAATAAAGTATTTCCATCCTAGGATGGTAATCCCCACTATATGCTTTGATAATTTACATTGGATAAAATTCGCTAATAATATAGGCCTAATAGGAAGAATCAAATCCCGGACAATAGCCAAAATCCGTATTAACCTGGTACAAAAATTAAACAATAGGGAGAACACAAATACTGTAAAAGACTAGAGAGAAGTTTCTCACTTTCAACACTCTGAAAGTGTTTCTCTCAAAAGTTAAAGGTAGAACCAATGTGCACCAAATGTTATGTTAAGGAGATGATGACAGATCACATTTTCTGAACATGCGATGTATATGTCAGGCATTTCAGTCTTAGTATCTTCTACTATAGTTTTAAGGACTTAAAAGGTTTAGTATGTCTGGATCAGACACTTTTCGGGAAGAAGACTTGGTAGAACTTCTATCGACAGATATTCTGAAGTTCATTCGGGCAGGGGGATATGTTCATGTGCCGGTAAGAGGCGAGGAAGTTCTAGGGGCAGGCAAAAGCATCCTAGTAATGTTACTGGGACGCTTTTGCCTAAATTGCGGATTACCCCCACCTTTACTACGATAATTATTAAAGAAAATACTAATTTGTGCTTCAAAAAGCGTGCTTCAAACAAACAAATTCTATTACAAATTAAACAAATTTTAGGTATAGCTTATATAAAACCAATACAGTAGAGCGTCAGTTTAATGAGCACTTTTATATCTACTTTTGTATGTGTCTAAATTCTACTGAAAATGAGTATGATATTGAAGGAATAAAATTGTTAAGTATGTATAATAATAACACGCACAGATTTTTTTAACAAAATGAACCTGGTTTACTTGCTATCAGTGTTCTCTTTATTTACTCTAAATATAGTTTTCAAATTTTCAATTATCATACATTAATGCAATAAATAGTAATAAAAAACGGATACGGTGTTCCTCGAAACTTTTGCTCACTATATAAGATTCGCTACGCTCATCCTCGACACTTAGTATTCGGTTATTAAAATTACCTAATTTATATTGCATAGCGCCTTCAGAATCGCTTCGTTCGTCCTTAAACATGAAATACATCCGTTTTAATTACAAAAGTCCCTTTTTTATTTTCCATAGCTTGGTTAAGGAATCATGGATTTGTACAAAATGATTAAGTGTTTATTTTATTAATTATCAAGGTACTGGTTTCTCCAGATGCTACTTAACATTAGTAATCAGACAAAACCCGTTGATATACTAGACGTATTGTTCTAAACTCGAACCTAATTTCAACTGAATTGAACTATTTTAAAATTTAAAATGTCTGGCGCGATCAGAAGATTAGTAGACTATTGTGTTTTTATCCATGAAGTCCTACATCTCTGCAGATGTCTCTCACAGTAGAAGCGAAACGTCGGATTCTTCATCTACATTGATACGGTCACCACAGGAAGACCTAACTCTTTATGACAATAACCGCGGAAGACCACGCAGTTTATTAATATTTAAATCTCATTAAATAAAAATTAAACTAATTATGATTATGAAATAATTTTTTTGTCTCTGAAATAGATGTGTGCTAAATTCCAAATTAATGTTTCAGAGGTTTATGACTTTTTGACATTTTTGCAAAGTTATTAACGACGGTATGGTCAAAAATATTTAGAATTGCCCGACTAGATCCAAAGATTGAATCTGGCGTCAAGTTTTAATGGTCTAGCGTGAATGCATCAGGAGCTATGATAGTAAGTCACACTAACACATCCAGGTAGATAACGGATAATTCAGTAGATCTCGGTTTTCGATTCTTAGCACAAACATATACGTTTTCTATATGCCAACAGTATCAGTGGGAGAAAGAAAGACGCTCCATTACATTTTTAAAAGGGAAATAACTGAATGTTGGTTTAAAGTGTAAATATGCTTTTAGGATTTTAATGAATATTAGCAGTGTTAAGTAAACATGGACCTCGAACCACCATTATATTGTGCAGTGTTTTAACTAAAAATGTTTTTAATTATTATTCAGAGTTGATTTTTTTTTAGTAAATATTTAGATTGATTTTTCTATTTTATTACTAATTTAGTATAAAAATATTTTGAACTTAATGCTATGCTTTCATATGCTTTAAGTATAGGGCACTTACGTCAAGAGCTTTCAAAGTATGTTGAGTAAGGTTTTTCAAAGCCACTTACAAGTATTTAAGTGTTGTTATGTTTATAAAAGGTAAAATATCTCATTTTAAACTAAAAAAAAAAAATGTTTTATCAAACATATGGAGCAGCATACAGTGCATTTTTGTAATACTTGAGTTAAAAAAACTAAAGTGTAAGAGAATGTTTCATTTAATCACGTGTATGTAGAACATAATTGAATCAAATGAAAAACATTGAACATTTTTATTTATATGAATGAGTTTAATTAAGAAATTGTTAATGATCTATGGCTGGATAGGGAAAGGTCTTTGACAAAAGTGAATGTTAAAGCTGTTGTAAAAAGTTAGGATTGATACGTAGAAAGTAGTATTTTTATGGTTCTAAGAATTCTGGATTGTAGGGCCAAAAGACAATTTGATTTGGATCATTTTGACTCATCAAGAAATATCTAATATTACTGGAACGCTGGAACCAAATTGATGGCTACGGAGGTTATATTCAAAGGAAGAAAGGCATCTTCGATGAGGACGTTTTTCCGAAGAAAGAAAGCGGACTATCTGGTCAGTAGGATGATGAGTTGTTTTGTTTTTTTTAGATTATATATCATAAAAACCATTATATAATAATTTTAATTTAAGTTTATTTTGTCCGATTGCGATAGGAAACTCTTAACACTTAGCATGGGTAACAATGTACACACCAGGGCGGGCATTAATTAGCAGCTTTTTAAAATTTACCTCCCTACAAAATACAAATGAAAAAAGGTCAATAAGAAAAACAATTACGCAAAGTAACAACAGTTACTTTGTGCTACCTAACGCTATCGCTAGGAAGGCTAGCGCGCCCCAGGGAATTACCCTGCGCAGCTGCAAGTTGCCAAAACCTCTTTTCAATGACTGAATTTTTGTTTTGCAGAGTCCTATTGATAACTATAGTATACCCTACTTTTGCAAGTTAAGAATTTGGGATAATGGCTTAAGGTGGACTAAATAACATTATGAGGACAAAGCGGATATTATTTTAGGTTGAGAAAAGAAGCTCCAAGGTATTACTTACCCGAAATTTTTTACATTTTTTCAGCTTTTATTTACAATTTTATTATCCATATTGTACTTTGGAAACGAAGGAAGAGAAAAGAAAATTAATTGATATTTATTAATTAAGGAGAATAATTGATTAATAATTAAGTTTAACTTTCTTTCAAAAACACCGACTAACAAACCAAACATTTACTTTTATAAATCTCTTAATTACCTTCAAAACAAAAATGATTAATGATTGATTATTCTGTTAAAGTCATGATACTTTAAGACGATATAAACAAGTCCTGGTTTAGATAAATAGTGCCTCCTAATTGTAACTTAAGATATATCAACCAAGTTGTACTAAATAATATATATATTTGAATCCCAAACTTCTAAACAATAGAAAGAAGAACCATGGCATTTTCATAAACCCATAGCATTCACTCTTATTATCAAATTTCGACGTTTCGGCACATTCAGATAAAAAAAAATCTTAAAAAATTGTGCCTGTATATGTATGAGAGTATGGATGTGCACATTACTTTTACACACGCTACAGCTCGAATGGCTGATCTAATTTTAATAAAACTTGGAAAAAAATAAAACCTGTGAAGAAAAGAACAGATAAGATTTCAGGGTTAATCCAATTCGGCATATCAAAAGGCATCACTTTAAACTTTTAAAAAATTACGAAAAATTATTTGTTCTATAAAAAGTGTTCCTAATGGGGTTCTTAAGTGTTCTAAATGAAAAGAGGTCTATTGCCATAATCGTGTCTATGCCATAAATATCGTGTCCTACGAGAAGATGAACTGAGTAGAGATTGAGGTATATAAAACTTATAGAAATTTATCGTAGTATCTTATAGAAATTTAATCTTTTAAAAAAATCATACATGTACTGGTTTCAAATGATTTTTAGCGTTGTTTGACCACAAGGATGCCTTAATCACATATATCTGAGGCTAGCACTGTTCCAGTTTTCTTAGCGGTCACCTATTTATGTACGCTTCTTAACAATAGTGATCCAACAATAACCATAACAATAAACCATATGCTCCTGTATATGGATTTGCAAATACGTGGAACTCCATTCACTTGATTTCTATAATGATAGATACGCAATATTTGATTATTTTATTATTAAAAAAAACATACTCGAGTAAATTGATCAAATCGTTTTTTCATATTTTATGATTGAGTCATTTACGACTGTTAATCACCTCATAGAAAGATAAATTATCGACTAAGATCGATAGGACAACAAGACCAAACGATTGATATTTGAACTAAGTTCTAACACTAAAAACACTCTGAGAGCTGCGATGATAATACACTTACACACACACATACATAAACCAAAGTGTATAAAAAAGTTATATATAACTTTGTATATACCACTCGGGGGGACCATAAAACATATGGGACGGATGATTTAGCTGAAATTACACTTTTAGGTCTTCAGTGCAAACACAATACTTTTCTCATAGACTTACGGTACAAATGAGGAAAGAAAAATATTTTTTGGAAAATAGATGGGGTATAGTAACTATTGCATTTAATATAAATGGTGAAAAATAGTAACAAAACATACAATTGTGACTCGAATACACTAAATAAACATTAATTTGTACATATTTGATATAGTAGATAGTTTACTAATGGCGAAAACTAACTAACTTAGATTAATCGCACACACACACAAATTAGACCGAGAACAATTAACAACTACAGCAGTACAATCTCTGCTGAAGGTTGACAAATTAATTAAATTTCATGTACGGTTTAACATGATAAAGCGTGATAATAACTTCGGCTGTGTGTAAATATTGACTGACTGAATTTATGAATGAGTACCTACATCTCCCAATTTTATTTATGCTCTGAAACTTTTAAAATAAATTTAATCTGCGTAATCCAATTATATGTCCATAAATTATACATGCACTCAAACAAATTTGGTTCTTTTAATTTAAGATAAGTTTAATTATAAGTCTAAACATAAAACAACAACAAATACAAGCCAGTTGATAAAGATTAAGGTGATGCTGATAATAAAATGAAACATGACACATTTTTTGGCCCTATTGATAAATACATGTATGTTTTTTTCGGATAGCACATTTTTTAAATTTTTATTTATTAAATAAAAAATTAAATTTATTAAATCTACAAATCTATTAATCTAGAGAATATCCCTCACCAGAAGCATGGCCTGTAATGTGAGAGAGAGCTAATGATTTATTTTGTACCAAATTTCAACTTTTTAGCATAAATACAATAGAAGCTACGGTGATAACAGTTTTACACACACACTCACATATAGACAGAGAACTTTGTGAAGAACACTGAGAAGATCTTTAAAAAAACTAAATCGGATAATTCAAGTGAAATCTCTGTTTTAGATTTTTAGCGCAAACACAATACTTTTCCTATATACCTGCAATATAAAATAAGGAAAAGTAAAAAGTTCCATATCAACTTGTATAATGTTTTAGAAGGGTTTTAATTTTTTTTATTAAGCGATTTTTTTTCAAATATATTTTCTAATACATTTAGAGCAGATATTAGTGTTGTTTATTTAATAGTAGTGTATTTGGAGCGCCTAATAAATAATTGTTAAATAAAAATATGTTGGTTTTAAAGCGACAAGCCACATAACTTTAAATCAAAACGGATGTTACATAGCTATTTTGAATTATTGATAGTTCTAGTTCACATGTGCTTCGCTGTCAATTACTTGTCTTATTATCCCTTACCTGACTTGAAACAAGTCTAGAACATAACATTCCACACTGCAAATAAGATTTCTATGATTTTCTCTTTACCTATTTTCAAATCTTCTTCAATTGTATATAAACTTGGGTAGCAAGAAACGGCCGAGTTTCGGTTCAGGACGGTTTTTGGTTTTAAGAAGTAATATGTTTATTTCCCCCGTTTACAGTGCGGTAATGGTTAAAGCAGGAAAAATATCACAATTTCTTCTCTCTCCCCTTGTATTTTATAGGTATATAAATTTTATGAAATAATTTCTCAAATAATAAAACTATTATGAATTCACGGCCCTATTATACTACTTTTATGTGTAACTATGTTACAACTGATTCATTTATTTATAAAGGTTAAAACTTGACAAACCGGTAAAATAAAATACATATACGTCGGAATTGCATCGATCAGTCACAATATAATGGAAACTACCAAGTAACTCCCTGTCTTATTATATCGACTACATCTAACACATAGGAGTCAGTACTATCATCCAACAAAAATTAAAAGACAGTACTATAAGACAACGGACAATATTGTTATTGAAAATATGATAACAACCATACAAGGTATGTTTGTATTTTTAACACCTTAATAATTAACCTTTTAACACTTCAATAATTTTTTAACACATTAGTCTAAACATTTAACTAAGCTAAAAAGTTGTTTCCACCCTTATAGGCACTGGTTAATGCTTAAACTAAAATATATATTTATATAAATTAATAATTTCCTAATAAAAATCATAAAAAAACAATATAAAACAATTAAAAAAGAGGTCCCATAATGCTTATTAATTTTTCCATTAAACCATAGGTTTACATATAGAAAAAGAATTTTGTATTAAAAAAAAATCGGGATTTCACCTGATAATTTATGTGTTCAAGACCGTTGAGTGATTTTCACAAAGTTGTCTGAATGTATGTGTGTGTTTCTGTAACACAGTAGTTTCCAGGTATTATTTAAATAGTTAGAAAAATTTGAAATTGAAACTTGGATCAAAATCATTTAGGTCCAGTTGTACTTTCCATAAAATCGTGTTTTTAAATATTTATATAAAAACACTATCCATAAAATATGTTTTTCATTAATTTAAGTAAAAATGCCTAAAAGATTTGGCACCCAAGTAGTCATATAAAAGACGTACAAATTTGCTATGTATATATCTCATTATCACAATTAGTTAAAATTTTATTGAACAACTTTTTACATACATACACACAACACACACACACACACACACACACACACAGCACACACACCCATAATATAATATAATATATTAAATAAAAAAATTAATAAATATATAATAATAATAGTATATATATTAAATTTTAAAGTCAAAAATAATTCCACGGAGTTGAAATTTGGTGCAAATATATCCTTCTACATAATAAATATGTTTACTGTCTCGTTTCGAAACGGCAAGTATATTTTTCTTTAATACTACGATTTTTGTTGGATCATAAAAATTTCATCCAGTGAGATCAGTGCTTGTACGGCGCGGCTGGTAACAAAACAATGTATTTACTAGAGTACTAATAAATGTGGTGATTTTTATATTCTGAGGTTGAACGAAGATTGTCCAAAGTAGTGAGGATAGGCGTACTAAATTTTATTTGTAGAGGAACTTTTCCAAGGTACCTGGTTATATATTAAAAAATTTAATATGAAAAATATAATAATAAAAAAAACTCCCTAAAAAAATTATAGTAGTATATGTTTTATAAGTACGATATTATAATTAAATTATTAAATGTATCATGCGTATTTTTTTTTAATGTCAAAGTAAACAAATCAGATATAGAGTAGCTTAGCACTTTTCTTTCGTTCATAGAATGATAAGGTTAGATAAAGCATAAGGCAGAATTACTTTGTTCTCACTATGCTGGTTCTCTAAATAGAGAAGTCCCGAGTGTTACAAATTCGGACTTGCTACACTTATCCTCAGATTGCCAAGATTACCCAAATCTTAAGGTGGTATTAATTTTGTCTTGTTACGTTCGACTTTAGAATCATAATGTGACCAATTTTCTTGGGTATTACTAATTTAGGTAAATTTAATCTTAAAAAGTGATAGTAATGGATTCAATGTAATAATACGGGAAATTATTGAATACAATGTTCACAAAAGCACTAAAAACCATTTGGTCATACTAGGCAGCTTAGTTATTAAGTATTAATTCTTTATAAGGATAGAAAAAATATATTTTATGATTCGTATTTATTTAAATATTTAATATTTATTATGTAAGGTAAAACATCATACATTTGATAGATGTAATTAAATTTATTCAAATAAATTGAAGTGTCGAACCAATCAATATATGTTCCACCAATAACTAAATAAGTCAATAAATAGGTATAGAATTTAAATAATTTACTTTGTAATTTTAAATAATTTATTCAATAAAGATAATTGAGAAAGAAAGCATTTTTACAACAATTTATTTATTCAATATTTTTTACTATTGAATAAAGTAAAATAATTTCTTTATCTACAACACTACGCTATCTAAATACATGTTTTACAATAATAAAATAGGTAAGTTACCTACTTTTACAATAATAGTATTATGTTACATAGATAAATGTTGATATCTTTAAAATTCAGTGGATCAATTTATCACTTATTAAAGTTAATTTGTGTCAAATGCCAACTCAATCAGTGAAGTTTTCGAAGTTATTCACGATTTTTTTTTTAATTTTGACTTAAAATAGTTAACATAGTCTAAACAAAATTATCTTCTATTCTTCTGGGCAGCGCAACTTGAATTTACACTTCATTTTTGTACCGAGTTGTAACACTCTAGCATAAACACAGCTAGAACTATGCGTGGCACAGACTTAAGTACACACACAGACAGTCAAACAAGAAGTAAGCCACACAAAACATTATAAATGTACCTGTAACGGATAATTATGATTTAACTTTGATTTAGATTTATTAGGGTGAAAGCACTACTTTTTCAATGTACCTACGTTTACAAGTTCTGTTAAACTGATTTCAATTTACTACAAATTTCACTTTTTTCCTGATTCTATATTAGTTTATAACAATTTTTTGTGTTTATCTCGAATAAATGATTTGCTAAATTATTTCTTAATGGCGCATAACACATTAGTATTATTACTTACTAACAATATTTTATTTTTTATCAACATTATCCGTTTGTGTCATAAAATAGAAAAGATAGAACCTTAGTCACAAAATTGGAATGTTCCAAGCAGTATTATTTTAAAATTCTTTCATTCGAAAAATGCAGTCTTTAAATTAAAAAAACAAGTGGTGTTTAACCTCTTAAAATTTTGCTGTAATCTATTGCAACATAAAAACATGAAATTGTTTATTATATAAAATTTTATATAACGAAATATAATAATATTTTGTAATACTAAAATATAAGTTAATTAACTAAACTTTGTGGCTAGTTAAAAACTCATTAAAATTACTTTTTTATTTTATAATGTAAACTCACTTTTAATAAAGTTTAATATTTAAACCTAAAACTATCCAAGATATGATTTATATTGTTTGAACTAAAAAAGTGGAGAAACAAAAAAAATTTACAAGTTTCAGAAAAAATACCAACCAGAGTTCTTTATCTAATATTCTTTACTTTTCCTGAATATAAAAAGAAACGGATTGGGGAAAAATAGTGATTTATTTCTTTAACTTTTTTATTTTTCGCTTTCTATTGTGGATTTAGGAAAAACCTTTGTTTAAAAAAATATTTTCAAGAAGACTATGAACTAAATTTTTTTAGCCTGAATATAAGCTACTTGCGACTTAACATTTGACGTGAAAATACTGATTATGTCAGTGAATATAGTAAAACCTTACAAATTTGCATTTGTGTTATAACCTAAGTGCGATATTACTAATGTGTAATACCACTTTAATATAAGAAATATCATTTTTACTAGTAAAAAAGGTCATTTTTATTTACTCCTACTGCAGTAGGAGCCACCTGTTTGGACGAGGACGTTAAAGCGTCAGTACTTTTAATTGACCTTTGAAGCACCAAAGAAATCTAGGGTTCGCATCCCAGGTTACCCTATCAGTTAATATAACATTATAATTCAAATAACTATTAGAAATTACACTTTAGAACACACTAAAGCGAAATAATCGCAACTACCACCTGAGGTAGCTCCCGCAGAAGCTATCCCCAATGGGCCGCAAGGCTCATTATCATCATCAGTGCAGTGAGTAGGAGGAATTGACAATTTTTTATTGCCAGCTACCAGTACAGAAAGTATTCCCGACTAGTGTTCATTATAGTGTTAAAATATAGTCAAATAAATTTATAAGTTTGTGTGCAACAAAATTATCCTTTGGAAATTCGCTAAATCATCTCTGCCATAAAATCAAACTTTACTGCCTCGTCCTCTAAATCTAGAATTCTGTCAGGGTCTCCAGTATTTTCTCATTATATTTTCCTAAGTTTATTAATTGTTTACTTTTCGAGTGACGTGCTTTTTTGTAAAACTAATTATGCTTTCTGGGGGTTTGTTTCGTTTAATTTATTATTAAATAGGTGCTCTGAATTCTAATTAGTTTGTTTCACTGTCTTTTTTTAATTAAACGTGTACAATTTATTTTACAATAAAAACAAAACTAAATAGAATCCGTTTATAAATAAAAAATAATGATTTAGTTGCGTTTTATTTAACAGCAAATTTCATCTCAAAATGTTTTTAATTTATTTGATATCCGCACTTTAACCGAAGTCTAACCCATTTCATTTGGTAAAGTAACTTGGTATCTGGTATACCACTAAAAACTTGTACCTAAATCGTGGTCATAATCTTTTTCAATTTGTTTCTTCATTATATATTTTTAAGTATTCTAATGTATATGTATACTACTAACGTCATTCATTTTCAATTTTACATTACTTTTATCACATAAATCATTGTTTTTAATTATTTTTTATTATTATAATTACGTTCTTACTAAGTACTTTTTAATCAGGCTCTTTCCTTTTGCTTTTTAATAAAATTCTTTGTAATCGTTTTTTTACGAGCTAATAATTCTCTATTTTGATAAACTGTTTTTTACAGATTTTATCTGAATTTGATTTGATGACGAAGGTTATTTATTATATAAAATGTTGGGCACTTACCATTTATCAAGGTGAAGATGAAATATATAAGATTTACTAACACCATCGTACTGGAGAAATAACAACAAAATTCAGTAAAACATAATCCCGAGACAGAAAGATAGAGGAGAGAAAATTTAAACAAACGTATCTAAGAGTTGACACTGAGATCACATGTTACTGTTAATATAAACAGAGAGATGCGGGATTGTTGATGCGCGGTAGGCGCGGCGGCAAAACAAGACCGGTAGCGACGCGCACGGAGGCAGTGTCGAGACGAGACTGGTCGTGCCCAGAGTGGCAAGGCGCACGCTCCTTGGCCCCTGATGAAGTCTCCCCCGGATCCCGCCCCGGTGAAACTTTATTAATAACTCTAGGATACCCGGTCAGCATCACAGTAACACATGACACGTAAGTACGACAAACTAACGTATCGTTTCAACAGTCCATACCGTCACCTTTCAACTCTACATATTGGATTTCATTGGACCACACTCACAATAATTTTTTTTTCATTATAAACTCGTTAGAACTCGAGTCATCCAAACCGGATTATGAAATGTATAAAAAAATCAAAGAGATAAAATAAAATCCAAAACTGAATAAAACAAATTTCAATTAATAATTGAAGAGTTTGTTTTTATAAATAATACATTGATAAAGCTGGTTTTCAACGGAATATTATGATTTTATATAAAATACCTCCGTAATTTCCCTAATAAAAAAATTGAATCATTAGCAGTATTAATAATACATTTTTACCTCTATTCAAATATAATCTCGCCTTAATATAATGTTCATATTATTGTATTCATCTGTATTATTACTTGACTATATTCGAAGGAAATAAGAAACAGTGAAGTATTAAAAGAATAGAATCCCATTTTCACTTTTCCTAATTTAGACAGTAGTTATATAGGGAAAAGTATTGTGTTAGCAAAAAAAATCCGAAACCGGTATTATCCGTTTCAGGTGTTTTTAAGGCTTCCTGAGTGGATTTCACTAATTTTGCCTAATTTTTAAGAGATGACCCATATGACAATGTTCGGGTGCCGAACACAGAACGCAGAGAGGAGTAGAGGAATCGACTCCCGCTTTGACTTCTAATTAAAAAATATATATACCAAACAAAAATGTCCAGATATGAATACATCTGGATGTTTATGTATGGACATATCTGCAAGAGTTTTACCCTAGCGTATGGCGCACGATAACCCCTCGAAGACTATTATATGTGAAGAATGAAGTCACAAAAAAATCATTATTATTCACAATTATTTCTTTCCTATTTGTATAATTAAATTCCTAATTCTATAATATTATTGTATTTATTTTTAATTTTTTTTGTCAATGACATATATAAAAAAGGAAAATTTTAATTGTATAATTAATAAACTGTAATATTGCAATTTGTAGTAACAAGTAAGTACTTATTACTAAAAAGTAAGTCAAGTGACTTCTATCCTTTTGATTCCTTATTTTTATCACACAATTTTATTTTTCTAAATACAGATGTTATAAAGAAAATCTTTATAAGTATATTTTTAAAGCTTTTGAGAAGTTTTGAATTTTCTCAATCCAAGTTACAAAACTGTTCTTTGTTTAAATTCCCTTTGGGGTAAAAGATCTTGCTATGTCAAACTCAACTTTACCAGGCAATCGATTCTTAGATCAAAAATATAACTCCATCAATCTTTTATTACAAATTTAGGTTTAACTTTCGTCGTCTTTTAAAAAGTTTCATTTGATTTTTTTATTAAATTTCTGAAATTTTTAAAACTTTAATAAGATGTTTTTTAATAAAATTTTCCAATAAAAGTATATTGATGCAATAAATAATATCCCAGCTATATACTTAAGGCAATGCATTTTGTTTTCTTTAATTCGTTTATCAATACAGATTATTTCTAGAGAGGCTGAATATGAATTTTATAACATCAAAAAAGTGACCAACACACCATCGACTAATAATATAATTAAATACATTTACATCAATCTTGTACATAGAACATTTAAAATACAAAAAAATGAAAGAATTACAAAAAGTCTTCAACAATTTATGCAATATAAACTGAACGAATTCTCAGAGGAGAGTTATATGCGGTTACAAGAGTCCACGAGAACCCCAAAAAGATATCCGAATCCTCCCAATGTATTGAAATAGAGTATATCTCCTCTAGTAATGTATCTCTATGGGTTCATCATAGTATTATGGTGCAAATATCTCAAGGTAGTCACTGTAATAAGTGATAAATTATTGCTCTAAATTATTGTAACGCTTCGCAGCGTGTGTATTGGTACGTGTACCAAAACCTGTATCGATACCAATACAGGTATGATATGATGTATCGATATAATTTATTTATATAATGTATCGCAGCGCAGCGATACATCATCAACTTAATAGCTAACAAATGGAAACAATAAATCTTTATTTAAATTAGCGATATTATTTATTTGTATTCTTAATATTTTTTCTTTTCTTCTCCTTCTACTGTATTATAAATAATCTGGCGCGTGGTCCGCATGTCGGGCGAATTTCTTTGGATGCGTGTTTCCGTGCTTTTTACATTATATAAGTTT
This sequence comes from Microvelia longipes, assembly GCA_018340805.1. NCBI lineage: Eukaryota > Metazoa > Arthropoda > Insecta > Hemiptera > Veliidae > Microvelia > Microvelia longipes. Next base: position 47,876,285 of record JACMZG010000008.1, on the reverse strand, counting down.
ACAACTAGTAAATAAATAATTCCGGCGCGGTGGTCCGCTGTCGGGCGAATTTCATTTAGAATGCGTGTTTCCGTGCTAAACAACCCATTTCTTGCTTATGCAAGAACCATGCCCATTGCGTGGTTCCGGTTCATGCTTTAGAACCTAAGCAGTTACTCAATTGTCAAGCACTGCTCGTAACTCATTTTGTCTGTATTTTCCAAAGGAAATGCGCATAATCATCCAGTTGTTGTGTACAAAACTATGCCTCTAAAATTAGAAGTACGCACTTTATTTGCACTAGTTTAAAGATTAGTTACTTATCTTTAAGCTTAGTCAGTTATCTTTAAAGGTTTTAGCGCATTTCCTTTGGAAAATACAGACAAAATGAGTTACGAGCAGTGCTTGACAATTGAGTAACTGCTTAGGTTCTAAAGCATGAACCGGAACCACGCAATGGGCATGGTTCTTGCATAAGCAAGAAATGGGTTGTTTAGCACGGAAACACGCATTCTAAATGAAATTCGCCCGACAGCGGACCACCGCGCCGGAATTATTTATTTACTAGTTGTAAACTTATATAATGTAAAAAGCACGGAAACACGCATCCAAAGGAAATTCGCCCGACATGCGGACCACCGCGCCAGAATTATTTTCTAGTTGTAAACTTATATTAGGTAAAAAAACGATAAAAAATTATTGTCCCTACTAGGATTTGAACCCAGGTACTCTGGGTTTGAGTTTCGCATCTAAAGGAAATTCGCCCGACATGCGGACCACCGCGCCAGAATTATTTTCTAGTTTAAACTTATATTTAGTAAAAAAAAAACGATAAAAAATTATCGACCCTTCCAGGATGTGAACCCAGGTACCCTGAGTTTGAGTGGTCGTATTGACTCCGGACCACCTGCATTCAACTCAGAGGCCCAAAAAACATTGAAAACGACACCTACTCGAAATTTAATTTTCAACGACCGTAATTTGGTTTTCTATATTTTTGTGGTTTTTTCGACTTTTGGTAACTTAAAGTGGTCGTATCGTCTTCGGACCGGTTTCATTCGATTCAGCGCCCAAAATACATAGAAAACGACACCCTACTCGAAATTTATTTTTATCGACCTAAATTTTGGTTTTTGGTAATTTACAATGGTTTTTTCGATTTTTAGGTCACTTAGAGTGGTCGTATCGACTTCGGACCGGTTTCATTCGATTCAGCGTCTCAAAAAACATAAATATTGACCTTTTTCGCGGCAAAAAATATTAACCCTGAATTTTGCTGATTTTTTGAAAATTTCGCTGATCAGCAAACCGGGTTAATGACGTCACAAAAACCTGGTTTTCAATAGGGTTCGTGTCCTCCCGAAGGTTGATTTTTTGCACCAAGTTTGGTTAAAAATATTAATCCGTTCGAAAGATAGAGTGTTTACAAGAAAGTGTCTAGAAATACATATATTATATATATATATATATATATATATATTATATATATATATATATATATATATATATATAATATATATATATATATATATATATAATATATATTATATATATATATATATATATATATATATATATATATATTATATATATAAAGTCTCGCGAAAATATTTTTTCGTCATTAGGGACCTCTGAAACGGATTTGTGTCGTGGTCCGAGGTTCGAATTCCGCCATGAAGCCTATCCCATTAGCGAATTTTCTCCCAAAGGAAATTCGCTAAAAGAGAATAATGTTAAATGAAAAAATCCAATAAACTCACGGTGTGTTCAGAGTAGGGAAATTGATCTTGTCTCAAAAATCAACCTTAATAGCTCTGTGTGCCCAGAAAATGGGAGTGGCTCAGCTAGTGGTGCTGCCCAGAAGATTAAATTTGTTGTCAAACATTTCCAGCGCAATAGTTCACAAGCCGAACGAATATACTTTGAACTCTGTATTGCTGATGTTTACGGCTGATGCTTTATTAAATAAAAATTAGCATTACTACTTGTAATTAATTTTCCAGATTGTTAAAAGAAAATGCGCATATTCATTCCATTGGCTATACAAAAAACTATGGTCATTATGCCATGATCGGCACACTCAGGATTATTTGCTCTTTTTTAAAGCTCCGGGTATGATAATTCTTAAAATGTAGTAGCGCGTTTTCTTCAAAAAACAAGATTTCTTCGGCTTACAAATCACGTACATACATACACACAGAAATATATATATATACATAATATATATATATAATATATATATATATATATATATATATATATATATATATATATATATAATATATATATGTGTGTGGTGTGTGTGTGTGTGTGTGTGTTTTTTTTTTTTTTTTTTTTTAGAAATAAAATACAGCATGCTCCACCGAAGTACTACATGCTTTGTAATCAAATCGAAATATTAAACTATTACTTACGAATTACATAAACTATCGATATTGACTAGACGGGAAACTATATTTAACAAAGAGAATATGTATAACCAATTAAATAAAGTTTAACAAAGATTGAAATGCAAATAATCGACACAGAAGGACGTAACTAGTTTAAAAGACATAAGAACTTGCACAATTCAAAAACCAAAAATAAACAAAGCAAAGCCAAAACAATCCTACTTAAAAACTAAACTAGTAACAAGGCTGCTTTAAAAATACTACTTAAATTAAAAGATTGACTTACAATAATTATGATATCTGATATAGTCTTAGCAATCCGGAGTAGTTCAATCTGAAAGTCTATGTGACATGCACATTTATCTAGAATATATACTTAATGACTACAGAATCATGTGGTGTGTGTGTGTGTGTGTGTGTGTGTGTGTGTGTGTGTGTGTGTTGTGTGTTGTGTGTGTTGTGTGTGTGTGTGTGTGTGGAGAGACCTCTGAAATGGACTACCGGTCCTCCTTGTGAGCAACTTGCTATATGAGCCACACTTATAGAGAATACGAGAATAGTCAAATCATTATCTTGGCCTGACAGTAATAAAAATCCACAAATAAATTAAGCAACATCAAGTTTTATTCACTAAAACAAGAAGTAGATAAAACAGAGTTTCCATTCTACTTCCAAATTACCATAGTACTTAGCGAATTTCCTTATTATTAATCGTTACTTGTTAGTTTTTTCTTTTTTTCTCTGTTTCTCATCTGTGTTTTTTCTGACTTCTTTCCCTTTAAGAAAGCCCTCTTCCACCTAATTACCGTTTTCAATTACCAACAAAGCCTTCCTTTAAAAAATGACCCTCTTTTCTTAGACGTTTCTAAATACTTGTCTTGTTAAGTAAAAGAGGAAACTTTATTCTATATTTTAGCTCTGAGAACTAGAAATTAAACTTACAATGCTTTTTTTGTATTTTTATAAGAATCATAAATTCTTTATCTTTGAAGTCACGCTTTGTAAATAATCATTTATTCTTATTACAACTACTTTTTAATGTATTTCTTACTTTAATTAAGTATTTAGTGTAGTGAATCTTACAATTTAGACGTAGAGGATGAAGAATAGGCCAATATTTTTATTTACAAACCATAATGTACCTCTATGAATAAATAAATAAAAGTATATATATATATATAATATATATATATATATATATATATATATATATATTTATATACATAAAATAAATATACATGCCAGTGAGGCTGTATCATAAACTCAGAACCTCATGAGAAGCTGTCAGAACAGAATAGAATTTGTCTCCCTATAGACATTATTGTCAGATTTAGGGACTTTTTATTTATTTTTATTTTTTTGAGCGGGATTATGGTCCGTAATCATCTATACTCTATAGTGACTAAATATAACCACCAATATCACTAATAATAAATTAACCTACTTTACTATTTTTACTTTTCCTCATTCATACCGTAGATATATAGGAACATTATTGTGTTTCCAAGAAATCTGAAACCGATAGTTCACCGGAAGTATCCGTTTCAGATTTTTTAAGACCTCTTGAGTGATTTTCACAAAGATGACTCTCGGTATGTATGTGTGTGTGTCTGCCATCATCGTAAAGAGTTGAAACTTTTTAGAAAAAATAGTTCAAAGGTGTAGTTGTACTATTTTGAAAATAATTTATTCATGCCGTCATTGATCCGCAATAATGACAGCGAAAATTTTGAAAAATAAAACGGAGAAACATTATGTGATTGAATTCAGATTTGCCATTTATGTAGCCAAGTATAATACTGATGTGCAAAGTTTCATCTTAATATCAGCATTAGTTGAATCTTTATCAAAGTTCTGAAATAATATTTTTTTAGTAATAAAAAATCGGAAAATTATAAAATTGAGTTGAAATTCAGTACAAGTACATACCTTTAGGTAATAAATATGTATATCAAGTTTTGTTTTAATACAACAAGGGTATCTATGGTTTTTGATGGATTATAAAAGTTAAGGAGCATTGTGTATATTGCTATTTAGAAACAGCAATTGTATAATAATTGTTAGAAACAAATGCATTTACTAACTAAGGAGAAGCAAAGTGAGTCCGAAGTGTTACGTTAGAGAAGACAGGCCGGGGGAGTCAGGTCTTTCTGGCCACCTCAAATTAGAGGACCCCAAAGAGACCGATGATATCTTTCTCTGGAAAACCTGGCGATCTGGTTTTCCAGTCTCTGGGAGGCGATCCCAAGAAGGAGGTTATCATATTTGGGCGGACAGAATGACCAGTTAAGGAGCGTTTAACAGTTGTAAATTCTGTTTGTCAGGCAGTCTCCCAACGTGAAGTTCGTCCAGTTTTTGTAGGCTGGATTCGATCTATAATACTGTTAAGGTATGGTAGAGCCCAGCGCTACGGCTGCTCCATTAGAGCTGCTGCGAACAGAGGTTGTCCTCAGGAAGGGGTTCTCCCCTTTCTGGAGGGGCTTGGTCATTGACAGCTTCATTACTCTACTTGCAGGATCAGGCTTCTACATTTAGGCTTATGCTGATGACGCAGCTGTCCTCATACTGGGCAAGTTTGTAGACACTGTCTTTGAGCTTGCCCAGAAAGCACTCGGTCCGATTGAAATATAGTGTGTGGAACACGGTCATGGGGTGAACCCTACAACGATTGTTGTAGTACCATTCACTAGAAGGAATAAGGATGGTGCTAGAGACATCTTGGAGTAATCCTGGACACTAAACTTACTTGGGGACCTCACCTAGAAGCTAAGCTGGAGAAAGCTCTGGCTGCCTTTTGCCGGAGGGCTATGGGCCCCTCATGAGGTCTAGCCTAAAGCCGTACACTAGATCTATACCGTCATGGTTAGACTCATGTTACCTTATGCTCGTATAATCTGGTGGCCTAGACTTTCTCAAAAGTCTCCAAAGAAGATGCTACCACATCTTCAAAGGACTGCATGCAGAGAAATAGTTGGGGCGATGAATCCCGTACCTGCTAAGGCTCTAGAGGTCTTTACAGTACTCCCTCCTCTGGACTTATTTTTAAAATATGAGGCTATGCCAGCCAACTACCGCCTGCATTGAGCTAGTCAATGGGTAGGGTATTCCAACCTTGGACATTGTTCTATCTGGGCTAGAATTGTCGAAATCTGCCCAGTCGCCACAATGGTACAAGACAGTACGGTATCTTAGTAGAACTTTAATACAAAGTGATAAATAGTAGCAAAGCTATACAAGTCATAATAAGCTTTACTCTTCAGGATAACTCATGCGGAAACCACCTTAGGTATTATTGGGAACCAATACGCACCTAGTGTATTCTAAAGTTGTCTATAATTTATGTGAACAATAACCATTTATAAACTAAGAGCTCAACATGAAATGCGAACCCTAGATCTCTGTGGTGTGAAAAGTAAAAGGTACTAACACTTAAAAGGCCTCGATCACGAGAGCGGCTCACGATAAATATATTAATAATTAGTAATAAAAACAAAAATGATAATAGCAACATAATATGATTTGATTGATAGATTTAAATTTTATTTCAACTCTATCGCTTTTAAAATATGTAGAAATTATTTGGATAAAGATAGAAGTGGTGTAAACCAATTTCATTGTTTTAAAAGTAGCTGTAACGCTTTGAAACAAAGTTAGAAATAACATTTCAGTTTCATAAAATAGATTAATACAATTAATACGCTTAAAAAAGGATAAGAAGACTTGAAAATAGTCTTGGAAATGTAACTGTCTTGATGCATCAAATGCTAGGTGCCAGGTTAAGATACAGTCAAACTTAAGCGAAGAAACGGCAAATTGGAGAAACTATAATGAATAAAGAAAAAACTAGGAATTGATATTAGGCAAGTTCTTTTTTTGCTAAACATATTGTTGAAACAGGTCATGAGTTTATTAAAGGCAGTAATAAGCATGTAACTCACAGAGTCGTATAGCAGAAGACGCAGTCCTTAGAAGAATTTGAAATTTATATTTCTACGAAAAATAATAATTCTATCCCTTGAAACGAACTAAGAGAGTTCTCCAACACTCCTATTTTAAAAAATCGGGCACGAGGTACCTCGGAAATTTAACTCATCAAATCGGATTCGCTACTCTGATATTCCATACTTCGGACTCATTTTGCTTGTCCTCAGAATATACAAGTCGTTCAATTTATACCACAACACGTCTTCGGACTTAGCTCGTCCTCAGATAGTAAATATATCCATATATATAATAAATATATCCACATTTCATTCCCAGAGGTCACCCATGCAGATACTGACCATGCTAAATGTTGCTTAACTTTTATAACCAAAGAAAAATCATAAATGTACTTGTATTGAAACGAAACTTATTGTACTTATTTATTACGTAAAAGTATACACTTGTGCCGAATTTTAACTTAATTGAATTATCTCCTAATTTTTTAAAAACAATATGTTAATCGTTTATTAAGTTTATTTACTTTGTATGTTTCTAAATAGTCCTTTATAGTTTTAGTATTTTCATTATAAATAATTTCTTTCTCAGTTAGTAATTGAAAAATGGCTACAATGTAGGCTGAATAATTAAAACAAATTAAATTGAGTAAAATATAGAAGTAAAGCCTACTTCATCTAGAAATTTAATAATAAATACAATTCTTGGCTATAAATATATCCTACGGCCTAAAACAAAAGAACCCCGTATTAAAGAGGGCAACGACTTTTTTATTGTTTAATATTGTTAATTGATTTTTAATTAAAAAGCATCCGAAGAATACTTTTTAAACATCCCATTGACAAATTTTTAAAGGAAACATAAGTTAATGAGACAGGGCTTACAGAGGGATGCTTGTAACGAATTTTTATTAATCGAAGGGATCGATTATTTTGATCGACTGTTTTGATGTTTAAAAAAATTATAAAGGGAATTAAAAATTGTAAATTTTCAAATAAACCACATAATAACCTCGTTTTTCGGATACTAAAAGAGATTCTCTGACTAGTCGTCTCCAAGTACGAACAGGTTTTCATCAATTTAGAATCCAGAAATAAAAAAACTTTTTCCCGGTTAAAATGATACAACTTAATGTTACATCGGGTTAATGATATCACATCAACCAGATTTTCAATAGGGTTTTTGTTCTTCCCATAATAAAATTTCTTGCATTGTAGGTTTAAAAATGTTTATGCCTTGAGAGTGATTTACAATAAGTGCACTAGCTCAACAAATTTATGAAATACACAGCTGAAAGAGCGATGTCGATAAATAGCTTAGCCTAGAGGGATTAAATGAAAATAAACAATATTAATGTGAAGACATATAATTATGCACGCCTTTACAAAAGTAATTATGCTTAATATAATGCTTAAATAAGCTCGTAAGAACATTATAGGTGACCTCAAAAGGTACCTAATATTCATAATTCTTAAAAAATCTAGATGAAGCTGTAGGCCCCTAACTAGGCTGGGCTAGCTAACATTAATAATAATAAAACCGGATAAAAGGAAACTAAGAGTAAGTCGTTAGCTGAAGGTACTAAGCTGTACTTAGTGACGAGTTTTAAGTTCCTGATGGCTTCTCAAACGTAGTACGATGTAATACCGTCTTGTCGTCTAAGTAGGAAGTAAATAAATAGCTGTATGGTGATGTGAGGTCTCTTAAAGATGGTGAAAAAGTTAATAAAACTTGAGACGTCCACACTCGTTACTTTCCGAATCACACGCTCACAGATTTAGAACTTTAACTGCCTTTCTGAAATTGTTGCCAATTTTGTGAAGATCTAAAAGAGACTTTCCAAGAGGGTGTAAAATAATACAGTAGATGCTTAGTAATGCGCTAGATGCTTAAAATGAAGTCCTTAAGGACCTTATAGCTTTCATTCTAGAGTATTCTAAAATATGCGCATTTGATTCGAAGACAGGAGGTTAAGCGTAGTTGAAGGCAACACTAAACCATCAATACATAAGTGAAACGCGGGTCTTAAACTTACAATTTAATTAAGGCGTAAACCTAAATAACCCTAACAGGGGTGCATAATATTAATTAAGGTGGGGCATTACTGGAACAGAAAATAAGTATGTGCAGGCCGCCACATTAAGGCTGGAACAGAAATGACAACGTAAATCGAAATATACCTCGCAATACCACGCCAGAAATATACATCTCCCCTTACACACATCATACATACACACACACACACACACACACACACACACACACACACATATATATATATATAATATATAATATATATATATATATATATATATATATATGTGTGTGTTGTGTGTGTGTGTGTGGTGTGTGTGAGAGAGAGACTTGGGCTACACTCTTGCATCTAAACCTAACCAAACGAGCCACCTGAATAAAGATATTTTCTAATTCCCTAAACGTAAATGTTTTAATGTTTAGCATTTAACTTACAAAGTCTTACAGGTATTATGACTAAAAATATTTGTTTCTGATAACTTAATTTAATTATGCAGAGAGAAAAATATTTAATACCTTTTCGTAGAAAATATGATCTTTTAATAAAATTATGAGTATTATATAATCACTTTGCTAAAAGATTATTTTACAACTCTACTTTTTTCTATAACTAAGTTAGGTCAATTTATTCAGTAAGCAAAAAACAGTTGAAACTTTAACCGAATCCCTACTGTTAGGAATATATTTTATCTATTAGACTAAAAAACCCAAAAATATAGAAAAGATAGCGGATGGTGCAAATAAAGGTGTTTTAGGGCCCCCCTCCCTGTGTGTGTTTTAGAACCCTTGACTACAAATTGTGATATCCTTTTTTCTACTTTATTATCTTCAACTTTCACAATAGGATTTTTTTTCCATTTACGTAAATCTATATTTTGCTGGTCATAATACCCAAAACTAACTTCTCGAAACCCTTATATTAATTATCTTGTTTAATAATATGGAATATAACCTTTAAAAAACATGAAGATGCACTTCAGTTTAGTACTGCTGAAGTTTGTCAGCAAAAAGTTAAAAAAATATAAGACGGTGATTAAGAAAATCAAAGTAGTTATAGATCATTCTAGCAGCTCTGAAAGAAGGTAAAAATAAACAATTTTGCTTTGAATGCTTTACTTGTTCATGTACCTTGCTACTATCATTCTTATCAGGATAATATTTTTTTTCATTATTACCATAAAAACTAGAAAAAAACTAATAGAAATTAAATCAAGTAAGTGATAACCGTTTGTTATTATACATTTACCTATAGGTTAAATTTAAATCAATCGAAAATAGTGTCATCAATCGAAAATAGTGTCATCATTAAGATGGCTATATTTTAAACAACAGTTACTGGGCACCTCGTTTATTTTTCACACGTCCTAGGAAAGTTATGGCATACTTCAGTATGACTATCCATAACTCAAAAAAATATCGATCTGGGAGTTATGATTCGGACTTCCTAAGCAGTCATAGTTACAAAATCATTAAGGAGGTATTGTTTCGGTGTCGATACACTGGACCTCAGAATTATTAGGTTTACATTTTAAAAGTGTTACGACTAAGGTTAATGAAAGCTACGATTTTTTGTACAGTAAATAACTATTTAATCATGTAATGTGAAAACTAAGTTTCTCCTTTTAAAAAATTTAAAACTACTCCTGGTTATTTGGCAGCAAAATTTTTGATTCATTTCAATAAATAAATAAATATACATACATACATACATACATATATGTGTGTATATATATATATATATATATATATATATATATATATATATATATATATTATATATTATATATATATATATATATATATATTATATATATATATATATATATATTATACATACATTAAGTTGAAAATTTTGGTTGATAATAACTCGAAAACTACTAAACGGATCTTGACCAAAGTTTAAACTTGGACTAATCATATATCTGAAGGCGTCATAAACTACGTCAGATCTTGATCAGTGCTAAAATAACAGTAGGGCATTTGTGTAAAAAATATTATTTTGAGTTCTTACAACTTGGAATCTAATCGATAGATCTGTACTAAACTTTAAACTTAAAATCCTCATAAGTCGGATTAGATAAACACATTATATGCGTCATCGAGATCTTTTCTGAAAAATCATAGGGTTAAGTGTTATAATGTTCAAAGCTAACAGATTTAATATAAATAATGGCTCTTAACCTAACTTTGAATTATTCCATTCACTTTTCACAATGAACACCATTAGATTCTAAAATATTATATAAAATAATATATACATATATCAAATATTACTAAAATAATATGTGTTCTCAAATATTAGGCGTTTGTCAAATTGTTTAGTTCATGGCCTATTTTGTTGAGAATATTATTGTATTCTCATTACAAGCCAAAACTAACAATTTAAGAATTTTATTTTGATCTTCAACTTATCTAACCAAAAAACTTACCAAGCATTCATAAAGCACGGCTTAATAATCGCCAGATAGACAAAAACATCTTAAACAAGAAGTTTCTTCCTGTTTTTAGCTGTTAACAAATTCTATTTTTTTTTTTTTTTTGTAGACCACAAAGGAATAATTAATAATTTGTAGTTTGATAAATAAAATATTTGCCGAGCGAAGCTCGTGTATCACTGCTATTTCATAATATAATAAGTGTGTATTATGACATGATTGTAATAAGTACATGAATAAGTATATATTATCGACAATAACATACAAACTAAAAGTTAAATAGCTATGAACTTTTCTCGTTTAATATGTGTCAGGCCATCTGACAATCCTAATCTAAAATCGGTTGGCGAATACGGGTCTAAATATTAAGTTTTAAAATTCAGAACATTTTTTTAACTTACAGTGTAAAAAACAAATACAAATTTCTAGATTGTATAGCCTAGAAAATAAAAATATAAAACATGCAATGTATAAAATAAACCAAGCATGCATAAATTCAACAACAAAGGAAGAAGAACAAAGTAAAAACATAGACATTTCCAATCGAAATTAAATGGATGGCAAAAATGTCTTTAGATAGCTCTTTGTAAAACTATAAAAAGGATATTAGAAACGTAAAGGAAAAGATATAAATAAAAGTTAGAAAGATGATACCTCTAGTTTTCTATGGTCAGGATTTCCCCCTTCTTTATTTTTATTCCCTGTACAGCAAACAAAAGAGCAAATGGTCTCTAAAATAAATTGTTTATTATATGTATTTACAACTATCGATTCTCAACATTTGCTGTTTTTGAGTAAATTCTTTATTAAGTAAAATATATTTTATAAAAAAAATCTAGATCGTTTGATGCCCAAACGATACGGGAGCGCGTTGCAATGAGTACGCAAATTTTCTTCAGAAAAAATAATTTCTTCCTCATCATTCAGTACATTTCTGTGTTTTAGAAGAACTGTGAAATCTGTATCAAAATCGAGCTTTTATCGGAGTTAAAAGAAAAAAAAATTAAAAATATTTATTATTTTAATTTGAATAATTTTTTTTAGAAAAAGACATTTCCATGAGCTACTAAGATTGATCATTAAAAAAAACATTTGTTGTAATTTAGAGTAATGACAGAACCCTTTGGCGTTGGCTAAGAATTATGAATCCTGTTTATAAAATGGTCTTTTGACTATAGCTTAACACAAAATAGCTGTATGTTTTATTTAAGCTTGCATTTTAAAGAGGCAATCGAATAACAACTTCAGAAGATGATAATGCTAATTAACAGATACATTATTCACATCTAATCAGATAGAACCTTCCTGGTCTATCTGATTCTGTTCTACAATCAAGTAAAACAAAACTCAAAACAAGGAATGTTGACCATCGGGGTGTGCTCTGTTAATAAAAATGCCCTTTCGTATTTTTAAAACGTCTTTACAAACTTTCTCTACATTAGCTACTTAGCTTAGTTTTGGATCTGTTTTGATACCCCAATAATTAAGATTATTTTGTCCACCTTTTGTTCAATTCCAATAATTTTGTCAGAACGACATTATATCTTAAGCAAAATGTCCTTTGTTAAGAATTCGCTGGTGTAGTTAGTGACACGGCGAGAGTTATTCCCGGGATAAGCATTTCAAGCCTTTTTTTTATAACCTTATTTATGGACCCGCGTGTCCGATCAACCTAATTGAGGTTTTCTGTGGTTTCCCTCAATTTTACAGGGAAATGCCAGGTTGATCCATCAAAAGTCAGTCCACAGACTGCATAGGAAACCCTCTTTGACACTCCTGCAAAATCCCTTTACAATACAAATCTATTCAAAACACCATCAAAAATATCATTTTAGCAAATCCTGAAAAAAAAAAAATCAAAATACCCAAACCAAAACATTGGAAATTATCCTTAACCCAAACAAACCCCCTCACACTCCAAAAATGACCGAATTTAATACCAAAATTAATAAATAAAATAAAAATAAAGAGGCACAAATCAACCCAAATCAATAAATAAAATATGGCTCCGGTTAACACAAAATAAATATTGTATACTTTTGCCAATAAAGAACTTGTTAACAAAATTATAACCTGATTTGAAACGAATAATATTAACATATTTGATACCAATACATTTTAATACAGGCCATACATTTCAATATATTAATTCTATAATATAAGTATATTTAATAAAAATATTGACAGAGTCCGGTAGCTCAGTGGTAGAGTGCTTGTCTTTCGACCTGGAGTTCGAGGGATCAAATCCAGCTGGGGGAGGATCTCAATATGAGATTATCCCTTGTACCGTACACTCGGAACGTCTTGAATTCAAGGCCGGCAAACCCAGCCAGGGTTTTACGTGGTTTCCTTGGCTACTAATACGCAAATGTGGGGTTGGATCTAGTTTTATCTGAGAAAAGTCAGGATCCACGTTTCCGTTGTGTTTAGCTCACGAAAAGTTAATTTTCTGTGGGTTGGGGGAGATGAAGGTCAGAAAGATATACTGAGCCTTCGTATGTCTGAAAACTTACGTCAGTGAAAGTGAAGGTGGTGACACGAATAACGTAAGTGGTTAGGAACAAAGTGCTCGGTTCTTAAAGACAGACGTCTCCTAATAGCACGTCTGTCAGGGCTAAAGAATGAGTTTGTGCACGCTGACATCTGGGTGCTAGACTTTTTGGGTGGCACTGGACTGCCAGAGCGGCGAGCCTAGGTAGAGTCTGGTGATGCAGGAGGAGCTGATGGGATTGGTGAGACAGGTTGAAAGAGGGCGGGCCAAGTGAGATTATTGTGATCAGAGGAGCTAGTAAGACTGGATGAACCAAGCACACAGTGAAATAGTAGTCGGCGCTAGCCCGAGCGGTGAGCCTGGCCAGAGTCTAGCTGTTCTAGATGAATCAGGCAAACTGTGAACTAGTCGCAGACACTAGCCAGAGTAGTGAGTTTGAATAGAGTCTGGTTGGGCTAGATGAACTAGACACACTGTGAACTAGTCATACGTGCCACCACGTACAGAGGGTGTGCTTCCTAGATGATTGGTTTGTACAAACTCTGGACTGAATTAGTTGAGTGAGATTTGAGTGAAGGGAAAACGCTAATTTGACCATACGGGTATAAGCGTTAAAAAAATAATAATATCAAAAACATAATACAAAGTGCAGAGTAAGTATGACAAACATGGCATATCTTATTCCCTTCGTATTATTTTCAATTATAGCTCAAAAGTGGCGGCATTGTTCAGTTATTTACCACAAAGTTACGTAAGTGAATATTTGTATAAAATTTCAGGCTGAAGTGGTGCACTAATTAGCTTTAGGTTTAAAAAGATTTTATCTCAGGGTGCTAGTGAGACGAAGTCTACAATCTCCAGGTTTTACTTGCAACGTGTTTGCATAATATACTACATCTCTTTTTACTGCAAAAACATTTTTTTCTTATTTTTAATAATAATTTACATAAAATTATATTTTAGAAAATAACTTGCGAAAAACCCTTTTAAAAATATAAAATGCATGCTGTTACTTGTTTTTATATAAAGTTAATTTTTATTAAGAAAATGTAGGTTAATTATGTTTAGCTATTTTATCTTTTTCTTTTTAATTTTATAATATTTTTTTTAAATAAAAAGGAATTGTAAACCTAATTTTTTATATTCTGACATTTGTGTTATAAATATATAAAAACAAATCAAAAATATTTTGATTCATTGTATCCTACAGATTAGAAATCTATATGTATAGTATTTCTTAGTAAATAATTGTAAAGGTATTAGTAATTCATATCATACTTTTTCGGTTTACGTAAAGTAGATCTTTTGTACAAAAATTGACGAGACTTGAAGTACAAAAATCAGTCCATAGGTTTAGTTGTGCTATTCGAAAATATTTTTTATGACGTCACTAACCCGTAATAATAATAATAATAGGTACATGCTACAAGTCCAAACTCCAACTCTGAGGGCCCTTACCCCTCGGGTGATGACCTCGCCTCCAAGCTCCAGGGTCTCAGGTTTAAGAATCTGTCTGGCAACCAAAGGCGGAAACTCTGCTTTCAGGAAGCCAAGGCCCTGGGACTCCCAATCAAAAAGAGAGTCAGGAAGGCTAAAGCTGTTAAGGAATGAGGTCCTGGTCCCTCTTGTGGGGGTGGCGGGGTTGCTAATGGTGCAGTTTCACCTGCTGTCTCAGCCTCGACTGGGTCTATACCCGAGAAAGCTGTCGGTGAAGACTCTAAGCGCCTCACTCTTGTGAGCTCTGGGCGCTCCGGAAACCCCGTGGTTGATGATAAGGATGATGGTGTTTCAGGGGATGACTGTGCCTGGTGCTCCCTCCGGACTTGTTTCAGAGGGTTCCGGGTGGGGTTGATGACTCTTTTTGATGGTACAAGGCTGGGTGCGGGCCTTGCCAAGTCATTGGTGACATGGGCTAAGACGTCTTTATGGGCTACGAAACCTTGTCACAGGCAAGAGCCTAAAGATATACTAGGGGCAATCAAGGCTTAGAACACTGTTCTGAGAACTAAGGACTGGAGGGTTATCTTAAGAAAAAAAAATCCTTGACACCAAAATCCTGGGCATATCCTGCTCCTGAGTGTCGATGAAGGGATTCTCCAAACCTTGATGACCACGGTATGGTCATAAGTTGTGGCCTTCTGTTGGCCACAAAGGTGTCCTGAAAGTAATTAAAGACCGGCCTGAGGATGGTGAAGATGATACAAGTTAACCTCCAGCATAGTAAAGCTGCCTCGGCAGCCCTATGCAACCTTCTTTCGGGAGGCTCAATTGACATTGTCCTGATACAAGAACCCTGGGTTTCTGGAGGACGCGTATCAGGCCTTGGACTCGCTAGAGGACAAATTGTTTACAATAAAAATAATAAACAATCTAGAATCATCATTTTGATTAAAAATGGACTAAATGCTCTAACACAAATTTCTGTGGCAAGGATTTGACGGCTGTCAGAGTAGAACTTCATGAGGGAGATAATCGGATGCAACTCATAGTAGCAACGGCTTACCTACCTTATGACTCACCTAGCCCACCTCCGTCAAATGAAGTGATGAATTAGTTACTTACTGCAACAGCAATAAAATTGAACTATTAATTGGTTGTGATGCTAATGCTCATCATGCAGTTGCTTGGGATAGTACTGACACCAACTCACGTGATGAATAACTCCTCTCCTTTATTATTTATATCAACTTGGTTATCTTCAACCAAGGTAATACCCCCACTTTTGTAAACAATAGGAGGCAAGAAGTTCTTGACATCATAATGGGTACACCTGTGATAGACAGAATCCTAACAAAATGGTATGCATCTGAAGAACCATTGATATATTCTTTTTGAATTAATATGTGATCAAAAGCATGAAAGTACCTATTAAAATCCTAGGGAAACTGACTGGGATGCCTTTTGGCATGACCTGGCTAAAATAATTAATTAAGCAAAACTGACTCTAATGACAGCCTTTCTCGATATTGAAGGAGCATTTGACAACATATCTTTCCAAACTATATTCTCCTCTCTGAGAGAGCGTGGTGTTGAAGAATCTGTCTGTAGATGAATAGCCACTATGCTTCTCAGTAGAATTTTTATAGCTTCTGTGGCTGGAGAGACAGCTGTAAAAGCCCGAGTCACCACGGGAGTTCCGCAGAGGGGTGTCTTGTCTCCTCTACTGTGGAGCCTTGAGGTGGACGGCATACTCTGCTGTCTAAATAGTAAAGGCTTCTTTGACATAGGGTACGCTGATGCCATAGTTATTCTCATTCCTGGAAAATTCATTAATACAGCCCAAGAGGTAATCCAAACACAGATAAGGCTGAAAACTGGTCTGACTGGAACAGGTCAGACTTTTAATCAATCTTGCCAAAACTACACTAGTAATTTTCACCAAACAAGCAAAACCTTACACTATGAGGCCCCCTATACTGTTTGGTGAACAAGTACAGCTTTCTGACCAGGTCAAATATCTCGGAATCCTTGATATAGGTTAAGTTGGAATAAACAGCTGGATAAAATAATTAATAAAGCCAAACTAACTCATTAGAGTCAGTTTACGGACTGTCATTAGACAGTCCGTAAAGCTGTAGATAAAGTCTGGACTTAAACCTCAAGTATTGCGATGGTTTTACTTATTGGTGTTCAGACCTATTATTACCTATTGTGACCTTGTGTGATGGCCCAAAGTCAATCAAACCACCACAATCGTCAAACTGAACTGAGTTCAGCGCTTAGCCCGTTTGTCATTACAGAGTCCGTGAATTCAGCACCAACTACTGCTCTAGAAGTCATGCTGAGCCTTCCGCCACTTGATCTTGTTATAAAGAGTGAGGCTAGGTTGGCGGCTTACAGACTACAGAACAGTGGAAACTGGAAGATCTTTGCTATTAGAGGTCACACCAAAGTAGTGAATGAAATTCGGAGTCCCATACTATCCATGAACTCTGACTACATGACCAATCATTACTCTTATGAAATACCCGTCACACTCAGCTGTGATAGTTTCAATGGAGAACCACCTCAATCCTCTGGTGACACTGTATGGTATACAGATGGATCTAAGATGGACTGTGGCTCTGGGAGTGGCATATGTGAGGTTCATACTAATCTCAAAACCTCGCTTCCTTTAGAAAAGTATGTCACAGTGTTTTAGGCAGAAATATTTGCTATTAATGCCTGTCTAAAGGAAAATATTAAAAATAATCCTAATAAGACTACTATTAATATTTTTACTGACAGCCAAGCTGCCATTGAAGCTCTTGGTTCATACAAAGTGAACTCTAGGCTTGACTGAGAGTGCTTAAAAAACCTTTTTACCTTGTCACTCAAGAATGATGTAGCAATCAGATGGAGGCCTAGCCATAAGAGAATTGAAGGTAATGAGCAAGCAGACATCCTTGCAAAAAAGGGGTCTAAGACTGCACCTGAGGGCCCTAAACCCATAGTAGCCATACCCAAAACCGTAGCCAAAGATGTAGTTAAAGATTGGCTCATAAACAATCACCAACACCATTGGCACGGATTCTCTGGCATGAGGCACAGCAAACTTATGTTAAACAGACCCAGTGCCAAAGTAACTGAGGATCTCCTCAGTCTTAGCAGAAGGGACCTTAGAACAGTAACCAGACTACTGACTGTAGGCTTTGTGAATCGGAAACTGAAATTGCCTCTCACATTCTTCTGAGATGTGAAGCCCTAGCCTTTCAAAGGTTCTCTAACTATGGTAGCAGCACTCTGGCCAAGTTAGGCTCAACCAATGAATCACTGGTCATGAAGATCAAAGACCTAGTCCAGGGAAAAGTTATTCTGACGTGGACCAATTTAGGGGATTGTACAATAGATTTCAGTCGCAGTACAAATGGGGTCTATCCTCGACTCTAACTCCTATCACACAATAAACCCGCAATAATGACACAGCGAAAATTAAAAAAAACATAAAACGCGAAAAAATTTTGCGATCGAGGTTTGACACGCCTATAACAATGTATAAGACTAATATATGTACCACTTTTCATCTAATTATCAGCATAGTGCACGTTTTGTAAAAAATTGTGAAAATTCGGGAAATACTCCATTTAAGTTGAAATTTGGTAAAAATTAATAATAAACTTTACGTTATAAATATATACACTAAGTTTCATTTTAACACGACAAGAGTATCAATGGTTTTTGTTGGATCATAAAAGTTAAGCTGCATCTAGTGTGGTCATGACCTATATGGGTGACCGCTGGGAATGAAAATGATTAATGTACTGTCAGAGGATGAGCGAAGCGGGTCCGATCGAAACATTATTATCGCAACTTTGTCATGTCATTATTGCCGGTTAATATCATATTTTTTAATGATAAAACAACTAGATAATAAATTTATTTTGTACCAGGTTTAGTTTTTTAGCATAAATACACAAGGAGCTACGATGATAACGGATACACACACACATATAGGCAGACAACTCTGTGACAACCTGAAACGGAGTGCAAATCAAATCGTGGTTTCGGATTTTTAATGCAAACGTAAATACCAACAGTATAAATGAGGAAAAGTAAAAACGTAACACTATCTCAAAAATTAAATTATATAAAATACAACTATTGCAATTTGAATGGTTTAAGTTGAAGTTTTCATGCAAGGAACCAGGTGCATGGCATTTAGCTTTTAAGTTTAAGTTTGATAACATGAAGTAAAAGTAGGTGAGTTGAGACGAGCAAATTTTATTCCTAAGAAAGTCGCAACAAAGTTTTCCTTCACTTTTCTAAATTTGTTTTAACTTTAACTCAACTTTATCTTCCAAGTCAATAAATGATATCTTAAAAGTAAAATATCAAGAAAGATGAAATAGAGTATAGCTGGTTCCATTAATTCGTCAATCTATGTAAAAGTCAAGTTAGCACAAAACTTGGCTTTATAGAAAATCTATAATGTTTGGTACGTTAATAAATTTCATTGCACAAAGAAGCTACACCGTGATATTGCAGAAACTACTCTCATTAATTGAGGGTTTTAAATATCTCCATGGGAGGGATGTAACGGTCTGCTCGGATCATATTGCACTTCAGTAAATATAATAACCAGTAAAAAGCCGGGCGATCCACCAAATTGCTAAGGGGATCAAGAAATTCCATCTTTGCAATTTTTAAAATTAAATAAAAATAACAGAAGTACAATTTTAAAGAAAATAGTTTATCGTCAATTGTCCCTAATTACAGTATGGAATAATTAGAAAAGATTATCTCGAACACAAAGACATAAGCTTCGTCAGAAAATGCCGAGAGTCTGGTGTAGTACGAACTGCCTAGGATAATATTTCAAGACCTCTAATACAAAAGCTATTTGTATGCAAAGAGATTTAGTCTTAAGGTTTCAAGACTAGGATTTAGTCTTAGACTGCAAGGATTTAGCCTTAAGGATGACCTGTATAGTTATTTAACTCATTGGGCATATGATTATTTTTCAGCTAGTTCTACTAAAAGATATTCCATTTCGATGTAATAATCAATTATTTTGTCTTACTTGGTAGCCAATTTAATTATTATTTAATCCTATAATTTTATTCCTATAAATATAATAATAGCAAAATATTTCAGTATTAGTATTTCGAAGATAATTTTCGAAAGCCTTTATACTTTCTGTTGTTAGACTGTCAGTCCGATTTCACACCTTTAGAACTGAGACAGCTGGAAATTTAAATTTAGTACAAATTATAACTATTTTAAACAATAAAAAGAAAAATACACACAACGATTTTGCCTGCGCATTTTTGTATTATATATTTTGTTAATTCATTTTTGCGGTAATACGTGATACATTCGACAAACGAATATGTTCATAAAATTTTAAGTATTGCATCAATAAATATTTATTTTCATATATCATTTGATACTACTAAGTTTTGCAAACATAAATAGTTGACACAATATTAATTGTGCGAGAGACACATAGAAATGTAACAAGCAAAATGCAATGCTACATCTTGGAACTGTTCTATCATTCAACATTCGTCATCATTAATGGCACGACATAATGTCATGTCCCCCTCTGTTTCGTTACGTCCAGCATTGCATTTGCTTGTTACACTGGCATTGCATTTGCTTGTTACACTAGCATTGCATTTGCTTGTTACACTAGCATTGCATTTGCTTGTTACATTTCATATGTGTCTCTTGCACCATTATATTGAGTCAACTATTCATGTTTTGCAAAACTCGGTAGTATCAAAAGATACATGTTTTGCTTGCCAAGCATGATGGCGGTAAGAGAGCACCGCTCGTCTCTGGTAAATACTTCACATTCAGGCTTGTCGGCGCCCTGGTGAGTTAGTCGTAACCAAACAGAGTGGAACATGACATTATGTTGAGACATCAATGATGACGAATGTCAAATGATGGAACAGTTCCTAGATGCAGCATAGCATTTTGTTATTGTTACATTTCCTAGATGTCTCTCGCACAATTATATTATGTCTTATATTTGCATCATTAAATTTTACAAACTAAAATTTAAATAGCTATCGAATTTTGGCTACTGGGTTTTCATTTTTTGACGCTATCAGACCATATGTGATACATCAAGAAACGGTATGAACATAAATGGAAAAAATGAAATGAAAAATTATACTTAGCTTAAAAATTCTAAAGTGAATATTTCTTAAAGGGTGACTTAGCAAAGTGGGTAACGATGTCACAATAATCTGGTTTTTTAATAGGTATCCCATATTCCCCAATTGATTTGGGAGGACAAGGGGTGAGTTGATATTTGTACCAAGTTTGATTAGAAAATTTTATCCGTTCCAAAGTTACCAAAAAATTATTTTTCCACAAGAAATTATCTTAAACAGGAAAAGCGACTTTAACGTTGACAAAGAAAAATTGAGTAAAAATTCACTAAGCAATAAAGCACGCATTTTTAAGTCGTACTTTACTAAAAGTACAGCATACTTTATATCTTAATTTTCTTATAATAATTCAATTATAATTATTATTGGTTTGTTTGAAAATGTTATGACTACTGCAGTCATAACATAAGAATATTACCTATTAATAGAACAGCAAAGGTTAGATTGAGTAAATATATAATCTCATTTAATATTCATGAATTAACTCTTAGATTTAGAATCTTTTGCAGCAGATTAGAAGAATAAAGAATTACTAGATTCAGTGAGTATAGTTTGTTTCCTACTTCCTCCAGTAAAACTAAGAATATCTCTCCTTAAAGCTGCCTCTCTAACCATTATGGACCTCAATAACCAGACAAAATAGAATTATTTTCATTTATTATGCGCTGACATTTCTATTTTTAAACAGCGTAAAAGAATCCTAAAATATGCATTAAGGTATTAGATAAGTTGAAAAAGGTCCAATGAAACAGTAAAAACAGTTAGATAAGAATTGTGTAAAGGTTTTAGGATTGTGGGTCTTTTTTTCTCTAAGGTACTTCTTATTTATTGGTCAGTAGATGCTGGCTTTATTTCGTAAGGGTTGTACCCTGCCAATAGCCCTTTTTTTGTCTAATTCCAGTTTATATTGTTTCACTGTCAATAACCTGTAATTACCTACTCTTTGTTCTACTTTCTACTTTTTTCCAAAACTTTATTTTAAGGTAAAGAACAAAGGAAAACTGTTCCAATCCTTTTCTTCAATAAAAAAAGTAAAAATAAAAATCACGCACTGTGGACACTGTAGTTACTTTTTCTTTTTTTAATGAAAAATGTCAAATGATCAAAGGAAATGTTTTTAATACAAACTTTTTCTTTTTATTATATTTTTTGTCCCTGAGATAATTAAGACAAGGTAAAAGATTCAATACAATATAAAACCCCCTTGAGGAACATGGGTTAACGAATTATTCTTCTTTTATTTGAGTAAAACTCTAACAATTATTTTTCTTCTGTTAACAAAATTCAAACGAAGTTCAAACAAATTAAATAATTTAAGTCGAAATTGTCTTACCCACGACTTTTGATGTTAAAATAGTGTCGAAATAGTTAATACATTTGTACCGAAGTCATGATATGCTAATATTTTTTCTCATTCATACCATAGGAACATGTGATAAAGTAATGTTGTAAGGTACTGTTAGTAAGTTCGAAACCGGTATTTCATTTTGTTCAGATGTTTAAGATTTATTCCCAAGTTGTCTGTCTATATGAGTGTGTGTGAGTCTATTGGTGTTATTATAGCAGTTCCCAGTGTGTTTACGCTAAAAAGTTAAAACTTAGTTCAAGAATTAATCTTTAGGTCCAGTTACGTTGAAGTGATAGCAAACATTTCAAAAATTCATAAATTATAAAAAAATAATCGGATCGATTTGTTTTTATTTAAAAAATCACCTTATAAATTGAAAATATCAAAACTTAATACTTATAAAACTATAAAAGAGGACTAAAATACTTTAAAAGCTCCAATAACTGCCAGTATTATAATTTATTCAAAACGTATAAATTCACGCACTAAAATACTGAATAATGGACAAAGAATCATAAAAATTTAATTACATTATTAAGTACTAAAATAAGGATCAAGTCAATTTTTGTCATTCTCGTTTCTTCGAATTAAAATGAGAATATTTGTCATTTAAAACTGATTAAGTTAGCTTTTTGTTGGAGATAAGTGCTAGAAACTGTTCTTTTCTCTCCCCAAAACACAAAAGTCTTCTTCGAACGAATCTTACAGTATTATTTTTGAGAAGTTTTCAAGTTGGTGGGATGTCTGTGTATTTATGTTTAGGAGGAAAGTTTGTTTTCGTTTATTTTTCTCAGTGGTCTGAGAAGATCGGCATCCAACGGTATTAGAGTTGTGATAAAGGGATGAGTAGTGCGGTTTCTTGCTAGTCCCCGGCGAGTCGAGAGTTTGAGGCCAAAGTTTCTGACAACTTGGTCCTTGTTTCATTCTCATCCCCATGACACTAGAAGACTAAAAGATAGAGCACGCAGCACATACAATATTCTCTCTCTCGCTCCCTGACTTTTCAACTTAGCTCTTATCTTGACTTCATAGCTCCGACTTTTATAACATTATACTTAATTTAATTAAACATACTTAGCATGCCTTTCAAATGAGCTATCATGTGAAAAATGTATATAAAAGAAAGACGCCTTCTCTGCTTTTTAAACTTTCTACTTATTGTTACATTGTACTGTTTTTCTTTTTCTCTAAATCAGTATCTGAGGTATGACAATATTACAAAGTTGGAAAAGTTTACAAACTTATTATGCATAACAATAAAGTCTTTAACCAAGTAATAAATGTTGAATCAAACCATAAACTTTACTGAAACGTAAGAAATGAAAATATTTCTTTTTGTAAAAAGCGATATTGCTTCCCTACCCTCTAAAAATCCAGAGAAGCGTTACACTAGCATAAAAACACCCAATTTTTTATTAAACGTATTTATTTCAGTATCTACAGATAAAAAAAGATAAATAGAGTTAGTATGTATATAGTATGTACACTCATACATACATACTGATACTATTTATCACAATTTATCGATGTGCCCATTTCTTGTAAACAATAATCGGCAATAGTGTAACACACGGCTAAAATCAGTTGACAGCGAGGGAAAATAATGCCAGGGAGATAATGGGGTTATTCTTGGATGTTAAACCACGCCCACCATTTTAAATCAGACCATCCTCATTGGTTCCTCGACACTATTTTCCAACGCTGTCAACTGATTTTAGCCATATGTTAAACTCTGAAACGGTTTATCTTATTTAATGAAAATTAGCTCTAAAATAAGAAAAAGAACTGATTAGATTTTGGTGTATAAAACTGGCATCACTTTCATAAAATCTTATCAAAGTACGAAAAAATATTTGTTTGATAAAAAGTGTTTCTAATGATGTTTTGAAATTTTCTGTATAGATAAATAAAGGCTAAACCACATTTTAGGCAAGCACAATCCTATAGATATATATATATGAATGGATGTGAGCACATTTTTTGGATATTATTAATTTTTATTAACTTTTCATTTATACTTGTTAATAATACGGTTGAGCTTAGTTCGTAAAAGCTATTGCTAACAAATTATGAAATACTTTTTTATGCTTGATACAAGTCAACGTATAGAGACAAGTTATTTTGTTTTGCTGCGTTCTGCTTGATTCAAACGTAGTCTCATCGAAAAACCGTCGAAACCCTATACAGGGTGGTCCAGCTAAGGAGGACAAGACCTTTTTCACGGAAACTATAACAGCTAGAAGGATGCGGTTTTCGGTGTTGGATTCAATGTAATAGTGAGCAGACAAGAATAATCCGTTTTCGGGCGCGCTTCGCGCCTGTCATAGAGATGTTAATGCTAACTTTTAAATTTTATAGTTAGGTATAGGGATTTTTTTTTTGTTCTTTAAAGAATGAAAAATAAGAAACATATTTAATCGACCGTAATTAGTATTTTATCAATTATTTCAAGTATATTGGCATATAATTAGACTAATTAATTTAAGAAGTCCTTAAAAAATTAAATGAGGTAAAGTAAAATAGTAGAAAAAATAAACAATTGAAAGAGAAAATAAAATGACTTGTAAAGTACTAAATAATGAAGTCTTGTTAAGCTAACGAGGAAACTTAACTTGTCTCCTTTTCAAGTTTAGCAATGTTTTGTTGTATTTTATTTTATAACAAACCTTTTATTATTTTATTCTATTTTAAGCAATAAATGAGCAGCTGGCGTGGTATATGAGAGCGGCGAGGTTGTATCAATCATAAGCGTGCAGTACTGAAATTCCACATGATTTTTAATGCGAGTAACCACAAATTAATTGTTAATGAAAACCCAAAGAAGAAATATCTTATAAGATTGGGGTAACGAAAGATCTTTCCCTCTCCCGTTACTCCAATCTTTAAGGATTTTATTTTAAACAGGGTCCGAAAAATGAAATCATGTGACTCCATCCCGCCTTTTTTTTAATCTTTCCTTGATCGAGCTCATAATATTAAAATAGATAATCCAGCTGTGTTGTGACATCCAAAAGAGACACAGTGTTCTAAAATTTCCGTTTCATTTTCCATTAATAAAAAATGTTTCCAATAGTTTTACCGAATTTTCTAAGGGAAAATGAACTTGGAGGTGAAGAAGTTGATTTTTCGGCGTATATATATACATATATATAATATATATATATATATATATATATATATATATATATATATATATATATTATATATATATATATATATTATATATATATATTATATATATATATATATAATATATATATTATTTATATATATATTAGGATTATAGATATATAATTTGTCCGAGATATATATTCGTTTCCAATCCACTCACCGTCGATGAACTTTTTAACTTTCAACTTATTCTTACAAATTATTGTCAATTAGAAATGTTTAAAGGTGAGATTAATACCATAGTGACTAATAAAACTTTAAATACAACTAACCTTTTTATTTCGCGGTCACCTTTTTTAGATAAAGATAATCCATTACAAGTAGGTGCAGAATAGAGAATGCGAAGATTTCATTTGATCAAAAACATCCTTACCTTCTGGACTCAAACAATTATCTTACATTCAACGATAGTTGAATGTATTTGAAATCAACGTATAGTTGAATTATCAAACGTTATACATATTTGTATTTATTTTGTTTTCTTCCAGAGCTATCCATTTAAGGCTAGTATCAGATCTTATCTCACAAACTTTTTATGCATGTTTTGTAGGTTTTCTTCTAGGAGAGTATTACCATTGCATGTCCATTGTGACAACACGAGTAATTTTGTTCAAGCTAGTAATGCCCTTGAAAGTTTTTATTGATAAATCTTTATCTAAAATCGTTAATAATTTCTTATCGGAAGATAACATTACTTTACATATTACACCTTTATATTCACCTACTTTTTCAGTGGGTTTGTAGCAGAGTTGTAGGCTATGCCCCTGCACCGTTTGAGGAGAGTGCAACTGTGTTGTCCCAAATCGAAGCTTGATTAAACTCTAGACCTATCTCTCCCATTTTTACTGATCCCAGTAATCTGGCAGCTCTTAAACCTGGGCATTTTTTGATAAGGAAGACCCCTAACTCTGCCCCAAAGCCGAGACTTGACGATAGATTTGGCTTGCAAACCCGTTAGCGGAAGGTACAACGGACAAACATTATTTTTGGAAGCGATGGCAGATGAAATTACTTAGTCAATAGCAACTGCGCAATAAATGTAGGAAAAAAGATTACTTACCTTTACAAGAAGCGACCTTAGTGTTACTTACCGATACATTTTTACCACATTTACGTTGGGCGTTGGAAATAATCATCCAATTCTATCCTGGTAAAGATAGAGTAACACGTGTTGCTAGGGTGAAACTGGCAATGGCAAATCCGGGCTCCGGGCCGAAGGCCTGTCTTATTGATTCAATAACATTATTTTAGGTTTATTGTATTAGGATGCGATGGACTTAAAAGCCGTATCTTGTATCTTTATATAAATTTTAACAAATCACGCTTTATAACCCAGCTGATATGAATAACTTAAGAAAATTATAATTTAATCCCAATTTTTAAAATTCTGGATAAAACCAATTTAAACGATAAAGCCATCATTTCTGTCCACCATTATGACGTTTTCTCTTCGCATTGGTACATGTTCTCCAGTCACTCTCAATCATGTTGTTATTTCTTTATCCCGTCCGATAACTTCGTCTTGTCCTTGATAGGCGACTGTCATGGCAAATACACTCTAAAATCTAACAAAGTGAAGTGACAACAAGATACAGATTCCTGCTGCGTCTTCTAGATCATAGGTCGAAACTATCACTGAGCAACAATCTTCGAATTAACTATTGAATTTTAAAACCTGGATGGGGCTTTAAACCTAACAAACCTAGAAGTGTGGGTGGCAACAAGCCTTCTAATTCCCAACGTCTTCAAATTCTAAAATTCGAAGAAAAATCTCTAATTCTTCATTTTGTGTTTCCAACCACACAATCTATATATATAACATATTATTTAAAAGCCGAACACAGTCAAACCGAAGGGAGAAGCTTAACTTAAAACTAAGTCTCACAATCAGAGTTTAGAATACTATTTGGTTTTGTAAGCTTTCAGATAAAAAATAGAGCGCAAGGTTTATATTACTATAGACAAAGAGTCAAACACATGGTGCCTTCATTGAAGTCTAAATGGACTTAAAAATCAACGTGACGTAAGGTAACTTACAAATAAGAACTCAATAAAGAATAACAGAACCACTAGAAAGCATAATAAGCGAACTACGGCAACATGGTAAATGTCATGATTTGGGAGTATAAAATTACGAATCTTACCTTCAGGGTGACTATGATATCTACTAACTATCCTGCACAACATAATTTAACAAACAACTAACTTCATTAATTTAACAAACTAAATAGCTGACACCAGTAACAAACCAAAACCAATTCAAATTTATACAGTAAAAAGGAACAAGCCCTCGGCAACAGCGACGCCTCAAGCCAAGAACTAAATTCTCCTAACCTCGGTTGCGATTAAAAATTACCGCCTTCTTAATATAAACCTGACTAAGTAAAGCTATCTAAAATGTAACTAAGGAACTGTATGTTTAAGGAATTTTCATAAATGTCCCGGGGATTTTCAATCGTAAAAATTGTAATTAAAATATCCGTAACACATGAAGACCTGGAAATTCTATGAATTCCAAGTAGATCATCATAATCCTTTCGTTCAGCTCTTTTTTTCTAAACCCCTACCAGATAATTATTCTAGACGCCTGAGAACGGGCTGGTGTCTAGAGACCAACTCATGCAGATATATGCAACCCCCTCCAAATTAACAAGCAGGGGACTTTAGAAGGAACTAGTATGTCCCTGGAACTTGCTTGTTTGTACTGGTTACTTTGAATAAATTTAAATCTATCAATTATATTTTACTTTGATCTAAACCTTGTTTGCTATTATACATTATTATCTCTTTATTTATTTATTATCTCTAACCATTTTCTAATTATTATTATCTTCTTATTATAATCTAACAATTATTAAATATATTACATTAAATTCATTTCAGTCAGTAGATTGTTTCTCTAACAAGTCTTACCAAGTATCTACAACGGCATTAAATGTAATACTTTAACAATTATTTGTTGTTTTATTACTAAACGAAAATGTCAAAATAAATCTGGCCATAGAATTGAGTTTTATGTTTGCTTAAAAGATCTATGATAAAATTCAATATTAAAGCATAATTATTCCTTGTCTCTGGAATTCAGCACTCACTGGCATTCGTTTAATAATATTGATTTAACCCAAACACGTTTCCCATTCAAGTGCAATTTAAAAAATTAAAATTCTTTAGTCTTTGAAAGTTAAACCGTAAGATGCCCTTTTAATGAATTTATATAGAAATGCCAGAAGTCCAAGTGCGAAGAGAGATGGGCAGAGCTTTTTATATTGGGGTCAAGCATCCGCCACTCTAAGCATTTTCCATTCTAACAATTGCCTCACTTAAAGCTTTTCACCTCCTTTCTTTTTGTTATTGTTTAAATTCCTTTTTTCAGCTAACCTCTTAAACTATAGAAAATTACCAAGTAAACAAGAACCCTTCCTCTTTCACAAGATAAACTCTTTTACTCTCAAATCATAAAAAATGTTATGAATATTTATCGAAATTTATTTTACCAAGACCAAGAAATAGCCAATTTTCTTTGGTAAAATAAAAATTCCAATAACTTCGTTTTATAAATTTACCTTTAAAATCTTCTTTTAGCGAATTTTCTTTAAAACAATTTACTAATAGGATAAATGACATGGCAGAATTCACAGTCGATGTGTGTCAAAAATCCGTTTCAAAGGTCCCTAACCATAAAAAATACTGTATGCAAAAATAACGCATTTTCAATATATATATATATATTTATAAGTATATATAAATATTCGAAACAGGCTATCTCTTTGATCGGTTATTATTTTTAACCACCAAACTTATAGCTTATAGACTCAGAGAGTTTGTTTTAAACTGTGGTCTAAGAAACTGGCCGAGAACAATAAAACTCATCTCTGATGGGACTGATGATGGTCGTTAAGGTTTAAAATTGGCTATGTATATACTAACGATATGCGGGAAAACAAATGCCGTTTTTTTTAATGGAGTTACAAGTAGTAATACCACTTTTCCAGGGTATAAATTATGAACCAAAAATGTAAGCAAGAAATCGATAGTAAGAGCAACGAAGCAGCCATTTTAAAAGGAATTCGCTAGGCTAGCGGACCTCCACGCCAGAATTTTTTATTAGATATTATTAGTCAATAAATATATTTGTATTAATAATTTATGTTTTTAACAAGAAAATGAATAGACAATTCTTCCATAATTTTCCTCTCCGTTTTTTATATGAAGGAGAAAACATTGTATTATCAATAGAAATTTAACTCCCTTTGCCTAAAAAAAACTAACTTCCTTGTTTTCTAAAGGTAGAGGAAGAACAGCATAAGGAAAAAACGTAACACGTCACAGAGCTCATAAAACATAAAAATGGTCAACATTTTATCCTCTATATTGAACAAAATTTTATTGTAAAGGGAACCAGATGTACACATGGTGTGTTTACACAAGATGTAAAATATACACATAGTAAAACGACCCGGATAAAATGTACTCTATGTAGATATTTCTGGCAGAGCAGTATTTAAGTAAATTTTTATACGTAAACCAACCTAGGAGAATTTTATTTATACTTATAATATACATTTTTATTAACCTAACGGTGTTAATTATTATTATTTTGCAGTTTGCTTACAAACTAATACTAACTGATAAGTGATATCAAGGCAATAGAACACATTAAATTTTGCACTAACAGCCTAGTACGCGGGATACAGCCAAAGCATTTTGTTTTGAACTAATAGAACATATTATCACTAAAGTTACTTTGCAGAATAATAGTATAATATTTTTTCCAAAATTATAGGATAGTAATGATTACATAAAAAACACTATTTTTGAAATAGCGATAATATTAGAAGTTAAAATACGCTCTAAAAATGGCGAAAATCATTATAAAATATTATAGCAAGGTATCTGGTGAGGTCAAGAAAATAAGGTAAAGTGGCCAAGCGAGGAAAAGAGTAGGACCAATCTAATGGTCCAGAACCCCCGATACTACTCTACTTTCCTTATTGTTTGGCCTTTCGATTCCATTGTTTTCTTTTATCTTCATTACTTTAAGTCTAAAACTTTAATGTCAAGTAAAATAGCTCTATATTTATGAGTAGAATGTGTTTCGAGATTTATAAAAGCACAATAACTACAACTATTTCGCTAGTATTTATGTAATTTCCTTCTTATGTCTGGTTTAAATTTTTTTTTATTATAACAGTCAGGACAAGTTTAACATATATACGTTTAACAAGATACAACATTGTGGTGCGAAGATCAGCATACTGGGCGGGTTGCCTTTGAAAGGCTTGCTTCTTTGCTTAAAAACCCATTTTTTTCAACAGTTTGCAGTTTATGGTCTATAGCTTAAGCTGTAGTATACAACTTGTTTTAATACAGATTTTTAACAGCTGTTTTATTTTTGGATTTTAACAGGAATATTTCTTTTAATATTAAACATTCTCATCCTTCCATAATTGGCAATGCACGCCAATATTTGCACTAAACTATATGTTAGTTTATTCATATCTTTAACCCGTTTTAGTGAATTTTATTAAGATAGCTTAGAGGAAATACGAATCTTCTTAACTATCTAGAAAAGAATAGTTATACAAGCAGTAATTTAACTGCTCATGTAAATCAGAATAAAGTATGCAAAAATAAATTGTTAAGAAGGAAAAAACATTTTAACAGAAGGAGTTGGTAATTGTAAACATATAGGGTAAATGTATCAAAAAACATAGGTACCATAGTTATAACCTTCTTACTCTGAGTTTGACCACATTCAGTGCTTATATAAACTCTCGGTCAGAATCATTCGCCCCTGTGTCCTAGAATACTTAATTTTTATGACCATAACCACGAAATTTATTTATTAATTTTAACCTCATCGCAATTATAAACTAACCTATATTAATTCAATTTTTTAATGTGTTCTTTATGAATATCACCTAATTTATTAACTTAAGCGTTGAGTCCTAAATTATAATATTAGAGGTGTAATATTAGTTTGCATGTACATTAGAAAAAGAAACTATAATCTAAAAAAAAAAATATAATCTATAATCTAAATAAACTATAATCTAAACTATATAATAAGTGGAGAGACGAAAACTTGTTTAGTTTTATTTCTTCTTTAACTATAATCATTATTAAAGTCTAGTACATTTTTTTTACTACTAATTTTTTAACAACTAATTTTAGTCTATTAATTGTAACAATTATTTGAATACTACTTTTTTTTATTTGTTAAATATTATTAAAACTTGTCTATTGTCTGACCCATTTTGGCAGACTGTATTGAATCTTATGTTTAAAATGTAATTTGTTTATGAACTGTTATTTTTATGTAATATTCATCTTTGTAAATATGATATATGTAATATGTAAAAATATATATGTAAATATGATTCACTTGATATTTTCTCTTTAAGAAAGATCTCTAAATTTTTAAGCATAGCTGAGAATAAATAAATAAAATAACATACCTTTAATTAATAGCTTGTAATAGTATCTAGTCAATTTTTTTATTCAAGCTCTTATCTTCGTGTTAGTCATAGTCATTTGTGCATTTAGTAATTTCCCAGTTTAATATCTATAAAAGGCTACTCAGACCTACATTTTAACTTTTTTCAGAACCTGAAAATTAGCTTAGTGCAGAAGAATAGTTTGGTTGATTTTTTATTAATTGAAATAACAAAACATGGAAAGTAAGATGAGCCCTAAGGACGTACGACAGAAATACAGAGACTTGCACAAGCAAGTACGGAATGCAGAGTTTTTCCATTACCCTCCTCAGAGTCAACATTAGATCACAGGAGCGCAAAGCAACTTAAAAGCAGACGCCTTCCGCCGACCGCCACCTCCTCCCCAGAAGTTAATTACTGGGCCAGGGCCCGCGTCAAGTGGCAATCCACCACTCATCCAAGCCACCTCCAACCCGGATCCGTCCCTTGATCCGTGCTAGAGCCAAGAAGTTGGAACCGGCAGGTCTTCAACGATCCTTAATACAAACGTCAAGCCAGACAGTGTTAACAGAAAGGGAGCAGCAACCTAAAATAGTTACGCCTCCTGGACCAAAACCCTCACTGACCACGTCTTGCCGAGAAGGTTCACATATGTTAATGAAATGCGGAAACCACATTCACAATAAGGCCCAAACGAACACCTTTCTTTCCCTGAAGAGCGAAGTAGGAACCACATTACCAAGAACTGAAGTCATTCATAAATGCTTGAAGTTTGTTGAATGTGGTCAGAAACCCGAAGTCGTTCAACCCCTTTATATTTTAACACCGACCAAGTTTAAGCAAACTGTGGTTGAGGCGAAGGAAGAGCCTGCTCCCGAAGAATAAAAAGTGGACAAATCAGTGAAGCCCGTATTTGGAAAGGATGAGTTACTCGAAGAGCTGGACCACTTTCTTAATGATGTAAAGCTAAGCGACAAAAGTGCAAAAAAGAGTGAGAGGTCTAAACCTGTAATCAGGATGACTATAAAAAAGAAGAAAGATTCCCGAAAAATAAAAGGCATTGTGGTAAAAACCCCGCTAGAAAAGCTTTGCGAAAACTCCACTTCTTTATTTACAAATTTCATCACCACTAAATGTCATCCGAGGATTTTATGGTCGACAAAAAAGGAAGTGAAAGAAATGGAAAAGACACAAACAGTGGAGAAAACTGATGACATGAAAGGACATAAAAGGAAAAGAAAAAGTAGAAAACGTAGAAAAAGATCAAGCAAAGCAAGGAAAATAAGGAAGACACGAAAGGAAAAGTAGAAAAGAAGAATGAGATAAAGTAAAACAACGAGAACAAGGACAAAGGATTGACTGAAGACGACAAGGTTGATGAAGGCAGCCAACAGGAGAATGATGGAACTTCAAAGCTCATCACAGCTGGTGAAGAAGAAATAGATATAGGAGTTATCCATTCAAATATTTTTTAGTGATTTTTTCCTTGAATTTCTTAATACATTGTACCTTTTCATTTTTGTAATTAGAAGACTGAAAATTATGATTTTATGTTTTTTTTCCCACCAAACATTATCGATAGTTAATACATGTGATATTGTGAAAGAGAATAGCAGTGTCGCTTAAGCAAGAGGGGTAATAAGAGATATCACCATCTATTCATAGGATGAAACCGACACTCCTACTCTCTTTGCTAGGTATAAATAGAAGCGAAGATTAATTTAACATATACATATAGTTATACATTTGAATATTAATCACGTGATTTCATGTTATAAGACAATTTTTTTTATTATTGTTATTTTTTCCTTTAATTATTTTAATGTCATAAGCTTAATAATTAAAATTAAACTAGTCTGAAATTTTATAAATGAGAGGTGGTAGTATTGGTTTCTGAAGGGGGAAATATTGACAACAGACAATATGTCCCTTATTATTTGGAACCAATATTCCCATCTCCCTGAGGAGGATGACTCATTTGACAAAGCTAGGACGTACAAAGAATTACAGAAATAAATAATTTACAAAACACTCATATTGTATGTAAATAATTACATTTGTGTAAAAAAACTATAATTAAATTTAGATAACTCTGACAACAACCTAAAAAATTAAATTAAATGTAAAAAGCAACAATTTAACAATAAATACAAGATAAAAAGGCATTTGAAGACTTGTAGCAGTTATTATCAATAACTACTACATTCTGCGGAAAAGGTTTTAAAAACAAATCAAATTTATTATTTTGGATTTACATATAAAAGTAAAAAAAAGTTGAAAATGAGCCTTTGTCTCTTTCTAAAAAACACCATATATGTACCGAGGAAAAATGCTCCAGCTTATTTTCATTAATATCTAAGAGCCCAAGCACTTGAAATCCTTAGTATTTAAAAGCAAAATGTAGCCATGGAGTTAACTGACGAGGAACATGAAAGGTACGACTCGGCACATGTATGCTACTTATGTAAAAAAGGTTTTAAAAAGAACATTAAATTAAATAAAAAAGTTAGAGATCACAGCCACATACCGGGTAAATTTAGGGGGACTGCGCACAATAATTGCAACCTTAGGTAAAAATCCAAAGTTTATTCCAATTATTTTACACAATATGAGTGGATATGATAGCCACTTAATTATTAAGAGTTTGAGTATGGCGAAAAAGTAATTAAGGGGATCCCTTGTAATGAGGAGCAGTTTATCACATTTTCAAAAGCAGTCAGGTGGGATGACGGATCTGTTTATTGATTTATTTAGATTTATGCCGTTTGCCTTAGATAAACTAGTTAAAATTTAAAAGAAATGAAAAAAATGTTTGGTACTTTAAGCGTCCTTTTGAACAAGAAAGGCGTATTCCCTTATGAATACGTCGACTTTTAAAAGAAAAATAAAGAGACAAGTCAACTCCCAAAAAAGGCTTTTTATAGCCATCTCAATGACTCGCACATTGATCAAAAAGATTATAAGCACGCACAGGAAATCAGAAATGCATTTGGATTCAAAAGCTTTGGTGAGAACAATGATCACTACTTAATGATGGTCGTTTTCCAGCTCGCAGATATATTCGAGAATTTCCGTAATCTGACAATGAAAAGTCATAAGATTGATCCTTGCCATTTATATACTACATCAAGGATGACGTGAGATGATATGCTTCAATATACAAACCTAAATTTAGAACTAATTCAAGATTACAAACAAAGTTTTATGTTAGAACGGGTGATTTGGGGCGGGATATCCGTAGCTACCCATAGGCTGGAGTATGCTGACAATAAAGGTATGTTATGAGGGTATGATGCCAGTAAAACATCAAACTACATAACATATCATGATTGTTGTAACATATATGGAAAAGCTATGACAGAGTTCCGCTACCAATCAGGGGGTTTGAGTGGCTTTCACCTGACGTCCTGACGGAGCTTTAAATAGATATGACTGACCTAGAGAGGGATTCTGGGTACATAGTAGATGTGGTTGCTGATTACCCAGAGGAGTTACACAAACTGCATGATAAAATTACTGGCAAAATAAATATCAAAAAATCCAAATTCAAAAATAACAAAAAACCTGTACCCCATTTAGGAAGTAGACGTAACTACGTCGTCTTAAGGCTTGTTGTAGAGCCTAATTTGTACTTCTTTTTAAGTTAATTTTAACTAACTTGAGGTAGTTAAAATTAATAAAGTTTTAAAATTGAGGCAATCGAGGTGGCATAAACTTTATGTACAGTATAATGCCTTATTAAAAATAAAACGCAAAAAAATAGTTTGAAAGAAATATCTATAAACTCTATAAAATGCAATATCTGGTAAAACAATGGAGAACATTAGAAAGAGGTGCTGCGTTGTTTTAGTATCATCAGAAAAAATGTTAGAAAAATACATAGCTCTTCCTGATTTTATTGATAGGACTATATATTCAGAAAACCTAGCAGCAGTTCATTTGGCAAAAAAAGAAATAGTCTTCAACAAACCGATTTATGTTGGTATGTCTATTTTAGACATAAGCAAAACTATAACGTGCAAATATCATCATGATACAGTCCAACCAGTTTATGGAATAGATCGCGTTAAATTAGCATACATGGACACGGACACACATATTTTTATTTATATAATTCAAACAAATGACTTGTATAGACAAAATAGAAAACTATTTTATTTGTTTAGTGTTATGTATATGTAATGTGTTTTTTTTCTCTTTGCCCGGATTTCCCGCTTTGACAACTTGGTCCTTAGCGGGAATCACTCCATCCAACCCGCGGTCTCATAAACTGTAACTCCCACCAGCTAACCCTGTTAGGAATATTATGACTATAATTATTATTTTTTTTTTTTTCGTCTTATGCCCCATTTAACCTATTTTTTCGCGATGTATCACCTAGTGTATTAGAGAACCGCACCACATGACATTGTCATGCTCAGATATTATATTATTACTATACAAATTCATATCATTGATGATTTTTTTACATTCAATTTTTAATATGAGGTCACATGTCCCATATTTTAATTTACTAATTTTATGTATATGTTCAAGATATATTAAAATGAGGTCACATGTTTCATATTTTAATTACGAATTTTATGTATATATTTAAGATATTCATGTTCAATATTAATTAATACTTTTATACCCTTTAGTGTGTACTTTAGGTGTTTGTATTAGTGTCCCTGTTCTGTTGTATTTTATAAGCTTAAGTGTCTCCCTAAAAGTGTACTTAAGATGTTTATGTTCTGTGCAAAAGCTACTAGGCTTAATCCATCTTAATTACTCCTGTATTAATGCTGAAACCATCGTACAACAGACGTTAGGAAAACTCTGTTGTACGTACCAGTGGCGATTCAGGATCCGGGTCGTGAACAGTTGCTTGGGTTCTGCACACTGTTCAATGGGAATAATAAATAAATACTTAGGCTCAGCGACAAGACACAAAATCAGGTAAGGACTGTATTACATCAGACATTTGGACTCTGCACTCTGATGTCACGTAGATAAAAATCTACTGAGGGGAAAAGAATGCTGTGAAGATTTAACATCGGCGCGAAGCAAAAAGTTGGAGATTAAAGATAAAAACCATATTTGACGCGTTAAGTTGATTCCGGTGAATATATCAGAAGTGTTTGGAGATGAATAAAACTTGTTAATAATTTAAATAAAAAGATAAATTTGGACAACACAGGAACAGAAAACTAAACCTAGTATGGTGTTATGTATATGTAAAGTGTTATTAATTTCTTTTTTTCTCTGTTATTTTGTTTAGGTATTTTATTATTTGAATTTTTTTGATTAAATGCAATTTGTAATTTTTAAAGAAAAATAAAGATAATAAAGTATGATTTTTTATTTAACAAAGTAATAAAGAAGTTTACTTCAATTGTAATAAAGAGTATAATAATTCATTTGAGCTAAAAAAATTTAAATTGTGTAAAAATTTAAAATTCAAGTCTAATAAAGTTAATAGTGTAAAATAGTAATTTTAAAATACTCAATTATCCGATTAAAAATATTGTTCATATCTAAGTTGAAGTATTGTAACAAACAACTTTAATTTTCTTTATTGTATTTAACCATTATATTTAACTAAATATAATAATTTGAGTTGATAATTCCTTTACTTTTTAATTCATATTTGGCTTAATATTACATTAAAAAACAGCCATAAAATTTACTATTCAATGTGATGACATAAAAATTCGTTCTATAGCTCTTATATATTTTGCCTTGGATGGAGGGCTGGGTGGGGGGGGGGATAAAAACATCCAGATATTCTAAATGTTTTAACCGTTCATAGATAGCCTGGGGTTAATCTGAAATTAGTTCCCTTATCTAATATTATTACATGGGTTACGAATACAAGGCTAGCCTTCACATACTGTAAGATACAAACTATGATCTATATATGTCAAACAATAGGTAGTAATTAAAATGTTACAATGTGAATAAATTTGGCATATTACTAGCATTTGGTATATATAAATATAATAACACAAAGTTTATTTTGATGCTATAATCGAAAATTAAAAAAAAAAAAAAAATTTTAAGAGTAATATCAACTGACTACTTGGCTTAAAATAGTCAGTTCAAGTCCATTATATCAACACATAATAGGCTTAAAGTATTCAGTATAGCATGTTTATTGCAAATATATGCATATTTATTAAATATTAATTGTAATTTTAGTATGGCGTTAAAGTATATAAACAAACATGTCAATACTTTGAGAAATTCACAAGTTTAAAACTTATATGCAAGTTCAAAACCTTGGGAAACCGTTTTTGGCACCACAAAGAGTAGTCCGATAGAGCTGAAATTTGACTGGAATTTTTTTTTAGTTATACGAACGAAATTAGAGGGTAGGAACTCAAATATTTAAATTTTCATTTTTAAGGACCACCCTAATGGACATTATGCATATTCACTTTTATATTTACATAAATAAAAGTGACAAGTTGTAAACAAATGTAAGAAATAAAGCATAACTTTATAAATTCGATGTACTTCAGATTAACCGGAACATTATAGATCCCTAGGAAACAATAGAATGATGGGAAAGTTTAAAGTCGAGATAAAGAGGAGTTTCATTAAAGGTGTTACGGCAATTAAAAAGCTAAAGTATACTCAATCCTGTTATGTAAGTATTCCTAAAAATTCATGAAGAAATTAAATGGTGTCACGATATGTAGAGCTGGCAAGTTAAACTTCTAAAATCATATGATTTTAGAAGTTTACGAGGAGGGAATTTTTTCTTCCCTTCCCTCCAACGCAGAAAAAATAATCAAATGGACTCTCTATCGAAGAAAAATAAATTTAAACAATTATTAACTATTAATTAACTAACTAACTTAACTAACTATTAACTATTAACAATTATTATTATTAACTACTTGACTCTTTAAAACTAAAACTTATTGTTTGGTTAGAAAAATTGAATGAATGTTCTTTATATAGTAACATTAACGATAAATTTGCAGCACTATTAGGAAAATCGGAACATAGTAATCAAGAACCGTTTTATAGCGAGAAGGCGTATATAACTTACGACGCGTATAATAAGCCAATCGAGATATGTGATTCGAGTGAAGCTGTTTTATGTTCAATAGAAAAAGCGTTGTATGGCCCTGCAATAATGATATATCTAAGATTGATGAAAATATTTTTTAAAAAATCAAACATTTATTCCTTGATTCACCAAGTAAAGATTTGCACTAAATTTTCAGTTCAGTAAAAACTGGTCAGATGCAAAAATTAGTTTCGTTTATAAATTCAGTAAAAGC
Source organism: Microvelia longipes (assembly GCA_018340805.1). Lineage (NCBI taxonomy): Eukaryota > Metazoa > Arthropoda > Insecta > Hemiptera > Veliidae > Microvelia > Microvelia longipes. Next base: position 47,837,186 of record JACMZG010000008.1, on the reverse strand, counting down.
TTGTTAATAAATTAAATAATAATAAAAAAAGCACTTTCCACAATTAAGAATAATAATAAGAGAAGTGTATCAAATTCAAATGGAATGTAACATCATTCAAAATATCGACTCCTCATTATATGCATCTGATGTTGACAAGTTAGAAATATATGGAACACAACCATCTTTTGGAACTGTTTCTATGGAATACAAGAAAAATCCAGAATTGATGGAAGATTTAATTATTGAAAAATATAAGAATGTTTTTAAAACGCTGACTAAAAAATCTATAGATACACCTAAATTACCGTGCATCTCTTGTAATAAACTTTACTGTTTCCGAGAAGTCGCAAATTTTAAGAGTTTAAGAAAGCCAATAGAGAATGGAATTTTGAAAAATCTCTTTAAATATTACGAGGACAATATTTATCAGACCTTATTATCTACATCTGTTTGTCATGTGCAAAAAACATTCGTGAAAATCAAATGCCTTCGGCCTGCACCCCTGTTCTTAGAGTAAAAACTCAAGTAAATGATTATAAAAAGCTCCTGATTCAACGAGCCAAAGCATTCCAAGTAGTTGTTTCAATGAATCCCGTAGTTAAAAATAATCAACAAGCCAACAGATGGTAAAAAAAATTAAACCCTAAAGACCCTTTAAATAAAAACCCAGAACCTCATATTATGGTTCGAGGAAATCCCACAAAATCTAAAATAATATGGGAAGATATTGTCGACGTTAATAAATTATATGAAGCATTAAAATGTTTACAAAATATAAATGAACATTACTATGATGTTAAAATTCCACAGTCCCCATAAATGCTGATCAGAAACCTAAAAGATAACGTCCAATATAATGGTGATAGCCAATCAGATAATACTGAGTCCAACATGGACACCGGCATCTTAGAGCGAGTAACAAAAGGAAATTCAGATGAGTATGAGCAACTTACCATTTACCCCCTACATAAATGAAAAAAATGCACCAATATCAGAAATTTATCAGATGCTTAAAGTAAATGCGGGCCCTACTTCATCAGCAGATAAAAATGTAGATGTTAAATGTTTCCCCAATCTGTATATAAGTGGAAAATATGGTCACTTTTACGAAAGAAAAGAAAATATTACAAAACACCGAACAGTATTGGAAAAAACCTAGAAATGACGACAATTGCATGACTCATAATTATGGTCCAGCTACTTGGTTCTTGACCATGAGTCCTTTCGAATGGATGCGGAATGACTTACGAGAATATATAAAAGAGGTTAATGGTCCCCAAATGACGAAGAAGTAGCATCATTTATATCAAAGGATGCCACTTGTGCCATTCCTGATAAAAATCTCTCACCAACTTTATATAAAAGAGTTGTGTAACAAATTGTTATGACTATAACATCACTGGTTGTAATTTAACCATTAAGGTAAACTTGAGTGATGCATTTGTAAGTTCGAATGTAACTCGCGGGAACTGTTGGATAGGAGTGGGGAGATTCGTAGATCTAGAAGTAGACGTATTTTATTTTATCCTTTCTTTCAGGTTTTGTTTCTTTTGTTTTTGTAGAGGGTTTTTCCTTTTTATGTTGATTAGACAGTTTAGGGTTCGTACGTAGAAGCAGGTTGGCTTGGTGTGTTGTTTACATTTGGTGCACGTTTCTTTTGTGCACGATTTTGATATTAGTCAATATTTAATAGTTTAATTTTCAGTCCTTTGGGGATAAATATAGAGTGGTTCAGTTTTGTGGATTTGGGGAAAACATAAGTCTCCCCAAACTCATTCGCCGGAAATAAACTGAGACTGATGACCTCTGGTGGTGAACGTGTTGGTGCTATATTCGCTCTGAGTCTGTTCTATGGAGGTCTAGCCACTCATGTGACAATGGTAGCATACTAAGGATATGTGTTGAACCAGATCTGTAGATCGTAGTCGTACAGAGCCATCGTACTCAGGTCAGACAGTCCATTGTAAGATCCTCTAACTTGGTCCTTGAAGAAGGTTACTTCTCGGGCACTTCCTCAGCCTTTACGCCTTCGGATTTTATTTTAATTTTATTCAGATGTTTACTTTTTGTTTTATTTTTAATTTCTAATTATTTTGTGAGCCCAGTAGAGTAATGGTAGGTCAGTGGACGACCACTGAAGTAGGTAGACTTGATGTACTGGGGCCCCACAGCTGTGCTAGGTTTTATTATTGTTTTTAATATTTCTGTTAGTTTTTAAGTCATTTATCTTTTCTTGAGACCAGACTCATTAGTACTTTTATTTTTAATTACCCTAATATCTGTCTGTTCTGTCTCACCTTTTGGTGTGACCTTTTGGCGTTTTTCTACTCTCCGGCTAGATTCCTCGTTTTCTAGTCTCAGCCTCACCTTCCCCTTATTCCCAATCCTTTTCCTTCCTCACCCTATACTGTCAACCTGTGTGTGTGTCTTGTCTGTGTCTATTCCTCCATATATGTACTCAGTATTCATTCACTAAACGAGGTGGCGCTCATAATAGATTTATTCACTGACGTTCAGGCCAGGATTGATCACAAACCCCCCTATACTGTGCACCCGACTGAGTTGGGCATTACTAAAACTCAAGTCTTAGCCGAGAAGGGCTACAGTTGTATCTTACCAGACTTATAAGCACAATAGCTACTGTATGAGAAAAAAAACTGGTCTTTACCAGTTTTTTTTATATATAATTTTTTTAATATTTCTATCAGTTTGCAGATCTGGTTTTCCCCGGCCTGTAACTGGCTCCCGTACAATAAAAGACATAATAGAAGAATCAATAGCCCCTAGAAAAACACTATCTTCCAGCAACAGACTTATGGGTTATGATCAATGATTATAACCCTATTATGTCACTTGCATGGAATGGGAATATTGACATGCAATTTGTAGAAGAAAAAACGGCTATTCTAAATTATTTTATCACTAAGTACACGACTGAAAGTGAAAAACCTCACGCAACTAAGGTTTTTAATGATAAAAAATAGCACTTATTGACCATACGTATAGAAAAATAGTAAAAAATTATGAGGTTTTGGTCATGATAAAACCTCATAATTTTTTACTGTTTTTAATGATAACAACTCCCAAAAAGTTTAAGGAGTCAACTGTATAACATAGGTTTACGGGTCTTCTAATCGTGAGTGTAGTGCTTTAGAGGCGAGTGACACACTGTTTGGTATTTCTCTGTACGGGACAGATCCCCACACAGCAATAAGGTGGCTTGATGTCAATATGTGTTGGGAATAGAAGGATTAAATCAAAGGCTGACATGATGTCTTTAGATCCTTCATCAACTGACATTTATTAAGAGTCATGGATTGATGATCATTATCCTCATCAACTAAATTATTTGAATTTGTTCCAGTTTGCTAAAAATTATGACATTGTAAAATCGAAGCCAGTTTGATGCCATAGAAGTTGTAAATGCAATGGGAGATTTTCATCAAACAAATGTAATTTTAAATAATGACCGTGAAGTAAATTTGATAGAAATGATTAATAATTTAAATGCTAATTAAAAAAGGGTTTTCGATGATGTTACTAACAAAATTAGCAACACCTCGAGTGAAATGTTAAGATCTTTTATTAGCGGGACTGGGAGTACTGGAAAAAGTTATTTAATAAAAACATTAAAAATATGGGTACAAGTAAATTTAAAAAAGAAAGTTGTCATAACGGCACCAACTGGCATCTTCGCTTTTAATGTTAATGGCCTCACAATTCATAGGCTTCTTCAGTTACCCATAGAACACAAACAAACCCCTAAGTATAGGCCTCTATCTGGCGAAGTTCTACAAGTCCTGAGAGCTGATTTGAAAGATGTTGAGCTGTTTTTAATTGATGAAATATCAATGATTTCTAATAACTTTAACGTACATTCAATTGCGTCTATCGGATATATTTGACACCAGCGATCAAAGTGATGGCTGGTTTGGCTGGCTCAAAAAGCATATGTTGGTTCTTGGCGATCTTTTACAACTGCCGCCGGTCAGGAAAAACTCTCCCTTTGAAAGGTTATGCCTGATTTGTGGGCTGAGCTATTTAGTTATGACGAATTAACAATAAATATGAGGCAAAATAATGATTCTGGATTTGTTGAGTTGTTGAACAGAGTTAGAGTTGGAATAACAACTAAAGAAGATCGAGATTTGCTCTCTAACAAATTAATAAAATTAAATTGTAACACTAATAATGGCAGGCTTCAAGAAATATCTAAATACCTTTCTCAGCTCCCTGATAGTACAGTTTGTTTAATTTCCACTAGAAGTATGTGTCAGCAACTAAATAATGAAATACTGACATCTATTGCTGAAAAATAAATATTGCTCAAAGCCATAGATAGTTTTGACTGCTCTAAATATCTTTGAAAGAAAGCTCGAGAAGGATTATCTAATTAGCGAACAATTCCCGATTAGTACATCATACGCTATGACAATTCATTTTAGGCCTCAGTTTAATCAATGCTTTAATAGATATTGGCACTTCGGTATTTTCGTGTGGTCAAGCATATGTAACTCTGTCGAGGGTAACTAGTTTAAACGGTTTGCATCTTATTAAATTGATTTCGGTTCCATAAAGGCTCAAAACTCTGCTATAATAGACTGAAATCCGCGTTCCGTCCAGACTTAATAAAAATAACTGTTTCCAAGTCACCTAGAAAATCTAAAAGAGATAGAGTGTGAGCTCTACTAAAAATGTGGAAGACGTACAAAAAACAATATCAAACAAAAAAAAAAGATTTCGTACAAAAAGTGGTGAAATCCTAACAAAAACACTCCGTAAAAAAATGAAGCCAAGTCTATTTATTTGCTCTTTTCACAAATCTTAGTGGATATAATTATGTTTATTTAATATCTACATCTTTGTACACAATAGCCTCACAAAATAGCAGAATTTCTGCTATTTCAGAAAAAGAAATTTCTGACTCGGCAAGAACGCTAATGAACTAAATATATTTTTCAAAGCAGAGAGGTAACGTCCATTTTATAAAATTTTGCATTATTTAATTAGTGAAAAAATTACGATTAATTGATTTCACCATTGTGTTCTTGCCAAGTCAGAAATTTCTTTACCGCTATTTTGTGAGGCTATTGTGTACAAATGATGTAGATATGAAATAAACATATCTATATCCACCGACGTTTGTAAAGAGAGCAAATAAATAGACTTGGCGTAAACTCTATCATAACTCTTTACGCAAGACTTGGCATCATTTTTTCACGGACTGTTTTTGTTGGGATTAACATTACATGAACCAGGATATATGTATTACATAAATATCGTTATATTAAAAATATACGCATACTTTTTAAGTTTTCTTATATTGTAAATTGTCATATAGAAAGGTAACTGAATAAGATCAAGACCAGGTGAATAGAATTACTGTTTACAAAAATATTTTTTAAAATATCTAATATATTCTGAGGGAGCCAGTATTCTGAGACATCCTGGCGAACGACATAAAAGACATGAAAATCCTCTTAAATCTCGTAAGTTAATAAATTTGCATTTTAACAACTATTCCTACAGTAATAAAAAGAACTGAGACTTATTTATTTTTCTTCTGTATACTGTAGTAAACGGAAAAATATCGTGTTTGCTCTGCAAATCCGAAACTTGAACTACACCTAAATTATTACTGTTGGGCGTAATAAGTCATTCAGAGTAGTTATTATCAAGTTGGTGTCTGTGAATATTCGTGTGTCTGTGTGTAAATATGAGTGTTTGTGTTTGTTATTATTATTTCTATCTGAGGACGAGCGAAACCAGACATAACTAGTGAGTATAGCGAATCCAATACGTTGAGGAAAACTTCCGAAGTAACCAATGTTTTTACATTAATTTTATCGTTATCAACCCCAAGCTGTATTCAATTCAGAATCATATACATATTAAGAGGTTTGTTCCAAGCTTCTCGTATAATTGATTTGATCACTAACGCATCATTTTGTTCTTAATAGTACCTTAAGAGCCTTTAGGTACTCCTTTCACGTATTGGTATTGATCGAAAAGCATTCTGGTGTGATTAAACTTTCTGCATCAAATATCTCTATCACATTTTATAAGAGAGACAGATCACTTGACGTGGCACTTGAATACTGTTTGTGTAAAACAATATTTAGAAAAGAAGCTTGATTGACTAAAATATATTAGTACGGTGAATGAAAAGAGTTATGATAACGTGACCGGTAAGTACCGCGGACCTGCTCAAAACAATTGTTACCTTAGATGTATGAATCCCAGTGATATTTCATAATATATGTAGCTCTGATACCCTCATTATTATTGAGGAATAAGGATACAATAAAGAAGAAAGGCACACCATGGAACGAAGGATGTTTAATTTAATTTTCTTAGGGAGTTCGGGGGAGATGACTATAAACTATGAAAGGCTTATAGATTCATTTCGTGTAGTTTGGATAGACTTCTACAAAATTCACCCCTAACTATGAATGCAGATTTTTGAAACCTAACTATGAAAAGTCATAAGGGTAATCCCTTATATAACTACACCGCTCCTGAGATGAGGTGAGATGCCATACTTGAATATACTTTAATTTAAGAATTAGTAAAAGATTATCAACAATTGTTAATGCCAAAAACGCGGGTTTAAGTGATAATGGGATACTGTGTACATAGTAGATGTGGATGTTAACTAACCAGTGAAGTTATAAAAACTCCAGAACATTAGGTCATTCCTCGGCGCGTAGGTTTCCAAGATTTGAAGTAAAAATAAAAGAACTTTGCGTCCACCAAGGCAGTTGGCGTAACAATGTCGTTTATTATAGGGCTCTGAAAAAGAAGCTTAAGGCTAGTTAAAGCTCATAGAAGTTGATAGGGTTAATATTAAATCAGTAGAGGTGGTTTTAGCCTTTTGTCAAATATATAACTTTAAATGAAGAAAAGGCGCTAAGAATGAATTTAACAGGGACCTCAACAAACTTTACAACAATGCCATAATTGTAAAAACAATGGAGAACATTATAAAGAGAGGCTGCATTGTGCTGATTTGATCAAAAGCTTGAACAATTATAACACTTCCTAACTTTCTTGGGTATACTATATGAAGGAAAAAAATAGATGTTATCAATGAACAAAACCAAAAAGGTTTCAGACAAAGCAATTTATGTTAGAATGTCTGTCTAAGACATCTACATGACTGAGACAATCATGTAGGGCTATCATGTAGACTATCATGACTATGACTGTACAAAAGAGAAGATTACATGAGGTTCTGTGAGCCTTCCTTCTGTTTAGTACCAAAGAGATACTTAAGTGGGGTCGTGTGGATACGTACATTTGCACAAACATAATGCACATACATTCGTAAACAGCAGAATTGAACATTTAACTCTCTCCCTTAACCGACATTATTAACTTCAACGTGCACAGCGTACTTGCCACGTTACAAAATTAAATCTTAAATAACTTTTATATTAGCTCATTGGGATGCTAATGAAAAGTGTAAGGCTGACAAAACATGGTATATACTAAGATCTCAATCATTTTAACGATAGACATAGACTCTACACTAGTGTTTTGATGGGTATTTTATTACTTTTTGCACGTTGGCTTTTAAATCTTTAGTTTCTATTGTTTCTTAACTCCTATTAAAATATACCTCTCAAGAATTTTAGTTTTGATGTTCTCACCCTTAGGTAGCTTTAATAGTAATTATTTATAATGTATTTAACTCTTTTAAATCGCATCAATAGAGGAAAAATTTATGTCTAGGTAAAACTCTTAATGTTCCTAATTTTAGCGAATTTATTTTAAAAATTTGTTATTTATGTTCTCTAATAGGTAACGCTTGTAGCCAACCATGTTTATTATACTTGAAATTTTTGGTTAGAATTAACTTTTGTTTTTAATTGTACATATTAACTAGAATTAACTAGACAAGTCAGGCTTTTATTATTATTTTGTATAACAACTTTTCCTATACACCGAAATTCAGAGGTCTACAAATTATTGTGAGTGAAAGAGGGCCAAAAAGTCTTAATCTAAGCAAAGGGTGGCAAAGAAACATAATGCTAAAAAAAGTCAACTTGCCATAATCTTTAAGCTGAAACTAATTATATATTTCTCAATAATTTGAAAAAAATAAGAAGAAGTGAAAATAGCCTTAAGATGCATCCTTTAAAGGATGATACGCTTGCAACCGTTACACTTTGTGGGAGCACTGCCGTTCATCCAAAGTTATCTTTTAATTCATGCGTTACTAAATTTAATATTATAACTTTCATATTTCTAAAGTAAAATTTACAAGGGGTATATAATAGATTAATAAAATGAGCAGAGAAGCTTTGTGCCATGCCTGACAAAGTCTTTCTTTCTTGACTATATTTAATTTTAAACTATGTATTATGTATGTATATATATGTATGTATATATATATATTATATATATATATATATATATATATATATATTATATATATATATAATATAATGTATACTAAACAATTTATATTATGTTGGATTTAAAAAAATATTTCTGACGATTTGATGCTATTTATGAATGAAATAAGGATATTATCCTCTAATTTCACCAGTGTTTTGTGTTTTCAGAATTGTAAAATTCAAAAGCAATTTATGTGATTCTTTAATGTTAAGTGTAATTATAATGTATTAATACTAAGTTGAAGCCAAACTTTTATTTGTACTTTTTTGGGCTAAAAGTATATTTTAACTTGGAAAGTCTAGTACATTGATAGGTCCTAACTTTATATGTTACGTGATGATGTGTTACTAATCATTTAATCATTGCTTCCCCCTGGAATAGTTTAATGTATATTGATTTAAAGTTATATAATTATTTTTATTGTATATTTGCACCCACGTTGCATAAACGATTTATGGCAGATGATATCCTATTTCACTTTGCTCGACCCCACAGGCATTTTACCAAGATTTGTACTCACTATTTTGTTAGGAAGATATTTATGCGATTAAAATTAGAATAGAAATTAAAGATGATGTTTCACATAAGATCTGTAATGTTGTCATTAAATGTATCCCCTTTGCAAGCACTATTAGTGCTTTATTTTGATCTGTGTTATCAGAATAATATTATAAAATAATTGAATATTTAAAAAGAATTATTATCTTCAATAATCTTCAATATTATTGAAGAAAAATCTTCAATAATCTTCAATATCTTTAATAATCTTTATTATTAAACTGTTGATCTACTAGATGATCATCATTTTAAAATGAAGTATTAATAAATGCAGCCGTGATGGGAGTTTAAGCAAGAAAGATTTTGCTTTGTCTAATACGCGTCTAAATTCGCTAATTTCAACAATCCCTTTGACTAAGTGAAAATGAAGTTAATGATCATGACGACGAGAGCTACAAGTTCAATTTCAAAAGAAAAAGGGGAAGAGTAATGTCAAATTTTTAATTTTATCAACCAGTTAGTACAAAAAAGATATTGTTTTTGCCAATTTTTACAATTAAAATAATTAGTTCATTTATCACAGAAAGTTTTAATCATAGTTTGTCCGAAGGGATCAATTATAATTTAACAGAAAAACGAGCTATTACATTTTAGTGTCCTATAATTAAGAGGCTCTACACTATGCCAGCTATTAGCCTTTATGGATCTACTAAAAGAAATTTACAAGTGGAAGTAGTTACTAGATGACTTAATAGAAGGAAATTTATTTTATTGTGATTATATTAAGCCAAGTATAATTAAAACAAGTTTTTAAAAATTACATTAAAAAGAAAAAAAAGATTGGAAATTTGTCCAAATCTTAAAATTCCTTTATCTAAATGACATTGAAAAAATTTCTTAAGAGGTTTTTTTAAACTTTGATAGGATATATAAATAAATAAAATAGATTTATTCTGCTTTACAAAACAAGAACAAAAATGTGTACAGAATACTTGTTTTTTAAAAGCATATTCTCGAATGAGTGGTGCTCAAGGATTGCTGGAGCATTTCATATATAACAATTTGTAACCTACCTAGCTTTTCTTGCTGGTAAAAAAATACAAAATAGATTTTAGGAATAAAACCATAAATAGATTTTGAAATAATCATGAATGAAATACAAAAATAAATTATACCCAACTGAAAGCAATAGATAGTATACCAATAATTATCTTACTACGTCAAAATTGCAAAAACAAATTTGGATATTACAAATGCTTACATTTTACAAGTTATTTTAGTGACATGGGTAGATATTTTACAAAAAAAAACTATACAGTGAATAACAGTAATTTATTTTAGCATTGTGAATATACTAAATTATATATGCATTTATTTGGACCTTTGTTTGAAGTTTAAAAATAACTTGTGTTTGATTTCTATAAATATAACTGAATGTATACAAATTTACACATTTATTAAATTGTTTGTTATAACAAAATATATTTGTCTTTTATAGATATCTAGAGTATTTGTATGTTTTATATACAGAGATACACTATAATAAGCAGTATAATATGAGTGATTTATTGCTTTGATAGTTCTTAGTTGCATCAAAAATTTTATTTAGTTTTCTTGTGTTATACAATTGTTTTTCAGCACCAGAAAACCACCCCGCCCTCTTTCATGACAGCAAACTCAGCTAATTTCTTTAAATTTTACTAGAAAGACCATATTGCAATTAGACTACAGGTATGAACTTACAACAAGTTTTATTAACTTGTTACCTGGCATAAAGAAAATAACTTCTAAAGTAGTCATAACAAAAAAAAATTAAAGTGATAAAATCAAAAGCTAAATGTCTTGATTCTTTAAGTCTTGAATACTTTGCACCTTTTTATGAGAAATAAAATATCCCTTAAAAGAATATGATATTTTTGTGAATTTTATAATTGTGATTAGTTATAATTTAAAGTCTAAGTGTTGCTGTCAAGTTAAGTTAGGTTTCTACTTACATGCCAGGGCAGAAGATAAAGTGGTTGTTAAAAAGGTTTAAAAAGTTCCCTGTTTCAAAATTCTCTCTGAAAATCAACAATACAATAAAGCTATTAGATAGTTTTACAAAACAAAATAAAAAAAAAGTACTTGAATTAGTACAGCAATTTTTAAAGCGGCTGTTAAGTGTCTTTTTACAGTCACTCATAAGGCCATATAACACTTAATTTACGTCCGCTCGCTGTAAAATTTTACTTTACAGCCACTACGCAAATTGTTGAGTAATCTAAATATAGTAATAAATACATATTATTGTCTTATTTTATTTCATTGACTGCACCTCATATTCATATTGGCCGTATTTCCTTTGAAAAGTATGCTCCAGTGCTTAAAAATCCATTAACTAGCTTATATTTCCGATTTATGCTTTATATTTTGCACATTAATAATAGCACTGGCTTCTCATTTGTTTCAGGACTTTTCAAAGAAAATGCTTTAATATTTTCAAAGCTGACACATCCCAATTGTTTGCACTAATTTGAAGCTTATTTTTTTACAGGTTTTAGCACATTCCCTTTGAAAAATCCAGAAATAAATGAGTAACTAGTACTAAATGTATTGCTCAATTTATAAAGCATAAACCAGAAACTTAGGCAAGAAAAATAGATAGCTACAGCTGAAAGAAATTATTAGTTTGACTTACACTTAATTAATTCATAGCAATTTAATCATTTCAGATGAAATAAATAAATGTTGCTCTAATCTCGAGTATTTTAATAGATACTATTCATTCCACATAAAAACTAAAGTCACATGGTATTTTATTTCTTTTGTCGCAGATCAATAAATGCAATTTGTACTTTGTCTATACAAGCATAAACTAATGAAAATACCAAAAAAAGGTTGAATTTCCCCTGAAAATAAGAATTTTCGACAAGGAAAACACTATTCTCTTATTTACTTAATATTCTATTTTTGTCACAGCTTTACAATACAATACATTTTGATGAATAAATTATTTGTCACTGAAGTCAAAAAGCGTAACCATTCCCTGAAATAACACAATATTATTTCATTCTTTTAATAGCCTCACTCTATACATACATACATACATACATACATATATATATATATAATATAATATATATAATATATATATATATATATATTATTATATGTGTGTGTGTGTGTGTGTGTGTGTGTGTGTGTGTGTACAAATGCCAACTATATTCTAACGATTGTGTATTACTAGTATATTCTAACTACTATATTCTTTCTGAATTCTAAACAAACTGAAATGTTATTATTTCAGCACTATGCACTCCATAAAATAAAATTATTCTTACCAAAGTCTTATGTAAAAAGTGAAAATTGCTAAACACATTTTTGTTTTTAACAGGATGACTTGAAACTTCACCGTATTATTGAAATGAAACACCGCATTAAATGAACCTCCTCAGCGCAATAGTTTCAATACTAGAACTATATCGTTGCATGATTACATTGAATTGTCCATTAAATGAATTCGTCAAAAATAAATTTTGTTTTAAATATATCCTACTAGAAATCGACTCAAAAAATACCAACTAAAACCAACATGACTTTAAATAATTACGAACGGAATGATTTGGTCACTAAGGTTAGATGCAGACTAAATCGCATATATACGTTGTAATATATTGCAAGGTAGATTTGTTTATCAATAACATCTTAGACATAGGAACGAGCTAAAGCAAAGTTGATCCCTACTATTATCCCCCCCCCCTCATATTACGTTATTGAAAAGAAAGTAAACAAGTCAGATAACAAATAGTCAGATCAGCGATCACATAAAAAATAAATAAGTTAATTACATTGTTATTTGCCTAAAACAAATGGTCTTTAATACCATAAATCAACTATCAATTTATGTGATTATTATTATTATTATAGTTCGTTCACGCGGTTACATAAAATTCACTTAAAGTCAAATCTATCTGCAGCCTTTACATTACTTTATATGTAAAACAACAAGCTGACGATATATATGTGATATATGATATATGTATATGTATATATATATATGTGTGTGTGTGTGTGTGTGTGTGTATGTCTATATATTTAAATACATATCTATAGTTATCGTGTCTATGGGAAACGATAAATCAGATTAATATTAAATTTGGTACAAAAATCAACCATGTTTATGTCCAGAACCCTATTGTTTATATGTGTGACGTCATTAACCCACAATAAGGACCCTACAAATGTTGACGTAAAGTATTTTTTTATCGAATTACAATGAAATCGTTCTTTACTGAAATTTTAAGGATGTAAAGTAGATACTTCACAACCACGTTAAAAAATAATAAAACTAATACTGTTTATTGAGTTAGTTTTAAAAATGTTCAAAGCTTCGAACTTACCGGTATAGTTTAAAGTATTCTTACATAATTAATCCTAACAAATATCCGACATGAATAATAATACATGATTAATCAACAAGTATCGCTATTAAAAATGAATCTAAGTTTCGATTTAATAAAACACAATAGAACATAAATGTTACACTTCAACAGAATAATAGTAACTGTAAAAAAGATTTTTTATTCTTTCGTTCATCTGAAATTTAGGTGCTGCTTGGAGACTGACATTTAAAAAACTACCCTTCCCTCATACTCATTTTGGTATGGGTGCATATTTCATAAAAAAAAAAGTACCCACACTTAAATTTTCCAAGATTTTTTTTGTGGAGAAAGGATTATAAATAAAAATTACTAGTTCCTTGGAAAAAGCAAAGGACTGCAGTACCTGCTGTTGTTATTTCTGATTTTTTCTTTCGTTTGACTTTTTGGTTACTTAGAATGGCGTATCGACTTCGGACCGGATTTATTTGATTCAACGCCCAAATATACAAGAAAAACGAACCCCTACTCGAAATTTAAATTTTTATCGCAAGTAATTTTGGTTTCCGGAAATTTACCATGGGTTTTCGACTTTTAGGTCATTTAGAGTGGTCGTATCGACTTCGGATCGGTTTTATTTAATTCAGCGCCCCAAAAACATAAATGATGACCTTTTTTGCGACGAAAAATGTTAACCGGAATCTCAGCGGACCGGGTTAGTGACGACACAAAAACCTGGTACAACGCGAAGCGGCCCCCAGCGCCGACGCCGCGTACCAGCAAAGAGGCTGAAGGCGTCTTGTTTCCTATCCTATATACGTAAAGGATTTTTCCCTACAGAGAAATATGCAGAAAACAACAAATATATATAATTTTAAAATTTTATATTTATTTATAATAAATTAATTGTATTAAACAATAATAAAACAGTCATTTTAAGTATGAAGTACAATTCGTGCATTTTGTAGAGTAATTGGTCTGTTAAGAGTTTCGTACCTAGAGCTGAGATAATATTATTAAATAATTATAGACCACTTGTCTAGACTCGGTTGTGGGTACATTCTACTTTATTTTCATATCCCATACTGGAATTAGAAAATGTGTAATATGTTTTTATCGAATCATTGATGTAGCTTTAAACTACGTTAGCAAAACAAGCCGAGGAAACATGAGAGTTCATGTTTTCCTGGAAGGAAACCCGAACTTCAATGTCTCCCTACTTTTTGAATAGGGTGTAATGATATACTTTTATTTTCACTTTAAAAATGTGGGTAAAAGATAACTTTTTCTCAAAAAGAAAAAAATTGGTACGGGGTACCTTTACTTTTACTCACAGTTGAAAGTACACTTGTACTAACAACTTAACTCAATCAGATTATTTTTAAAATTGAATTGATGCTGATATAATGAGATGAAACTTGGCAAGGCTTTTAGTTATTTATAAAGTATAAATAAGTTTTAGTTATTAATAAAGTTATTTATTAATTATCTATTGAATTATATTTTATGAATTATCAAATTGTGCCAAGTCTTAATTGCAGGTTTAAGACGCCAGATAAAATTATGTTTCGGATAGCAAAACTAGTCTTAATTATCGATATTTGCCCTGAGTTTTACCTCTCCGTAAAAGGGCATTTAAAAAAATACATGTACAAGATTAAACAGCATACATTTCTCAACTTTAAATCAATATTACTTCCAGGCTCAATTGGTTTATTTTTAAGACTTCATAAAATAGGTTTTTCAAAGGTAACATAAGGTATTATAAGGGTTCAGAGGATTAACTTAACATATTTATTCAAAGTTAGTAAGGATTAAACTCTAATTTTGACAAAATTCCAAAGAATGTCACTAACCTTTCCCTTAACTGTCTATAATAAAATTTTGCCCTTCTGTTTTGAAATATTTTTCGTAATCAAAATTTACAGAACAGTGTTTTATGTACTTAAATTTATAATTTAGTCAACTAAGACTGGAATATTCGAGATTGGTAACAACTAGTACGGAATGAATTACTACCAGTATAATGTACATATATAATCCCAAATTAGTATAACACCATTCTGTGCGCGCTTTACACAATCCAAGAGAGTCGATAAAATTAAATCACATTCCAGTGATCGTCTAGTATTTATTAAACGAACGTAAATGAATTCTTACATTTAAAAAAAATCGGGACGGCGCGTATGTTTTTTTTGTACGTGTCGCGATAACTGCCGAAAAAATGGACCAATCTTGACAAATTTTGAATACATGTAGAAATAAATATGTGTCAATGCTGTATAGTTTTTTGTAATATTCCGAACAATATTTTCAAAATGGCGGAGCAAAAGAAAAAAAAATTGGGCGAAAAAATCTTATTGTGTGCCGTTTTAAAGCACTTAAAGTGCTTTAAAACGCGTGATACAAAGATAGTAGTGCTACGAGTGCCCAAGGTAGAATAGGCGTCACTATTTCACATTGTGAAGGCCTGACATGTTCCTTCACCTTTATATAATTTCCTTGATATTGTCTAACACAAGTAATGTCTTATTGTTTTATCACAAACTAAATATTTACACCATTATAAATAACTATACATGTCAAGTAAGTATATTTTGTTTGGAACATACAGTTTATCAAAAAATCATTCCCTATTTGGTGGTTATAAGAAGAAAATAAACGCTCGCAGGGATTTCGCTATTAATAATCCTGGATAGACGATGCAGGATAGAGCTAAGTTGGTTGAAATAGTTTTTTTTTTATTTAAATTATAACCTCTAAAAGTTAAGCATTTAGTATAACTTCTGCTGACTTTTTAAAAATTATTTATTAAAAATTTGTCACACTATATAAAATTTAAACGAAAATAGAAAATAATATAACATTTCTTTACTTAACTGACAGAATAAACTTTTCGAGAATTAACTGTTTTAAATTCTTTTTAATCAATAGAAAAATCAATTTAAAAAAAAAAAAAAACTTTATACCTATTACGTTGAACTTTTTCCTCGATGAAAATAAATTTAATGGAAGCAGGTTAAAAAAGTTTTAAAAGAGAATCGCGTCTACCATATCCGCTGGGAGTGGTTTTGAGATGAGAATGCTTTTTTTCCTTGAGGGTAGATTTTACTTGGATGAGGTTTTTTAATCAGCTATAGTTTTAGGGTCAACTTTTGTCAACTGATTTCTAATCGTGAAGTTAACTGGAATCAGCCAAGTATTGACTTTTCAAAAACTTTTTAGATACCTAAGCAAAACGACGAAAACTCTTTAAATTTTCTCACTTTAGTTATTTCATCAGTTTAAGGAAAAAATTCGCCAATAGGTGTGATTTATTTTACAATTTGATTTGCTTTGCTTTCTTTTAACTCCAATCTATGTAATGATATGCAAATTGGAAAAAACGTACTTGAATTATAATTTTTACTTTAAAGTAAACATTTTTATTTTGCCAGAAAAATACAAATGAAGTTCAAATGCAATACCATTCCTATCAGTGGAATTTTTTTAATCTTTTTTCAAAACACTTATATAAATAAGAAAAAGTAAAAATAATTCATGATTAAAGTAAATCTGGATGCCCGTAGTTCGCAGACCTACATCATTTCAAGAATTAATCAGCAACCAATCCTTTTCGCATCATTTGTTAGCGAATTCCGGTTGGAAACAAATCACTTATGAGACTGGCGTCGTGGCGGGAGTATCCCAAATCCAATGTTCAGAGGATCACTAATCACGAAAAATGAAAAAAATAATAAATAATAATAAATAAATAACTAAAGATGTTTGTGGGTCATCATAAAAAGATGTATATGATCCGGACGTTGCAGTGCCCACAACTTTTACAATTTGAGACCCTTAACTCTAAATAACCCAGGGTTTAGGCAACAAACTGGTCCAAAGTCGATAAGACCACTTTATGTGGCTAGAAAGTTGAAAAAATGGTGGTAAAATGGTGAACATAAAAATGTTGAGTAAGGTGTCGCTTTCGATGGGCTCTGAGCTGAATGAAAATGCTCAATGCAAGGGTACCTGTTTGAATTCTGGTAAGGACTGTAATTTCATCGTTTTATTTACATTATTTAAGTATAACTACAAAATATAACCGTATTGTTTGTAGTTATATTTTAAATGTAAATAAATATATAAAATAAAAAATAATTCTGGACCATCTCGCCACAATTATTTTAGCTTATATGTTGGTCATACATGACAACATGCGTACCAAATCTTAAATTGATTAAAATATTTTTCCACGATTTACGAATAAAAAAAAAATAGTCATTATTGCCGGTTAATGAAGTGTTATCTGATCTTTAGTGTTATCTAAAAAATCATATTTTAGATAACACAACCAAACCTAATTATTGATTTTTGTACCAAGTTGCAACTCTCGAACATAAATACGCTAGGAGCTACGATGATAACAGAGACACACACATACAGAACCCTTTGTAAAATCTACTTGGAAGGTCATAAAACTTGGCAGCTTTGTTGGTCCATAAAAACTACACGCCTGCTAAATATCAACTTAATCTAAATATTTTTCTACCTTTAAAGGATTATTGCAATTTTTGCAGAGTCATAATTGCCATTTGATGACGCCATACAAAATTATTTTCCGAATAGCACAATTAGTCCTAATGATTGATTTTTGAATCAAGTTTAAACTCTTTAACATGTATACACTGGGAGCCACGATGATAACAAACATATACAGACAGATAACTTTTTAAAAACTACTCAGGTCTTGAAAACACCTCAAAGGGTGATTCGGTAAAATCCCGGTAGAGGATTTTTGGTGCAAACACAATACATTTCCCATTAACCTACGTATTTTCTATATTTCTACGGTACGAATGTGGAAAATGGAAGCTTAGTGTCTTTTATAGTACAGGTTTCGTACTATGCAGATGTTGTAAGAAGCTGTTTCTTATTGGGGGATTACAATTTTCCTTTGTTCATAGTTTTTATTGTTTTTCCAAAAGCTATAATTTTAAAAATAATTAACCAAGCACTTGGTTTTCACCAAGACCTCGGGTGTTTGATTGAAAGCAATTACACCTATAATAGTAATAAATCTATGATTATTTTCTAGTATTTACTTTAGGCCTATAATTCGCAGGCATTAAATAGTCACGCAACTCTTTAAGATGAAGAAATATATGATTATTCCAAAAAGATTAGAATATTCAAAAGTTTCAATCCTACTTATTTTTATAACAAGGGTAATATAAAAGTAATCCAGCATGACTATTCATTAAAATTAGTTCATTAATTTTTAAGCTTAAATTAAAAAAGTACAGTACCATGCTTTTATTTCTTAAAAAGCTTTTGTTACAAAATAAGAAAATAATAATTTCAAGATTTTAATTAAGTCACGAGACAATAAGATGTAGTTAAAAAGCTCATACTATAATAAAGAAGTTTTTACGATAGGTCAAAAAGAAAAAAAGACTTTGCCAAGGTAGTAGATTTTCAAGTCAGTTTCAGAGGTTTAAAACTAAGAAAAGAAGGGTTATTGCCAGCCTTTACGACTTGACTAGTTTGATGTATCCGCTACTATTGCCTTCCGTCTATTCTATAGGGCTTTTCCTTTGTCATTAAACTCTGTTTTTCCTTTGCAACTTTATTAGTTTCCTAGACTTCCTAGATCAGGTTTTTTATTCTTGTTTTATTTTAGAATTTAAAATAAAGTTTTTAAGACGGTCCAAACGTTGATAATTTACCTAAAAACTGTAACTGAAGTAGCGATTTACTGGCAGTGTCAGTTTTAAAGTATAAACCTTAAAGTTAGTGACATTAGTAAATCATGATTAAAATAAGCTCTTCATTATCATAGCTGTATAGAATTTAAACATTTCGAGAGGGAGACTTCTACCATCATCAGGTTTGTCTGAAAAACACAAACCTGTGTCTGTGTTTTTGTTTCAGCATTTCAACCACGCTTAGCAGGGAGGTATCAACGACTGTAATTATTTGTAACCATTTAATGAAAAACGACTAGTTTCACGTTGCATATCTGTAAGAGTAAGAAGGTCTGCAAGATATGTTTCTGGCCAACTGTGAACTACTTTAAACTCGAAGTTAAAGGGCTTTCAGGAATGTTTATGGCAATATCGTAGGCCAACTACATTGATTAAATTTTATAATAATTACACATATTTTATGTACAATTATACTACATTTTTATATTACATACTTGTTTATTTTACTAATAAATAAATTCTTGCTATGTATAAAAGACGTAATATACAAAATCATTGTTTTTCGATTTTATTTTTTTAAATTTCCGTGTCGTGTGCGTATTATTTAAATGTTAATATGCAGAAAAAAATCGCTGAGATTAATAAACCAAAACCATAGCAAAGAAAATTGAAAATAAAAAGTGTAATTTTATAAAATAAAAAAAATAAAAGCGGTGGTTTAGTAAGATTTTAAATGCATCCACCCATGTTTCATAGAAATTTAGTGTTTTGGTAAGTCTGGATTCAAGTTAAAATCTGTTTTTTAATTTTATCATTGTAAATTTTGAATAATCAAGTTTTGTCACTAGATGAAAGGGTTTTAAGAGATTAATGAACTTTTTATAAGTTATGGTCTAACACTTTTGTTAATTTAGAACTGCTATAAGTCACCTAAGCACTGTCCTTATTACAAAATAAAAGATCTCAATTCGCGCAGGGTAAATGAAATCATAAAATGTGCTGGCAGACTTGTCAGTGTAGAGGTTAGAATAATACAATTTTACACGTATCAGATCTGTATCAACATGCATAATTTCTTCCAGTACAGAAAAATATATATTATAATTTACACAATCTGGTCACTGACCACATCCTTCTTTCAATATCTATAATAGTTACTACAAAAGGCTTTCTTTAAGTTAGCTGTATGTTCTAATGTATTACACCTTAAAACATCCGTTTTAGAAAGGATCAAGTTTAAGCTTTGATCCTTTTGAATAGATTCTACACACGTCTGGTTAATTAGTAACAAGTTTTAATAGTATGCAAGTATAAAATAAAAAAAAATATATCTCAAAAAGCCAATTTTTTAAAATTTTGAAAAGATTCCAAGTAAGAGCTTAAACGTCCACAAAGTTTCATTTTGGAACAGCCATGAGATTGGACACATTAGCGCATAACGTGTGTCAAGGTATATCAAAGTTTAAAAAAGACACTTTATTTGCCATTTCTATCAATGATTATGTGTTAAATCTTAACTTTTTTACAAGTACTGAAACTTGAAATATGAAATCTTTTACCATGTACCACCAAAAATAGTTAACAAATATACGAAGTGACATTAGATTATTATGTTAGTATTAGTTCTATGTTTATTGATTGACATATAAAACATAATTTTTACTACTTTACTTACTTTAGAGACATTTGAAAATTCGCTTATATCGTGGCAGTATGCCACTTATATAAACCAGTAATATGACGAACTGATAAAGGACAACAACCATGTTGCCTCGAAGCGGCCAAGAGGCAGAAGGCTTATTGTTTTGTTTTTGAGAAGATTGATCAAGTATACTCTTAGGCATAAGCGAATTACATTTAAAATATTATTGTTAAGCAACAAGAGTTGACTGAATCACATACCGTCAGGTAGGTGATTTATGATGTCTGTTAGCATACGACATAAGACATTTGATAGCAACATTCGATCTAAACCAACTCTAAGGTCACAACGATCAAATGAGACCATAATAAGATTGGGCAGTAATCCATCCGAATACAGAATACGTCCAATAAAACACCACTATTTTAATGTAACAAAAACGATTTTTACCGAGGAGCAGGTTAAATAATTTCTTAAAACTTCATACAAAACTTTGTAAAACTGTTCTTAATTCACATTTAAAGGACCAAGTAGGCAAATTTTTCAAAGCAAGAAATGATTCGTCAATTTGCTCTTAAATTATTTGTTAGTATAATTACAAAATAAAAGAAAAATAGGCAATGGTACCTTGGGACTTTCCTCTCCTGGCTAAATTTGCTCAACTTATCCTCAACATTTTAGACTAGTGATAGTAATAAGACTGTAATTAGGGAGAGGGGATAGACCATCTAGCAAGAAGGCCAACCATTACACCACCGGGACCCCCAATTTTAGACACATTTTAGACTATGTTCACTCGTCCTCAGAATGTGAAAATCTCTTTTTATTATGTCAGTATTAGACATTAACACAATCAAATTTATTCCCTATGGCCACTTTTTCACGTATCATATTCGCTACGCTCATCCTCCCTACTCCAGCCTCAATTCGTTCGTTCCCTGATATGCAAGTCGATGATATGCAAGTCGTTAAATGTATACTGCAACAAGTCTTTGTCAATCAAGTCATAGAAATAATTGTATTGAAATTAAACTTGGTGAACTTATTTATACGTAAAGGTATACACTTATCCTAAAATTCAACTTAATTGATTAATTTTCAGATTTTGTACAAATTTTTATAAAACGTACTTGGATAGTATTTGAACTAATGCTGATAATTAAATAAAACATAGCACATATGTTAGTCTTATATATGACTAAATGAGTACCAAATTTCAAATTTAACGCAACATTTTTCCGTGTTTTATTATTTTTTAAGTCAGTAGTACGTTAATGACGCCATAGAAAATTATTTCCAGAGAGCACATCTACACCTATAGACAAATTTTTCTACAGAGTTAGCAACTCTCTAGCATAAATATACTGGGAGCTATGATGATAACAGACACACACACATACAGAGAGAAAACTTTGAGAAAACCGCACTCTGGAGGCCATAAAAACACCTGAAACGGATTCAGGAGACATCTCAATTTCGGATTTAATTTAAAACAATACTTTTCCTATATACCTGCGGTATAAACGAGGAAAAGTAAAAAATAACCAAGTTGATAAATACAACTGGGATCTGTGGTCACAGCAGACACACACGAAAACATGGACAAAGCGGAAAAAACGACTCACGAGGACATAAAATACCTTATTCAGATGAAATCTAGGATTCGGATTTTTAGGGCAAACACAATACTTTTCCTTTATACCTATGGCATAAATGAGGAAAAGTAAAAACGAATGAGTTATCTCGTATTTGCCCAACTGGGTTTAAATTTATTTTAAACATTATTTATAGAAGAAAAGTTTTGCAATCAAAATTTGTATACAGGTAGATGATATTTTAACGAAATGTAACGACAGTGTTTTCATCCAGACTTTGAGAAAAAGAACAAGTCCTTTGCTTCTTAAAAGGGTTGTGTTTTTCTTAATTAAGGAGAGCTTTATTTGGTTAAGGAAAGCAAAAAGAGATTAAAGGAATGATCCGTCGCTTGTTCTTTCTGCCCTTGTTTCTCCAAGAGAAACAAATGAGCTACGAAAGGCAAACACTTCACAGCTGTTGAGTGCCTCCTTTTTTCAGAGTACCTAAAAAAGAGTGCCTTCCTCTGCGGGAAAGTAAAACACAGCTTTCAGAATTTCCCTCTCAAACCATTATAACGAAGAAAAGGTTAAAAAATAATTATCCTTTTTTCTGAAAAAGCTCCTTGGCTCCTAGCGTGCAAGCCTTAAGTACATAAAGAGAAACGAGGAATAAAAATAAGCGCAGGCTCAGTATTCTCAGTTCTCTCCTAGGAATCATTAAAAAAATTAAAGCGCATTTTCATGGATAACTTCAAGTACTTCATGCTTAGACAACTTGTAAGGGGAAAAGTTTTTAATCCCCAACCATTATAATAATTAAAATCAAATTAAACAAACAATGTTGTTTTTGATTTAACTTGCTTAGCAAAATTTAGATTAATTTAGGCCAAAGAATTCATTAGTTCATATTCTACTATACACTCTTGGGCAAAAATAGGAACATAAATAATATTATAATATCTTTAAAAGGCGTTCCTTGTAGATAAAAAAAATTATCCAAATCGGCCTAGCAGAAGTGGAGAAAAAAAGGTTTTAAAATGACATTTTTGACGACTTCTTATTCTTATTCTTCCTGCACTTTTTGTTGACGCACTTACAGCCTAAACTAATGAACGGATTTTGACATATGAGGACTTTTTGTATTCATCTTATGCTCGAGTGCATTCCTACCTCATAAAATATTAAATTCGACGTTGATTAGGGTGTCGTTTTTTATGTACTTTTGGGCGGTGAACCGAATAAAACCGGTTGATACGACCACTCTAAGTAACCAAAAAGTCGAAAAACCATAATGAAATACTGGAAACCAAAATTACGGTCAATGAAAATTAAATTTCGAGAAGGGTGTCGTTTTCTATGAATTTTTGGGCGCTGAATCTAATAAATCCGGTCCAAAGTTGATACGTAGTGCAAATAATTGTGCAATAATAATAATAATAATATGCAAATAATAAATTACTAAGAACACTGCCAATTTTTGAGGCATAGTCTTGCATAGCCAACAGGATAACTATGCGCATTAATTTTGAAAAATACGAAAAAAATGAGTTAGTGCTTAATAATTGAGTATCTGCTCAAGTTATAAGGCATACACTGGATCCTTAAACATCAAATGGATTGTTAAATACGGAAACACGCATATTCCAAAGGATATTCGCCCGTCATGCGGACCCCCGCGCCAAAATGTTTGTGATTCGCCAACAGAAGATTTGGAGAAATGTTGCATCAACGTGTTACCAATTTCTAAGTCAAAGATTCGGTGAACAATAGTTTAGAATTTATAAATGTTTTATAATCCCTTAAGCTCTCTAAACAATATGTGTTGGTATCATTAGACGTCGTGGATTTATCCACCATTATTTCTTCGGATATATGTCTTCGGATATATAACTTTAAAACCTGTTCTGAAACAAAAATCGTTAGAAAAAAAATTAAAGTTGAGCTTATGGAAGCATTAGCACTGTGCTTGAGTCAGGATTATTTTTGTTACGACGGCGAATTGTATAGTGGTAAAGGTGGCCTTGCTATGGGTGCACATCTGTGAGCTTTAGGTGCTAATGATTATATGCATTATTTCTACTGTGAATACGTCAACAAGCGTCATAATCCGTTTCGTATGTATATATATTTATGGAAGAGGTATGTGGATGATGTTTTCATCATTTGAACCGGAATTTGGAACAACTTACTTATTTTCTTGATTATATGAATGGTTGTAGAAAATCGATGGATTTTATAATCGAAGTTGAAGAAAAAGGAAAACTTGACTTTTTAGACATTTCAGTTTTAAGAAAAAAAGTAGACTTAAGGTTCAAAATTTACCAGAAAACTACTGCAACGGTTTACGTCATTCCTGCCAATTCCCAACACCCTTGGATTTACAATATGGATGCATTCTACGCGATAGTTCATCGACTGCTCATCTTTTCTATTGACGACCTAGCTTATAATCAAGAACTGGAAACTGTCCACGACATAGCTTTAGCCAACGGTTATAAATTAAGTACGATCGAAGAAAAGAACCTTATTAAGAATCTTTTTCTTAATCTTATTAAGAAAAAGAACCGTAAATTGTCTCTTGAAGCTATGACTGAAGAAACGTAGAACGAATCAGACAATCTTAAGTGGTGTTCCACCCCCTACTTAGGCACTCTTTCTCAGCATATTGCTTCTATGCTTAAAAAAAGTAGTTACAAAGTAAGTTTTTCATGTTCTAAAACATTAAGTTCTTCTAAGCAGTGTAAAAGACCCGGTACCACCTTTATAGAAGCGGCATTTATATGGTACAATCTGGCATATGCAAAGTAAAGGCCAAACTGTAAGAAATATAATTTCAATGGCAAAGGAGCATAAATTAGGAAATAACAGTAAATTTTACCAGCATTTATAAGCTGAAACCCATTTTGATGGCCCTAATAAAGTTAGTTGCCTTCATTTTGTAAATAAGGGTCGCAAGCTGAGCTTTGCCCCTACTAGCGCCGTCGCCTCCTGCTGTCAGTCTGAACCTAATACCTAATACGAAAACATATACTCACTACACTTCTTTAACATCTGAACAGTAAATTATTTTTAATCATTATATTTAATTTTATTCTTCAATAGATTTTATTATATTAATATATTTATTTTTATTTATTTTTGTATACCTTATATATTTTATCTCCCATGTATTTTATGCACAATGCTTTTATTTATGTCAATATTTTATTTATTTACTATTACTTTGTTTTATTTTATCAATATATCATATATTTAATAAAAACTGATTTTGGTTTTTATTGCAATTTTTGTTGCAATTGACCTTCAACGAGTTCACTTAAAATGTAAATTGCATACATACATTCATAATATACAATATAAGCATGCATTTAATCACACCAGATTCAAACTTTTCTCGACTTTTAGGATCTGCGCTAAACGTATAAGCATTTAAAATAATGATTGGCACGAATTTCTCCATTACAATAATTTCCTCTCCTGTTATCATAAGACACGGAAGCAAAATATGAAAATAATATTTATGCATGACCAGGAAATTAGGACAAAGACAAGTATTATATTCCTATAGAAGCTTAAACCCACTGCACTAAGACAGCAGTTAAGAGCTGACAAACCTTATAAATCCTCTATATACAGAATGCCGTTATAAAAGGAAAGTTTAAGTTTTTCTAAGAGAAATAATAGTAAAAATCTGAGTAGAATGAAAGGGTTTATATTTGCCAATGCCAGCTGAGCCTCTTTTACAACTACATAAAGTTTAAATTCAGGAGATAAAGCTCTTTTGTTTTTTCATACTATTTCAACTAGCGTGCAAACAAGAATATTTTAACTTAACCTTTAAATCCCTTACTTTACCACATTGTGCAAGACATCAAAGTATTTTTATAGCTGTAGTTAAAATCTTGCCCAAATTATCTAGATTCCTATAAGTAAGGTGTCATATAATGAAAGAAAAGGTCATTTTATTTTACTGTAATGTTCTACATAGGTATAAAGTAGAACAAGTACTAAGAAAAATTAGCGTAAAGGTAACGTGCTAGCTAAAATCAAACGCACCATTTTAACCTGAAATTATTACCGTAAATTTTTCCCTGTATAATACTCATAAAGTAGAAATTGAGTTAAAAAACAGGATTTAAAAAATAGGATTTATACTTTTGAGCATCTTTAATGAATATAACCATAGTAATAACTATGACGGAAATTAGCCTCTATTCAACTGCTACTAGCATTTGGCGAGAGCTGGCTACACCTAATAAATGAATATGCGTGAACTTCAAAACCTAAACTTGAAGGTTGTGACTTGCCTAGCCTTTAATAAAGTACAGAGGCTGCTCTTCGGGCAACATACGCTGGTTGATAAAAGGTCTAAGGTAGAACGATTTCAGACAATAATAGCTCTATAAAAAGAAGAAGATGTAGGCAGAGGTGGCATTAAAGCGATCTTGCTGTTAAATGTACATATGCTGCAAACAAAAGTACTCGGAATCAATATCATGTCGTGGCTCTATTAGAACTGAGCCTTGTCTATCAATAGGTCCTATGATTACAAGAAACTAGACCAAAAAGGGAGTAAGTGTTGGCTCAGGCGCACAAATGTGGATATGGCTCACGGCTTTAAGCATCGGAGTTGTTAAAAAGTTGCACCTACTTGCCTGAAATTTGCCTCTCTCATTCTCAAACCCCTATTACTAATATTACTATTAAAATCAAAGCATCAAAAAAATGCTTAGTTTTTTCTTTATGCTTTAAATTTCGCTTTAAATCATTAAAGTAAAAAAATCAGAAGTTAAGAAAATAGTCATTGTTGTGTTGACGATACATTAATATGTTTGAGTCAAAAACTCAATTTTATTTAGGGCGATTTTTTAAGAAATTAAAGTTGTTTTCCCCGTCAACTTTTATTAAATGGATTTTTGATTAAAAATGCCTCAAAATTCTACTGTAAGTCAAAATGTATCAAAATAAACTCTTCCTTACTGGTAGAGGAAAAAATTACCTCCTTTGGTCCATAGTTTTAATAAACACGTATATCCGGCATTGATATTCATGTTTACCACATAAATCTGAACCAATCTACAGATTACTACGCTATAATTCATCCCATACCTGAAAGAGCTTTCGAAATATTCTCTATCGGTCAGGAATAACATATTTTGGGACAGTGAATTTCTCGATGGTTCTATAATAGTACCAATCAATAGTACAGTTGTGCTATGGATTATTATTCTCAATACTATTCCAAAGGTTTTAAGTTAAACTAATATGTTTCCTCTTACAAAAGAGAATAAATTGCAGAAGTTAAAGCTTTGGAGTACATTTTAGGATTAACACTTATTTTTTTATCTTCAAAATTTTGGTATAAAAATCTTTCTCTTCCCTCAATAATTATTTAACATGCCAAATAATAAATGTATGTTGCTCTATATCTATGTAAAATAGGACAATAGTGTTGTTCTGGTTCAAAGGTTGCATAATCTTTATTTACCTGCGTAACCTAACGATACTAGATAATTTAGCAAAGAGAATTATGGCGATGAAGAGTCGGCCATTCATTATGGATTTATGGATGCAGGTTCCTTGCAACGTCTGGACCCATTTTAAAGCTTCGACAAAAGGGGAAATAGGGGTGTAAGATAAAAAGGTGTGGAAGGCTCAAGATAGGACCTAGCCTGAAGTATTGTAGGCTAGCTAAAGGTTCCAGGCTAGCTTCAAGGTTTCGCGGAGTGAGTTTTAGTTAGTATGAGGCAGACCCTGAGTCCAACACTGTTGACAGACCGCTGTCTTCGTGCGTAAATGAATTTCTCTCTCTTTTTTGGTAACAATTTTCCCGCAAGAAAAAGTTTGCCAAAAAATGGATGCAGGCAAATAAAACAAGCAGCTTTATTAACGGTTGGCAAGTTTAGCAAAATTATCAACAAACCGGTAGATTTTATACAGTGCACCAGCCCTGTATTTGGTCAAGTTACTCGGTTTAAAGGCCAAGCTACAAATAGATATTTTTAAACATTTATGATTCAAATTCGTGTAAACCATGGTATCTGTAAAGCTTATTAAAATACAATTAAACTAGAAAATGATCCAAACTATAATTGTTAAACAATCAAGGATCTTAAGCATATAATAATGCACTGTTTTCACTATTCAGCTGTACGTGCTTAATGTTACAAGATCTACATGCTACTAAAGATGTAGCTCAACTGTTTAACTATATCTTAAAATTAGTCGAGGAAGTTTACTTAAAATAAGTCCAGGAAGATTACTTTTTTGTAATCTAAAAAATAATCTAAAATCTTTTAGTAAACTAAAAATTAAAAATTTAGTTAAAACAATTTTAATTTAAAGCATAAATAAAAAAACACATCATACATGATATGTTTTGTGATATGGTATGATATTATATGATAAAAATAAGAATAAAATAACAAATTAAATTAATATTTAAATAATAAGGCATCAATAATTATTTAAAAATTTAACAAATAATATAAAAAAAATTTAGAAAGTTCCATAGTTTAATACACAGTTTTCATGCAAAAAGTTGTATCAAGATTATAAAATTATCAATAATAACAAATGCATAATATTGACATTTCTTGAAACAATAATTATTTTATTCAATGTATTATTTTCCTTTTTTAAATACAGATATGTATATAATTGTTTTATTATTACTTGTTATTAATACAGTTTTATAAATACTGATTCTTATCAGATATTATATTTTTTATTTTAAGCAAAAAATATAAAATAAAAATGGTATTGGTATTGGTCTAAGTAGATCAACACCAAAAAAATTAAATGTGAAAACTTGTACCTACTGAAAAGAAGTATGGACATCGAAGTGGATTATGTTATGCTTGTTTGGAGTTATTTGACTGAAAACTGTTTCAGTCAAATACAATAAGTAAATTTTCTTTTTTCTTATTAACACTTTGTTTCTTTACAAAATGATTTCTGATCCAAATAATGTTGTAAAAGAAATTTTCTTGTCAAAAGAAAAAGGAAAGTTGAAAATTAGGTTTAGATGGAAGAAAAGAAAAAAAGGAGACCGATTCATCATTTGGAAGAGTGACGCCTTAATTGCTTTGAGTGTGAACAAAAGCTTCCGATCAGACCAGCAACTCTTTTTACTTCTTTTTTGACGGAATTTCGGAAAAACTCAATGGGTAGGCGCTCAAAATCTAATTATCTAGGGTTGGCTTTTCCAGGAAAAATGGATTTGCTTGGACCCTTTTTTTGAGTTTTATTTCCATTGATTTATCTTTCTTTTTATTATATTTCAAAAGGCTCTAAAGAAAACTAATGCACAAAAAGTATGCTAAAGGCGGAGTATAAGTGTTAAATATATGCTTGTCTTAACAAACGTATATTCGTTTGTTAAGACAAAGCCTTAGCTCATCCACTTAAAATTGAGTCAGATTTACTCATATTAACACATCTCCTATTTAAAGCGTTTTTTTCAAAACTACTAAATTACGCCCAATTGAACATAGGCGCAGTATAAGAAGTATAGCTTTAAAATTTTACCTCTTAAACTAGGCCGATACTTTAACTAACAAATTAGTTTCGGGGCCGTCAACCCCATATTTTAGCCGCAAAAAACGGCTGCCTTCGTGGTGAAGGCCGCAATCGAGTCATATTATACTAACATTAGACAACTCGAAGGTTGGTTAAAGAAAAGGTCGGTACGCATCCCAGTCATATTTATACTCACGATTAATGTTCAAATAAATTATCACCAATTTTTATCCACACATTAAGCGTAATTGTGAGGATTAACAATTGCTACTAAACTACCATCAGAAATGGTATTACTTTCAACGCACTAGCATAAACACACGTGGATCTACGATGATAACAGACGCAAACAGTCACATATACTTATACAGACAAACAACTTGGTAAAAATTACTCATTAGGTATAAAACTGATAAGCCTACTTGATAAACCTGATGAAATCACTGTTTCGGATTTTTATTGCTATCTCATTACTTAATGAAAAAGTAAACATATTATTTCTTATTATAGTTTTTTTCAGAATAAAACTGTGAATTTTTTCTCTATTTAAAAGAGAAAAACTTACAAGAGTCTTAGATGAGGGACATAAAACGATTATCACCGGATTTGTCAAGAGTTAAGAAGGTTTATTTTTAAGAAATAAGGAACATGATAGAATGAGCATGGTACTTGCACAAGTCAAGTAATCCTAATCCTGAGTGGTGTTATACATTTTAAAAGAAATGTAATAAACTTAATCTTGTACAAATTGATTATATTATAGGTCACTAAATAGGATCTGTTGCTTGTTTCACTATTCAATCTTAATGGAAAGGAGGTGAATTGAGGCCAAAACGTGATCAGAATTTAATTACTTGCCCAGAAACCATTTATAACCTGGTTTATTCTCGAAGAAAAAGCCTAGGAATTAAATTGGACCCAGGAAAGAAAGAGAAGGTCCAACTTAGAGGCAGACTTAAGGACCGAAAAACTTGTCTAAAACGTTTAACTTTACTTTGGTTTATCTTGTTTTAAACTGTGTTGGTACTTTCTAAAACTCTTCGTAAAAAATTCATCTTTAACCAGAGGCTGTTTTTGATAAAAAATAACTTTTTCTTTCATTTTTCCCTCTTTTAAGTTACTTAACTCGGGTTTCTTTTAGGTAAGAAAAGTCTATTATTTTTCTCTTAAACTAATGTTATTCCTGGCCATGGTTAATCATTGGAGACGTTTTCTTTCATTAAAAATAAAGAGTATAAAATAATATAAAATTTAAAGTAGACCTCTATTAAGTGAAGTAAATATTTTTCAACAACTCAGATCGTAATCCTCAAACTAATGGTCATAGAGAGATGCCCAAGCCACCATCCCAATATCCTTACCAATTATTCCTATTGCTTTATTTAGTTAATAGTATTTCATACCAATGGGTTACCTAAATGTCTTAATGATTACGGATGTATTGGCTTTAAGATGTTAGACCTAAAAACATTAGCCCCTCGATACCACAACATCAATGGTAAAACATAACTGAGCTATAACGGAGAAGTATTCATTAAGATATTAACAAGTTATTTACTATTTAGTTGAGTAAAAATTAGATACCCTAGAGTTTAGAACGTTGCCGTTGGTAAAAATAAATTAGGGTTATCTTATTGGCAGGACTAGGATCAAGAGAGCTATTTCTAGCTCCCTACAGCCTACAGCTTTTCTCTTGTAGGGATAATTAAGTCCATTAATATTATGAAACCCTCCAAGACTAACCGAAGGGTTCACTTTTTAATGAGAAGAAAACCGATGAGATTTTCCTAAGATTCACAGTATCATCTTACACAGATAATATATGAAGTTTTTCCTTATAATAAAGATAGGCTTAGGTCATTTCGACTTGGATATAATCCTATAAATTGTTAGCATCATGGAAAAAATATTTTCCTTGCCAACTTACATATCAAAGCCTATTCTTTTTAAGTTTCTTTTTATCTGAAAGATTTACGGTATGTTTCTTGAGTTTTTTTTGTTACATCTACTGTGAATAGACTTATACATTATTCAATTACACAGACTTCTTTGCTTCAAGATTTTTCTAAAACATAAATGGTTTATTCTTGTACCTGATGTATAAGATCGAAATTTACTTCAACATTTTTCTTTTGTGTATAAACTAAGCTATACAAATTAATTAATTTGTTTCTTAACAAAACGCTATCATAATCCTATTTTTCCTTCGGAAAATCACTAAAAACTTTTAGAAGTTTATTTGTGAATTTTAAACTTAAAAGACTGGGTACTATCAAATAATCTTAAAAGAAAATAAAGTGTGAAATTATTATGGTGAAAATAAGATCATGAGCCAATGTGATGAATAAAACACGGCTCTCACTATTTCCATAAAAAAGTTTTCTACATGCATATACGTATATATTATGTGCCTTGCATGTGCACTATTTTTTGTAGCTTTTAATATTTGATAAAGAGATAGGTTAAAAGGATGAAATTCTGTATTTTGACTGTGGTCGTCTTACTTATCATGCAAGTATGGAGATAAATTTAATTATAAGGTGCCATGCCAAGAACCTAGTTCTAGACCTATCTATTCACCAACCGTAAATTCGTTTCTTCATTTATATAATGCCTGCGCATTTCATAATACTTCAGGTATTTACATACAGTAAGTCCAAAATTGAGTTGCGCATACGTGTAAATGACAAACAATTTCATTTTTTGAAAAAAGTCACATCTCATAAAAAGTTCTGCTTGTTAAGAAAAGAAAGTTCTTTAGCATTAAACTAGATCCCAAAAGTACACTTATAAAGTGACCTAAGAGAACTAGGTTCAGTTTTGATAATTTGCCAAATCTTATTCTGCATTAAAAATTTCCCCTTTTTATGAGTAAATTAAATGTGTTATAAAATGTACCATCATAAATGTTACCCCCTCACCCCCTAGGTAATAATAAAATACAAAAAAAAGATAATTTAAAGTATCAATAATTTATCAATTTCATTCTTTTTCTTTTTATTTGAAATATCTAAGTTTTACTACTTCAAATAATTTATTTTGAAGATAATTATATATATATATATATATATATATATATATTATATATATATATATATATATATATATAATATATATATATATATATTATATATATATATTATATATATATTATATATATATATATATATATAATATATATATATATATATATATATATATATACATACATACATACTTGATTTCAGCATCAGAGGTCTAGGGGGCAGCCCGGGCTATGCTCTAACATTAAGAATTGTATTTGTATTAAAAGATTTTGCCAACTTTAATTGATACTTAGAGGATAGTAGACAACCACCTGCGGTTGTTCCCAGGTATGTATATATACACACACACACACAAAGGGTTAAAGGATCCTTTTAGCGTGTTGTAAATAAACCTGGCAGTTGGGTTGCACCAGATTACTTTTACCTTATACAGCTACCTTACTGGTAACTGGTCATTGTGTATTGTCCATATCTTTGATTTCTCTTTACAAATGTATATTTGTTAGTCTAGTTATAACAAACGAGTTTTTTTTGGAAAATTTAAATTGTTGTAATTTTTTTTAGTAATCTGTTAGGGCATGTTGAGGGATATCCCAAAAAGACCTATATCTTGGCGTCACAGCTGTGATCATAGTTAACCAAAAACATGTCGGTTTTTTATAATTCCGTTAATGTCTTGGGAGGAATACAAAAAGTCTCTTAGGAATGAAACTTAAAATTTATCCAAAGAAAGTCACATTGCTGTCAAATGTTTTATTAAATACACAAGTTTTTCAATGAGACGTTTACAGATCATTTTTTGGACAAATTTTGATTTTATTTCTAGAGAATTTTTTGCTAAATTTTAAAAGAAATGGATGAAAATATTTATGGAGCAGTTTGTCTTCTTTTTTTTAAACTTCATTAATTGACGGGACAGAGGCCATTTTAAAAGATACAATTAAATTCTGTTTTCCATCAAAATAAATATATACTAGGTCTGTGCTCTGTAGCTATAATCAACTGAAACCTGTAATTTGGGTTAATAACTTGTTCAGGAGTTGACTACAGTATATTAAAAAATCATATTGTCTGATCAATTTGAAACCCATTTTGTAACGGTAAAATGATGTAAAATGAGGGATCGACAGTAGAGACAGTGTTTCCACCATTTTCCCTATGCGTAAGATGGACTAGCTTTTAATCAAGGGAGTTTAGTTTAACTACTAGGCCGCAAGTCAGTGCCACTAGTCCTTTCATTCCGCTGTGTAGATTTCTATCCGTTGCTAAGAATAATAATAATTTTATTTTAGTAAGTAATGTACAAATCGCAATGAAAACGTCACTATTTAAAATTTAGAATAATATTGTTTGTTTAAAAATCTTTCATAGAATACAAAGGATTTTGCTGAAGATATTATTTTATTTCTACTTTAAATTTATAAGAGTTTTCAAGTCACTATCTGTTTTATTAAATATTATTATACCTAGTACTTTATTACCAACTTTTGACTTAGCTAGTCTATGCCTGGGTATTACTAATTTATTTTATTTTAAGTACTAAATTATGGCTAATTTTAAATATTTTGCCTAATTATTTTTAAAAAATAATTATACATTATATGTATATACAGGTTTGTTATGTCGCATTAATCCTAATTGTTTGAATTTTGGTTTACAGCTTTTTTGCTTTTCATGTTTGTAATCCTTAATATTTTCTTTTGCAGAGGTAGAAGTCTCTGGGTGTTGACATGTCCGCATACTGTTATTTCATAGTTGATCCGGCTCTCTACTATTGTTCTATATAATAGATTAGTGTTTCTATTGGTAGATATTTTTTAATTTAATAAATATAATACATATATGGATAATTTATTTTTAAGTGATTTCTAAATTTAGTTCCATGACAAAGTAGAGCCTATCTTGATTCACATAAAACATAAAATCAATATTTGTGATTTCATTGTTTTTATTTAAGGTTCATTATAAGTCTTTGAGTTTTTCCTCGTTTAGAATGAAGTTATTTGCCTTCATCTACACTAGCATGTGTGCTTTTGCTGGCTCTGGGCAATATTGTCATCATCTGCATATAATTCTTGTTCAACTTGCACAACTTGATCTTTCTCTAAATTTAATGTATATATCCATATCATTTCTTGTTATTGCATATAAAATTGTTCCATGTTCTAGCCTTGTATGAAACTTCTTTCTAGTGAAATACCTGATGCAGTACCTTGTAATTAACATACTGTGTTTTCGATTACAAACAAACTCAACTATCCACTTACCCTTACCCATGATATTAAGCAGTTTGCATTTCCTTATTAATAACTTTTGAACTACTTTGTCGAAAGCTTTAGATAAATCACAACAAGTTAGCATAACGTGCTTACCATTCTCAAAGCTGTCAATGAGCAACAGTCAACAAAGAGCTCCATTGTAAATATTTTCAATATTTTCTCTTATATATAAAAGAAAGCCACTTGAACCAGTAGTTATAGCTGGTGAGAAACGGCAGGGTGGCAGGCATAAGATATATTACTAAAGGTTGAATTTTGAATATTGAAAAGTAACTGACTACCTTCAACTATCAATACAATGAATAGATAGAACAAAATAATTATATTATATGTATATACAGGTTTGTTATAGTCATTAATCCTAATTGTTTGAATTTTGGTTTACAGCTTTTTCTGCTTTTCATGTTTGTAATCCTTAATATTTTCTTTTGCAGGAGGTAGAAGTCTGGGTGTTGACATGTCGCATACTGTTATTTCATAGTTGATCGGCTCTCTACTATTGTTCTATATAATAAGATTAGTGTTTCTATTGGTAGATATTTTAATTTAATAAATATAATACATATATGGATAATTATTTTTAAGTGATTCTAAATTTAGTTTCCATGACAAAGTAGAGCCTATCTTGATTCACATAAAACATAAATCAATATTTTGTGATTTCATTGTTTTTATTTAAGGTTCATTATAAGTCTTTGAGTTTTTCCTCGTTTAGAATGAAGTTATTTGCCTTCATCTACATAGCATGGTGTGCTTTTTGCTGGCTCTGGGCAATATTGTCATCAATCTGCATATAATTCTTGTTCAACTTGCACAAACTTGATCTTTCTCTAAATCTTTAATGTATATATCCATATCATTTCTTGTTATTGCATATTAAAATTGTTCCATGTTCTAGCCTTGTATGAAACTTCCTTCTAGTGATAATATACCTGATGCAGTACCATTGTAATTAACATACTGTGTTTTCGATTACAAACAAACTCAACTATCCACTTACCCTTACCCATGATATAAGCAGTTTGCATTTCCTTATTAATAACTTTTGAACTACTTTGTCGAAAGCTTTAGATAAATCACAACAAGTTAGCATACGTGCTTACCATTCTCAAAGCTGTCAATGAGCAACAGTCAACAAAGAGCTCCATTGTAAATATTTTCAATATTTTCTCTTATATATAAAGAAGCCACTTGAACAGTAGTTATAGCTGTGAGAAACGGCAGGGTGGCACACATAGAGATATATTACTAAAGGTTGAATTTTGAATAATTGAAAAAGTAACCTGACTACCTTCAACTATCAATACAATGAAATAGATAGAACAAAAATACAGTAAGTTATATAGTAGAACTTTTAAGTGCAAATCCATAATTTACTCTAGGTTTCAATAGGTCACACAGATTTCCTAGAGGCCTCAAAATGATAATCCAGGCCTTAAATTTAGTACATTCACACTATTTTAAATCCCGGATACCTCAAAGAACGATATCTCAATACAGTTACAACCTGTAGAACCATTTGGAGGGAATCAAGATGGAAATATAGATCGATCTCCAGATTGCTGTATGTACGTTTAGAGGCAACGTATATAATGGATAATCTTCACATCGAACTATTATTTCACTTTTATATTACAATCTCTCTAAAATAACTTTTAAAATATTATTTTTTTTAATGTAACTATACTATTAAGCAAATAAATCACAATTTAATTAAATATATTTTGTGTTTCAAACTTCCTTATAACCAAAAGTGAACCTTCCCCATAAAAGACTAAATGTTTTGGCGGGACAGTTATCACAGTTATCACCATAATCTCACTTGATAGACTAAACAAATACAGTGCAAGAACTGTATCGTATTAAATACGCATTACGTGTATTAAATACAAATATGTATTAAATTGAATGCAATCACCAGTTAAATACGCTGTGTGTACGTAGTAAATGTATTAAGATGAGCAATGTCCCCTCTAGTAATATATCTCTCTGATGGTAGGACATGTGGCGCAGCATTGCGGATATTTGGAGGAACTAAAAGTGACAACATTTGCTTAGGACCATGTAAAGGGTGGGAGTCAGAACACTGTCTCTACGACGATCCTCATTTGTACCTATAATGATTTGTACATCATTATAGTTAACAGTTTGAAATTGACAGTAAACCAATAGAAGGTGAAAGTCTTACTTCGTTAACCACCAGATCCCACTAATAAATAAATAATGTAAAACTTATTATATTACCTTTGCCTTGCTTACTTTAAAGC
>JACMZG010000008.1:47532582-47798946 GCA_018340805.1 Microvelia longipes | reverse complement strand
GAGGGTGTTTATTACAGCTTATTTCTTTATTGTTTTAAAATATTGTTAATCTCTTTCATTGTTAAATATTATTTTTTTCAATCTTAGCCACATACTGCTATAATAATAAATATAATTTTGTTATAAAATAAACATATTTTGTGATTTATTTTTGTTTTGAACTTCTCAACGAGCGTATCTACAATTAATCAACTCAACGATTTTAATTATATTATTTTTAATTTTGTCTAAATTTAATTGTTTTTTTTTTTATACATTTTAACATGCCTGAGCACGGAAGTGATAATACAGATCTGATACCTGGATTTGACATTACTGAATCAATGCGGAATAGGATGAGACTTATACTGGAAGATATAAAGGATATCAGAGACACGGGGCGACTTGCTAAATCTAACCCCGCTGAAGAAGAATATTTTTTGGGAATGTTTAACTCATTATCTGGTTTTATATGAAACTTATAACAGCACTTATAATGACTTAGCTGACTTTAAAAATCTTGATGGAACATCGGTATTGCTTGATGGAGATATAACTCAGAGGAAAACTGCCCGTCGTTACTTTCATGAAATTAATGGTTATCACAATACTATCAAAGGTAACCAGCCTGGTGCGAGTACAACGCCAGGTCATAACACTACTGTGGTAAATATGGTTGGTTCTACAGCCAAGGCTAGGCTACCTACTATCGACCTTCCCAAGTTCAAGGGTGATCGGAAAACTTGGCCACGTTTCCGTGATCTTTTTGAAAGTTTAGTCATAGGGGATAATGAACTTACAGATGTCGACAGGTTTCATTATCTGTTGTCATTTGTTGAGGAACCTGCTTCGAGCATCATAAGTAATTTACCTATTACAAAGGATAATTTTAAAGTTGCATGGGAAGCACTTAAGAAAAATTACAATAATCAACGATTGTTAGCCGCAGCCTATTTAGATCAGATATTAAATATCAAATCTCTTGATCGTAGACCGTCATCTGAAACTCTTGCTAAACGCATCTCTGAGATATCCGAAGCTGTAGGGGCATTTAAGCTTTTAGACATAGCTGACCCCAAAGAATTTATATTTTTTCATTTAGCTAGCCGCACTTTGGATAGTGCTACTAGAGTTGCTTTTGAAAATGCTAACTCAGACACATTTCCTACTTTTGATGCGTTAGTTGACTTCCTTCGAAGAAGAGCTACTGCATCCGAACTAGCTTTACCTGGAACTAGTTCTTCCAGTTTTAATCATAACAAATATCAAGCTAGGAACTCAACTGGTCGAAATGCTCTAATTTCCAATAAAACCTATAATCCTAATTCTTCTAAATCATCCTATCAAGCTACTCCGAAAGGTTATACTCGGTCATCTTATCTTAATCTTTTGCTACGTTTGCAAAACAGCAGCATTCCATTGCGAACTGCCCTAAATTCGGTAATGCTTCTCCAGAAGAACGGACTCGACTTCTTCGCGATTGGAAGGGGTGCCGCAACTGTTTATACTTACATTCCACGAACCTTTGCCCCTCCAAGTATAGCTGTAGATACTGTTCTAAGAAACATCACAGTTTGCTTCACATTTATAATTATAAATCTGTGAGACAAGCTTCACAGAATAATAACAACACTTCTCCTGCTTGCGTGAACATAACTACGACGAATCATACACTTGCACCTGCTAATAATGAGAACGTAGACGCTCAACAGAACACAGATAAAGTTGCTTCAGCATTAAGCTCAACTGTTGTTCGCTTGACTGAATCTATTTTAGGTACTGCGTACTGCCATATTGGCAGCCGTACCTGTCGACCACAACCTGCTCGATTAGTTATTGATTCTGGTAGTCATGTGTCTATGATATCTAAAGACCTGGCTGACCGCATAGGATTAACCATAACGCCTAGCGACACTCAGATCCGAGGCATAGGTGATACGCTTCTTGAAGGATTCACAGGACACACGGAATGTACTGTATCACCTATTAATCGACGTCATCCTAAATTTGACACCAGTGTTATAGTTCTTGAAACTATCACTGGACTACAACCCGGATTCGACTCACCACCTGAAATGTGGAAGCCGTACATGAAGTACGAACTTGCAGATCCCGAATTTTGGATCTCCAAGCCTGTTGATTTTCTTATCGGCGTAGATCTTTTTCCAGAGATATTAACTGGTAAAAATATTAAAGTTATTCCTGATCTTCCACAGTTAGTTGGAACTGTGTTTGGATTTTCAGTTATAGGAAGTATTAAAAATTTAAACGAAGCTACTTTTAGCAGCTCTCTACTTACCTGCTACCCGCGATCCAATCCAGTCTTTACTGACCTTAACAATGAACTACAGCGATTCTGGGAACTTGAAGAACCACCAGTGGCTCGGAAAGTGGACCCATTAGAAGAGAAATGCGAAGCTCATTTTCAAGCGAATCATTATAGATTGCCATCTGGACATTATGGAGTAAGATTACCGTTCAGAGATGATAATCCTAAATTTTATGAAACCAAGAAAATAGCTCTTAAGCGTCTTCATCATCTTGAAGGAAAGCTTGAACGCAACTCCTTGCTTAAAACGAAATATCATGAGTTCATGCAGGAGTATCTCGATTTAGGTCACATGAGTCCTGCCCCTCAACCTGGTAGAGTACTCATACCTCACCATAGTGTTACGAAGGGTGAAGGTGACGCTATGAAAATAAGAGTCGTCTTTGACGCTGCTGCTAACTACGGTTTTTGATCTTTCTACGATCCCGTCTGCCAACATTTTATCTAATTCATCACTCATAGCCTTCTGAATGGCTGGCGAGACAGGATAATAGCGTTGTTTTATAGGTGTGGCATCTTCGACCTCGATCGTATGAGAAACGAGATTAGTATGACCGAGTTTGTTTTTACTGGAAGAAAAGAAGTCTACAACAATTTCGGTGAGATGTTCCTCTTGCTCTTCAGTCAGAGAATCACGAGGTTGTAGTCCATCAACAACATCAATACTAGAGACATGTTCACTAAATGACCATGTACCCTCAGCTAGATCAGGAACCAATCTCATATGCTTCCAGAAGTCGAGTCCAAGAATGAGAGGAGAATTTAGACTAGGGATGACAAGAACTGAAGGATCTTCACTGTTTCTTCAAGTTTAAACGGGACATCAACAACACCTTCTACTCTACGTTGTCCACCATCAGCCACTGTCACCGTTTTAACTTGACTAACTCCATATTTGAAGCCGAGGTCTTCTAAGAACTTCCATCCATCATGGTTCACCAGAGTAGGTGTAGCACCAGAATCGAGAAGACCGTCGATTTTTCTTCCCATAATGGAAACTTCTAAGTACGGACGTTTGTCACCAGGCATAGTTTTTATCAGTCGATCCGATGCGGCACTTATGCGCACGAAGGACAACCATTCTTCTCTTTCTTTTTGATCGGTCTTAGGAGTTTCCAGGCGAGACGAAGTAAGACCTGCCTTCGGCTCGATTTGGAGTTTAAATTTCTTCTTGGACGGGACAAACACTTTTGACACTTTCCATCAACTAGCTCCCGATTTCCACATCGTGTGCAGAAGGACAACTGAAGAAGCGGACACTCTTGAAAGGTGTGATCAGATTTGAGGCAGCTCCAACATTCTCTTACACGTGAAGAACCAGGTTTTTAATTGTTTGTTTTATTTGTTTCAGGTTTAGCGGCGGAAGCATTGGAGGTCGACGCTCTTACTTCACTTATTCTTTCTTTTCGGGGACCAGAATAGGCTAAGTCGGGTTCTAATAAATTCTTTTTAGGAAGTGGAGGTGGTTTAAACTTATCCATGTGGTCACGATCTCTTTGGATACGTCTACCCCATTGAGAAAATCTTCAAACAGAGGTGATCTTAGAGCTACGTAATCTGTCATAGAAGTATGGGGTGACATTTTTGGATAGTATTTTTATCATCTTTTTCTCCGACAAAGGCTAAGGTAGACGAGCAAAGTAGCTTTTCATGATAGCCACATACGTACTGATCTTTTCTTCCGCGCCTTGTGTTCTATCAAGAATTTCCTTCATCAACTCATCCTCATACTCCTCGTCTTCATATTCATCCTCCATCCGGAACTAATTCTTCCCAGGAACGTACATCACGTCTAACCGACTTAAACCATACCAGCGCTGGACCTTTGAAAGTCAACAGCTCTCCGTTGAAGAGGTCCGAATAAGTTGCACTTCTAGCCAGGCGGTAGTGTTCAACGTCTTCCAAGAAGCCATGTAGACTAGGACCTGATCCGTCTCCCTGTGAAAGAGAGACCCCATCTTTTATTGGAACCTGACGCTTGAAGAGTCGAAATGATTCTTCCAAACCATCTTTCTTGATTTCAGGTTGCTGTGCAGGGTACTGAAGGTGCTGAGCATATGGAGGATACTGAAGAGTCGATATCTGTGGATGAAGCCGAGAAGGAATTTGTGGTTGCATAGGAGTCGGTACTTGAACAGGTATATGATATTGTTGTTGTAGATGCGGAGGTAAGTATGGTGGTGGTTGATAGGGAGGTGATGGTCGAGTTGAGTATCGATGAAGGGTAATGCAGTGGTATAGACGGTGTAATCTCAGGTCGAGATGGTGAGTTAGGTTGAGGTACTATGGTTCCATTAAGGTGGTAACTGATATTGAGAGTGTGAAGGTAGTGAGATGGTATTTGTGGAGTGGGTTTTGTATTGATTCCAGGATACACCCCAGGATGGTACTGAATCGGTAATGGAAGATCAGGCTGTATCGGAGGCTGTAACTGGACCTGCGGTGGTACAGGTGGAGGATACAGTGGTGTTGGGTATTGAGGCATAGGTTGTGAAGTGTTGAGCTGTGATACAGCCGGTTGACATTGTGGTGTTATCTGGTGCTGTTCTTCTGACAAAGTGTAAGATGATTTGGATTGTTGTAACGGTATCTGAGGAGGGTATTGTGGAACTCTCGATTAAGTCGGTTGTTGAGTTACTTGGTAATAGGTTGTGTTATGTTGAGGTGGGAGCCGCTGGTTTCTGAGTGTTTGTTGAAG
The DNA here is from genome assembly GCA_018340805.1 of Microvelia longipes. Taxonomy (NCBI): domain Eukaryota; kingdom Metazoa; phylum Arthropoda; class Insecta; order Hemiptera; family Veliidae; genus Microvelia; species Microvelia longipes. The sequence goes on along the minus strand of JACMZG010000008.1, from coordinate 47,793,940 downwards.
GTATTTGAGGTGTTGTTTCCTCGGAGTCCTTGGAGGTATAGAGGAGAATACGTGTCAATACAGGTGGTATCTGCGCAGGTGTAATTGAGGCGATGATGACAGTTGCGCCTCAACGTGGGGTAATTTTTTGTCAAAATTACGTCGTTTATTTATTATTTATTTTATTTTTAAAATAGTCATTAATTTCGTTGATTTTAAATTATATTTATTTAATTTTACCTTTATTACTTTATTTTGTTGTTTATTTAATTATATTTATTTATTTATTTATTGAATTTTTATTGTTGTTAAAAAATTTTAGGTACTCTGTTGAAGTATATGTCAGCCGAGTTGCGATCTTTTCGGCGGCTGAGTGTAATTTTATATAAATATATCCCTCCTTTAATTGCATCGGCGGCCAGCCGCCAACTGGATAGTGGAACGTTCATTGTAATCGCTTAATTTTCCCATTACACTGAAGTATGGTGTGGATTGGTACAGTTTCGCTCCACATAATTCAGTTAGTGTTTTGAACAAATCAGAAGTGAACTGCCTCCCCTGATCCGTTACAATTTTGCTGGGCGTTCCGAAACGAGAAATCCAATTATTGTATAAACTTTTAGCCACTGTTTCAGCTGATATGTCTCTCATTGTCATGACTTCCATCCAGTTAGTAAATCTATCTATACATGTAAGACATTATATCATTCCATCTGAAAGGGGTAATGGGCCACTAATGTCAAATGAATGACATCAAAAACGCTCATCCGGTTCATTATAATGACCGAATTCAGTTTTTTTTATATCTGTTTCACAGATGACTGAACTTTCCCCCTTTGTTTTGGTATTTTTTATTTGCCCCTACCTTGTCTTTAATTTATTTATATTAATTACTAACTTATTTTGGCAATGGCTTACTTACGTAATTAAGTATTTTATTAAACTTAATTTGTATAATTTGTAATTTCATGAAGCTTATAAACCTCGCATATAGTATAGCACTTGTCATCATTCTTTTACGCACTTCACTTTATTTCAATCACTTGTCTCTTCCGCAACTTGTTCATCACTTTCATTTTTACTTATTTCTTCCATTTTACTGTCTTAGCTCACTTATTTATTTTAAAACATTTATTTCGGCATTTATCATCAGAATGAAGACAAAAAGTAACCTGACTATGTGAAAACCTCCATCTGTGTTCAACAACAAACGCTCACAGTGCATCTTAGCGCCCTATCTTTATTTGAGATTCCGAACAGTCATTTCATCGATTTATTTGCTTAATCGATGGTGTAACAGATCTGGAGAATGGGATAAACAAGCCCCTCTACAATCTGATATAATGAAAAATTAATTTAAATTTGAGATAAGACATCACTTGCTGCCAGACGTGGGACTGGTCAGATGTTAGGGTTTTGTCTACATTTTTAGTCACCGGACTATAGGTAATGTTGACCATATTTGTGTTTTTTTATATTATGTAATTAATTCTTTTACAAGTATTTTAATACATAACAAATATTGTTATTAGTAATATCTATATTTTTTCGTTCATATCTTTTATTATTTTCCATCCTAATATGCCTTGTTTGGTTCCCTATATTACAACCACCCAAAAGTGGATGTAACAAATTGGTGGAGGCGCCGGGCAAGGCATTTTTGGAAAAATATTATTTTATTAAATCAAAAGAAATAGATATTTACGTAATTAAAATACATGTGATTTGTAGGAAAATTATAACTTGTTTTATATGATATATTTTTCTTCTACAAGAGGTCAAAGTATATTGTTGTATACAGTTTAAATGTATTGTTCATGCGATCAAATAATAATTTTATTTTTCTCATAAAATTTCCCTCTAACATTATTTCAATAATCGATATATTTTTACAGTGTAAAAAATATCGATTTTTTTATTCAAATTTTTTTTTTACATCGATATTTTATTTTACAAATATATCGATACTACCTTTCAAAATTTAAATCGATACTTTATTTAAAAATAAATCGATATTAACCTTTTTTTTTAATATTGATATTTTCTTAACAGTTAATTGATTTACTGATATATGTCCTTACTTATTATGCCAAATAAAGTTTTTTTTATGATAAAATTATTATTGCCCATACTGTTTAATATCTTTTTTAAAATACTAAATATAATAAGGTAAATTAAATGATAAAAATAAATTTAACTTCATGTATGTATTTTAATATTTTTAAAGTACTTTTAATCATCCTATTTATTTATTGCCACTATTTTATAACAATGTCGAGCAGTGAAGAAGAAAACAATACCGTACCAGAACCTGACAATCTGATAAATTTCCAGGATGAGACAAGTCCTGAGGCTGCAACTAGCTATACAGACTGTGGCCTGGGATGGATTTATTACATGAATAAGGACAACTTGTCCAACTACTGTGCCAAATATAATATCGGCATTGATTTTGCCAATAATGTACAGACTATAAGAAGCGAACTAAAATCTTATTTAAAACAAATGTCCGATAAATCTTGCACTACTTCCCACTCATCTAAAAAGCCTCAAGTTACTGTGAGTACTGTAAAGGAAGGTACTGGTAGTGCTAGTGCTGGTACTTCTAAAACAACCATTATTCAATCTCAAGTACATATGTATAATCCTCCCGTTTTTAGTGGAACTGAAGACAAGCACACTGTAGTTGAATTCATGAGAGCTTTTAAGCGTGTGGCAAAAATAAATAAATGGGATGACGAAAAGTGTTGTGAAGTGATTCCTTTGTATTTACAAGGCAGTGCATCTAGATTTTATAATAATTATGAGTATAAACATAAAGATAACCTTACATGGGACGCATTGTGCACTGAGTTAATAAAAACATTTACTCCAGTCGAGTTAACGCGTAAATTGCAATTAGAGCTAAATAATATTAAACAGAAACCTGAACAATCCCCCTAGATTTTGTCACTCAGGTCGAAAAATTTGTTTAACCATTGACTCTAATATGAAAGAAGGAACTATAATAGACCATATTTCGTGGTATAGATTCTGATGTCTTGAATAGTATTCTAAGCTATAATGATAATTCAAAATTAACAGAGGTTATAGAAAATATTAAGCGTTATGAGTCAAATCAATTTATAATAAAATCTCGTAAATCAAATAGTGTTAACTTATTAAAAGAGGATTCTAAACCCTCTACAAGTAGCAGTCCGGATATCAATAGTCATGCTAATAATCCTTTAAAACAGCAAATTGAGAGCCTTACCGTTGCTATTCAATATTTGACCTCCCAGTCTAAACCTAAAAATAAGGAAAATAAAAATAAACTTAATAACTTAATAATAATAGTAGTGATCAATTTTATAAATAGAAATAATTTTAAACCTAATTACAATTATCCTCCAGCTCTGATGAAAAGTTATTATTATCAATCACCTAGGCATTGCCCTCCTCAAAGATTTAATTTTAATAAACCTTTTAATAATAATTATTATCAAGCTTATAGGAATGCTAATAATTTTAATAGACCCCAAACACCCTTTAATAATAATAAAAATAAAACTTGCGAATTCTGTTTGATACCAGGTCATGATTTAGCATCTTGCCGAAAATTGCGAAATTGCAGTAAATGTAAAAGCAAATCGCACTACACTATTAACTGCCCTATATCAAGTAACAGGCCAAAAAACCAATAAAACTCAGGGCATCGAAATAGAGGGAATGACGTTGTCCTGAGTGATAGTACTGTTCCTAATCCTAATTATCCTCAGATGAACATTTAGATCATATGAAATTACTGAAAAATATTTTAAAATAAATCCTAATAAAAACACTAAAATAAAAACTTTAAAAAATTCATGTAAAAACCCCTCCCTATTTATAAATGGAAAAATAAATGATAAAGAGATTACTATACTCATTGATTCTGGTTCAAATATAAATTTAATAGATTCAAAGTATATTCCTCCCAATACTAAATTAACTCCTAATGATATTATTATCACTTCTGCCTCAAATAATCAAATAGAGGTTTTAGGAAAAATAATTATACAGATTCAACTTAACAATTTCTTAGTTCCTACTGTAGTTTATGTAGTAAAGGATTTTTCCAGCGAATTGTTGTTAGGAAACAAATTTCTAAATGATTCTAAAGCAATCATAAATTATGATACTCACAATTTAATTTAAGTTGTGAAGGTGAACAATTTTCTCTTCCCATGACCAATAGCTGGATAGAAAAATTAGACAATTTAACTTCTTGCAAAATTAATACTTCTAATTTAATTCCTGTTTATTTAAATCAAGATTATTATTTTAAGCCTAAATCAAGTGTTAGGGTCCAAGCCTATACAAAATATGAGTTACCGCCTTCCGTAAAATTTAAACCTAAATCTTTATCATTCTTTAATTTATCAGTTATATATAAACAAAATATGACTTTTGAAATTTCTAATAATTCAGACCGACCTCAAACTTTATGGGCTAATACCAAATTAGGCGATATGCTTATAACACACAAAGCCTCTGTTAAGACATTAAATATTTGTGTTAACGTTTTAACAAATAATTTGCCGTTGGAGTCTAAAAATTTAGATCCATTAAAACCTCCCATCTATACGCCTTGGGGCAAACAAATTGATTTGAACCCCGATCTCTCTGTTGAGCAATATCAAGAAGCTGCAAATTTAATAAATAAATATATGTTTCTTTTCGCTCAAGATTCGTTTGATTTGCCTGAAATGAAAGTGCAGCCTTATAAATTTAAAATAGATGATAGGATAAAATATCAAACCATACATTCGACTCCCTACAAAATGTCAGGGCAAGAGAGAGATTACTTAAATAATGTCATTAATCAGTTACTAAATGGTATAATATCACCAAGTCAAAGTCCTACTCATCTCCGTGTTTTTTAGTACCTAAGAAACCTGATCCAGACTCTAAAACTAAAGAATATAGAATGGTTATAAATTACAAAGCCATTAATGAATTTATTGAACCTGACCGTTTCCCATTACCCCGTTGTGACGTTCTATTAGACTGTCTAGAAGGAGCACAATATTTTTCTAATTTAGACATAAATCAGGCTTTCTATCAGCAGCCTTTAGATTCTGAAATTAAGCATTTTACTGCCTTTATTACTAACTCTGGACTTTTTGAATGGAACCGATTACCGCAAGGTTTCAGAGTTTCCCCGAATAGTTTTGCCAGAACTATGGCTCGTGCATTTGCAGATCAACTCTATAAAATATTAATCATTTATATCGATGATCTGTTATCATATGCTAAAAATTTTAAAAATGCTCTCACAAATTTAGAATTAACATTTAAAAGGTTAGCTGAGCTAAATGCTAAACTGAAAGTGTCAAAATGTCACTTTTTCTATCAAAAAGTCAATATTTTAGGCCATACAGTCTCGTCCAAAGGAGTTTCACCGTTACAATCTAATATCAGCCCAATTTTAAAATGTCCTACCCCCACTACTCAGACTGAAGTTAAACGCTTTTTAGGAGCCACTAGTTATTATAGGCGTTTCATTCCCAAATATAGTGATATAGCTAATCCATTAAATGAGTTAACTAAACCAAAAAGTAAATTTGAATGGTCAGAAATTCATCAAAATTCTTTTGAAACCCTAAAAAGTAAACTTACCACCCCTCCTGTTCTGAGATTTTATGACGAATCACGAGAAGTGTTTGTACACTGTGACGCCAGTCAGACTGGAGTAGGCGGAACTCTTTCTCAACCTAATGATTCAGGTGTTCTGCATCCTGTAGCTTACTATTCTAAGAAATTATCGGCTAACCATAAAAATTGGTCCACTTCTGAAATTGAAATGTATGCTGTGGTCTCTTGCTTAGAGCACTGGAGGCCATATTTAATTGATAAAAAATTCATTGTGTATAGCGATCACGCCAGTTTGAGATATTTTCGTAATATTAAAAATGCAACCTCTAGGTTAAATAAAATGCAATTAAAACTTGCTAATTACGATTTTGAGATACAACATAAAAAATGTTCCTTTATGAGGCAAGTAGATTATCTTTCCCGAATAAATGAAAAGAACATAAATAACGTCAATGATAGTGTTTTAGAAGATTTAAGTTTGATTAATTCAGTTCAAACCATAAATTTGAGTAAACTTCAAAAAGAAGATAGTGAGCTTTATGAAATATATTTAGGTCTCACAGATCCTAATGTTAGTGATGTAAAAATTAAAAGAAAAATACGTCATTATTTTATTGATAATGATACCGATTTATTACATCACAAAACTTACTCTCCTCATATTGGAAGAGGACAACAACTTGTTGTTCCAAAAAGTTTAATTCCAGATATTTTAAAAAAGTTATCATTGTGATGCTTTATCTGGAGCTCACTTAGGCATAACGAGAACCCTAGAGAAAATTCAATCTAAATATTACTGGGATTCAATGAAAAATGATATTACTGATTTTATTAATAAGTGTTCTAGTTGTCAATTTAATAAATCTAGAAACACTCCTAAACCTGGAAAACTGCAGCCTATTAAATGTTGTTCAGGAATCCCTTGGCAGCATGCAATAATTGACTATTTAGGTCCCTTGCCTTTATCAAATAGAAAGCAATATATTTTAATAGCTTCTTGCACGGCTACTAAGTACATATTTGCTCGTGCTTATACTACTGCTGATGCTAAGAACACGGCTAAATTCATTTTAGAATTAATATCTAACTTTGGTTGTATTGAGAAAATTTCGAGTGACAGAGGAACTCATTTCTTAAATGAAGCAGTCAAGTCCTTAAACAATGGTTTGGGTATTAATCAAGTTTTTAGTACAGCATACAGACCTCAGGTTCAAGGTTGACCGAAAGGTTCAATGCTACCGTTATCGAATGTTATCTAATTATTTAAATGATAAAAAGTCTAATTGGACTGATTATTTACAATACGTTGTTATGGCTTACAATTCTAGTAGACACGAAGCCACAGGATTCTCCCCCTTTTACTTAATGCATGGGTATCACCCTAGAAATCCTTTAGATTTGTGTTTATTACCTAAGAATACGCCCTCTGATATTTTAGATTCACTTAAAATTTTAAATGAAGTTAGAGCAGAAGTTCCTAAACGTATTTTAGCTGCTCAGCAAGCTTACAAAGCTCAATACGATAAACTCACGTAGATGTTTCTTATTCTCAAGGAGAATTAGTTTTTATTAAAAAATTTGGCTCCTACTCCAGGAAGATCCAAAAAATTTCAGCCTAAATTTATTGGCCCTTTTAAAATAATAAATAAAATTTCTGATATTAATTATCAAGTAGAAATAATGAAACATGGAAAAGTAGTTACTGAAACTGTCCATGTGACAGAATGAAGAAATATAATTCTTAGTTATTAATATATTTTTTTAAATAGTTGATTATTTTCGATTGAGAAAACAGTGGTAGGAGTTCGTATACCTATCCTCTGCTCCTTGATTAAATTAGCAGCTTTTCCTTTTTTTTGTATCTTTTGTTTAAACTTTTAGTTCATTTAGTAGTCTAACCTTTTTTTAATTATCCTCATTATTTCTACTTTGATAGTTTTTAGCTTATTTTTTATTTTTTGTTATAATTAAATTACTTTTGTTAAATTAAAAATTTATTGTTTAATATATTGTAAAAAAATAATATAAATTGAAATTAAAAAAAAAAATGTTATTTACATTGTTAAAAATAATTATTTTAAATATAAAAATTATAAATAAGATTAATTTAGGTAAAATATCATAATGTCTCTAAAATATTGTAACATGTTAATACTTGACCTCTCTTACCAACCTTTTGTATTAATTTTTGATAGTTTGATTTTCATTTTATAAAGTATTGCAATACTTACGATTTTTTTTACCTTTTTGTTATAGTCAACTATTTTACTTAATTTTTTTGTATTTTAAATTCTTATACACATATGGTCAACTCTTTTACTTTAAATTTTTATGGTCAACTTACCTTTATTTTCTTTAAATCCATAGTCAACCTTTCTACCAAGCTAATACCAAGATTTACATATCTACATCAGGAGTGATTAATTTTCTTCAAGATTTCAACCTCTTGACAACAACAGTAACTAAGCTAAACACTTTACCCTGAGATTGATTGCAAGATAAAAAAAGAAAATTGAAGCACAATTTCACATATATTCAAGAAATGAAACCTGGGACTTAAGGTCATCTTTGATCTTTCATTCATCTGTATACAATCTATCATCCTTTGAGAGCAGCAAATTTTCAAAATTTGAGAACGAATTTGAGGACAAATTCTTTTGGAGAAAGGGTAGTGTAACAGATCTGGAGAATGGGGATAAACAAGCCCCTCCTACAATCTGATATATGAAAAATTAATTAAATTTGAGATAAGACATCACTTGCTGCCCAGACGTGGGACTGGTCAGATGTCAGGGTTTTGTCTACATTTTTTTAGTCACCGGACTATAGGTAATGTTGACCATATTTGTGTTTTCATATTATTGTAATTATATTCTTTTACAATTATATTTTTTAATTACTACATAAATACTGTTAATAGTAATATATTTATAGTTTTCGTTCATATTTTATTATTTTTCCATCCTAATATGCCTTGTTTGGTTCCTAATATTACAACCACCCAAAAGTGGATGTAACACCGTCAACGCCATATTTAGCCGCAAAAAAAAACGGCTGCCTTCGTGGTGAAGGCCGCAATCGAGTCATATTATACTAACATTAGACAACTCGAAGGTTGGTTAAAGAAAAGGTCGGTACGCATCCCAGTCATATTTATACTCACGATTAATGTTCAAATAAATTATCACCAATTTTTATCCACACATTAAGCGTAATTGTGAGGATTAAACTACCATCAGAAATGGTATTACTTTCAACGCACTAGCAAAACACACGTGGATCTACGATGATAACAGACGTAAACAGTCACCTATACTTATACAGACAAACAACTTGGTAAAAATTACTCATTAGGTATAAAACTGATAAGCCTACTTGATAAACCTGATGAAATCACTGTTTCGGATTTTTATTGCTATCTCATTACTTAATGAAAAAGTAAACATATTATTTCTTATTATAGTTTTTTTCAGAATAAAACTGTGAATTTTTTCTCTATTTAAAGAGAAAAACTTACAAGAGTCTTAGATGAGGGACATAAACGATTATCACCGGATTTGTCAAGAGTTAAGAAGGTTATATTTTTAAGAAATAAGGAACATGATAGAATGAGCATGGTACTTGCACAAGTCAAGTAATCCTAATCCTGAGTGGTGTTATACATTTTAAAAGAAATGTAATAAACTTAATCTTGTAACAAATTGATTATATTATAGGTCACTAAATAGGATCTGTTGCTTGTTTCACTATTCAATCTTAATGGAAAGGAGGTGAATTGAGGCCAAAACGTGATCAGAATTTAATTACTTGCCCAGAAACCATTTATAACCTGGTTTATTCTCGAAGAAAAAGCCTAGGAATTAAATTGGACCCAGGAAAGAAAGAGAAGGTCCAACTTAGAGGCAGACTTAAGGACCGAAAAACTTGTCTAAACACGTTTAACTTTACTTTGGTTTATCTTGTTTTAAACTGTGTTGGTACTTTCTAAAACTCTTCGTAAAAAATTCATCTTTAACCAGAGGCTGTTTTTGATAAAAAATAACTTTTCTTTCATTTTTTCCTCTTTTAAGTTACTTAACTCGGGTTTCTTTTAGGTAAGAAAAGTCTATTATTTTTCTCTTAAACTAATGTTATTCCTGGCCATGGTTAATCATTGGAGACGTTTTCTTTCATTAAAAATAAAGAGTATAAAATAATAATAAATTTAAAGTAGACCTCTATTAAGTGAAGTAAATATTTTTCAACAACTCAGATCGTAATCCTCAAACTAATGGTCATAGAGAGAAGCCCAAGCCACCATCCCAATACCCTTACCAATTATTCCTATTGCTTTATTTAGTTAATAGTATTTCATACCAATGGGTTACCTAAATGTCTTAATGATTACGGATGTATTGGCTTTAAGATGTTAGACCTAAAAACATTAGCCCCTCGATACCACAACATCAATGGTAAAAACATAACTGAGCTATAACGGAGAAGTATTCATTAAGATATTAACAAGTTGTTTACTATTTAGTTGAGTAAAAATTAGGTACCCTAGAGTTTAGAACGTTGCCGTTGGTAAAAATAAATTAGGGTTATCTTATTGGCAGGACTAGGATCAAGAGAGCTATTTCTAGCTCCCTACAGCCTACAGCTTTTCTCTTGTAGGGATAATTAAGTCCATTAATATTATGAAACCCTCCAAGACTAACCGAAGGGTTCACTTTTTAATGAGAAGAAAACCGATGAGATTTTCCTAAGATTCACAGTATCATCTTACACAGATAATATATGAAGTTTTTCCTTATAATAAAGATAGGCTTAGGTCATTTCGACTTGGATATAATCCTATAAATTGTTAGCATCATGGAAAAAAAGATTTTCCTTGCCAACTTACATATCAAAGCCTATTCTTTTTTAAGTTTCTTTTTATCTAAAAGATTTACGGTATGTTTCTTGAGTTTTTTTTGTTACATCTACTGTGAATAGACTTATACATTATTCAATTACACAGACTTCTTTGCTTCAAGATTTTTCTAAAACATAAATGGTTTATTCTTGTACCTGATGTATAAGATCGAAATTTACTTCAACATTTTTCTTTTGTGTATAAACTAAGCTATACAAATTAATTAATTTGTTTCTTAACAAAAACGCTTTAGAAGTTTATTTGTGAATTTTAAACTTAAAAGACTGGGTACTATCAAATAATCTTAAAAGAAAATAAAGTATGAAATTATTATGGTGAAAATAAGATCATGAGCAATGTGATGAATAAAACACGGCTCTCACTATGTCCATAACAAAAATCGAAAAATCGAAAAAGTTTTCTACATGAATATACGTATATGTGCATTGCATGTGCACTATTTTTGTAGCTTTTAATATTTGATAAAGAGATAGGTTAAAAGGATGAAATTCTGTATTTTGACTGTGGTCGTCTTACTTATCATGCAAGTATGGAGATAAATTTAATTATAAGGTGCCATGCCAAGAACCTAGTTCTAGACCTATCTATTCACCAACCGTAAATTCGTTTCTTCATTTATATAATGCCTGCGCATTTCATAATACTTCAGGTATTTACATACAGTAAGTCCAAAATTGAGTTGCGCATACGTGTAAATGACAAACAATTTCATTTTTTGAAAAAAGTCACATCTCATAAAAAGTTCTGCTTGTTAAGAAAAGAAAGTTCTTGCAATGCAAGTTCCTTAGCATGAAACTAGAACCCAAAAGTACACTTATAAAGTGGCCTAAGAGAATTAGGTTCAGTTTTGATAATTTGTCAAATCTTATTCTGCATTAAAAATTTCCTCTTTTTATGAGTAAATGAAATGTGTTATAAAATGTACCATCATAAATTTTACCCCCTCGCCCTTAGGTAATAATAAAATACAAAAAAATAATTTAAAGTATCAATAATTTTTCAATTTCATTTCTATTTCTTTTTTTAATTTGAAATATCTAAGTTTTACTACTTCTTAAGATTGAATATATATTATATATATATATATATATATATATATATATATATATATATATATTATATATATATATATATATATATATATATATATATATATATATATATATATTTATATTATATTATATATATATATATATTATATAATTTTATATATATATACTCGATTTCAGCATCAGAGGTCTAGGGTTCGCAGCCCGGGCTATGCTCTAACATTATATTGTATTTGTATTAAAAGATTTTGCCACTTAATTGATACTTAGAGGATAGTAGACACAACCCCTGCGGTTGTTCCCGCAGGTATATGTATATATATACACACACACACACACAAAGGGTTAAAGGATCCTTTTAGCGTGTTGTAAATAAACCTGGCAGTTGGGTTGCACCAGATTACTTTTACCTTATACAGCTACCTTACTGGTAACTGGTCATTGTGTATTGTCCATATCTTTGATTTCTCTTTACAAATGTATATTTGTTAGTCTAGTTATAACAAACGAGTTTTTTTTTGGAAAATTTAAAATTGTTGTAATTTTTATTTTAGTAATCTGTTAGGGCATGTTGAGGGATATCCCAAAAAGACCTATATCTTGGCGTCACAGCTGTGATCATAGTTAACCAAAAACATGTCTGGTTTTTTATAATTCCGTTAATGTCTTGGGAGGAATACAAAAAGTCTCTTAGGAATGAAACTTAAAATTTATCCAAAGAAAGTCACATTGCTGTCAAATGTTTTTATTAAATACACAAGTTTTTCAATGAGACGTTTACAGATCATTTTTTGGACAAATTTTGATTTTATTTCTAGAGAGATTTTTTGCTAAAGATTTTAAAGAAAATGGATGAAAATATTTATGGAGCAGTTTGTCTTCTTTTTTTTATAACTTCATTAATTGACGGGACAGAGGCCATTTTTAAAAGATACAATTAAATTCTGTTTTCCATCAAAATAAATATATACTAGGTCTGTGCTCTGTAGCTATAATCAACTGAAACCTGTAATTTGGGTTAATAACTTGTTCAGGAGTTGACTACAGTATATTAAAAAATCATATTGTCTGATCAATTTGAAACCCATTTTGTAACGGTAAAATGATGTAAAATGAGGGATCGACAGTAGAGACAGTGTTTCCACCATTTTCCCTATGCGTAAGATGGACTAGCTTTTAATCAAGGGGAGTTTAGTTTAACTACTAGGCCGCAAGTCAGTGCCACTAGTCCTTTCATTCCGCTGTGTAGATTTCTATCCGTTGCTAAGAATAATAATAATTTTATTTTAGTAAGTAATGTACAAATCGCAATGAAAACGTCACTATTTAAAAATTTAGAATAATATTGTTTGTTTAAAAATCTTTCATAGAATACAAAGGATTTTGCTGAGATATTATTTTATTTCTACTCAAGAGTTTTCAAGTCACTATCTGTTTTATTAAATATTATTATACTAGTACTTTATTACCAACTTTTGACTTAGCTAGTCTATGCTGGGTATTACTAATTTATTTTATTTTAAGTACTAAATTATGGCTAATTTTTAATATTTTGCCTAATTATTTTTAAAAAATAATTATACATTATATGTATATACAGGTTTGTTATTGTCGCATTAATCCTAATTGTTTGAATTTTGGTTTACAGCTTTTTCTGCTTTTCATGTTTTGTAATCCTTAATATTTTCTTTTGCAGGAGGTAGAAGTCTCTGGGTGTTGACATGTCCGCATACTGTTATTTCATAGTTGATCCGGCTCTCTACTATTGTTCTATTATAAAGATTAGTGTTTCTATTGGTAGATATTTTTTAATTTAATAAATATAATACATATATGGATAATTTATTTTTAAGTGATTCTAAATTTAGTTTCCATGACAAAGTAGCCTATCTTGATTCACATAAAACATAAAATCAATATTTGTGATTTCATTGTTTTTATTTAAGGTTCATTATAAGTCTTTGAGTTTTTCTCGTTTAGAATGAAGTTATTTGCCTTCATCTACACTAGCATGGTGTGCTTTTGCTGGCTCTGGCAATATTGTCATCATCTGCATATAATTCTTGTTCAACTTGCACAACTTGATCTTTCTCTAAATCTTTAATGTATTATCCATATCATTTCTTGTTATTTTATAAAATTGTTCCATGTTCTAGCCTTGTATGAAACTTCTTCTAATAATATACCTGATGCAGTACCATTGTAATTAACATACTGTGTTTTCGATTACAAAACAAACTCAACTATCCACTTACCCTTACCATGATATTAGCAGTTTGCATTTCCTTATTAATAACTTTTGAACTACTTTGTCGAAAGCTTTAGAAATCACAACAAGTTAGCATAACGTGCTTACCATTCTCAAAGCTGTCAATGAGCAACAGTCAACAAGAGCTCCATTGTAAATATTTTCAATATTTTCTCTTATATATAAAAGAAGCCACTTGAACCAGTAGTTATAGCTGGTGAGAAACGGCAGGGTGGCAGGCATAGAGATATATTACTAAAGGTTGAATTTTGAATATTGAAAAAGTAACCTGACTACCTTCAACTATCAATACAATGAAAATAGATAGACAAAATAATATACATTATATGTATATACAGGTTTGTTATAGTCATTAATCCTAATTGTTTGAATTTTGGTTTACAGCTTTTTCTGCTTTTCATGTTTTGTAATCCTTAATATTTTCTTTTGCAGGAGGTAGAAGTCTCTGGGTGTTGACATGTCCGCATACTGTTATTTCATAGTTGATCGGCTCTCTACTATTGTTCTATATAATAAGATTAGTGTTTCTATTGGTAGATATTTTTTAATTTAATAAATATAAATACATATATGGATAATTTATTTTTAAGTGATTCTAAATTTAGTTTCCATGACAAAGTAGAGCCTATCTTGATTCACATAAACAAAATCAATATTTGTGATTTCATTGTTTTTATTTAAGGTTCATTATAAGTCTTTGAGTTTTTCCTCGTTTAGAATGAAGTTATTTGCCTTCATTCTACATAGCATGGTGTGCTTTTTGCTGGCTCTGGGCAATATTGTCATTATCTGCATATAATTCTTGTTCAACTTGCACAACTTGATCTTTCTCTAAATCTTTAATGTATATATCCATATCATTTCTTGTTATTGCATATAAAATTGTTCCCATGTTCTAGCCTTGTATGAAACTTCCTTCTAGTGATAATATACCTGATGCAGTACCATTGTAATTAACATACTGTGTTTTCGATTACAAAACAAACTCAACTATCCACTTACCCTACCCATGATATTAGCAGTTTGCATTTCCTTATTAATAACTTTTGAACTACTTTGTCGAAAGCTTTAGATAAATCACAACAGTTAGCATACGTGCTTACCATTCTCAAAGCTGTCAATGAGCAACAGTCAACAAAGAGCTCCATTGTAAATATTTTCAATATTTTCTCTTATATATAAAGAAAGCCACTTGAACCAGTAGTTATAGCTGTGTGAGAAACGGCAGGGTGGCACACATAGAGATATATTACTAAAGGTTGAATTTTTGAATAATTGAAAAATTAACCTGACTACCTTCAACTATCAATACAATGAAATAGATAGAACAAAAATACAGTAAGTTATATAGTAGAACTTTTAAAGTGCAAATCCAAAATTTACTCTAGGTTTCAATAAAGTCACACAGATTTCCTAGAGGCCTCAAAATGATAATCCAGGCCTTAAATTTAGTACATTCACACATATTTTAAATCCGCGGATACCTCAAAGAACGATATCTCAATACAGTTACAACCACTGTAGAACCATTTGGAGGGAATCAAGATGGAAATATAGATCGATCTCCAGATATGCTGTATGTACGTTTAGAGGCAAACGTATTAATGGATAATCTTCACATCGAACTATTATTTCACTTTAATATTACAATCTCTCTAAAATAACTTTTAAAATATTATTTTTTTTAATGTAACTATACTATTAAGCAAATAAATCACAATTTAATTAAATATATTTTGTGTTTCAAACTTCCTTATAACCAAAAGTGAACCTTCCCCATAAAAGACTAAATGTTTTGGCGGGACCAGTTATCACATAATCTCACTTGATAGACTAAACAAATACAGTGCAAGAACTGTATCGTATTAAATACGCATTACGTGTATTAAATACAAATATGTATTAAATTGAATGCAATCACCAGTTAAATACGCTGTGTGTACGTAGTAAATGTATTAAGATGAGCAATGTCCCCTCTAGTAATATATCTCTCTGATGGTAGGACATGTGGCGCAGCATTGCGGATATTTGGAGGAACTAAAAGTGACAACATTTGCTTAGGACCATGTAAAGGGTGGGAGTCAGAACACTGTCTCTACGACGATCCTCATTTGTACATCATTATAGATAACAGTTTGAAATTGACAGTAAACCAATAGAAGGTGAAAGTCTTACTTCGTTAACCACCAGATCCCACTAATAAATAAATAATGTAAAACTTATTATATTACCTTTGCCTTGCTTACTTTAAGCATTTTTAGAGGACCAACTTCACTCTAAAATCACTATAAGTTATAGAAAAATTACGAAATCTGTACATGGTATTTCATCGACAAACATACGGGATACGTAGGAGGAAGAGAGTTTTTCACGGGTGGAGAACTCATGCATGAGACGTACTCTTAAGCTAGTTATTAAAAGGAACACAAAAAATGCAATTATTCAACTCGAACTGAAATAATATCAAAATAACGAAAATTCGGCGCACAAATGAAATTTATAAACAGCCATTATGGATTCAAGTTAGTTCTTCTTTTCTTCTTTTTCACATTTAATAATCTTGGTACCGCATCGTAGTCTCGACACGACGATGTCTCGACACTTTATAACGTCGACACTTTTCGGGGCAGGAATTTACGTTGTATCGACACTTGATAACCTCGACACTTTAACCTAATCATGTGTCGATGTTACGTTGTGTCGATACAACGCAGAATCCTGCCAGAGTGAAAATACACACACCCACACACACATAGATATATATTAAAAACCGATATATTATATATATATATTATATATATATATATATATATATATTATATATATATATATATATATATATATTTATTATATATATATATATATAATATATATATATATATATATATTATATATATTATATATTGAAAACCGCATTGATGTACAAATCTTCAAATTATACAATTTTTGATTATTTGTCAATTTATTATTAGTTTATTTATTTTGAGGATAGACAAGTATAAATATGTTTAAAAAAAGAAAGAAATGTTTCTTAATGTTATATACTGTGTGTCTAGTATAGTTGTATGGCGCGATCTTATTTGAGTTTGTATCCCCTCCTTCGTCTCTTTCCTTCCCACAATCCTGTGTGGCTTCCCCCTCGCCCGCCGACCCGCGCCTCTCCGTCCTTCAGTCCTTCTTATCTTATCCTAGATAAAGCTTGTTTATTTTTACTTTTATTTTATTACAGTAATTCATTCCTAAAAATACAGTCCTTTCGTTTTATTTATCAATATTTCACATGGTCATTTTCGAGTCGGATAATTAGCGATCTCAAATTACTTCTAATGGTTAAATAGTTAAATTTAAAAGGATTAATTCATGTTCATTTATTTCATTCTACAAACGAAATATCTATTATCAATCAATACAACCAAATACGTTTATATTATCACGTTTATAGACTTCTGTATTGGAAAGAACCTAAAGTTTTTATTTATATATAATATATCGATAGTTATCATAGTTATTAAGACAAATTAAGTTTAGTTTTAAGTTTAAACATTTCAATAAAACTTTTTAAGTTTAAATTCAGCAGTTAAAAACAAAATTTTAGTGAAAGTTTATTCTTCATTTGCATGTATTACAAGATATAATATTCTAATTTTAATAAATATTTTTTGAATCAGTGATACCTTAAATAAAACTAAGAGTGTGGTGTGTTGTTGGAGTTGCAGTCTAATTCGAGGACCCGTACCATACAGTTTTCAGTTATTTGTGACATCGCCGCTCGGTTCCCGCCCTCAGTTCGTGTCTTAACATGTTAGCAGCGGCAACTCTTTTATCTAAAACGGAGCATTCTCAAGAATTTTGCCGGAACACCTTACTTTGTTTCTCCAGGAACTTTCTTATACCTCAACTGGGCATTTGCAGCTTATCTCACCAGTTATCTATGCGGTTTTTATACCTTTTAATTTGTATTAATATTTTAATTATTCTTTTAATTACTAGGTATTTTGTTTATGTTTTTCTATGTATGTATTATACCATTTATTACTTTTAAAAACTATTATTGCGAAACTATTTTTCATCTCGCATATAATTTGGTTTTTTTTTATTTGTTATCGAAATTGCGACCAAATATTTGTTTCTTTTGGCTTATATTATCTTAAGGTTACGTGTTACATAAGTTATTATTGTTTTATGTTTTTATTTAATACTAAGAGATTTTAGGGTTGAAACTAATAATTGCTACCCAAATATGATCTATGGCATATCACATTTTAATAATTACTTAAGAGAAATCTGTTATTATCGTATTAATGTTTTACGTTTATCTGTTAAATTTAATTGTGCTGGTTTTAACCACCTTTCATGATTGCAGCTTATAGTTTATTTGTATTTTTAACCACTTTTGGACCTTTTTATCCATCTCTTAAGTTATTTCTATTTTTGTTGTTATTATATTCTATTCATCATGATGACCCGTAGTAATGCGAAATGTTCGAGACAACTAGATTCAGGCTTAGCCCAAAATAGTTTACATAACGATTCATTACAATCTATTGACTCTCTAATAAAAACACGTGGTATTTTAGCTACCAGACTTAATAGTTACAATTCCTATATATCTCAGTACATAAATTCACACATAGACTCACTACAGGTGCGTCGTATAACAGCCAGATCTAAGCTTGTAAGAGAAGTATGGGATGAGTTTCAAATAGTTCAAGATCATTTAGAAAGTTTAGATGAAACCAACGATGAACTGCACCGCGTTTGCGCGTGAATCATTTGAAAACCTTTACTGCGATGCCACTTCTCTTGCAGAACATATTATCCATCGGAACTCCCGACAAACCTCACCTAATATGTCTCAACAGGTAAGTCCAGCGTCTAGTTATGCTTCTGTCAACCATAGCAATTCTCTCAATTTCAATCAAAACCCTATTCAGGCTGATGTCGTAGATATATCTCGTTCCAATTCACCAAATTGTAGCAACACCAACGCTCGACAGTCTAATATCATACAAGCAGGACGATCTACGGATGAAATTAGCGCAAATTTTAATGCTGTATCAACTAACATTGATTCAATCAAACAACTTTTTCTCAAATGCATCAAGGTCAAATAAACTCTGTCTCTACAAATACCACAGCCACTGTGCCTAATCAAAATGCACTTATTCAGGGTACCGTTCCACCATCTCATCAATTAAATTCTAATCTGTTTATTCCGGTTAGCTCAAACAGTCATCCTGTGGATTTAGGATTGGTGTCAACCTCAATCCAAGGCAACTTACATGGTTTTCAAATTTGTCAAATAATCAAGCAACGTCTAACCAAAGAGTCACATCTGACTTAGATTTACAGGAGGCAGCAAACTCCAGTTCTCAAAATGTATTTAGCGGTATCGGTCCAACTCTACCATATTATATTCCCTCTAACTCAGCTGTGACTGCTCCACATTCCGCATATGCTACCTGTGCACCGTCTCATGTCGCGATAGCTCAAGTCCCACCGAACTACTCTTCAGGTATGTTTAATCATAACTCAGTTAGTGATACTCCGCCACAATTTAATATGCCTAGCAATCCTTACATCTTTAATCAACCCTCTTCTCAGCCTCTATTTGTACCTGATGCTTTGAATTCATATAACCAAAATCAAGACTGGCTAATAAGAGGTCCTACTGGGTTGCGGTTACCTAATCTTAATGTCCCAACCTTTAGCGGATCTTCTGACGACTGGTCAACGTTCTCAGAACTATTTCTCTCTTTAATCGACTGCAATAGAAATATTAACCCGGTAGAAAAATTTCAATATCTTCGCTCTTATCTACGAGGGGAGGCAGCTGGAGTTATCCAATCAATATCACTTAATGCCACGAATTATCCTGTAGCTTGGAAGTTACTTCAGGATCGTTATCAGAACAACAATCTAACTATTTTTAAACATTTTAAAGGTCTATTCAACGTACAACGAGTTGAGCGGGAATCGGCTAAATCACCATGAGATGTTAGACGAATCTTTAAAGCACATAAGATGCCTTCAGAATTTACAGAGGCCTGAAGAACTTTGGAATGCTATGCTTGTTCACATTACATCTTCTAGATTAGATCCTATATCTCTTAAGGAATGGCAAAACGAAAATAGTAGAAACGCTTCTGCTCCTAAGTTTGAAGACTTAGTTAATTTCATTAGATATAGATGTCGGGTACTTGAGGCATTGCCTCTGTCAAATTCTATAAATGAGCATTTCTCTCAAAAAAAGGATAATAAATTTTCAACTAGACCTTCTTCGTTTAGACAAGCGAGTTCTTTTAAACCTACTCAAGAAACCCACAGATCTTCTATAGTGTCAAGTGCAGCTAATGCTCAACTAAATTATTCAGATGAACAAAAACCAATCGACGTGAGTTCTACGAAAATCTTAAGTGGTTGTCCCGTTTGTAATTCTAACCATACTATTTACCTTTGTTCTGATTTTCTATCTCTGTCTACATCTGAGAGATGGTCAAAGGCTAGAGCTCTTCGGCTTTGTACTAACTGCCTTAAATTCGGTCATTTTTCAAGTTCTTGTAGAGGGGGTCGCTGTAGGTGGTGCCGAGGCCGACACCATTCATTGCTTCATGAATCGTCTGAAGATAATGACAATCCATCTCCTCCAGGAAACGGCGAGCTTAAGGGTGTTATTGCGTCATCGGCTTCTGCTCAATGCAATCCAACGCACGACTTCTCTAATGTGGTGCTCTCTACGGCGTTAGTCAATATGATATTTCCGAACGGCAAACATGTTCAGGTCCGAGCTCTGTTGGATTCAGGATCCCAGATCAGTTGCATAACAAAGGATTTGTGTCGTAAGCTACAATTAAAATATGAGAAATTGGATCTGTCTGTCATTGGTATTGGTGCTAATTTAACTCGTGCCGTTGGTTATGTACCTGCCACAGTTAAATCTCTGCATTCCTCATTTCTGATAAATACTAACTTTGTCATATTAGACCAATTGCCTAAGGTAATTTCACCGAACGTTATCAAAACATCTCGTTTGCCTTCGGAACTCAAGCTAGCAGATCCGTATTACCATACTTCAGCCGACATTGATGTTGTGTTAGGTGCAGATATGTTTTGGCACATTATTGGCCAACAAACTCAACAAGTCCCAGAGACTTGCATCAACCTCAGACAAAGTGAACTCGGATGGATTTTCACTGGCAAGGACAATACAAAAGGGGAACTAACGCAAACAGTATCTTGTAATCTTACATCCCTTGCTTCAATCGATGAACAACTAAAAAGATTTTGGGTTTTAGAGGAGTGTCAGTCACAGAATCAAAAGGCTAATGAACTTTCTTCTGATCATATGTTGTGTGAAAAGTCCTTCAATGAATCCGTCAGTCGAAACTGCATGGGGCGTTACGCTGTTGACCTTATTTTTAAAATCGATCCATCCCATCTTGGGGATTCAAAGGACACGGCACTTAAAAGATTCTTCTCACTAGAAAGGAGACTTATCAACAATAATAACCTTAAAAAAGAGTATACTGCTTTCTTGAATGAGTACGAACAACTTGGACATATGCAGGTAGTTCCGGATGATGAGATTTCAGCCATACTCGATGGCCCCCACTATTTCTTGCCTCATCACCCAGTGTTCAAAAGCTCGTCCACGACGACCAAGGTTAGAGTGGTTTTCGACGGATCTTCAAAGACTTCTTCTGGATTATCTTTAAATAATATTTTAGCTACAGGTCCGGTTATTCAAAGCGATTTATTTGCCATCGTTAATCGTTTCCGCACTCATCCTGTAGTGATATGTGGTGACCTGGAAAAAATGTATCGGCAAATCAATATCTCTGAGCCCCATCAAGCCTACCAGTTGATTTACTGGCGAGAGGAACCGAACCTGCCCCTCAAAATTTACCGTCTCTCCACCGTCACTTACGGCACTGCATGTGCTTCATTTTTAGCTGCAAGAAGCTTACATCAAATAGCACAGGACGATGGGAAAAAATATCCCGATGCGGCGAAGGTACTCATAAACGACTTCTACATGGATGACGCCATGACAGGTGCTACTAACCCTGAAGCTGCGCTAAAACTGGTTCAAGAACTTACTTCCTTGCTAAAAGGAGCAGGATTTCGTATTTGCAAATGGAATTCTAATTCTATTGATGTTCTTTCAAAATCTCTTCATCTGAACGTTTATCTCAGACTCTCTACTCTATTGACGAGGATTCATGTCAAAAAACGTTGGGTATATCTTGGGACCCTCGTTGTGACATTTTTCGATTTTCTTTGAAACTGTCCGATTTTGATAGTATCACTAAACGCAAAGTTTTGTCTCAAATCGCTTCAATATTTGACCCTCTAGGTCTCTTAGGCCCTGTAAATCGAAAGCCAAACTTTTTATGCAACAGCTTTGGATGCAGTGCCGCCAGTGGGATGACGTGTTGGAAGAGCCTTACCTGTCTGATTGGAAAACTTTCTACTCCTCGCTCGACTACCTTAATAAAATACGCATACCTCGTTATATTCTATCGGGTAATACACCTATTTATACTGAACTCCACGGTTTTGCCGATGCCTCAGAATCAGCATATGGCGCTTGCGTTTATCTTCGTGTCACTGATTCTCAAGGCATTATTTCCACAAGACTTCTTGCTTCTAAATCAAGAGTCGCTCCACTTAAGTCTCAATCTCTCCCCAGATTAGAACTGTGTGGAGCTTTAACTCTTGCTTTGCTCATGCATAAACTCAAGATCGATCTTAAAATGGAATTCAACAACGAATTTTACTGGACTGATTCCACCATAGTTTTGTCGTGGTTGTCCTCTCATCCTTCGCGGTGGGCTACATTCGTCAGAAACAGAGTCGCTCAAATCCAAGAGATTACACTTCCTTCTGCCTGGAGACATGTCAAAGGTCAAGATAACCCTGCAGATCTGATTTCGCGAGGTTGTGGGGGTCTTGATATATTAAACTGCGATTTGTGGTGGGAAGGGCCAAAATGGCTCACTGCTACTGATCCATTTTGGCATGAAGTGTCTACTACATCTCCAATGTGGCCGAATCGATAATTCTTGAAGCTGTACCCGAAGAAAATGCCATTTCACTAGGAATGTATTCAAGTGACAACGTGGTCCTGAAACTTATTTCATCACATTCATCTTTACGCACACTGTTAAGAATTGTTTTGTTACCTCTTACGGTTCAAACATAACGCTTTTCCTCAAAATCGTAATAAACGACTAACAAGTCAAGTACTCAGTGCAGAGGAGATCCATGTGGCGTCTCTGGTTTTAATTGGCCAAGTTCAACGAGATGCATTTGCTGAAGAGATTGCTCTATTAAGCAATGGAAAACAAGTAAACAAAAACAGCAAACTAGCTTCATTAGCACCCTTTTTAAGTAACGGGTTGATTCGTGTAGGTGGCCGATTAAATCACTCGGAGCTTACTTCAGATCGTAAGCATCCCATTGTACTTCCTCCGCATCATTTAACAGATCTTATTGCCCAGCAGGAACATATAAGATTAAAACATGCAGGTCCCCAACTTATGCTGTGCTCTTTAAGAGAAACATACTGGCCTCTCAATGGCAGAAATCTTTGTCGAAAAATCATGCGTTCCTGTATGCAGTGTTTTCGTGCTGACCCTCAAGTTGTGACACAACAAATGGGCCAACTACCTAGAGCTAGAGTATGCCCTTCAAGACCCTTCGAGACCACTGGTGTAGATTATTGCGGACCTTTTATGGTAAAGATGTCATCTCGCAGAGGAGTACAGCCTGTAAAATCTTATATCTCCGTGTTCGTCTGTTTTGCTACCAAATTTATTCATCTGGAGTTAGTAGAGGATATGTCTACTCAAGCCTTTCTCGCCGCTTTGCGCCGATTTACCAACAGATTTGGAAGGCCTTCTCACATCGTGTCCGACAACGGATCAATTTCGTCGGAGCCAATAAACAATTGAATCTGCAGCATCTTTCTCTCCTGATAATAACTCTCTTCAGGATAAGCTATCTGAAGATAACATTCAATGGTCTTTTATACCTCCCAGGGCCCCCAATTTCGGTGGCTTGTGGGAATCTGGAGTTCGTTTAATTAAGTATCATATTCGAAGAGTAATCGGTGATACAATATTAACATGGATTCAATTTTTCACCTTACTTACAGATATAGAAGCTTGTGTGAATTCACGCCCTTTAACTCCATCTTCGTCCGATCCATCCGATCTATCTGCATTAACACCTGCTCATCTAATATTAGGTTACAATATCACATCGATTCCTGAAAGGTGTGTATCGATGATGAAAATCTGAAAATCAATGCCCTTGATCGTTGGAAGCATATCACCTACATCAAGGAACATTTTTGGAAACGCTGGTCGACTCAGTATTTAGCTGAGCTTCAACAAAGATCCAAATGGAAGTTTGCTAAGGATATTTAGAGGTAGGAAGTTTGGTTTTAAAAGAAGACAATATTTCGCCGACAAACTGGAAATTAGGTCGAATCACGGAAACGCATCGGGGCGATGATGGCTTAGTGCGTGTTGTCTCGTTAAGGACGCAAAAGGGTTACATGAAACGCGCTCTGTCTAAGATATGTCCTTTACCTATTAATCATGATTTTATTAAAGTAGATTATTGAGATTTTACCTAGATCATATTTGTTTTGTCTATTTTTTTTTTTTTGCCTTTTTAATTTTATTTTTTATTCATACTTTCAATTTTCTTTAAAGCATTTTGTAAATCCTTTCAAGGCGGGCGGGATGTCTAGTATAGTTGTATGGCGCGATCTTATTTGAGTTTGTATCCCCTCCTTCGTCTCTTTCCTTCCACAATCCTGTGTGGCTTCCCCTCGCCGCCGACCCGCGCCTCTCCGTCCTTCAGTCCTTCTTATCTTATCCTAGATAAAGCTTGTTTATTTTTACTTTTATTTATTACAGTAATTCATTCTTAAAATACAGTCCTTTCGTTTTATTTATCAATATTTCACACTGTGCACAATGTGCTCTGTCTTATTCTTATGTTCAGTGAAATTAAAAAAATGTGTTATTTATTGTTATAATATTTGTTCCTTGGCCCCATTTGTACATGATTTATGTTTCTCGGTACAAGTATCAAAACATAATAAAAAAAGTATTAAAACATTTCGGTTATAATTAGTTATTTAGTGTATAAGAATTAGGGGAAGTGGAAGAACAGTAATGCTACTGAACTTCCTCCTTTTTATTTTTTCAGATATTTTATATTTTAAAACTGTATTGTATTGTAAAAAGAAAAAATAAATAACCTTTTTTATTTTTTATTTATTTTTATTTATTTATTTTATATTACTAGGTGCCTTATGGTTGAATTTGAAACATCGAAAAAGTAACCTGACCACATTCGATTATCTTTTCATCAATAAATAGAACAAAAACAGTAAATTATATAGTAGAATGTTTAAAATACAAATCACAACACAAACAATCTCTGGGAAGCCGAAACAATTAATTAATTATAACCTTAACTCCCTCTTGGAGGAGGTTTCAATGAGGTTACACAGAGCCCCTGAGAGCCCCACTAAAATGTTTCAGGCTTCTCAATGTAATAAGTTAGGCTATGCTCCCTCTAGTATATATCTCTATGCACATACAACACCCTGATGTCCCAAAACTCTATAACATCGACACCCTCTCCACTTTTGTCTGTCGATATTTTGTAGTGTCGAGACTATCACACAAAGAGACTAAAACTATTAGAGGGGATACAACAGCTCTTATCATTCCTTGGGTAGCTAGGTGCCGTAACGGTACATTGGTGACGTCTTTTTTTATTTTTTTCTAATAATTATAATTTCACGTAAATATTACATTGATTTTTCGACTAGTTTAAATAAGTTTAATTATTATCTATTGCATGTATTTTTTAATTGTTAGTTTTCAATAAAGTGTTTAATGTGGCATCACTGAAAAATGTCCGCCGTTAGTGGAGTGCATGCTACAATAGGAGTTGTAGAGGGGTGGGGGAGTATCTAGTCTCTTTCTAGGGAGACTATAGTAGAGGTAAGTACAGTTACGGCACCTATGGAAAATGTCTCACTTCCAGACCCCTTATTACTGTGTTAATCGGGTTCTGTACTCCCCTCTAATAGTTTTAGTCTCTTTGCTATCACATGTCGAGACATTGCTAACCATGCCATGTGTCGATTAACGACGAGTTTGTGGGACAAAAATTAGTCACGTGAACCTCTGTCCTGATTTTGCGTAAGATAGTACAGTACAGTGTCAAGACATCGACTTGTCGAGACCCCGGGGGCGACCCATAATCTTTAACTTAATGAGTCAGACATTTATCAACAGTTAAAACTAACTGTTTTTTGAAAATTAGTTTAGGTCAAGGCCCTCTATTTAAAAGAAGGGAAGGTAAGCAGCCCCATTTTGCTAACTTAAGAAACATACTAATTGCCGAAATATTTTAAATTTTAATAATCATTCAAGAATAAACTAAAAATAAATTAATATATAATCCAAATTAGTAAACTCCTATACTGACCCATAAAAAAATCAGACATGCGTGATCGCTGAAATTGGAATTTTGGAAAATGGAATATGAAAAAATCAGACGTGATAAAAATCGCTAAAATTGGAATAACTGCGATGAGCCCTATAAGATTTATCTTCATTGTATTTAATTTTAATGACAACTGATAATTTAAGACGAGTTTTTTTATATCGTGTTTTCAACATTAATATGTTCGTTATAATTTAATTTTTTGTGTTAAACTCTGTGAAATTATTCTTGCAATCCTGCACTTAAAGAAAAAAGAATCTGTGGTAAAGGTATAGCAAATGTTTTTTAAGATTTTAAAAAATACACAATGAATGTTTTTTGCCTTAAATTAAATATAACATAAAATCACGATTACCATGATTATATTGAAAAACTTTAGGTGAATTATTCTTACATTACTAATAAAAATTAATTCAACGAAACGAAGAAAGAGTCTCTCCACAAAAAATAATAGTTCATTTCCTTAGGAATGAGAGTTTCTGTGCTTAATAATTCTTTTCTGGCTTAAGTTTCCGGTTTATGCATTATACTTCGAGTAGTTATTCAATTATCAAGCTCTACTCATAATTCATTTTTCTGAATTTTCCAAAGGAAATGCGCATCCTGTTTTTTATAAAAATCTATGTCTCTAAAGAAGGCAGTGCACAACATTATTTGCTCTAGTTTAATGTTACTACTTATCTAGATGTCCATTCTAGAAAAAAATGAATTCAGATGATCCATGTCCATGATCTAGACGTCAACTGCATGAAAAGGCTAAAGAGCCTTCAAAATAGAAGAAAAAACCTAATACAGCAAACATATCTGACGCACTGTGCCCGCCATTTAACATTTTGTTGCATGCTCCAACACAATGAGCTACTGTATGTAGACAATTGTATTAAATGTTATACGCAAATAATAATTTACTATTCTAGTAATATAAGTTCACTGTACGTACATTGTTAATTAATTTGGCCATCATTAAAAATTTAAAAAAACCAAGCCCATAAAACTTGGGTCGCAATGTAGTTATCATAAAATAATTTAGGTCGCGTCTCAAAACGAAGAAACGCTGCTAAATAAACAAAAACGATTTCTTAAAGAAATTTGCTTGATGCCAGAATATCTTGCGACATTTTTATACTTGATTTCCCTAAATCGTGAGACACAACTGATCAATATCGGGATGGAATTCGACCGTGACGCATAAAACGTTTTCAATCTAACGTGTGACGGAACTAGAAGATTCTAAAGCAGTGTAGCCTCTTCACTTAAAGTTGTATACTTACATTTTTAATAATTAAAATTAAACATTTAATAAAATACAATTTGAATAATACATCCAATACTCATGGGGAATTAGATGAGATCTGTTAAAATATATAAATTGCTTTACAATCCAAAACATTATTTTGGTTATGCAAATGAATTGAAGGGAATGCCAGTACACCAATGCCTTACATTTTACATCAAAGTGTTTAATCAAGATCAAAGATTCTCGCTACAAATCAAGCGGATAATTTGATAAGTTAGTCCTAGCTATTGATTACAAGACAAATGCAATGTAAAGAACCACTAGGTAGCCTTGCCATTGCCATGCAAATAAACTTTATTGAACATAATCCTTTTCTCTTTGTACTGAATCTATTTAAATAAATAAACATTTTTGTCTTAGATGTATATATATTCTAAAAATTGTTTTTTATTTTCTATGACCTCCCTCAAAATATGTCGGTAAACATCTATGAAGCCTATATTAGATTTATAGCAAGAATTATCTTCCCTTGGCTGGAAAGATGTTCCTAATTTCTTTTGTAAATCAAAGAGACTGGAGGTAAATGTGGTGAAGTAGGCTGGAGGAATCGGGGTTGGCAAGAAGGGCCCAACAACGTAGCCTACTTACCAGGCTTTACTTATAAATTAATTTATAAATAATTGACGAGCAAACTATTTATAAATTAGAAGACTTTTAAATTCCTAGGACGAGTGAAGGGTGTGCGATGAGGTGAAAATTAGCATAGAAAACCCGATAAGGTGAGGAGAAGTTCCGATGTACCCCACACCCAATATGATTAATTTTATCTAGATTATTTTTATTTATCGTGTTTGTTAGGTTTATTTATAATTATTTAATTAATTTACTGTGAGTAGTATATTTGTATTGTATTATACTTTGAAAAGTCTGTTTTCAATTATTGTATTTATGTAATAGTATTTTTTTTTAATTTTTATGTAAGTTTTTTATATATTGTGTGTATAGTTCTTTTAACTTTTCTTTTTCTTTTTAGTCAATAATAAAATGGGTGGTATAGTGGGAACCGGACCCGGGAGCATCTTAGATTCTTTCCATATGTCACTAACCTACAAAAATACGTTTCGCGGAAAACTTAAGTGATATATATATATTATATATTATTATATATATATATATATATATATATATATATATTATATATATGTGCTCCTAAATCTCAGATTCGATCCAATGAATTTCCAACATTATTTTCTTTTCAAGGTTTGAAATTAAACAAAACCTAACAAGGAAAGAAAAGTAAACGTAGTGACTCTGTAAAATTTGTATTTTTAAAGAAATCAGGGTTTTATTTGATTTTATAACATTTTTTCTGGGAAAAAGTCCTTTCTTAATGTTATTTAGGACCGATGGATCCAATAATACTAGTCAGAAGCAGGAAAACAAATATATAAACTTAAGTCGAGTAGAGTATCGATTTCTGTATGAATAAAATTAAATCCGTCTGAAGTCAATATGATCACTCTAAGAATTTCTTTATAATTATATTTACCTTTATAACTTATAAAGAGTAATTGTTGAATTTGCTGAATATGAAAACTATTGTTATAGTTGTGACAGACGGACACGCTTTCTTTTGACGTTAAGTGTAATTTAATGAGTCTTTCTATGTCTTTGCTGAAGGCATACAATTCCAGAACGAAGCCTTCAACGTGGTCAGCAGTTGTTTCTTGATGTATGTTTATGATGTTATGTTTGTGATGTATGTTTGTTTCTCGTATGTATTGTTTTGTGAGGTACGTCTAAAAAAGTTCCATTTCAATTTATTTTATCACAGTTCCGCACATGAGCGTGTGCCTTTTTGAGATCGCTGTCATTCACGTACGCTTAGTTGTGTTTGTTTAGAATCTCGGTTTTGCATGAAAATCCCACTGCTTCCAAACTCAGATAAGCCAACTAAAATTTATCAGCAAATTAGTGATACCACTAAACCATCTGTCAGAAATATTATTATAGATGAGATGGACGGACACGCTTTCTATTGACGATAAGTGTTATCGAATGACTCTTTCTATGTCTTTAGCTCTAACTGAAGGTATAAAATTCCTGAGTGGGCCTTCAACCTGCTCAGTAGTAGTTCCTTGAGTCAATCAATGGTTAATCTGTCCGACACCTTCCCGAATTTCCCGATAAATTTTAATTGGTTTCTTATTTCTAGGATTCAGTAAACGAACAGCAAATCTGATTTCACAAGCGACAGGATTCTCAGTCGACACTTAGATTGAAAACAAATACAACAATGCTTAAGTGGCTGCGTGCGATTTCTAAATGACGTTCATTCTTGACAGAGCGTCTACCATGCATCGCAGAGCTGTCATCGCAGCTCTGCAGCGGAGATAAATATAAACATATTTACTTGTACAATATAATTATTTTTAATCATATCAAGTAATTGAAAAGCATATTACAACCTATAGTACCAAATAGTACAGTTTAAGAGCCAAAGCATAGGTTAATAGGATAATCTTTTTAATTTTATTAAGATAATTTTTAGTGTAAATAGAATGAAACGACTGATAAAATTATTATATTATTTGCCTTACTATTATTTATATAATTTATTTTATTGTCGATATTGTATGGCTTCCTGTACCAAATATAAGTCCGAAAATAATATATATATTATATATATATATATTATATATATATATTATATATATATTATACATCTAGGTCAATGAGCTCTATGATTTTGTTGGGTTCAATTGTGCTAGAGTGGGAAGGTATAAAAAGGGTCTTATCTCTTGTTCCTTTTAGGTTAAGGTTAACTTATTGTCCCAGACAAACAGGACAAAAATGGCTCCTACCGCCTAGCTATGGTGACTCGCAAAACAGAAGAACCTCAAAGTAATCTTCATTTGGTCGTGGAAATTCTAAAAAGATTAAGATCGGATTCAGCCCAATAGGATTAAAACGATTGATTCCGATTTTTGCTCGATCGAACGATTTTAAGTGGCGCTATGTTTCATTAATAACACCCTCCCATTGAATCCTATGAAGAACTAAAACTAACAAAAACCAAGACTGTCAAAATATGATCACAGGATCTCAATAATGCTCACTAGATCATAATATGAAACTATTGCCGCATAGTTTGATGGCATGTCTAGCTGCTGTATTACTTTTCTAAGGTTTATTTAACCTTAATTCTAAGGTCTAAGATTCTAGCTTTAAGCTATGAACCCTAGATTTTTGGTTACACAATAATTCTGAGGTCGAGCGAAGCGAGACCAAAGCGTTACTTCGAGAACTCACGACTTTCTGAGGATAAGCGTAGCGAGCCTAAAGTCATAATTCTTAGACTTAGGAACAATATTTCATCCTAAATCGAGCATTGTCTATGAGCATGACCGAAGTCATGCTTCTTTAAGCGTTAAGTGAGGACGAATGAGGACGAACGAAGCCAGTCCGAAGTTATAAGAAAAAGTACCTAGGTACCCCGTACTTGATTTTTTGTAAATTGGCAGTTTTCCTTCCTCGGTCTTTTGATGAAATGGTTGATCCTCTTTTAGTATTTTTCACTGTTTTTTGTCTTTTCTACATTTTTAAGTTCGTATAATCGTATCATCGTCTTATATGATTAAAAAATTTTTGAGAAGAGGTTATAAAAGCGTCAATAAAGAGGCAGGCAAGTTTCCAATATTTCAGGTATACCTACTAGTAATAAAGAGCTCGGGGCATAATATCAAGTTTTGTAATACAGGGTTGTAAGTTAAGTAAGTAAAATCTTTATCGAGGCACAGTTTCCTCGTCTCATTTCTCTAAGTTTTACAACTTCGGGAAGCCTAGGTAATGCGGTTTATTATCGCTTATTTATTTCAGAAAATATCTTTTTCAAAGTTTTTATTTTTATTTTACTCAAGAAATGGAAAGTGTACTGATAATAAAGCTCTCCGTGTGAACAATTTTCCAAATCTAATATAACTTCACATTTGTTGTTAAATTGTAATTTTGTAATATTTTATAAAGTTAAGATTATATAATTTTCAAGAATTATCATCAGCAAGTAACGCTTATTGCAAATTGTTCAGATAATTGTTAAGAAAGGTGGAACATGGCTATCTGACTTTATAATTGTACATGTAGTCAGATATATATATATATTATATATATATATTATATTATATATATATATATATATATTATATATATATCTCTCCCAGAACTCAACTCAGGTAATCGGTTAGTAAATAAAAACGAATTTTGTTTAATTTATACCATTTTTAGGACGAGCAAAATGTTATATATATATATAATATTATATATATATATATATATATTATATTATATAAAGTTTTTGTTAAAAGTTTTTAGTTTAAACAGCTTTTATTTTAAAAATTTTATTTTGTTAGACGTTTTAGCTTGTATAGTTATATATTTTAATAGTATATTTAATGTAATTTTATTTATAGTGTCATATTTTATGTGTTACAAATATATTATTGGCTTTATGCATTTAATCTACATAAAATACACAATATTACAAAATATTATTATTATAATATTACATATTAATAATATTATATGTTGTGCTCAAAAGTTACACTTAATCGAAATGAGATTTTGTGTAACTTTATATAACTTAGTGTAACATTATAACAGTGTGTTTTCTCACTGTTATTATACATTTAATTTTTATACTTATTTTTTCTTTTAAATGATTATAAATGTTGTAGTTATAAGATTAATCCTAAAAATGACATTCATGCGCATTATATGTTGTTATCAATTAAATAAGTAATAAAAATAAGTCCAAATTTGTGAGAAAATGAACTAAGGTACCCATTTCCATTTTTCTTAAGGAAGAGCTTTAAAAATTGCAAACGAATAAAATGATTTCATTTAAAACAAACATTAAATAACGTATTCAGTATAATCATAAAACATAGAGATAAATTTAATTAAAAGAGAAGAGAACGCAGCAAAAGTTTATGTAATACTTTGTTGGAAGGTTTTGATTTAACATGATAGGTTCAAGAAAGAGAAAAATAACGTCACAGTGGTGGATATTTGTAGAAATACATCAGGCAGCGGAAGCATAATGTAAAAAGGTTAAAGGAGATGGTAGAAAGGGTCTGCCAAAAAAGACCCAAGCCGTACTTTCATTAAACTTGTTTAACATTGGCTTTAGATTGTTCTAAAACTCTCTACATCCGATGTCATATCACCAAAAACTTTAAATTACTTGGGAATAGTCGAAAATTAAACTAAATTTATCGTGTAAAATTCAAAATTTCATGCTAAGAGTTTTATAAAAGTCAAAAACTGAAACATTAGAAGTAATTTTAAAATTTAAATCAATATAACACAATGAAAACTTTTAACTAGTGTGTCAATCTTTTAGACGAATGAGTAGAATTTTAATATGTTTTATTGTTGACCTAATTTATGACGCATTTTTTTGGAAAACTATAAACTTATAATTAAAAAACTTTGCTAACTAAATTTTTTGGTTGTCTTAAGTAAGTCACATAAAGGCGATATCAGAGGCATTATACCTACCCAAGTAAATCATCATTTAATACATAGAACGAACAAAAATAACGCTGAAGGCTTCTATTCTTAAATTTTCTGTAGTTGTGATTCTTCAAAACTTGAAATGCTGAGGGAAACTAAAGTGTAGCAATAAAACAAAGGAGAAAGTTAAGTAGCTAAACTTTCAGTTCGTTTAACTTTGAATCATAACGATAGAAAACATATTTGGCAGTAGATAAAGTATAGAAAAAGTTTACTTAATATTTTAAGCCATACGTAAGATCACTAGAGATATCAGCTAAGACTTTTCTTCCATTTAACACATGTGTATATATAAAGGAATAAGCAGCATTCAAATAAATAGAACTGAGTCAGAGATGAGAGAGGAAAAATAGGAAGGAATGGAAAAACCAAGCTATCGATATTCCAACTTAAATTCAACTGCTGATAAAAAAAGCCATGGCTTCAAACTAGATAAAGAAAATGGAATACAAAGTTTAGCTAAACAAAAAAAAGAGTTGGAAAAGAATAGAACATATGTAAATATTAGCAATTTATATCTGAAGACGGTGACAAACCATCCGTAGACAAGTGATCCTGTTTTGTCAGTTTTTTTTCTTCTCGCATTCTAAATCTGTTGAAAGTTGAATACGCACGAGCAAACCTGTATCCATTCAATATATCCTTGTTCTCAAAGAAAAGAAATTTTTGCCCCGGTATACCAATACAATTTTAGATATCTGTCACGAACAAGCTTTGTATTATCTAATTTTTTTAACAAAAAAGAAAGAAGAAGATTGCGGGTGTGAAAGAGAATTCTAGGTGAAAAGTCAAGTCTCTAAGTTAACTTTGCATCGAACGCTTTAAAGTTAAAAACCCTTTGCACCGTTTGAATTACTTTTACCGTTCGCTCCTTGAAAAGACTTAAAAATTCTTTAAAAGCAGGTTACTTAAGTAGGATAAGGAATTGTAGTAAAGAATTTCATTGAAATAAATTGTGGTTAACACTTAGTGAATAAGAAATTTGGTTTAGAATTATTTATATAATCATATAATCACTCGTTGCTAAAGAATTCACTTCTTAATAGTTTATAATCATACTTTTTGTTATGTAATAATTCTACTACTACAAACTACACTCATTCAATAATTTTTCATAATTCTTTATTTAAACCAGAGACTATAAATACAGTAAGAATTTATAGAACGGTATAAATGAGGAAAAGTAAATTAAAAAAATTACATGTTTAATTTTTTGATTAAATTTAATTTGTTATGATATGTGTTAATCTTTCTTTTGGTGATAATATTTTGTATGCACGAGAGGAGTAAATGGCTATTTTTTCCTAGCTTTACATTGCATCCTTCAGCTTCGTCTCGGGAACAATTTACCATTTTATATTTCTTAAATTAACCTTGAAAATAAGAGTCAACAACTCCTTAAGCTGCCCCTCGGAATTTATAAACCTAAATTTCTTCGGCTCAGCCTCAGGAATTATGTTAAGAAGCTAAAGATAAAATAGCTCATTTTACTCCGTTGATGCATTATAATTAAGAAGGGATACACTTGAACTAATTTCAACTCAGTTGTTTTTTTATGGATTTGTTAAAAATCGAATACATGATATTTAATAAAAGTTAAACTAATGCTGATATTGAGATAAAAATGTGTGCCACTCGTTAGTTATATACTACCACACGCATGCCAAATTTCGCATCCAAATGATTCAATCATTATTTCGTGTTTTATGAAGTTTAAAAATTTTCAGATAAGTTAATAATGATGGTTAATGACGTCATAAAACATATTTTCTAGAAAGTGTAACAAGACCTAAAGATTTATTTTTGTGTTAAGTTTCAGCTCTGTAGCATATGCACACGCGCACACATAAATACACACACACACATAGACAGACAAATAAATTTGCGTAGACACCACTCAGTTCTTAAAAAAATGTGGAACGGTTAATTCGTGTGAAATCAAACACAATATATTTCCTTTACGCCTACGGTATAAATGCGGAAAAGTAAAGTAACAATCGTTTAAAGAATGCTGGGAATAAATCTTTATTTACCTGCATCAAATTTTTTTAAAATGAAAGTGAGTTTACCACCTCAAAATAATATGCTACAATTTAAGTTCTCACACGTACTACATACCTATAAAATAAAATTCGCTTTAAAACATGGTTTAAAACCTCAAGCCTTAATTTTCTCAAAAAATAATATTTCGTATCAGATATGTAAAAAGCTTACCGTATAGATTTTTTAAAGCTACCCTTTTTTAATGCTGGCATACATAAAAATGTTTTTATATCTTCCCATACATCAAGTATGACTTGGCTTTTCGAAAATGCGTCTTCTTTTGAAGGAAAAAAGAATTCATAAGAAAAGTATGCCATCTTCGTGTTTATATTCCGTCTCACGTTCCTTCCTTCTACAGATCCAATTTGAGATTAAGTGTTAAAACCCTTCGCACCCATTTCGTCTCGAGACCTAGCATCCATTTATTTATAATTTTTCTCTCCCTTCAAGTAGTGCATGTCTAGTGCGTTTGTATAAATAAGTAAATTGGTTTTAGATACAAACCCATTGAGTAGAACGAGCTAGGGGAAAAAGGAGTCTTAATTCTATTCACACCTGCATAAGGTAAAATATATAAAACAGTTTACATATATTTTCCTGTAATAGGTATACATTGCTGTATTAAATTTATAAAATGTATTATTGGTTTTAGTTTTCTTCTTAATCGAAAGAGTACATTTTAGGCCCTGTTCTTGTTATAAACGTATTTTACAGTTTTTTGATCCATATTGAAAATATGTATTAGTTAAATAGTATCTGGGGGAACGGCAGTGCCCCCTTCCAAGTCAGGTGGTCAATGGTAAGATTTAAAAATATTAAGTTTTAATATTTTTCCGGACATAAAATAGATTATTTATTAATTCATTTAGACATATAGCGAACGAATTGAGTTCCTTCTTACATATGTGTTTTATGAACCTAGCTAGCAAAGCGAACCTTATGGGTTTTTATTAATATTATAGCAATCTAGTGAGCGAAGCGAGCCCTTTTTAATGTTTTTTGTTTTTAAGTGCGAGCCCTCTTTGCAAATGTTTGCATGTATTTTTATAGCAATCTAGAGGGCGATGCGAGCCATTTTATATTAATCTAATGTTACATTTCATTATTTTCATGTACGCTTAAAACATTCTTGCTAGCGCAGCGAGCCTTTTTTTAAGTATTTTTTTAAAGAGCGAACTGTCTTTGTATGTGTATATTTTTAGCAATCTAGCGAGCGAAGTGAGCCTCTTTTTCTACATGGACTTATATATTTATTGCACTTCAGCGAGCAAAGAAAGCTCTTTTTTGTATTTTTAAGAGCGAGCTCTTGAAGAGAGTCTTTCTGGTCAATGTGAGAGCCTCTTATAGTGTGTAAAAACTAGAGTGAGGGTTCTGCTTCTAGTATTTATGTATAAATTATAATTTATTAGAGGCATTAAAGACTACATTAAATCAAAAGATTTAAGGCCTAAGAAATCTTGAGC
The DNA here is from genome assembly GCA_018340805.1 of Microvelia longipes. Lineage (NCBI taxonomy): Eukaryota > Metazoa > Arthropoda > Insecta > Hemiptera > Veliidae > Microvelia > Microvelia longipes. The sequence continues at coordinate 47,757,255 of JACMZG010000008.1, read as the reverse complement.
TGTGAACTTTGTAATGAGACCATTGATCTTATTTACAAGATCACTGTAAAACGTATTCAACAACTTATTTTAATATTAAATGGCAGAGTTCAATAAATAAGTAAGTAAACAAACAAAAATTTAAATAAGTAATAACTACTTAAATAAAATAATCATGACTAAGTTGTAAATGTTTATTAAGAATAGCTTGATGTATTAAGTTAAGGTTGCATAAGATATGAAATACTGTACTAATAAGTATCATTCCATTAACACTATTTTACAAAAAGGGACAAACAAAAACAGCATGCAAAAATGCATGTAAGTTAATTTTGGATCTAGTAACGAAATTATTATTTATATATAATTTATCGGTATGACTATATTTAACTACCAATTGCTGTAATAGATAACCAACTGGATATACTTAAAATTCAATCAAACTTTTCCTTATCTCATAATCGTAATTTTTTTATAATAAATATCCTTTATTAAAAATATAATTTTTAAAATATTAATAACATTGCATTTTAGGATAGAATGCCACACTTTAGAGATATAAACTCTACGCTGTGTGGCTAGAGTTTATAAATATAAATAAATTAGAGATAGTTTATAATAGGTAAATTTAGGATTTTTTAGACAGAGTTTTATAATTTTTGCATTATTCTGAAAAGTTGGTTGTGCAAGCTATTCCATAGGCTATTATACCATAATTTAAGCTTTGGCGAGGGGATAACATTATAGTTTTAATTCATTAAGAGGGGCAAATCTTTTTAGGGAAACAAATAAATAAATTATATTTCAAATCTTATTCCTCATAACACTCAAATAAAGACATAAGTCGTAGATAATAATACATTATGCTAGTAGGCAGCAAAATGAAATTTTGCAGACGAGTTTTATGAATTAGCCCCTGAGTCGAGGCGTAAGCTGAGGCTGGTAATTGACTCATTTGACTGACCAGGCGAAGCCGAGTCAGGCTAATGGCGATTTGCCTGCAGAGGTGGAACCGATGCAGGTAATCGCTGACACGAGTCGGCAATGTTTCCTTTAAAATGTTATGTTTAATTTTTAATGTTTACGGTAAAAAAATATGATAACAATAACTTATTAAATTAAGATAAGTAACTTATAACTTATAATAAACAAGTAAAAAAGGATTTTTAAATACTTCCATTTAAAATACAGATTTTATAAGCCGCAAATATTGCTTTACTGTTGTTGCAACACTCACAAAATCATGGTCTTGAAATTAGTTGTAACTTGGTCTTAAGTAATTAGTTGATTTATTTAAACATAATGAATCGACAAATAATGAAAGAAGTGACAAAACAAACAATAAAAATCTGACGATTCATAAATAGCTGGTAAAGAATTAAAACAATTCATAAATAATAGTTTCCCATATTTCCCATTATTTATGTAAAATTATATTTATTAGGAATTTTATAAAATTGTTTGATACTTACTGATATTTATGAAATTGTCTCAATAACCTGCAACATAATAACCGCAAGTCATTCATTTCTCCTCCGTGGGTGTTTTGACGACTTTTTTCCATTATATTTATATGTACTATAACTAGATAGGAGGTAAAGTATTACCAAGCGAATTTCCCGTCCTGTTTTTAAATATTTTTTTCAACAGTGTTAGTAAAATTACATTTTGCAGCTTAAAAATGGATCATTAATCACTAATTTTTCAGCCATAAGTAGATACATACTATTTTAAATCGTCCTACACTATTGAGAAGATATTTAGCTTTTCAAAATTATAGTCTGTTGATTATGATTTCGTAATATTGCTAGCATTCATTGCCAAAACAGCACCACTTGTGATTTTAATTTAATCAATAAAAATAAGTAAATCTTTATTGAAAATAAAAAAAGTTTTTGTGGATTATTTAACTAAGACAGATAACATATACTAGTAATCACAATGTTTGAAACAAGACGCTTTGACTGTTTTGTTAAAAGTTTAACTTTTTATTAAAGAATTAAAAGGTTAAACAATGTCATGAAAGAAGAACTCATCAGGAGGATGAGTACAATTTTTTCTGTTGTGCCTCATCTAGGGGGAGTAATTATTCTTCCTCATTGTATTTTAGACGCAGACTATTAAAAGAAAAAGCTTAACAGCAAGGATGATTATTTTCCTTGGAGATTTTGACTTTTAAACAAAAGAAGTACCTCCCCTTGGTCCTCAGTTTATTAGGGTGTCGCAAGGAAACAACGGGCTCAGTTATATTAAAATGTAACTCTATTATATCGTCCGAGAGAATAGGAACGGGATTAACTTGTCCTTTTCCATTAATGCTTCTTTTTTTCTCGTCTTTTCTATTTAAAAGCTGAGAAACGCAGAAAAAAGCTAAATGACATTTTGTACAGAAATTAGTTCTAAATGTTCCGTAAGGCGTAAAATATTAAAATGTTGATTTTGAGTTAAAATAGATTTTTTCTAAGATGTAAGATCAGCAACATGGAAGAATGTGTTACAGGTATTTCATATAAGACTTTATATTGTAACTAAGCGTGATTCAAAAATTTTCACCTAAATAGTATTGAATTGTTCTTGTTGAAAAACTACATATTGTAATTAAAGTATGGAGGAATATTGGTTACTAGGGAAATTGAGGAATATTATTAAATCCCTGGCTAATTAGGCCTACAAAATAATGTCAGAGTTTATAAATTCTTAAAGTGGTTAATATTTAAATTAACATTTTCAACACTGAACTGAACTGTTTAGAGGAAACCTCTTAACGTATGTTAAGCAACAAATTTTTCACAGCCCACAATACAGATTTTTGAATTTAGATAATACACTAATACACACACACAATCACAGCACATATATATATTTATACATATACACACACACACACTTATATATATATATATATAATATATATATATATATATTATTATAATATATATATATATATATATATATAATATATATATATATATATATATATATATATATATATATATATATATATATATTATATATATATATATATATATATATATTAGAGAATTAAGAACCAAAAAGTATATAGTAATAGTAATATATAAGAATATGTAGTAATATATGTATATTATATATAAATTATATATATATATATTTTATATATATTAGAACTTAAGAACCCAAAAAGTAATCTTGGTTGGATTACAGATGAAGGTAAATTATTTTCAACTAACTTGTATGCTGGTTCGATCTTTTAGACCGGTTGTAACCAAAGATCCGACCTAAGGTCGTGACCTTAGGTGTAAATATTCGAAAATTCAGATTTTTTGCTTTATTATTTCTCTTCAGGGTGATGTTTGAGGCATTCTTTAGATTTTGCAAATGTTATTTAAATATACAATGTTATATAATATTTTCTATAATATGTTATTATTATTATAGTATACTCGAGTCCGTCAAGCTCAAATATGTTAGAGTTTTACGGTTAGACTTAAGTAAAGAGGAAATGAAACGAAAATAATCATGATATCATGTTTGAATTTTCTTCTCTTTTTCCTTACTTTATAAACTCTTTAACAATAAACGCTAACATTATAATATCTAAACATCCTAATAATTATTTATATAATTATAATTAAACATATAAATGCAATCTCTTATCATTTTATTTATTTCCTTAATTTTAAAAATATTATTTTCTTAACGTCCATTATACTTTTTTCTTATAAGATAATAACAAAATTAAAAACTTTTGTTTAAAAATCTAGGGATGGAAAGTTTTTTTTTTAAGTCAAAGCTTTTATTAATACAGAGTTATACAAAAAAGTTTTTAAAAATAAGAGAAAAAAGTCTTAAAATCATTAAAAAAGATTATAAGCATCTGAATCTTTATTATTATTATTTATATAATTTTAATTTAAAATTAAGACTAATTATTATTTCAAAACAAATTAATAGCGTTAAAAATTAATAAATGGCATTTAATTTGTTAATAATTTAAACTTTGTAAATATTTTTGTACATGCTTATGAGTTAATAAAATCTTAATTTAAAGTCAACCAAAAAAAATAACATCTTATAAAAATATTTAACTATTGCCTCGGATAAAATCAAATTGTTTATGAAGTCTATGTAAAATGGAAGCAAAAACTAATGGTTCTTATCTTGTTGTAACAGATTACATTTGTATTATATTGTCTGGTCCTGAACCTACGAGACTAATATAGTTATTTATGCCATAAGGCTGAGAAGTGTGTCTTTATGTCACGGCAATTAGACTTACCGACGAGCGAAGCGAGTCGAGAAAAATTGCCAAGACATAAAGACATTCTCAGCTGGATGGCATACACTATTTTTTTAAAGGTAGCACTCATTAAATAAACTGCGCTATATACTTAATTGATAAAAAACAAACGTCCAATTAACTCTATATTATCGTCGTCATTGAATTCATCCATAGCTTCACACTTTTACTCAAAAATGTAAAAGCTTTACAAATAAACACACAAAAATTGTCAATTAGAACACCTTTTTAGTTTTTTTTTAAAACTAAAAAAAAATTAGTCTACGAACAAAAACAGAAACAAAATGAACGTTTTTAAAGAAACCTCATGAAGGTTTTACACAGATTGTTTTTTTGAAAACACACTACATTACAGTAATGGTGGCAATATATGAATTACTTTTACGTCCTAGGAGCTTTTTTTACATTCATTATTGTCCTCGGAGGTGAAAAGTACTAAATAACCTCCTATAACAATAATGATTGGCTTCTCATCCTAAAAACGGTCCAATACGGTCTCAATTACGTACTACCTCAAAAAAAATACCGTTGTGTAGTAATTATTTACTGTATAGAGTTTAATTAATCTAAAGTAATTAGAAATGTATAGACTTCAAATCGATACTTTTAGTTTACTTTATAATTTAGCCTCTTGGTTTTTAGCAAAATTGTTAGGAATTATGTTAAAAACAGAGAAGTTGAACTTGCAAATTTAAAATATATTTAAAGTCTAAACTTTTCCTGCGTTCAAAATGTTTATTTTTTCTTACCTATACTGATATTATTGGGTGTATGACTTATGTGCTGATTATAATTGATAAACAACTAGGTCATATTTTATTGAAGGGACATAGTTGCCTTGTTCATATTTTTAAGTCTACCGTAGTGCATATTAATACTACCCTACTTACCAAATAGACCTTTTTCGATGTGTTAAATATATAGGGTTCTTGGGGGACTCAGATGCTTTTCTCCTTCCTGGAAACAGTATAGGTGCAGATAAGACTTTCGTAAATTAGTGACAATTTACTATGCGACTAGGCTCTAATTTGCAAATTAGAAGCAAAAATATCCTCTCTAATGGTAGATAGATAGTCTTCTACACAGTAATTTTACTTTTGAAAAGAAGACAGCATCTATTATTTTTTGCACTTACTGCTTATGGGATGATTATAGGTAACGCCCTATATCCAGGTAATTTCATAAATCCCATTATTTTGTCAAATAAATTCATGTAATTAAGTTTAAATTTATAAAAAAATAGAGGAAACACTTTGAAAACTCCTAAGTTTAATATCTCGAAACATTTTTCAGAAAACTGTCCCATAGGGGTTTGTCGCTTAGCAGGGCAGAACATTGCTTAGTTACTAACGTATATGGCAACTGAATTGGGATCCATTTTCTGCACTGTTCCGAATGACGACAAGTAATGATTTGCTTTTAGAATAAAATAACCCTGTCCAGAAAGATGACCTAACTGGTGAAGATACCTCGTGTCTCAGCCGGCATGGCATACAATAATTTAAGCCAGCATTATGCAGCACTGCAGATTGGGGTACATACAATCTTGCATTAAATAACAAGAATTTAATGTCTCAAAAAGTTATTTTTCGATAATTTATATCAATTAGGACTCGGAATTGGCTCAATGTTTCCTTGTGACAATAAAAACCCGTTCTTACAGGAGAATAATTGAAAATACTAGATCCTGCCACTAAATTACAATTTTAACTTTTAACAGTCCATTTAAACTGAGAAGGGTTGAATTTATGAAAGGCAAATAAGATATTTGGCTGTGTATCATTTTATATGTTATCGATTTACGGGAGGTTTTGGGGATCGAGAGTAAGGGTATTGCGGCCAAACCCTAAGGATTGAATAGGAACAAAGTTTTGTATAAATGATATATTATAGCGCTAGTGACTAGAGGACACCCTAACCACCACCAACTCTATAGAAACTCTTTATATAGACTCTAGATTCATATAATATAGAGTTTACAATGTAAATTTCAACTTGATATTGGTTCGGTCTCAAACCCTCACGACTTTTAGACCATCATTTGTCATATCGACCCTCTAGTACGGAACACACGTACAATAACTGTTAAATAACTCTGTTGCCTGCCTAACATCTATTTTACAATGCCTACAACTCTTACCCTGACTTTCCACAGCACGTCTATCTTAATATACTAAGTCAATACACGATGTTCCTTTTAAACGAGAATAAATAACATTGTAACCTGTCACATCTCATGTTGACTTTTGTATGTTCTAGTAGCACATTAGAATCAACAAATACTAATAAATAAGGAAGAAAACAAGGAAATTAGTAGCATACATGTTTAAGTGGAACGTGAAAATATAAATAACTCCATGAAACTCATATAATTTAAACTAAGAAGAAAAGGAAAGGTAATAAAATAAAGGCAGGGAGTTGTTAAGGCTTTGAATATTGCTGAAACAAAATCGACAATAAAGTATGTATGAACATAAAAATAAAATGTATACGAAATAAAGTATTATTTTGTTTAGAAAAAAAATACCACATACATGCCATTTTAAACACTATATGTGTATAACATTTCAACTCTTTGTTGAGGCTTTGTCATTTGGCAACTTATTTTGATTCATTATTGTGGGTTACTGACGTTGTTCACATTTCATAAACAATACGGTTCTGGACACAAATGAGGTTAACTTTTTAACAATTTCATTAAAACAGAGTTCGATAGTTATCGTTTACCAGAGAAAGGTCTATAAAAAACCTACATACATACATACACACCACATATATATATTATATATATATATATATATATATATATATATATATATATATATATATATTATATTATATATATATATATAATATATATATATATACTTGTATGTGTTTGCATGTATTTTTAATTAGTTAGACAAAATAAATAACAACTTTTTCTCCTTTATGACTCTAAAATCATAAGCTCATTTTTATTTCGGGATTTGGCTAAAAACAAAAATATAAAAAAGGATATAGTACGTTTTTACCAAAATGAACTAAACAAAATCAAAATTTGCTTGTGTTTACTGATTAAATGACGAGAGGTAAAGTGCCATACCTTTAGTGAAAGATATAGCACTATATAGGTATTCCACTTTAAAAATGTTCACAAGTTGAACTGCTTCCAGGTTAAGCAACCTACCTTAACCCAGAGGTGGTTTTAATAATTACTATAAAAATTTAGACAGTAGTATAACAATGGGCTGGCAAAACAGGACAGAAGTAGGCCTCGTTGTTGTCCCATTCTGTCAAATGTATAGTAACTCCACAATAAATGGTACTCTCTACATTTAGTTATACCTAACTTGCTAAGTTTTCTTTTATTACATTTAATTATATTTTACTATAATATGTTGCCGTCTCTTATGAACTAATATTTTGGATATAATATAATATAGTATTGTGCGAGAGACACCTAGGAAATGTAACAAGCAAAATGTGATGCTACATCCGGGAAACTGTTCCGTCATTCGATATTCTTTATCATTGATGGCTCAACATTGTCCACTCTGTTTCGTTACGTCTAACTCATCAGGGCGCCGACAGTGCCTGAACTCACTCAGACCTTTAATTAAAACACCGTTTGTTTACTGGTAAATACTTCATATTAAATTCTTCGGGATTTTAATTGATGGTCAGAGTGAGTTTAGGCTCTGTCGGACTCTGATGAAGCAACAGACATGACATTATGTCGAGCCATCAATGATGACAAATGTCATGCATAGCATCATGCAAGTTACATTTGTAGGTGTTTCTCGCTCAGTTTATAATGAGTCAACTATTTATCTTTTGTAAAACTCGGTAGTATCAAATAGTATATATTGGACATTTTTCGCAGATTATGTCTCTGAAATCTGCTGATTTCAGTGGTTCTAGCTAGCTGATGTTGGGGGAGGGTCTCTTCCCCAACCACAGATAGTCCAATTTTTGAGAGACTAAGACCATGTTTTCATTATGCTTTTAAGGATTTGTTGTTGTTGCATCTAAAATTTTCCATCCGGTATATAAATATATGTCCTATGTCTTTGAATTTATAATCCTTATTTCGAGTTTAAACAATAGTGCACTAAATTGGATTAATAATGGACGCCAACTAAATTTGTAAGACATTTTTATAACTGTTTCTAAAATTGTGTCAAACAGTGACATATCTTAACATCAAACAGGTCATAAAATTAACAGGAAAAGACCAATTTTAGATTTTTATTTTTAGCTTTCCTTTAATTTAAAACTTTCTTCTTCCAGATTTCTAATTAATTAGGTCTTATATATTAATTCTGAGGTTCAAAAAATGCAATGAATAATAATTGCAGCATAAATATGTAATCAAGTTTAAATTAGACCGTGCAGAAAAGAAAAAAAAATATCCAGTAAATACCACTCGTAAAATACTTCATTTCGACCCTGTGGCTTTGAATAATGAAATAAAAAATAGAAACAATTATGATCAAAAAGAGAATAATTAACTAACCGTTTCATCGTTATTGTAATTGATTTTTGTTTAGCTTATTAATTTATTATTATTTAAGGACAAATTTTCATGCATGTACGCATAATAATTACCTTAAAAGTGATAATTAAATTGATTTTTTAATTCCCTCTTAATAAAAGAAGAAAGAGTAATTTTATATATTTTTGCTACATTTTAATAAATCATTAGTATAATGAAGTAAACATAAAAAATCATAAGAGTTGTTTTTACTCTGAGAAACCCAGTGTTTTTTTATTTTTAATAAATTTATATTAGAGTTTCAGTTACGGTATTTTATATTTTCTTGAGTATAAAATATGGACTTTTTAGGAATTTCAAGCCAAAGGTAGTACAGGTAGTATATGTGAATAACTTTTCTTTACTCGTGTTTTAACAAAGGTAATTTTCCCTTCAAATGGGAAACTGTTTTTAGACGTTATGATACAGGCAAGAATTTATATTTTAGGTATTTCACCACCCAAGTAAACATAGCTTTTATTTACTATTTTTCATTGTTCTTATAACAGGATAAATTATTTTTTATCCCATAGGTGTCACATAATCATTTTAAGTTGTGAATTGATTTTAACTTAGTACACAAATGACACTAAATCTAATATGATACAACACCTTATCGATTGTTTTACAAAAGAACCTGAGACTGGATTCCTACTAACGCAGTAAATCTATGATGGCAATTTGGCAACCAGTTGGCAGTTTTAGACTGCCAGTCTCTTGCATTTGTCTTGGCAGGCTTATTAAATAGACAATACTTAAATTGATAAATAGGAAAGTACGGCGATGCAGAAAAGCAAAGGGTGAATCGTTTTGCTTGAATCTGCAGGAAATTTTATCGTGTCCCCTTTCCCGATTGCCAATTTACTGATGAACCCCATTGTTTTATGAAATCACCGCATCGAGCGAAACCATACATACTAACATATATACTATGTTATGTGTACTAACATACATACTAGGGGGTACTAACATCCCCTACATCCCCTTTACATAGCTGCACTTGTGACCAGGTCACAGTGCAAGGGAACTTTGTCCTATGGCAAGGGAACTCATAAGCCTCTCTGATCATATTAGTTTCTAGTTTTAACAACCTCACAAATCCCTCGATTTTTTAAAAAAAAAACGTGTATGGCTCTCATCTTTCTGCTGCCCGGTACCACCCAACGAGTGAAGACGCTGTTATCAAGCCCGGAAATAGTGATCATAAACTACTTCTATAACCCTGGCCTGAAAGCCAACAGTTCAATAGATCAATAGGAGGCGTCAACCAAAATAGCATACTTGGGACAAAAGAACACATTCTCTGCCTAAGGTTACTTCTTAAGGTTAAGTATCTTTCCACCTTCTAATCGGCCTGCAGAACATTGTGTTTACATCAGCACAACACGAGGAATTTTTTCTGAGAGCCCAAAAATTAAACTAAGGATTTATTCTGAGGCTTTTCATTTCATACACTGTACACCATCATACATCCTTAAAACAATAAATGTAAATAAAACTATACAGCCAACTCCTTCTTTTTTAATTTAACAAAATGTTAAGTACCCCTGTGATTACAACAAACATATGTCGCTTATCAAGATTTTTATATACAATACATAACGTTAAAAATAAAATTGATTAATTTTGCATAAGGCTATTTTCTAAAATTAATGTACTAGAATTCTCTTTTTAGCCAACATATTTTAGCCACAGCGTCCATATTTACTATAACGTATATAAATTATGTTGTATTAGGAATGTTTTAAATAAAATAACCCCATGTGTATAAATGTTTTAAAAATCCAACAATAGAAAGCCGTGATAGTAATATACTGTAACTAAGGGTTTATATCTTTACAAGAGACCAGTGTCACTTGCATCCCATATACAAACTCAAACTCAATTCTGTTAATTAAAATTAATGGAGCGAAAACATATGGTCTATAAGGGTAGAAAGGGAGTATTTAGAATATTACTAAAATTAGCCCTTTGCTTAGAATTTGAGCCTGTGAATATATCCCCATGTTAACACATCAATAGTTTCTTTAATTGAAATTGAGTGCGTTTAAGCACACGACTTTTACACGAGGTTTTTATGCAAATTTTAATTTTCATTCCTTTAATTAATATTACTTTTTCAATCTTTTATTAGAGTAGGTGTTAGTATACACAAGTATACACAACACGAATTGTTATTGTTTTTCAAGCTTATAATTGCAGCTGTTTATTAAGCCTTTTTGTTTTACTGTTTTAATTTAGATTTCCATTTCGTTTTTTGTTCACCTCTTGCTGAAGGTATAATATAGAAAAAGAATTTGCTATATAAAAATTCTGATACCAAGATTTTTGTGGAAATAAGCGTGAAATACATATTAAGTAAACTATAGTTATAATATTAACACTGTTTTGCTTAGCCTTCCCACTTCACAAATTTTAAGTTAGATCAATGTGAATGCGAAAAACAGCTTTGTATAATTTATTCAATGCAATCAACCTGAAATATCAGTATCTTTAGCTAATTTTTATCATTTATTTATACAGACTTGAAGAAAATGTGTAAGAGCGTTTGATGTTCTTTCTCTCGAGTTCAAAATTGAAACGATGTTTATGTATCATGGAATAATAAACACTTAAAAAAATCTCTTTTGTTCATTTTTTAAGAAACCCAGATTTCAGTAGACTTTCTTTTATACATCTTTATTTCATCTAAAATGGAAGATCAAAGTTTAAATTATTTAAATGTTTTTGAGCAAATATTGTTTTTTGTAATTCTTGTTCTTGGGGTATCTTTTTTATGGTTTTAAAATATAAATATGTAGACTTGAAGTGGGTTTGAAGGAAAACCTTGTTGAGTCAGAAGTGAGGAAAAAAGGAGAATCTGAATTTTTACTCTTCTAAAGTTGGCAGTAACAGTCTTATGCAAATAGAGAGGCTCTAAATGCTAATCTCTGGGGCTTCTTGAGAATGACTAGATGAAGAGGCAAATATGCTCTTTTATTTACTGTAGCTATGTACGCAAATGCTTAGTTCTTTGTAATAATATCATTCTTAATTAGACGATACTTTTTTTTTTCTTTAAATCCTTTATTTACAACATATATTTATTTGGGTAGTAATATTAACCAAGAACTTATTTTTATGTAATTATATAATAAATGAAAGTACATGATTTCCTCAGTCTTGTAATTTTTCTGACTTAATATATTTCATCAATACATTAACAAAATATTACTATAACCTATGTCAATGCCATCAATGTGCTTTAAGTATGTTTCATTCATGATCATATCAGTATCATGATACAGTATCATTGTCAAAATCCTGTACCTAGTAGTTTCTCCTTAATATTTTATTTAAGAACTAAAATTATTTACGACACACGACGCTTTTTAGACAAATTATTCAAATTCCTCTCTCCTCGCATTATTTATTAAAAACTGTTATAATATCCGACAAGATACTTAAATGATTAGCCGCGCTATTGGTTCCTTTTCTTGTCACCTCGGTTGCCAAGAAAGAGAACGAACCTATAAATTTATTTGTCAATGATAAGTCAATTTTTAACAGAGGATTGTTACTTGATGTGATTTTGTCAATCATGTGCAGCTCCTAATACATAAAATAAAATAAATTAATATAAATAACCACTTATTTGCACAAAATACTAATACAAACCACTTGCAAAAATAACATATTTACATTAAATACATAGATCGTTTTAATTTACGTTATAACGCTTCCGTATATGAACACATCTAGAGAATTTACCAATAAGAATTATTCATGGCCTTATACATTTAGTAATCTAGCAGAGAGTCTTCTCTAGTAGTTAATAATATCAGATCGCTTTTACCTGTACTTTTGGTGATTTACAAAAATCAATGGCTTTTACTTTTGTCCTATTGAAATAAATTTTTTCACATTATAGTCAATTCAATAAAAAGTCGGTTAACAACTTTTAATGTTCTAGATGCTATTAATACTTTGAGGGTGAATTACACCATGGTGGCAATTAGAAGCAATGTCGTTTGGTGGTTTGGAGAGAAGTTAGGCTATAATTCAATGAGAGGATGGTGTCGGTACTAGGAAAGGAAAGGTCGCGGGGTGGTTGGAGGTTGTGTTGTAGAGTTGTCCCAGCGCTAGATACATCCTGTGTATTTCATGTTTAACCCGACTCTACAATACTCTAATTCTTCAAGATATATGGCCTTTTCCCTTCAACCATCTTGACACAGCTATTCACTTTTTTATGACTGTAAAATTTTTATTGCAGGTTCAATATAATAACACTTTTTATAGAGCATTAAATTGTCAGTAATTCAATTGGATATAAAAACAAACTACATACGTTTGTTTAGCTTTAGATAAAGCAATGTAATTTATAAAAGACAGTTAAAAAGTTTATGAAATCAAGTATTCTACATTTTATTTCTTGAAATTTTTTGTTTAAACAATTAAATTAATATATTAAAACTATGCAGGTTCCTCAACAGCATATTTTATTTTGAAAAAACTTTATATTATATACAAATGAAGATTATTATTACTATACTTTAAAAAGTACAACAGATAACAATTTCTGTTTTACTTTATGAAAAATATAGTAATAAGACCGTTTCTATTTTCGATAGATCACCATTTGAGTATTTTGTTTATAATTTAATAGTTAACAATTACTATGAACATAAAGAAAAGAGAATCAAATGTTGATCCAGCGAATTTGAACAATCCTATTATACCGATAAATACTGAGATGTGGAATAAGCTTATAAATAAATAAAGTTTGTCTTTCCACAGATGATTTATTATTATAAAACAAAGCCAGCTTTCAACCTGAACGGTCATCATCAGTGCCGGTGAGATGAGTCTAGATTACTTTTTTAGCCGGTTTCTGAGGCCAAGGCATGTATACGACCTTGGCCGTATACATGCCTTGGCCTCAGAAACCGGCTAAAAAAGTAATCTAGACTCATCTCACCGGCACTGATGATGACCGTTCAGGTTGAAAGCTGGCTTTGTTTTATAATAATAAATCATCTGTGGAAAGACAAACTTTATTTATTTTTAATCCTATTATATTTCCCAGAATTCTTATATCTGACAGAGATATGAAGTTTTAGTATTCCCGTTGATGTACCTGTCATATAAAAGACTAGGACGATAATACTCGTACATATGGTGCTCTTCTGGGATGTAAGACAAGCATAAGATATGGAAGCAGAATGCATTCCTGACTAAACCTAAACAGTAAAGGTTTTTTTAACAAACGTATTGTCTCTAATATCAACCCTTATAAAATATTATTCCTTTTCAATAGTTTCTCTTTATATGACCATTTTTCGAGCATGGTTTTATACCCATCAAAACAGGTAGTCTTAATACAAAAACAGAGATTTTTTATTAATTATTAATCACACTATGTCCAATGATTGCCACGCATAATAATAGTTAATAGCCTATAATTGCCTCACATTATAATACTTAAAGGCTATAATATAGAGAAAATAGAGAGGGGAGGATATGGGACGCAAGTTTCCCATTATTCCGGGGCAAAATTTTCTGATTTTATTTTATACACTTGACTAAGATTATTTGCAGTTATTTTCTAAAGGACAGACAAAGGTTGAAATAGTTGCTGTCCTTTTTAACATGTGAATAATATATAACGAACGTGAGACTTCCTTAGTATTTCTAGCATTTATATTTCATAGATTCTTTTCCAACTTAACTTTTCCATAAATTTAACTTTTAATAAAAATAGTAAATTAAGTTGAGCCTGTTTTATTTTTTTCTCATTTATTTTTCTGGCTAGAGAATTTTTTAGGGAAACTTTTGACTTATTATCATGAAGTAGTTTTTTGTTGGGAGAAACTTTACTGTTATTCAGATTGTTCTTCTAGAACTCTCCCTTTTTGCTTTCATGAATATTTTACGCCGAGGAATGGTCTTCTTTCGTCTTCTAAAACATTTATTGTTCTAATAGTCTAGTCTGCTTCTCTCGTCGCTTTTTTCCACGAATGTTTTTTTTCGATATTTTTATTTTTAGAAATTTAATTAGTTCTTTTACTGTTTCTCACCTACTAATTGTGTTTGAATCTGTTTGTTGAATACAAAATTTGCTGACTGAGCATAAAACAATCGTGTTCATTTTGTTGCAGAAATTATTACTCCAAGTAGAAAGATAGTGTCTTGTCCCAATTTTTTCTACCAATTCTGCATTATTTTATTTCGTTATCAAACAAATGTTTTTCACAATAAATTAATTTGTATGGATTTTGCTTGCAAAACCCAGAAGTACAAGCCTGTAACAATTTCAAGGAGTTTACATCCACCTATTAGTGGCTTCTACCTCTTATAATGAGCTAGTGGCTAGAAGTAGCATCTGCCCCCAGTAGTGGACTAGCAGTTAAATATCCGCGATGATTCAAAGAGATAATTGTCAGGTTGGCAATACCAAAGGCGAGAAAACAAAGGGATGATAAAAAAATATTTATAGGAGCCGATCAAAATTGTTCAATAATTTCTTTCTTGTTACTTAATTTGTGATAAATGAGTTAAAAAAAATAGAATGACCAACGGTGTTATAAAAATTGTCAATATTTCATAGATAAATACTTCGATTATTCCTGGATTTTAAATATAGAATCAGGCTTGGATTTGTTAGTTTTTTAGCTGGTATTTACTGATAACCTGGATTATATACGATTGAAAATATAAAAAACGGTTTTATATTAAACTGGGATTCAAATATTAAATAAAAAGTAACCCTTCATGACATAAATGAAATGAAACAAAATTGTTAGAAAATATTAAAGCTAATTTAAATATTTGTTACAACTAATTTAAACTATTTAATGCAATAAATGATTCATTTTGTAAGTTTGTGTGAATGAAAATTATTCTAGTATAAAGTTAATAAAATAACTTTGCAAAAACTACTCAGGAGGCCTTAAAAACGCCTAAAATGGATAATTCCGGTGACATCCTGATTTCGGATATTTTTGTGAACACAATACTTCTCCTATATACATTCAGCACAAATGAGGAATAGTAAATTAAAATTTCGCAGTTGCAATTATTCGAAACGTTATTCAAAAGCACTTAAATAATTTTGTATCTGTAAAAACTGTTGTTATTAAAAAAAGTTCTAGCAGGTTTGTTGAGAAAATTGTGCTTCAACAAAATCAAAGCAACTTTAAGTGCTGTCATAACTTTTTTTAATTTGTTTAATAGGAAAAACCCTTATAAAGTTCAATTACCATTATAGACGGCATTAAATAATTGTTGTGAATTTTATGACTGCTAATTATTGCTTTAAACCTGTCTACCTTTTTAAGTGCTACTATAAACTAGAAAAATTGTAAAAAGCGTTATAATTTCCAGCAAATAAAATTGTTGGCTAGTGTTTGAATTTTTTATAAGCTGCTTTTTGGCAAACTTTACAAAATATATTTGCTGACTTAAATAATAAAAGCTACTGTCTAACTATGTAATATATCTTTGAATAAATTTTTAAAAAATGGGTGCGGGATACCAAGGAACTTTTCCTTACCTTATCGGATTCGCTCACCTCATCCACTCCACTTTGAAATCGAATCACTTGAGCGTTTTTACTTTGTTAAAACCTCTCAGAAGTTTAAAAGTCACATCTGAAACGGATGATTCAGGTGAAATCCTAGTTTCGGCATATTAGTACGATCACAATACTTTTGCTATTTACCTATGGTATAAATGAGGGAAAGTAAAAAAAAAGAAAGTTGCTATTTTTTAAAAATAAATGCAGCTTCATTAACTTTTATTTTCCATTATTATTCCACCCTTTTTATGTTCATAATCAAAATTACAAAGTAATACATGTGGAATTGAATTTATTGACTAAATGGTAATACTTCCATCGAAACAACAGCGACCTGTGTTTGCTCTGAATATTATCATTAAACCCTCGTTTCCATTATAAATTAATTTTTGTTTTTAAAATTTTCTAAAACAATTGACATTTGGGATGCGAATGCAGAGGATATAAAGGTGAAATTATGTTACAGGTCAAACCTCAAATAATTACTGGAAGGGGGACTTCATATGTCTCATTTTATATTTTCTGTAGATGAGAAATCATTTTCGTTTAACGTTTAACAAAATATTTTTGATAATTATTAATTATTCTTGTTTTAGAGCGAAATGAAGTCGGTCATGCATAAAAATATATATATTAAATAAACGCACAGGGATTCTTTAGAGGCTGTACTCTACTTTTAAACTGACAGTGTAAGCATAACAGCAAATAAAACCCCTATTTTTGTGAGAATAAGTGCTCGAAGTGTACAAATTGGACAATTTAACTCAAAATTGAAGAATATTGTTTCTATTGACAATAGAAAGAGCTTCTCTATTGTAGTAATTTATTTTTTATATAAAAACTTATATCCTATATTACAATTATCTCTTATATTTTTTTTTTAAATCCGTTGTTTTACTATTGGGAAAATTGTAACGCGCTAAATTCCCAGCTAGGTTTAGGGAAAATATTAACATGCTAGATTTACTACTATACTAGATTTACTGCTAGATTGTTAAACAAGGAATTTTAAAATAAATAATCCAGCCGTAAATCTAGCCCGCTACTACCTATATACCTTAAAACGAGGGAAGGTAATTAAATAATTCAATTTCTTAAAAAGGCACTTAATTTTTGCAAATTATTGTTAATGTTATACTTAGCTTCAATTTTAAGCTACAATGTCCAATTTTCACTCTTAGGGCACTGCTTCCAGTCAAAAAAGTGGTCATGGACTAAATATGCAAAGAGCAATATCTATTGTATTTATCTCAAGAACACCAAAAACTTAATAAAATTAAATCTCTTCCAATTTACTTTTCCCACTTCTTCGCAAACGCTGTTGTATAAATAAAACATATAAGAAGTCAGTCTTTCCTTATAAATGATGTCAACTTGCCGGCCGAATTTCTTTCGAATGCTTGCTTTCATGTTTAACAATCCATTTTTCATTCTGGTTTATGTATAATAACTTGAACAGCAGCCATAGTGCTTGTTACTTTGTTTTTTCGTCTTTTTTGCATATAAAAGAAAATGTGCAGATTTATTCTCTGATTATTAAGTGCAGTTCGAGCACTTAAAGTCAGGGTTCCAGGTTAGAAATCTGGAAATTTATATCTACAAACAAATTTTGGTTCGGGATCCACATACCGGGTGAACTGCTTCCGGATTTTTAGAAATTCGCTAAACCTATTTAAATTTCATTATTAACTAGACTTAACTAGCATAGTTTTGTATAAACAAAGGGATAAAAAAGGCCCATTCCCTTTGAAAATCTCGATGCAAGCAGTTCAAAGGAAATATACCTTGCATGTAGATCTCGTTTTTTTATTTCATTTTAATGTTTTTGGAGAAATAGGTATATAAACAAAATACATTGATAGCAATCTTACTTACATTGCAACTGATTCTTAGTTCATTCGATGTCTCACTCAAGTCTTTAAACTGTTTCAAGGGTTGTTTCTTAAGTCTTATGAGATTTTGTTAGAGAAATGTGTTCAAAATATTTTAGCTAAAATGTAAAACACATTTTATTAAAAGTTCTAAGTTCTAAAAAATTTGACTTAAATTATAATTTTGTATACCAATTTCTGCTCTTGATTAAATTTTAAATGAGAATGAGATTAGCTGTCTTAAAATATTCTAGTTAGTTTTTATTACTTGTTAAGAACTTTTTGGTAACAAAAAATTAATAATAATGATCTTTCTGTCAGCGTATTTTCAAATAAAATAAAAACTTATGCCTACTTAGTTGAGACAGGGGCTGACTCACAAATCCAACTGTGTTAACATCCGACAACTCAAAAAAAAAAACTATGACTTGAAAAAAGTAATTATAAAAGTAACAATCAAGTTGGTTAATGGCCAAAAACTCGACAAGTTTCCTCTTGAAAGTTTGTTTTCATAATTCTAACCTTCCCTCTCTTAGGCGTCTTCTTCTTAACCCCCTCAAAGAGCAAAAAATAAGGGTAGGAAAAATTGCAATAAAACTTTTTTTAGCTTTTCCTTCCTCTTTTTTCCTCCTACTACCTTACCCTGGCAGGAAGAATATGAACTTTTTGAATTAATTTAACTGTGATAAAAATCTCCTTTATTGATGAAAAATATTTGAATATTATTAAAATAAAACTAAATTCTTGTTTTGAAATTCACTAAATAACGACATATTTTTATACTGGATATGGTAAGATAACAAAATATATTTTTATTGCGATTTATTTTATTTTTGTTTAAGGGCCATTTCCTATTATATGTACAATAGAACTCTCAATATTTCACAATATTATACAGAATTTCGTATATATGTTTTATTGTGTGTATAATAAAATATATTTCACAACCAAATTGTCGCTTTTATGTGTAGTAGGTTAGAATAAACAAGTGAATTACACACAACTTATAAAGCTTCATAAACTTGTTTCTCATAAATCCTCTTGAGCTTTATTCTGGTGCAATCTATTCTCACTGCGTTTTATTGTTTATTTTATTTTATGCATTTTGACATTTTTATGTATTTATTAGGTATGTTGTTAAAAAGTAAAAATAATTGTTTTATTACTATATTACCTGCAAGACACTAAAAGAGTCATAAGAGCAAGATAATAAAAGCAATTTTGACTCCAAAATTTTATAATTTTTCGTGGATCCATGCAGCAGCTGCACATCCTTACCTATCTCAACGAATGATATCAAAGCATCCAGTTTACAATGGAAGTCGGAAATAGTAGAGGAATTCTTCAATATTTTGATCTCACTTTTCTCATTGATCACTCAATTTTCTATCTTTTGTCAGCCAACTTGTACTGATACTACTGTACTGAGTCGAGAAATCCGGTAACAAGCATACAGCTTTCGTTTTACTATCAGTAATCATCCAAACCCCAGACTATCAAACCCAGTCCTCTACAGTCAGGCTTCAGTCTTTGGATAGACGCCTGCAGGTAGTCTGTCAGACGCCTGCACTCAGCACTACAGTAGTTAATTTTAATTAATTCATCAATTATTTAATTTTATTCCCTTTTTCCTATAAAAAAATCAGTAATGGGATAAAAAAAGCGTCACATGGCAAGAGTCGAACCTCGGCACAAATCCGTTTCTTCTGATGACAAAAAAATAAGTTTCGCGAAAACTATATATATATATATAATATATATATATATATATATATATATATATATATATATATATATATATATATATATATATATATATTTCTGGATTCAGATTCTTGTTAACATGCTATAGAACAGATTAGTTACAAGAACCGTGTTCCTCTGACGTCACTAACCCAGTTTTCTGAGGCAACAAGATTTTCAAAAATTTACGAGTAGTGCTTGTTAATTGAGTAACCTGTTTAAGTTATAAAGCATAGATGTTAAACACGGAAACACGCATTCCAAAGTATATTCGCCCCAAATGCGGGCCACCGCGCCAGAAATATTTTATCTTTTGACTATTATTATTTTATTAGGATGTATGTATTGCAATTTTTATGTATTGTATTGGTTATTGTTTACTTGTTCTTATAATAATAATAAACTTTATTGTAAATACAGATATACATAACATAAAAAATAAAGAGCAATGTTAATGGCATCATTGCCGAAAGCCGGCTTTGCTTTTTTTTTAATAAACTCTTTGGTGGAGCGACCTGTTAGTTTTTTTAGTCATAAGAGACTTAATCTTCGCCTAGCATTAAATTTAAAAAAATAAACATTCCCTTTAAACCCGCTTAAAAGTTTTTTGCTGCAGCAATGTTACTATTTATTATTCAAATAGTAAGATGGTAAGCGAAAAATCAATTTTGATACATATTTACTTTATACAGTGTATTTATTTATACAAGTAGTAGAAAAAGCCAAGACTGAAAATAAGAATTCATGATTATGGTAGATATTTTTTGTTAACATCTTTAGAAAAGTCTGGTATTAAATTATATGTAGTTTTATTTTTATATTACAATTGTATTTTTGTATAATGTTACAACACTGTAATATATAGAAATACACAAAAAATGTGTTAAAAGTTTCACTCTTTGACATAGGGTACGGATATTGTTTATTCCCGAAAAAGTTTTTATTTTCTTTTGTATCAAACAAGAAACAAAAAAAAAGTTGTTTATTTTTTATTTCTTTTTTTTTGTTGGCAATGTGGCCGCTTGTTTTCTTGAGAAAAACCAGATGGAGGGGAAATAGAAACTTGAAAAAAGAAAAGTTATGATGTTATATTTGAATGAGAAAACAGATCCAATAGCAACAGGTTTTTCTTAGGCAAGAACAATATGAATCTGATAGCGTGTGTTTCCCTACATATTGATATATTCACACAAACCGCATAGAGCTATCTTATCTATGGCTCTGCTATATGGTTCCTCCCTATATATATATTCAGAAGATCTAATCATTCGCACTCGATTTGGCTTTAAATCATTTCAAATGTACACCTTTTTCATATCCGTTTAAGTAATATTTGTAAAGCAGATATTAAATGTAATGCTTTTATCAAACCTATTTATCAATAGCTTTTCGTAGACTGAGTAAAACTGGCTAAGCAAAACACAAACCAAAGAGAAATTTAAACACACATAGATGAATATTTATATCAAGAGAAAATTTTAGTTGAAATATCTTTACATGTTTGGAGAAGTAAGTATTAAAACTTAGAGGTCACCTATGAGGAACGCATATGTTTAATTAATTTGATTATAATTGCTAGTATAAAGTACTTAAATAGCTTTTTACTTTACAAAGTTGCTCCAACAAATAGTTAATTTCATGCTAGAATAAATTATTAATTAATTTTAAAGTTTCAATAATTTAAAAGTGCTGGTAAATAGTATTAGCTTGAGCGTAAAAAGGCATAAAATTGAACTACAAAAAAATTTGACGTCATATATTATTGGTTATTTATTTGTGCTTTTTCATTTGTCAAAACAGAAGAGTAAATTAAATTAAAATTTAACACAAAGTTCGGTAAATTCCATCGGATTCGCTACCCACATCCTCACTGCTTCAGACTCGCTTCGATCGCCCTCAGACATTAAATGCATCTGATTTATTCTCATCGGTCTCATATACAGTACTAACGACGCTCAATGCTGCTTTTATTATCCAACAAAATATATTGATTATACTTTTTGTATTTAAACGAAACTTAGTGTACTTATTTATTACGTAAAGGTATATACTTGGACAACATTTTAATTCAATTGGATTATTTTCCGAATGTTCTACAATTTTTTTAAAAAAACGAACAACTTATTTGATAAAAATTGAATTAATGCTTATAATGCCATGGAACTTGGCATATATGTTAGTCTTATACACATAAGACATGCGTGCCGTATCTCAATCCAATGACATTTTTCCGCTTTTTATTATCTTTTTTTAAGATGCCACATTAGTTAGAAATTTGCCATATAGAGGATGTTGAAAAGGTTACGAAGACTATAATTTGTGCCCAGGTGACCACGTAGTGGCTCACAGAATGTAATTTTGCTAAATGCGTTTACAAAATAGTAACAATATATTATCTATAAGCTTATAACATTAATTTATTTAAATAACAATAAACTAAAATTACAAACAACAATTTACTGCAAAAATTATACAGTCGATCTATATGCCTATGATATAAGAGTTAAATAATAAATAACAGCGTTTACATAATTTAGGCTGAGGAGGTATATTGCCAGGGAAGTGTTGAGAATTCAGTTGGCTGTCTAGTTTAGTTAACTTTGAAGGGATTGGAAATATAAAGTAAGCATCCTCTGAAAGGGTTGCGTCAATTAACCTGTAGCAGTTGAGTTGACCGAATAACCCCTACCGGATATTATTCATACAATATATACAAAGTAATTCAATAAAGAAGCCAATCTGCAGCCACGCCAGAACCCTTGGCCAAGCTGCATCCTCTCTCACTCTCATTTATATTTTTCTTTGTGTTATTTTAACTTCAAATTAAATTATAAACAAATGAGATTTATTCATTTTATTTCTGACCTAATATGCTTCATGAAATTATACTCCACATATATTTTCTTTATTAGTATAATAAGAGTATTATAATTAATGTGAAATTATATTTATAATAGGATTAATATTTTATACTATGCGATTTAGTTTTCCTGAACAAAATATTTTGTTTCCTTAACAAAATGATGTGGTTGCTTCCCTACCAATCATGATAGTAGAGAAAGGGATAGTAAATACAGGATTGGAATAATGTACAACTATGTATATATATATATATATATATATATATATATATATATATATATATATATATATATATATATATATATATTTGTGTGTGTACACTGTTGGGGTGGTTTGTGCCCCTTAGGATAGATAGCCTGATTCAGCTGAACCAGGTCTCATTCAATTATGCATGTCTTCTCCTGAATTTGCCACATCTTGTATAAAGCCATTTCAATTTCATAATTTTTCATGACGTCTTAAGCTTTTATATATGTATATATATCCCCCCCAATCCCTTTTTAACCACTGTGAGCCAAACAACCTCATGAGTGTCATTTATAAAATGATGAAAATTTTATACTTATAATTAATTTTATTTAATAATAATAATTTTTATTATAAAATAATTAATTTTATTAAATAATGATAATTTTTTATTATAAAATAATTAATTTTATTATTACTTTTATCATATTATAGAATATGATACTTAATTTTTTCATTCTATGTCCACATTTTGGCGTCTACAGATCCTTAAAATCGGGACTAAATGAGTGTTTGTATGTACATACTGATAAATGGATGTGTGGATCTATAAACTCCATAAATCAATGACGTTAATAAGCTGTAGTGATTTTGCAGTTATTTTTTTGAAGTTTTCAAAACGCCAATAATGACACTCTGGTTTTTTATGTGCTAACTCTGTATGTACAAATTTAATGGCATCAACTCGAGTGCGCTATATTAATTTGCCTTTCTTGTACTTAATATCATTTCATATAGTGAATTGCTTGAGGTTAAACAAAAATGAAGCCTTCAAAATCTAGCTTAAATTAAATTATTTAGTAAAGTTAACGATGTCTCCACAAATTTAAATTATTATTATTCACATAGGAAAGGTAAGGACAATAAATATATAGTGAATAGAACTTAACACAATGTATGAGAAAAAGGGTATTTTCCCAGGGAATTCCAGTATATCTAAGAGATGTTCTCTAAAGCGCCGTGTTTAATTAGAGCAGAGTAAGCGGTTTTTCACAATAACACAAGAGACGTATAATTTCTCTAGAAAAACGTACACTGCCCAGAAGGTCCGAGGGACATCGCTTATCTAATAACATTTTAATCAAGGGTGGTTGTTTGCTCGATTGGACCGCGGTGCCCCCGGGGCCCTAGATATAGCGACCCATTCCACTTTTAGACCCATTTGTAACGAGTCCGAATTGGTAAGAGAAAAGGCTAGGGCCATCTGTTAGCCAGATAGTCTCAACCCTCCCAGTATAATTCTCTTTTAAACCCTTTATCCATCTAAATGGTCTTTGACGATAAAATAACATCGGGGCCTCTACTTGTTCACTTTCTTTTCTCTGCGATAATAGGGTTAACATCCAATAATGAAACACTTATCAAAAGATTTAATGTCGACTTAAAACCGTAGGTTAATCGGGGATTAATAGGGTTGCCTAGTTAAAAGAACCCACGGCCGTTATTAAAGAAAGATTTAAAACTCGATAAAGTCGTTAACCAATCCTTACATTTGGCACTATTTTCTAATATTACGAGCATAAACTTTTTGACAATAATCTTTTGAAAATAAAAAAATAATTGTTTTTTCTCATAATAAGAATAAAAAGTTAATATAATATATCATTAGAAAGCATAACCATTATCAATATATATATATATATTATCAATATATACATCTTGTCTTTACATCTCATCTGGCGTTTTTAATCACTATTAATGCAATTTAGGTCTATACATTTATACCTTAATTGCATTAATAGTGCATTAGAGATATAATTCCTATATTTCGATACAAAAAGTTGGCGTCAAAAAAACGTTACAAAAACTGTAGGGCCTCAATTCTCCACTTAAAAAATAGAGCGCAAGCAGTTGTTGTTTTTAACAAACGTTTTCATACATCTCAACCAATATTTATTATTTTCTTTAAAATTTATGTTCTAATATTATGCACATTTGTGATAAATATTAGTATGTTGAACGTAAATATTTCTAATCTCAGTATCTTAAAAATCCTAAAAAGTGGTTAGACCCCAAGAAACTAAAAAAAGTTTCTTTGAAAAATAAAAATTGCAATTAAATTTATTGTACAAATTGCAAATGGCTTTGCTCGTCTGAATACTATTGCATGATTTGGTATATTATTGCAGCTGCATGGATGTAATCAAGTATATTGGGTATTACCGCAAATGCTCAAGCTCGCTTTTATCACCTGGTACCCAAAATTTAATACCCTACATGATTTTTTTTTAAAAATATTATTTGCCTTTTTACACTATTTTTTATGAGTCATCATAACTTTATAGGCCATAAAGTTGTACAAGCTTTCAAATTAGAAGTCTCCAGGCATTATGGTCTTGAGATCCACGCTCGAGCAGACAAAAGACAGAGGCCTTCGGTCACTTGGCCGCTCCACGACATCGGCGCTCTGCCCTCAGGCGCTACGCATTGTCAGCCCGGGGACCGCTTCGCTGCCCCTGCGCCTATCTCTAGCCGCTTTGCAGCCATATGGGTGTTGTCTTATATCAGTTTATCTTATTACTTGTCTATATATAAGTTATATATGTGGCATGCTGCCACGATATAAGCGAATTTTCATATGTATTTGTCGAAAAAGGTGATTTGTTTACATTATATTATATATGTCAACACCGGAACAAATACTGATAATAAAATGTTACTTCGTATTTTTGTTTGTTGATTTTTGAATTGATTGTGGGATCATTATTGTAGGTTAATGATGTCACACATATTTTATAAACGACAGGGTTGGGGACATTAAGAAGATTGATTTTTGTACTAAGTTTCACTTCGATCCGAGAAAGCGTTCAAAAGTTACGGACATACATACATACACACAATTATATACGTAAAAAATTAAATAAAAATATTAGCAAGTTCTTTCATATACATTTTATTTTAAAGCACTCATTAATATGTTACTACATAGTGGAGAAACGAAAAACTTTTCACTAAATTAAGATGAACTTTGTTTCACCTCTGTTATTGATAATGGTATATAATTAGAAAAGATAGTAAAATAGCAATGAATATAGAATGATAAGAATCTAAATGTATCTATGTATTCTTTCAAGAATAGTTAGTAATAGTGTTTTATTATTGCTTTATTTAGTTCATAGTAGTAGTAGTAGGGGGGTGGGGAGGTCAAGCCTGGTGAGTAGACCAACTTTAAGGTCCACTTCACAACCTCCTGTTCCCTGTTGAATCTCCTGGATTGACCTATGAAAGTGAGGATGTCCTGCCACTTGAGTGATTCCAGCTCTTCCTCAGCCAGTTCTCCGGATCCAAAGGTCTGGAAACGAATTCTACCAAAACCTTCACATTTACCAAAGAAGTGATAGGCTGTTTCCTCTTCATCACCACATACTGGGCAAGTGGAATCTTGCACTACCTTCATTATGTCTTTGGAGTTTGCAGTGTCCAGTCAAGACCAATAACATCGTCCTGCTATTGCCTTTGCTCAGTTCTAGAAGCCATCTAGTTCTTTTCCTGTTGATAGTTGAAATCATCATCTTTGCCTGCCGACAACCTTTAGAGTTGTACCAATGTGTATTAGCCTTTTTCCATATCCAGTCTTTAATCAGAGATCTGGCTTGTCCTCTAGACCAATCAATGGAGGGTTCTGGTCCACAAAATGGTAGAGAGGCTCCTTCTTTGGCTGCCAAATCTGCCCTTTCATTACCTGGTATTCCAGAATGACCTGGGACCCATATTAATTTCACTTGCTTTTCTTTAGCTACTGCCTCAATGGATTCCCTGCCCTCCATTACGAGTGGTAAAATAATGTGTGAGGCACTCACAGCTTTAAGTGCGGCTTGACTGTCCGAGCAAATTGCTAGTTCCTTGATTGAGTAATCTCTGACATCTAGCTGTCTTGTGGCTTCCAAGATAGCAAATACTTCTGCCTGAAACACTGTTGTAATTACCTAGGGGATAACTGTTTACCTTATCAGTTTGTTCTACATAAAGACCAGCTCCAGATGAACCCGAGTCTAACCTGGATCCATCAGTATAGACAACTAGTGTCTCTGATTTGAAATTTACTTCGCCTAGCTCCCATTCCATTCTCGATGGAATTACTACCTGAAAACTTTGATTCATGTACCTTTTCCCTCCTGAACTAGGAGTTAGTATCGTCGAATAAGGGATTTCTACCTCAGCTTCTCTTTCAATAGCTGCGTGATCTAAATGTTTCCCTTTTCCTTGCCACTGATTATTGTCTCTCAGTCTGAGGAAGGAAGAAATGGCTTCTTCCTTAACCCAGATCTCTAGAGGAGGCAGGCCAACTGTGACCTCCAAGCGGCAGTAGTTGTCGATTTAATTGCTCCTGTTATGCTTTTGCATGCTAACCTTTGGACCTTTGCCAGCATTTAGTTCATAAAGCAGCCACCTAACAGAAGAGTGCGCTACATTCGATGTTGTGTGGGTAATTCTCAAATATTAAAAAGATTTACCGCAAGTTGAAGAAACAATTGAAGAATCAGCTACCGTCGATACTTGCTGTTCAGCTAGTATCGACGGTAGCAGATTCTTCAATTATTTCTCTAATATGCTGTTTAGGTGAGTCTAGCGTCTTCCCATTTTCGATATCATGTTTAGAAACCTATCATTTATCCTTTTTTAAAAAAAAATCAAACTGTGTGAAAAGTATTCTGTAGGTTTCAATTTGGCGTACTGATTTGAGTACGACTCTCAAAAAATGATGTCTGTAGTTTGGGAACTAAAATAGACTTATAGCGTAGTTAAAATGATAATGTGTAACAGTGCTTGGTCATTAGGTCAACATTATGAAGTAAAAAACAATATAAGATAACGACATTGATGGTCCAAAAACATTTAAACAATAAGTACTAATTGCAATAAAAAATAAAATGTTTTCATACCGTGTCAAGGCAATTTTTCTTTCAGTGACAGAACACACTTGCAAAACGAAAATTTAGAAAAATAATTTTACTTTTAAAAAAATTTCTAAAATAATTAGAAAATAAAACGTATGTAAATAAAGTCGTACACTTAGCATATTTGTATGCCAGGCAAAACCAAATTTAATACGATACAGATTATGTTTGCTACACTCATTAGCTTTTCTAGCCAACTTTTTGTAGCCTATACTTAATTAAAAATGTAGAGAAATGAACATTATAATAAATAATATCTACACTTAATAAACTTTTAGCAAAAATACCTTTGACAGTCTTTGGTTTCGATATGATCGATATAAGCTTCTTTCATCGTCAAGTATGCTAGTATACATTTTTTTATTAAAAATATTTATACCTTATAGGCAGTAAAAAGAGATAAAAAGAGAAATTTATTACTATGGCCTACAAGTATTTTTATACCGACCTAAAAGTGATAAAAAAGTGTGAAATCGTAAAACTTGTAAAATGCCATTATGTTTAATAAATGATGTGTTTATAATCATAGTGAGATGATTTAAAAAAAATCTGGTACGGGGTACCTCGGAACTTTTTTTCATTCCTCAGAAATACAGTTTGCCAAATTTATACTGAATTATGCCTTTGGACTCGCATCTGATAGTAAATGTATCCGTATCATTTTCAGCCGTCACCCATACAGCAGTGACCACGCTCAATGATCCTTACTTTTTATGATCTAATAAAAATCATGGATATATTTGTCGTATTGATACGAAACGTGTACTTATTTATTATGTAATAATATACACTTGTACCAAATTTCAACACAATTGGAACATTTCCCAATTTTTGACATTTTTTTAAAAAACGTACACAAGTCATTCGATAAAAAATAAACTAATGCTGATAATGAGATGAAACTATGCACGTATGTTAGACATATAAATAGTCACATGCGTGCTAAATCTCAATCCGATCGCATCATTTTTTATGATGTTTTGAAATTTTCGCTGAGTCATTATTGCGAGTTAATGACATCATAAAAAAATATTTTCCGAGCAGCTCAACTACATCAGTAGACTGGTTTTTGTACGAAATTTCAACTCTCTAGCATAAATACACTGGGTGCTACGATGATAACAGACACACACATACAGATAGACGACTTTACGAAAACCACTCAGGAGGCCTTAAAAACGCCTGAAACGGATAATTCCGGCTTCATCCCGGTTTCGGATTTGTCGCAAACACAATACTTTTCCTACTTAAAAAAAGTATATAAAATACAAAATACAAAATATTTTTATTTATGATATATACATAGTATTTGATCATATTGTCAATAATAATTCAACTATTTTATCCTTCTAAAAAGTAGGCTACTCCCCTGACTACTAAAATTAATAATCGTAATAATAACATAACAAACATAAAACATATAGATAAATAAAATTTACATAAATTTATAGATGAATTGTAAAGAATTCTTTTAATTCGTACATTGGATTTTCTATTAAAATACATTTAATTTTATTATAAAAAGTCTTAGGGTCAAGTTCAGTGAAAGCTAAGGGAAGATGGTTATAAAGGTGAATACCAACTTGTTCTATATGGTTCCTTTCTGTCTTATAGAGCCTTAGTTTGTTAGTAGTAAGTTTGGTCTTATGTCTGGTATGGTAGTCATGTACGTCTGTGTGTCTGTTTAAGTCATCTTTAATGCTGTGAATGTAAGTCAGGTATTGTAAACAAGCTAAAGAGTACATAGTCAGGATCTCATTTTCTTTAAAAACTTTTCTACAACTAACTCTTTGAGATAATTTATAAATGATCCTTATTGCTTTCTTTTGTAATAAAAATATTTGGTTAGCATTAGTGGCATTACACCACACTAATGTACCGTATGATAGGTGGCTATGGAAATAAGAATAATAAATAGATTTTAAGGATTCCAATGATAAATCAAAAGAAGCCCTTCTGAGCATATAAATACCTGTTGCTAACTTTTTACTTAGGTTGTTTAAATGAATCTCCCAGGAGAATTTACTGTCGATATGAACTCCTAAAAATTTAAAGGAATGGAGAGATGTATAGATTGTATGTCATAGTAAATTTGTTCCGTCTTGTCATCATTAAGTTTAAGTCTGTTAGCTCTACACCAGTCAGTCAGTATGATAGTTACTTGCTCTGCTAGAGTGTTTAAGTCTTCCACATTATCGCCTGTGATAAGAGCACCGAAATCATTGGCAAAAAGAAAAGAAATTATATCTTTAAATTTTTGAAAAGCAAATGGCAGATCATTTATAAAAATTAGAAATAAAATAGGTCCGAGAACGGATCCTTATCTTACTCCGTGTAGGATCTCTAGTAGATTTGATTTTAGATCATTTATTTCTACATATTGAACCCAACTTAACAGGTAGGATGCAATAAAGTCAGCTGATTTTGTATCAAAACCATAATACTGTAACTTTTCTTTTAAAATTACGAGCTTACTAAATCAAAAGCCTTTGATAAATCAAAGGCCTTTGATAGGACCTTTTTCCCTAGATCATAACTACTTAAGCAAGTATTTACGAACTTAGTTATTGCTGAGATGGTGTTCATGCCTTTTCTATATCCGTGTTGGTTTTTACTAAACAAACTATTATTTTCAAAGTATTTAGCTATTCTATTGCGAACACTGATCTCAATTACTTTAGCTAAAGCAGGTATGAGTGATATAGGTCTGTAATTTGCATAGTCTCTTTGATCCTTTCTTGTATATAGGTATGACTCTCGCTATTTTAAGAATATTAGGAAATTTACCTTCCTTAAATGACTGATTTATCAAATGAGTAATAGGTTCAGCTAATTCTATGGATAAAAATTTTAAAATTTTAAAATTAATTCCAAATGCATCCCTACTTGATGAGTTTTTTAAATTATTTAAAATATATAAATTTCTTCAACTGATACCTCAGTCAAAGTGAAAACATGTTCAGCTTTCGGAGCAAGATTTAAATAATACTGGAACTTTTTCTCAGACGGCTTTATGTTGCTTACAATATTATTTACAGAATCTATAAAAATAATTATTCATTTTATTTGCATTTAAATTGCAGGGAGGATTCCCCTGACTTTTCTCTTTTTTATTTAAGGTTTTATTGATTATTTCCCAAGTTTTTTTAGTTTTATTTTTAGCTTTTTTAATTTCGTTGTCATTAAATTTACGTTTTGCTTCATTTATTGCGTTTAAATATTTAGATTTTTTTACATTTTCTTTTTTAAAATAAATGCCTTCGTCGCTAGGATTTAAACATTCATTTAATTGTTTTAAATTAAGGTACTGTTCCTGTAACTCTTTAAGTTCAGGAGTGAACCAAGCCCGAGAGATTTTTCTTTTACCAACTGGTTTAGTTAAAAGAGGAAGAAAAGCATCGATATGAAGTTGTAGAGTATTAGCGAACATATCAAACTTATCATTTAAGTCATCAGTCAAATAAAGAGGACCCCAACTAACGTGACTTAAAGAATTTTGCAAAAAACCTATATCACTCTCAATGATTTTTCGATACGAAAAAGTAGGACGATTTGAATGGTGAAGCTTATTGAATTTATTAATAGTCAAAGACTGGGCTTAGTGGTCGCTTAAATCTAAGTCTATAACTGAAGAAGAAAACCAGTCGTCGCGTAAGTTAGTAAGTAGGTTGTCAATACAAGTGGCTGAGTTACTGTTCAAGTCGTGTCGGGTCGGTTCGTTAATTAAAATTTTCAAATTATGTTGTTTTAAAAGATTTCTAAACAATTTAGCTTGATTTGAATTTTTTAATAAATCAATATTAAAATCCCCTGTAATAACAAGAGGAAGGGAATAATTTAAGAGTTGAGCTAATAAAATATCTAGTTTATCAAGAAAAATATTAAAGTTACTATCTATTGGTGATCTATAAATACAGCATATAATTAATTTTAAATTATTATACCTACGGTATAAATGAGCAAAAGTAAAAAGGGATGATAATGGTTCTTATTTACCCTCCTCAATGCTGTGAAGAAAGCAATATAGCCTCTTGAGTTGATTTACATAAGAACAAAGCGTGCCAATGTAAATGGCATCGCAATTAAATAATAACATTCGTAATATAAAATATTGTATTTTAAAATTTCGCATGATATAATATTGTTTACAGAGCCAGCAATAAATCAAATTAAATTTTTAACGCTTAAACCCATAGGGTCATATTAGTGTTTTCCCTGCACTCAACTACTCCACCACGCCCTTTATGCATGACGGTGTGGTGATTAAGACTATATGTTATATAAATGACTATAAGGTGGATTTGACAAATAAGACTAGTTCACAGTTTGCCTTTTGCTTATTATATCTCGCCCATCCAAACTCTATCCAAACTCAACGCTTGACTAATGCCTGTGATTAGTCCTCAGAGTGTCTAGTCTATCTTGTTTTACTATCTCCTCTGATAGTCTCACTAGGCCCGCCATTGTTCAACCAGTCTCATCAGCTCCTCTAGCATCACCAGACATTACCTAAACTCACCACTTTTGCTAGCCCAAACCCAACGTTAGTGTGCACAAACTCATTCTTTAGCCTTGACCTGAAAGTCAAAGCTCCGCTCTGCACCTGGTGGTTAAGGTAAAAAATAAAGGAAAATTAACCTGCTTGATGTGATGAATGATGAATGGTGAATGAGGACTGTATAATTGCGGTTTAATAAAGCGGTAGAGCATGTAAAAAAATGATTGATTAAATGGCGTATATAGCGTGTGTACATCCGATACGGAACTGACTCGGAAAAACTAATGCGTACCGCGGCAGGTTCTCCCACTCCAAACATGAAGGGTCGAAGAAAAAGGAAATATAAGGAAGGGATAACCATCTTGGGTCCAAATTTAAAAATAAAAAGAGACAAAATCGTCCAGCACCCAATTCTGTCTTTAAGAATTTAGCACTTCGTTCCTAGGAACTTTCGTTAGTGGTGGCACTGGCTTCGTTTTTACTGACTAAGTTTTCGGCTATTATCTACATATACATGTTTTTTTAGTCTGTTATATCTTTTTCTAAAAAAAATAATTTCTTGTAAGTTTTAATATTGTTTATATTTGTTATGTATGTATAAATTAATAAATAATAAAATAAAAATAATAAGGATCAGTATATCTTTTCAACCTTCATCACTCTCAGCCCGCAGAACTTTCACTTTTCGTGAACTTGTCTCAAAGAAAACAGGAACCAAACGCGCATTTGCGCATTAGCAGCCAAGGAAACCAAGTAAAACCCTGATGATCGTTAAAAATAGAGTGTTGTGTACAAAAATAATAATTAAAAACAACTTTTAATAACTTTATAAATATTGAGTGTAATAAGATTCTTTAAAATAATGGAATTTAGTTCAAAAAACTTTTTCCAGGTTGTTGGGGACATTCCCGGAAAGTTGTAAAGACCGTTTAAAAAAATGAAGAGTTAGGATAATGAGGCAAGTTGTTTCGATAGTCTTTACTTGAGGATTCTGGTTGGTTAAAATAACCATAGTGACAAACCACTTAGCTTTTTTCCGTCCCTTCTTTCCCCAAACTCAGATCTTAAAACCTCAATTTTTCTTTCTTTAAAATTTTCATTCTTTATCAGTCTTTTAGTGCAGTTTTGTTTAACAATTAAATTTTAATATTAGAATTAAATAAATTTTTGATTTATTTACTATTTTGAGAAAAACTTCACTGAAAATCATCGGAAATTTTCTTCATGGTGGAATTTAAAACCGTAAGTGTAACTAAAAGTATCTTTAAAGAAATATTAGAAGAGGAACTAACAATCACTAGGAATAGCTTTGACCATTCCTAAACAAGAAACACGAATGAAGGAAAATCATTCAGATTAGGGATATATTTACTTCTTTATTGACCCAATCAAATACAAACACTATCATAAAATTGGGTGCGCGGTATTTTAGACATTTCACTCATCACATCCGGTTCGGTAAGCTCACCCTCTCTTCAGAATCACTCCAGTCGTCCTCCGTAAACTAGTTCCACTTAGACCATGAAACATGTTTTGGGTTTGAAACATGAAACACCAAATTTTGGGTTTTTAAAGCAAACGCAATACTTTACACTTATATCTTCGGTATAAATGAGGAAAAGTAAAAATAACAAATTAATAATAAACATAACATACCCCAACTTACGCATTATTAAAATTTAATCGAAAATAATTTTACTTTATATAATTTCTTGTGGTCTTATTTATTTAGCTATAAACTTTATTTAGTTTCAGATTTAATAAAAATTTTACTATCTAGTTGGTAAAAAGGTAATAAAATATTCCGTATAAAATAAGAATTGTACTCTCTTCGAGATTTATTGTTATTGTCAAAATCTGTTACCATATAATAATAATTGTGTTTTTTATGTAATAAATCGTTGAACAAGCTGTTGATAATATTTCTTACGTAATATTAATGAACACAAAAAATTAACAGTAAATACTTAAAGACTAGAAGTAATTAATTTAGTTTTTATTATTGTACGAATGTTGTTATTAAATAAATAACTGAAAATTATATTTAAAATATTACTACCAACATATCTGTTAAAAACAAGAAGGCAAGTAAAACGGTGGACAAGCCGGTAATTTTAGCAGCTACTTATCAAGCATTGTACTCATTGATGGCACTTTTCCATAAACATTTATTAATTTTCCGGTCAGAATTAAAAAAAAACTTGTGTAAGAGATTTTCATAACTTATAGCATCAGCTAGTTTTTGATGGTCGTTATCTTTTGTATAGTATATTTGAATACTCATCATATTTTGGCTTATCCTACTTTCTTACTTAAAAATGTAAATAAAGACAAGACTATAAAATATGATGTCACGCTTGATGCTCTCTTCATTGCACAATACCTGTAAAGTTAGCACAAGAGGGTTGAGTCAAGACCGAGGAATGGATTAAATTGCAAAAATTTATTTTAGCAAGTTTCATGCAGTGAAAATTCGTGTACGGGGTACCTTAGAACATTTCCTCATTACATTTGATTGCCTACGCTCACCCTCCCTACTTGAGACTCGCTTTACTCGTCCTCAGATAGTAAATACATTAGTTTTATTCCCAGTGGTAACTCATCCAGGCACTGACCACGCTCGATATTGCTTAACTTTTATGATCCTACAAAAGTAATAGATATAGTAGTCATATTGAAACAAAACTTGGTGGACATTTTTATTAAGTAATGTTAAACACTTGTACCAAATTTCAACTTAATTAGATTATTTTATGATTTTTTTTACAATTTTTGGTACCAATAATGCTGATAATGAGGTGAAACTTACCACACATGGTAGTCTTATAAATGGCTACATGCGTGCTAAATATCGATCCGATCGCATCGTTTTTCTGTGTTTTATGATATTTCAAAATGTTCGCTTACTAGAAAACTTTCTCTTTTCAAATTCATGTCATGATTATCCAAAATCTTGGAGGTATTAATTCGGTCTCGCAACGCTCATCCTCAGAATAGAATGGTAACCCAAAGTCAAGGGTGTTATGACTTTGGACTCTCTTCGCTCATCCTTCGACTGTCATGATTATCTGAAGCCTAGGGTCGATACTTTGGCCTCGCTGCGTTAGAACTCGAATAAAGTAATTATACAAAGTCTAGAGAATTGTGACATCAAACTAGCTTTGCAGAATGTTACCAATATCCGAAACTTAAGATGGTATTACTTCGGTCTCGCTACGCCCGTCCTCAGAGTCAAAAGTATGAGATATCCAATCTAGGGCGTCATAGCGTTGAATTAATTAAAGCTTATAAATTTAAAATGAGATAGGCATTCAATCAAACAATACAGGTTATACAGGTAATACAAACATTACTTTTATATTGTATTTATGAATCCAATAGAGACTTGTGATCACACTTGGCTGCCTAGTTTTTTCTTAGTGTAAGTCTTTATGAGAATAATAGTGTTATATTTTATCTGTGTATCATATGATTTGAAAATTTAAATTTTATGCGGTAAATAATCATAATTTTGACAGATGTAAACAAACTTTTCCTTATAATTTTTAATGCCGCTTCAATGAATATATATGTTCTATACCTTACAAACTAAAAGTTCAATAGCTATGGAATTACTAAATCACTATTTAGTAACACAAGTATCGCCATCAGACGATTTTTCAAAGGCCCAAAAGCAGTATAAAATTAAAATTTATAGTCCGTTAAAGGTTACACAACGTAATAGTCAATATTTTTAGAATGACGACGAATATTATAATGCAATTTTGTGGATCTATTGAGCACGTATAGGTATCTTTTCATCTGTCATATTTTTTAGCTCGATTGGTTTTTTTTTTTAATTTTTAACGAATTTTTAAAATTTTCAATTACTCAGCAAAATAGGTTATCATAGTCTGAAATAGTCCCAAGGTCTAATTTTTGTGCCAAGTTTCATTTTTCTAGCATATACACAGAGGGAGTTATGCGTGACATAGACAAACAGATACAAACATAGACAAACAGACACACTGAAATACACGGTGAGGAAAACCATCCTGAAGGTCAAGAAAATTCCTAAAACGGATAAGTATGATGAAACCGCGGTTTCGGATTTTTGGGTGACTGCCTACGGTTTTAGGTGAGGAAAAGTTAAAAAGAAGATTTGAATTCCACCTACATTATTGCTTATAATTTTTATAATAAATGAGTCCTGTTTCAGAAAAAACTATTTCGAGCACTTTTGTAGTTACAAGGTGGAAAAAGAGAAAACTTTATACTTGAGAACTTAGTTGTGGTATACAAGTTAAGATGTATAAAATAAGTTAGAGATTTGAAGTAAAGGCAGAAGCTACTTGTACTAAAGAAGATTGTGGTGGCACTTCCTAAAGGGCACTGAGGGTAGTAGCCATTCTCTCAACTCTCGGTTAATGAGGCGTTACAAGATAAAGCTCTTCTGTATCTAGCTCGCCGAATCTCCACGTAAATGACTTTTCTCTCTTCTAACACTAACATATATTCATACTTTTTTTATTTTTTCTCCGCAAAAGAAAATAAAATTTAGTGAAATCGTTAAGGACGACAAAAAAGTCTTTATTAAGAGGGAAAATATACTGCACTACGGAATAATAGAATACATTTTGTGTTTTAAAAGATAATGTATAGTATATATTGTGGAAACTTAGTGCAACTTAGACAGCAGAGATTTATTCGTGTCAGGAGATACACGTCTAAACACTCAAGAAGCTAAATATTTCTTTAAGGACATTACTTAGCTCCCAAGAGATTTCCTTAAAAAGAGTCTGCATTTTAAAATAAAAACATAAACTGTGCCCTAACTTTGAACTTTAAACGAGTCAAAAAGTAGAAGGGGTGAAGCAAATTTAAAAATATATGTTCCAGACTTAAATCTTCCAATTTTTTTTTATTTAACTATAGGATTACAACCAAATTTAGTACAAAATTTAAAAAAAGTCTTTTATTCTTTTAGCGTATTTTCAAAAAATGAGCTTTTAAGGATGGGATTATGGTGGGAACT
This sequence comes from Microvelia longipes, assembly GCA_018340805.1. Lineage (NCBI taxonomy): Eukaryota > Metazoa > Arthropoda > Insecta > Hemiptera > Veliidae > Microvelia > Microvelia longipes. The sequence goes on along the minus strand of JACMZG010000008.1, from coordinate 47,719,791 downwards.
TAGGGGGAGGACACGATAATTTTCGAACGCTTTCTTGATTCGAAATGAAACTTGTTATGTCCCCCAACCTACTGTTAATGAAATGTTTGTGACGGCATTCAACAAAAAATTTAAAAACATCATAAAACTTTTATGATCGGGTTATAATTTTTATGCACATGCAAACTTTATATGGTTTATATACGTATGAAGTTAAATATTTATTATTAGCCTTAGCTCCTGTTTAATCGATTGACATATTAAACATTATATCAACAATCACGATTTATGACTAATACATTTTAATTTCGCTTTGCAGTATACCACTTATATAGCTTAGTAATATGACTAACTAATAAAGTACGACAACCATGCGTGACCACGAAACGGTGCCCTGCGCCGGTGCCGCATACCGGCCTAGTGCTTATTGTTTTGACTAATACATTTAACAATCCGCTTTTATCGTGGAAGTATGTCACTTATATATTCTACTATTATGACAAACTGATGTAGGATAGCAATCATGTGGCCACGAAGCGGCCGATGGCCACAAAACCTGGGGGCTGCAAAACGGGCCCATACCTCCCTCAGCTATGCCTTAGATCTGCTGCTCCCCACGCCACGCCGAAGCTCTGCTATTGCTATAAAACCCATTTTTTTACTATATTTAGTGTTTTTTTTATGGAATGTCGCCATCAGTAAGATATATAACTTCTTGCCGTTCTCCAATTGGCGCCGATATTGAAGATTTACCTCGTAATGATTTGCAAAACTTTGACTTTGATAGAATGAGTTTTTGCAAAATGACTTTGGGGTTTCCAGGGGCGTCTCTCCCTCTGGGTTGTAACGAACTGGTAGAATTGTGAGTCTAATGAGTATCTGGTGAGACTGGTACAAATAATAGCAGGTTAGCTAAATGAGACTTATAAGATCAGAGTAGCTAAAAGGACTCGAGAAAGTAGAAACTCTGAACTGTTCCCAGATGCATTCCCGTAAAAAGGGAGGTAAACGTGCTGTGGACTTCCTTAGTTGCACTAGGAGCACAAACTCTTGGGGTTACCAAGAAGGAAATTATGATGTGTGAAAGCCCCTCGGGTTTAAGCATAGAAAAAAGTGCTGGAGTACATATTTGGTATATGCATATTTTTTGGCAAATTCGATCACGAAAAATCATTTAAATTATTTATATTCAAATAATTTAAACTTAGTAATAGCAAGTCGGCCGTAAATAGATGTACTCTTTATCTTCCAAGCAAACACAAGAAAAATGTATATCATAAATAGGTTTAAAGAAAACAAACAGTTTTGCGGTGAATTTGTTGGTTGAAACGTTTAGGTAAATGCGGTGGATGTGTTTATGAAGAGATGAATGCTTTGATGCATATACTATGAGTACCACGTACCGTGACAACTGCTTCACGTAATAGCAGTTAAACTTTATGGAAGCACGTAATGATGATATCAAAGTCCCCAGGCGCTAAACAGCTCCCTTTTACTTCATATTCTTCCACTATTATAACTTTGCTTTTAAGTTTTCTTATACGAGTCTTCATGCAATCTTCGTCTTGTACACAATTTAAAAAATATATAAGCCTATGGATTTGAGAAAGCTAATAAAGTCAAAAGGCTACTTGAATATAGTGTACATTTATGGGTCAACGATACCATTGGAACATTAGCATAGAGTACATAAAAAAGATATATTTTAGAGTAGTTAAAGTCTCCTTACTGGCTGTGGTAATCATAATTCTCCACATATTTCATTATATGAATTCTTAGGCGCTTAGAACGCTTGTTTAGTTTTCGGATAACTACCTGTTTTCAAATTTAATTACCACACGTATTACCTTATGGTAATTGTAATTGTTTTTAAGTAAAGATTAATATAAATCTTTGACGGGGATTATTCGTCTAACGGGAAGAATTACTTATAACTTTTTACTTATGAAGGTTCACTACCCTTATCAGATCATGGAATTAGATTGACCAACTCTTATGCGCAACTTTTATACCTAAAAATTATTTTTTTAGGAGTAAAAGGCTATATTTGAAATATAAAATTATTGATTAATTTAATGGATCATGAATATGGCAAATAAATCAACAAAGTCAAGCAATTAATTACCCTGTCTCATTTGACAGCTAATAAATTGTTGAATTATCTTATCGTTTTGTATGGGGTATAACTTTATTTTCCGGTGGAAATAATTTCCAAGGCACTTAAAACGTACGTACGGAGTACCTCGGAATTTTTCTTATCACATCGGTCTTGCTACACTCGTCCTCAGATTGTAAATACATCAGTTTTATTCCAGCGGTCACCCATCCATAAAAAACGTACTCAACTAATATGAAAAAAATAGAACTAATGCTGATTATGAGATGAAACTTAGCATATATGTTAGACGTCTAAATAGCCACATGCGAGCCAAATCTCAATCCGGTAGCATCATTTTTCCGCGTTTCATGATTTCTAAAAAATGTTTGCTTAGTTATTATTGCGGGTTAATAATAACTTACTTATTCATAAAAACAATATTCCGAATAGCACTACTACATCTATAAACTGGTACTGATATATAAATATATATATATATATATATATATATATATATATATATATATATATAGACAGACAACTTTTTGAAAACCACTTAGGAGGTCTTAAAGTCGTCTGAATAGGTAATTCCGGTGTCATCCCGGTTTCGGAGTTTTTGTAAATAGAATACTTTTCCTATACACTTACGGTATAAAAGAGGAAAATAAAAAGACAGAAAAATACAAACTAAATTTTATTCAAAAATTATTTAAATATGAATATACAAATAAATTAGTTCATTGTACAAAAACTAGCACTTACTACTTATATCTACTTTAATGAATAAATTTAATTATAAAATTATTACAGGTAAACAGGCAATCATAAAATTGTAGAGCAAAAGTATTGTTGCCTAATTCTTTGCGAACATATAGCTTAATTTTATAATTATTAATCTCATATCGGTATTTGATATTAATTAACAATAATACTGTTTTTATCAATTGATAATTTACTTTTTAGTAAACAAGCAGTTCATAATGGTGAAAGGTATTGATATAGTACCATCCTGGGTTGTGTTACATCTTGGCAAAAGAATAGATAGAAAGTCTTCCATGTATTCCGAATGTAAGTCTTTTGGAATATGCTGTAAGAATGGATCTATGGATGTCATCAAACCTATAATCGCACAGAATATGACATAATATAAATTTAAGCATTTTAATGTTTTTTACCCTTAAGCCGCTTCAACAGGGAAAATAAAACGTTAGGTGCATCATCTGATTCGTATTGACGTCTTCACTACCGAAAGACCTTAACGATCCAATGGTATAAGAAATGCTTGCAATTTATTGGCTTTTATATATATATATAGAATTCAAGTATTAGACATGTATGTAATGTTTATGTCTGATACTATCAAAAAATCAAATTTTGTTAAAAAGTAGAACTCTTGGTTCTTTATTAATAATTCTTACTCATAAAATATAGGGTACAAAGTACCTCAGAACACTCATCCTCACTCTTCGAACTTGCTTCACACGTTTGCAATTTATGAAAATCCATTTAAATATAAATTAGTATATCTTCGGAGTCACATCACTCAAAAATAAAAATAAAACTTGACAGTAATACATCGGTTTTAAAAAACGGTAAATGGTCTCATAGTATAGTGACAACACTCAAAGCACCTTAACACAAGTGATCGAAAAAATCCAAAAATATTCTAGCTTAATTAAGTCAATTTTTTTATACTTGTTCAATTGTAAACAAGTTCTTTACAGAAAAAGTATACAAATATATATTTTGTGTAAACCGGAACCATATTTTATTTATTGATTTGTGGCAATTTGTGCTTCTTTATTTTTTTTTGGACTGAATTTTGTTTATTTCTTGGGGTGTGAGTGAGTTTGTTTCAGTTAAGGATAATTTCATAATTTTTGCTTCAGGTATTTTATTTTTATTTATTTATTATTTTTTGCAGGATTTTCAAAAGTTGATCTTTTTGGTGGTGCTTTGAATAGATTTATCTGGTAAAGGTAGTTTGCAGGAGTGTCAAAAAGGGTTTCCTATGCAGTCTGTGGACTGACTCAACTGGCATTTGCCTGTAAAATGAGAGAAACCACAAAAACCTCAATTAGGTAGATTGGGCGAATGAAACCGTCCGAAGTCGATACGACCACTTTAAGTGAACCAAAAAATCGAAAAAACCATTGTAAATTACCGAAATCAAAATTTAGGTCGATAAAAATAAATTTCGAGTAGGGTTCGTTTTCTATTAATTTTGGGCGCTGAATCGAATGAAACCGTTCCGAAGTCGATACGACTACTTTAGGTTACCAAAAAGTCGAAAAAACCACAACAATTATAGAAAACCAAAATTACGGTCGTTGAAAGTTAAATTTCGAGGAGGGGTGGTCGTTTTCAATGTTTTTTGGGCCTCTGAGTTGAATGCCAGTGGTCCGGAGGTCAATACGACCACTCAAACTCGGGGTACTGGGTCACATCCTGGAAGGGTCGATAATTTTTTTATCGTTTTTTTTTACTTAATATAAGTTTACAACTAGAAAATAATTCTGGCGCGGTGGTCACATGTCGTGGGCGAATTTCTTTGGATGCGTGTTTCCGTGCTTTTTACATTATATAAGATTAAACTACTAAATAAATAATTCCGGCACGGGGTCCACTGTCGGGCGAATTTCATTTATTATGCGTGTTTTCCGTGCTAAACAAAATCCATTTCTTTGCTTATGCAAGAACCATGCCATTCTGGTTTCGGTTCATGCTTTAGAACCTAAGCAGTTACTCAATTGTCAAGCACTGCTCGTAACTCATTTTGTCTGTATTTTCCAAAGGAAATGCGCTAAAACCTTTAAAGATAACTGACTAAGCTTAAAGATAAGTAACTAAGCTTTAAACTAGTGCAAATAATAGTGCGTACTTCTAATTTTAGAGGCATAGTTTTGTACAACACTGGATGATTATGCGAATTTCCTTTGGAAAATACAGACAAAATGAGTTACGAGCAGTGCTTGACAATTGAGTAACTGCTTAGGTTCTAAAAGCATGAACCGGAACCACGCTATGGGCATGGTTCTTGCATAAGCAAGAAATGGGGTTGTTTAGCACGGAACACGCATTCTAATGAAATTCGCCGACAGTGGACCACCGTGCCGGAATTATTTATTAGTAGTTGTAATCTTATATAATGTAAAAGCACGGAAACACGAATCATCCAAGGAAATTCGCCCGACATGCAGACCACCGCGCCAGAATTATTTTACGTTTGGGGGTATAGCTGTTTAGGTTAGGTCACTAGATTTTTTCAAGCTTGGGGGAATAGTTAATTTTATTTACGTATTGAAGTGTATTAACTATATTTTTTAATTTTGAGAAAAGCAGAGTATTGATTTTTTTCAGTCTTGTCTTGGATATCTAGAATTTTGACTTTTTGATATAATTTTGATTTTTCTGTCTTGTATTTAGGACAGTCTAGTAGAATATGTTCTACGGTCTCGTCTATTGTGGGAGAGGTTTGGCATAGTGGGGAGTCGCTTAATCCTATCTTGTAGTGGTATTGGATGCATCTCGCATGTTGGCTTCTTAATCGGTTTATTTTGACTATATCTCCTCTTGTTAATCTTGATTTCTAGAACCAAGGTTTGGCCGAAACTTTCTTCATAATTTTTTTAAAATTTTTACTCTTTTCTGGTTCTTTGTAGAGTTTGATATGGCAGTCTTCTAATACTTTCTTTCTTGATTGTATACTTGTTAGTTATATAAACGAATTCTCATATACAGAATTTCAACCCAATGGAAAGATTTTGAATTTTTAACGATTTGAAAAAAACGCATCATGTAATGCTAATAATGATATGAAACTTAGTACATATGCAGGTATCATTGCAGAACTAGATGGGTATTATTAATTTTGCAGAACAATAAAAATAATACCTTTTAACTGATAGTAAAATTTCATTAAACTTAGTGCTTTTAACAAAATAGATTATTTTGTTTCTAATATTCCCTTAGTGTTTTAAAGTATTATAATGTTTATGGCATAAATAAAGATTTTTTAAAATTTATAAAACCATTACTGGGTAAAGGTGTTAAAGTATTTATTGTTGGCCGTTATTAAATTTCTGTTTTTAATACTATTACGTACTTAAAACTTTTGTGTAAAAGCAACCATAATAATAATATTAATTTGATTACTTCACAGTAAACAACGAGGGGGCTAGGGGGAGAGTGGGTTCAGAAATTAGAAAAGTCTTTTCACTAAGATGTATTCGAGTTTTCTTCTTCCCTTGAATGAAAAGTTAATCGGCTTAGTTTAATTAAGTGAAATAAATTCAAAATTATAAACTTTTTATAAAGTTAAATTTTGGGGATCTTTTCCTTGTTTATGTTTAACTAAAAAGTTAACCAAACACCTTTATAGCAGCTCAATCCATCATTCACTTGTGATAGATTATGAGCTACCCTTTGAAAATATAATATTTCTGTTCTTGTATTTAATTAAGCTAACATGCTGCATAAGTACGAGGCTTATCAAGACGTTAGGAGTCTCCGCCGTTTCTTAATATGTATTTATTATCACCTTAGTTTCTAAAGAGGTTGTGCTAAAGAGTTAAACATAATACAAAAATTAAACTTGATAACTGGGTCTGTCAATTATGAAATATTTTTTAATACTGCGTAGGGGCATAAATCGTTAGAGATCTCCAGAGTGGGTTTGACAGTGCCATCTATAATATATATATATATATATATAATATATATTATATATATATATATATATATTATATATAATATTATATATATAGATAGATAGATATAGATAGATAGATAGATAGATAGATATATAGCAGACTTAAACCCACTCTAGAGATTCCGCTAAAGAGCTGAAACTTTAAACAAACTAGATTTGTTCAATACATTACATTAGGTCCGGGTGTCATCACATTAAAATTCCTGAGACACATTTTTTCAGGTTTGGCTCCTGGACTAAATGTGTTTAATCTTTATTCTAACATAAAGTGTTATGAAGGCTTGAAAACGCTAAGCTACTGATTAAAATTAAGTCATTGTGGTTCGATAAGATAACAATATTTAAAAGCTTTAAACTAATTGTAGATCTAAATTTATTCCCCTAAATTATAGACTTTTAAGTTTACATTTGTATAAAATTTTAAAGTAAAGTCTGTATCAGGCTTGTATAAAATTTTCTTCCATAAAGTTAAACAAAAACTTTTGTGAAACAAAACTAAATTTAATTTAAAACGAAGAACTCTTAGTTTTGTTTTTCTTATCTTTTAAAATCTTAAAATGAGAATGTTTTATTTAAAGAATAAATGCGTCATAATTTAAGGTAATATATCAAGATGGATATATTAATATTACGTGCGTCAAAGATAATAATATTTTTAAAAATTGATTGACTCAAGAGACCAAATTGTATATTTTACTAAATTATACCTACATCTTAACTATTTAAACTATATTATGATTTTTCTACAAGATTGACTACATTGGATCTAAAATCGTCTAAATTAACATTCAAACACACAATAATACTCTGTAACGGAACTAATAAAAAATGAAACATGATAATATTTAATCATAAGCAAGCAAATTTGGTTTAAAGATTTTGCTTCTAACAGATACGATACAGATTACAGATAATAAGAACATAACAATCATAATAGGAAGTTTAAATTATTAAAAACATTTAAAAGCATTATAGTTTCATTAGACTCATAAAAAATGGATGGTTTAAACCGATCACAACACCTTCAAACCTTTATGCCTTGAAATTTATTTGTCATCAAACCATCAAACTTACTAAACATTGATGTTGTTTCAGAATTTAGAGTTTTGTTATCAAATAAAAAATATGATACTTACCAACTAAATCTGATATGGAATGGTAAACGTTATGACTAGAATATTGACTAATATCTTCAGGTTCAAGCCCTGCTTCTTTGAGCGACTTTTCCATAAACCCACATGGATCCTCGCATGTTCTAAGAGGATTATAGTCAAGAATTACTCCCTAAAAGATCAATTACAATTTATTAGTATTATTCAGAAATTATTTTTGTTTATTATTTTTATTTAAATTAATACAATGCACAATGGCATTAGCATTAGTTAATTCTTTTGTGTAGCGGTATTATTTGTAAGAAAGCAAACTGCAGCTGTAATACGCTTGAAAGCTGACTGTAATGAAAGACGCATACTAGCTATTTTTCGATGATACGATTGCTATGCAGATGCAAAAAAATCCATTTAGAAATCAATCAAAATTAACATAATAAATTAAGCACAGTTTTTAAAAAAACGGTAATTATAGCTGGTCACACTCACTGTATTATATCAATAGTACAAGTTATAATACATCACTGTATTATAGCTATAGTACAAGTTTAATACATCACTGTATTATCTATGTAAAGTTATAATACATCACTGTATTATCTATAGTACAATTTATAATACGTCACTGTATTATCTATAGTACAAGTTATAATACAATTCTGTATTATCTATAGTACAAGTTATAATACATTACTGTATTATAGCTCACTGATTTATAGCTGTTAAAACAAACTCACTCGTAAGTAAGGAGCCCACTTGGGTCTTTTTCCTATGACTGTGTAGCTGTCAAAAACTGGTATGGATATGTAGTGAATTGCCATTCCTTGGCCATCTTTTTCTAGGAGGTTCTCGATATTGTTTACTGCTTGCCTAAAAAAGGTTTCATAAATAATTTGTTAGTATATATTTAGTTTAAAAATATTTTTTATGCTAGAATACCTAATTACTTGGTATTAATTTTAAATGTCTCACGAGTTATGGATAACCCTAAAACAATATTGAGCTAACTTTTAAGCAAAATAACTAAAGCAGGCGATGTCTTAATTCTAATTACATATATAAATTGAGGGCAAAAGCCTAGACATCAGCGGCTAAGAATCTCGCGTTTATTTTCTATATTACCATAATTATTAAATATGTATATAAGAGAAAGAAAAAATACTTATGAACTGTAAGACTAAAAAGTACGTAATCTAAAATATCTAAGAAGACTTGTTTTAAGTCTGTTCGTCCTTTTCTAATTTTTTTATGTTTTATGTAATTCACATGGTAAAAAAATTAATTTATCTGTAGAACAAAACAAAACTACCTAGTTTTGTCATTATTAAGTGCTATCATTTACTTATTAAATTGCATATCTTTTTGATAAATTTGTACCATTCGTGTACAAATAGCTCATCTAAATTTGATTTAATGATGTAAAAATTATTTTGGTATATAAAAATTTTAATTAATATGTGGGTTCATATATCACATAATAATTAATATTATTACAAAAAATAAAAGAATATATTTTTACTACTTCATGAAATTTAAATAATTTTACTATGAATTCAGTTACTTACTGAAACTTATCATGAAGCCAATGAAGCAGGTAGAAACAAAATATTTTATTAAATTTTTTAGTCTTGATATCAGCAGGGAGGTATTGTCTCAGATCAGTGGTCGTTTTTTCTGTTATGTCCATCCTATAGAAAGATAGGTTCTTGGTTTTATATTCTTGTGTTGCATGTCCAACCATTTTTCTTGAAACATCAACTCCAATCTAAACAAAATTGTTTATTGTTTCACTTTTATCTACTACTTAAAACAATAATATTTTCACGTTGTGTTATATTTAACTGTCACGAATATTTGGGAAAAACGTTTTTGGACATAAAAATAGCTCATTATTTGGTGTACATAGATAGCGATTATTTGGTGTACTTACATAGCGATTATTTGGTGTACATACATAGCGATTATTTGGTGTACATACATAGCGATTATTGGTGTACATTTATGTACATACATAGCGATATTTGGTGTACATACATAGCAATTATTAATAAAAATGATGAAGTGCGGTGACGTAGAAAGATGTAAAATGTTAAGTGTTACTGTTTTGCTTAGTCATAAAAATATATTTTTAATATATTTTGATAAAACCTTTTGTTTCTCAAATGAAAGATAAATTAAATAATTCATTTCAATTCTTTTATAATTTTGCAAAAGAAAGACTAGTTAATTAATAATTCGTTTTTTAAAATCTTGTTTTAATACTTGATCAGAAATTGAGTGTTAGTTCTTCCTATATCCCATGAAGAATACCTATTCTAAATTAGAACAATAGCTCGAACTGATGGTCTCGAAAACTCAAGACTTTATTTGAATTTAACATGCTTTGACTGTTTTTATTGGCACAATTATATAATACAAAATTGTCAATCAGAAAAAATTAAGCAAGTTTATTGGATTAGAAATTGTATAAATGTAGAAATAAGATATATATTTCTATTTTCCTCTTCATTTCTTACTTTAAATAACATAAAAGAGCATTCTTTATTGAAGTACCATTCTCATGTTACATTGCGGAGCTAATATCTACATTTTTAAATGAAAAAGGCTCCTCTTATTATATTTTTACACCATTTAAAATAATTGCCTCCGGCTGTTTTCTTTCAGTTTCTCTTCTTCCTTTATATTTCTTGTGTGTTTAAACATTTCGCTTAAGAAAAATTGTAAGATAAAAAGAATCATTATTTTGAGTTGAATCCATTACATTTGAAGTGAATATTCGAAGTGGAGCCGGCATCCATTTCTGTATTAGTTTAAACCCTGTTTCTTAACAAGGTATTAAATTCACACTAAAACTATACATTGTTGTCTCTTAAGATATTAAGCGACTTTACGTGTGATATTTAGTTATAAAATTGTTCTCTAAAATGTCACAACTTCATATAAACCACCTCTCTATATCTAACCGCCTCTAAAATCATATATCTTAAGTTGCTTCTAAAACTTGTATTTTATTTTTACTGGAACATTTATATATATGAATACAATAAGTAATTTCAGTATGAGGAAAAATAAAAATGTCTCTTTATATACTATGTATATGATACATTTATTGAATTCAGATATAGGCCTAAAGTTATTACTATGTTTTTACGTTTTCTTATGTTGATAAAAAAGTACTTGTATTTATTCCTGTATCATGTCCCGTTGTCTATAGAATATTTATGGAAAATAATTGAATTTGTTTTTTATTGTGTAAAAACTGTTCTGAAGAAAATTTATATAAAAAATATTACATGAGAAAGAAAATAACATTAATTGAATTATAAAAAACAGACAAACTATGAAGAAATATTGTTGATATAAATATTTTTTTAAAAAATTGGTGCGATTGTATAGCTAACAAGAAAATTTTCTTAAAAAAAACTTTTTACTGGAAAATATAAACGAGACCAAGAAAAACTGTAAGTTGTGTTAGAGTTATGCAGCTTGTTGTAGTTGAAAAACGAAAAAGAGTTTTGGACTAAATTTTTTTCTTCCAAGTTGTGAAAAACTCGACCGGTTGCTTCTTGAATAAGAGTTTTCCCTTCCCTGGGTAAATCGAGAACCACCCCAGACTTTTAGCGAGAGATCTTCAACTTCTCCATGTAAATTGAAACCAAGCGGAGCCTTGCCTCTATAGCACTACTTTTATTATGTAAATTGCGTCAATAAAAACTAAAAACGAACTACTCTCCTTTTTCTCCTTTGGCTATTTTACATCGGCGAGCAACAACATTTTATATAAACTAAGAAACTTTTTACCATGATAAGAACTCGCTTTTAATAAAAAATAAAAATCAATTTAAATTCTTAAATTTAGTGTTTGAAACTATAATTTTCCAGAGGAACCAATTAAATTAAAGTTTCATTATAATTTAATAATGGAAAAAGAGCAAACATAATAAAGAATTTACAAAAAATCTTATAATTTTTACTAAATTCAAATTATTTTTTATAATGTTCTTTTTACTTTTAAAATATTTGAAAAATTGGGTACAGGGGACATCCTTTTATGGCCCCAAGTAAATAATATAAGCCAATATAATTCATATGTAGACATTTTCACGGGTTGCAATATTTTGGCTATTATCGAATTATTAATAATTGGAATTTTTCTAAGAAAATACGCAAAAAATCAGCATAAACTGAGCTTCAGAAGAGCACAGATAGTGTTGTGTCGTGCATTGTATAATCTATGGGTTAAAGATGCGCATTTGCTTTTAAAAAATTCTAAAAACTTTCGAGTTATTTCATTGTTAAGTGTATACCGACAACTAAGCCAGAATTGGATTGATACCAAAGAAAGCGCGCATTTCGAAAATAATTCACCCGGTTTGCGGACCTTCGAGCCTAAATTATTTAATTTAATAGGCATGCTTAATACAAAAAAATATGAAGACTTTAAAGATGTCACTTAACTATTAATGATAGCAGTAAAAAAATAATATATACTAATAATTTTAATAGTTCTTTATTTTGGGAGCAATTTACTCTGCAAAATTATTTAAACATAAGTCTTATACTTACTACTCTAGTGACATTATGCGGAAGCATTTGGGCCAAGTAAGAAGTAATAATTCCAGGCCCTGATCCTATGTCTAACACCATTTCTTGTTTGCTCCATCTTAATCTGTTTTTATAAACATTTAGCATTGCTTCAGCTTTCCGCTGTTGACAGAATGACGAGTCAGAATATAGTTGAGCTTCGGTGAACATAGTCTCGTTCTTATCTGTAAAATAATAAAATAATTGATTGATAATTGATTGAAAGTTTTAAATAAAGCTGTAGATTAGGAAAATCAAGTTAAAATTAAAAAAAAAATATCTTAATGTAATAATAGGGTTGCTAAATAGAGTGTGAAAAAAGTTTGAAAATGGTTCATTGTTATATTTTTAATATCAGAGCTATCAACTCTAATTTGCTGCTATCTACATAAAACTAGTTTTTTACTCTATTTCCTTTTTCCAAGCCATACTAGATCCCTTCATTAATTGCTAGTATATTGGCTCCAACAATAAAATTTTAATCCCAACATTATGATCCATATTAGAGAAACTCGAAAAGATATTTGCTTCAAATTGAAGCTTTTTATCTCTATTCAAATTAATTGCCAGTAGAACACTACAAAAAATGAACATTTTCGTCCAAACTAACCGTTTCAGAATAGTATTTATAAAGTGCCATTAAATAAAATCAAAGCTTTTTTTATATTCTGAACATTAATATTATTATATTAAGTTAAAAAAAGCAAACTAAAGTTAAAAATTAAGTTAAAAAGTCTCTTGCTATAGCAACGTAATTAAACTTGCTAAAAGTAAAATGACCAACAAATATCAAACGAACTAAATAGTAGTATGATTTTAAGTAAGAGATATTTAAAAAATAATTTGCATTTTATAACGGTACTTTGACATAATTAAATTAGACTTAAATGTTTCAAGTATAATTTGTTTCTACCTAGTAATGGAACTATTTCAAATATTTTAGTACATATAAAACTAAAATTACAATTATGAATATTTCTTAATTTATTATTATTATTAAAAAATAAATTTACCTTCAAGCGTTAAATTTATTTAATGGGTTTTTAATAAATTACTTTTAAAAGGGATAACAGAGAAAAAATGTACTTTATAAAATGAAAACAGGATGTAATATCAAACAACGAAAAAGAAGTGTAACAACATATAAAATGTTAAGAATAATTTATATATAATAGTGATACTAGTTTTTGATAATGGTTAAGTGGCACGCGCCAGCATGGGTATATATGCGAGAGGCTATCATGTATTTTGATGGGGGGTCACTAGTGTTCATTGGCTATTGCAGTTATGACGTATATTTAATCATATCCTACAACCCATCGGACCATACGGGTTCGATCAATAACTAATCCTCTCATTCTCTTTTGGATGCTGTCCAATATAAGAAGGAATCATTTTCGGGTTTAAACAGAATGCATTGGTTTAAGGTTTGCAAGTTGGATTCATTACTTTATCCTTAAACAAAACCTGTAATTGGTTTTTACTTTTCCTCATTTATACCGTAGGTATATACGAAAGGTATTGTGTTTGCAAAAAATTCGAATCCGGGATGTCACCAGAATATTTGTTTAGGTGTTTTTAGGACCCCCTGAGTAGTTTTGACAAAGTTTTCTGTCTGTATCTGTGTGTGTCTGTTATCATCATAGCTCCCAGTGTATGTATGCTATACAAAGTAGAAACTTGCTAGTTTCAAAAACGTGATATCCGGAAAATATATATTTTTTTTTATTTCGTCACTAACCCGCAATAATGACTTGGCGAAAATTTCACGATTTTATGTATTGTAAACATCGAAAAAAATCTAATTAAGTTGAAATTCGGTACAAGTGCATACCTTTACAAAATAAATAATTTCACTAACTTTCGTTAAAATACGACAAGTATATCTATAATCTTTGGTGGATCATCAAAAGTTAAGCAGCATTGAGCGTGGTCAGTACTATATGGATGGCCGCTGAGAATGATACGGATGAATTTACAGTCTGAGGAAGATCAAAGCCGTCTAGTAGTTTAAATTTTGCAAATTTTATATTCTGAGGATGAGCGATGCGAGTCCGAAGTAGAGAGGATGAGCGTAGCAAATGTGGTCCGAATCCCCACATGTTGTGTGGGGATACACTTTTCTATGTCAATAAATAATAATGATATATTTATCAATAAATGTGTTCATTCATTTTCATCTCATTCAAGGAGTCTACTTATATATATATATATATATATTATATATATATATATTATATATATATATATATTATATATATATATGCTGCCTCCGTGGCCGTGATCATAAAGCGTTCGTTTCGGCACCGGAGGTCCGGGGTTCGCAGCCCGGGCTATGCTCTAAGGTTTTATGAATAGTATTTGTATTAAAAAATTTCACCAACTTTAATTAATTCTTAGAGTGTAGTAGATGCAACCCACCTTGAGGTGGTTCCCGCAGGGTAAATACCCTGATGGGCCGAAAGCCCTAAAACGGGCATTTATATATATATATATATATATATATTATATATATTATATATATATATATATATATATATATATATTACACTTTTACTTGTTTAGAGCTTGATTTAAAAGAAGTGATGTATAGATTTGACGTGAAAAGTTCTACAGATTTCCTAAAAGTATTGTTCATAATCATTGGGAATGTGTTTAAACTTGCAAGTAGTGTTCCTAAGTACCTGAATTCTTTTTTCTTTCTAGTTACTTTTATTTTTTATTTTTTCTAGTATTACTTTTGCCAATAACTTGTTTAAAAAAAAAATAATAATAATAAATGTCCTAAAACACAAGGATGTTATAACCATGTTGTATCAACATACCTTCATGTATTCATGAATACATGAATACATTGTTTTTCTGAATTTAGGATTTCTAATTTTTGGATTTTAATGAAAAAAATGTAAGTCGCATTTCTTGTATTACATCAAGAAAATGTTGAATTTGAAATACTCCAATTCCTATTATAGAACATAGAAAATCAATCTGTTGACTGTGCAAGTTAAATAATTCCCAGAATTTATTTTTAAAGAAGATAAAATCGTGTAATTCTACTCATCTTGTTTTCTTAAGTTGCGTAATATTTTACCCGCGGGTACATAACAGGATACTTTTATTGTTTTTGTGAAGTATGCAAATATTAAAAGTTAATATCACAAAAAATATATTAAACAAATTTCGTTGTTCTTAACTCTCTGAGAAATTTTCATCTCTTTAAAAAATGTATAATTTCATTTTAATTAAAGTTAAAAGCATAATATAGCGATATTTAAAAGTATATAATGAATAATGCTTTAAGATCTTAATTAAACTATACTTTCAAAAATTTTCTTTTCTTTAAAAATCCTTTCTCAAAATATTATTTTCACTTTTTCGTTTAAAATGTTTAATTTTAATTTGAAGATGCAGACCAGTATTATGATACCCGATTTTGTGTTAGTTGATACCGGAGGAATCGATACTAGTTTTTTTTATAACTTACTTCTTTGGCAATAAGACAATACAATCCTTGTCAAAAACAAAAGTTAGATCAAAACAAGTCTACAAGTCTATTGAGGATGAAAAAACATTCTAAATGATACGATTGTACAAACTTTCTACGCTAGTTTTACTATAATCAAATAGATAATTTGATTGAAATCGGACTGTTGCCCGATTATGTATCTATAAGAAACATTTTAAGCAGTGTATTTCATTCAATGCATTTATATAGTGAAATATGTTGCGCAATAAAGATAGAATAGTAGTTCGGGACTCGGTCCTGGTAGGTTGAACCTCTGACTTTTGAGAAAAGTAGAAAGCTTATTTCGTGTAGATAACTAATAGCCTTGTGCTACTTTTACTATCTCTGATAGAGTATAGATAAGCTGAACATGGATTTTGCATCGCTAAAAATCATTAGAGGAATTAATAATAAAGAATACATTGTTCAGTGGTGTGGTTTCATTATTTTATTTCACCCGTGTTTAATACTTAACTTTATGGCCACTGAGAGTTCATATGAGAGTTCAATCATGTTCGTATGTTTAAAGTAGGTAAACTGCACCTTTATTAAAGTCTTTAAAAGAAAAATTTTGAAGCAGCAATTTATTTTTTAATGTTGTAAAGTTTTCATTGAAGTATTATTAATGTTTCATAATAGAAATGTATGGTTTGTTATAATAAAAATCGTACCAGTAGTTAAAACACTTTTTTTAAAAAAAGACAGTTTCTAAATTTTTATCTGCATCACTCACAACACCTGTTGTGTTTATGCTAGAGAGTTGACACAAAAATCAGAATTAAGGTCAAGGTTTGTTTAAAGCTGTCAAAAATGTGTCGTTTTACCCTAACAAATCTGGGGGGACGGCAGTACCCCCGCCAAGTCTAGCGGTCACTGGTGTACCATTCTTTACTAGGAAGCATCTCGAGGCAATTTTCACCCCTCGTATCTTTTTATTAAGGACATTAAAATATAGAATGTTAATATTAACTAAGAAATCTTGTTGAGCTGACATATTTTACCGAATTTCATATTTTTACCATACACAGGTGTTGAGATATAATCGCTCAAAGTTAGGCAGTTTTGACACTCACTCACTCATCAAAATTCTAAGACACTTCAGCAATCGTAGACGCTTGAAATTTGGTATATAGATAAATGTTGATGTGAAATGATTTTCAGCTTTCAGCTTTTATTGATATAAAAAGTTGTCAAAATCTAACATTTTTAGTTCCTTCTACCTAAAATGTTCAACCTTAGAACATATTAGGTAAAGAAAGCTAATCCTAACCTCTATTTTACGTATAATGAAAAATTTTGACAACTAGCTCTACCTTGTAGAGCACACCAAAACTAAGAATATCGAGTTTTATTTTAACAGAACATAACAAAATATTTTAAGCAATTTATCTATTGTTTAATTGAATAAAATGGAATTGTTTAGTAATAAATAAGTGGTGTAATATGCTGTAACTACATAATAATTTTATAACATTTCTTGGTGTGTTTTAGTAAGGAATAATGTTCAAGCTTAAAAAAAGGTATGAAATCCCAATAAAAACAAACACATGCGTGTAAAAAAACAGTCGAGTCTAGTGTAAAAAGTTGTTAGATCATCAACTAAACCATATTAAACCACCAAAAGCTACTTATTTCAGAAATTACGTTCGGAAAGTGAGAGGAAGTGGGAGGAGCAGTGGTCATCATCTGACAAAGGAAGATGGACCAAGAATACTTTCCCTTCAGTATCATCAAGAAAGAAGTCGCCATTGCTAATTAATAATCATAAAATAACAATGGCATTATCAAATCACGGGAGCAATAGATCATATTTGAATAGGTTCAACATTATAGAATCGCCTAATTGCTCGTGCAATAATAGATGTATTCAGGATTGGCACCACCTCATCGTAGATTGCCCTCGTTACGAAGCTTCCAGATCTCATCTAATTAGAGAAATTGTCACCAGAGGAGGAGCTTGGCCTCCCAAACTGGAAACGTTAGCCAGTAAGGATCTTCATCAGGCATTTCAAGCATTCATTCAGTCAATCGATGTAAATGATCTTTGAAGAATAAGGAAATTTTAAGCACATTAATACTAATTTTAATGAACTGTTAATAGGACAAAAGATAAGTTTTTGTTTATTTAACTTTCCGTAATTTTTATATTAATACTATCGTTTGAGTGTGTGCAAGTAAGTTTGTGTATGTGTGGGTGCATATATATATGGGTATGTATGTCTATGTGTGTATATTATTTATAAATTTATTATTTATATATGAGTATGTATGCGTGTGTGTGTGTGGGTATGTGTGTGTATGTATATGTTTATATGTATATGTATGTATGTGTATGTATGTATATGTATGTATGTGTATATATATGTTATATGATTGCATATTATATTCTATGTAGTATATTATATTAAGTTATATATTATTAGGATATATTATTGTATGTTGTATATTATATTATATTATGTATATAAATGTATATATATTATTTATTATTTTATGTATTATTATGTATATATAATATATATATATATATATATATGTTATTATATTATATTTAAGTATGTAAATGTTATATTTTTTATTATTTATGTTATATTATTATATATTTTATATTAGAATACGTATTATTATATTATTTGTATTATGTACATTATGTGTATATGTATATATGTTGTATGATTATGTATATATATTGTTATTGTATTACATAATGATTATATTAGTAATACATTATTATTATTATTTTATTATACTTATAACTAATACATTGTTTCTGTAAATATAAAAATTAAAGAAGTTCTTAGGGATTGCAAAATTGTAATATTTAGTTATATAGATTATTAAGTTTACTTGTTTATTGTCTACTGTCTACTACTGTTTACTTGTTACTGTCTATTAGTTTACTGTCCTATAAGTGTAATTGTTTCTATAAAAATTTAAATAAGTAAACCTATTATAATTTCTACTAAGTCCTGAGCGCATGTAGTATTATCAATGGAGCATGCGCTCAAAAAAAAAAAAAAAAAAAAAAAAAAAAAAAAAAATCATCTAAACCAAGTCGCAGGATTCCATTATTGCTTGTAAATTGTATGTGGTCTTGGAGGTTTCACTTGATGACTTGACCATTTTGCAGCACACACTGAAATGCATAGTAAGCTTATTGAATAGGCTAAATGCATAAGTAGACTACATGTCTGCACTCTATACAAGATGTATAGTACCACACTTTAAGCTGCGAAATAGTTTAGCCACAAGATGAGACCATCAAGACCTCATACATTTACAAGCATTATTTTGGAAACCTTCGATGACATTAATCTATAAAAGAAAGAAGAAAATAATCTATAAACAAAGATTTATAAATAAATCTATGTTTACTAGGTAAGTACATATACTGCAGCCTCCAATACTCCAACAATAACAAGTTTCAATAGTACAGAGTAAGTTCAACATCATTATTCTAGTTCATAGTTCATTCATAGTAGGGTTTTAAATTGCATTATAAATTCGAAACTTGCTGCTCAACTCAGTGTTCTTTACTTCGTAAATAGAAATGGTTTTCGTAGTAAGCTTGTTACTCAACTCAGTGTTCTTTAGTTCAAAAGAACACTGAGTTATGTTACATGCTTACTGTGTATGAACATACATAGTAGAGGTTTACGTAGTAAGCTTGTTACTCAACTCAGTGTTCTTTAGTTCAAAAGAACACTGAGTTATTTACATGCTTACTATGTATGAACATACAGTAGAGGTTTACGTAGTAAGCTTGTTACTCAACTCAGTGTTCTTTAGTTCAAAAGAACACTGAGTTATGTTACATGCTTACTGTGTATGAACATACATAGTAGAGGTTTACGTAGTAAGCTTGTTAACTCAGTGTTCTTTAGTTCATACATAGTAAAGGTTTAAATAGTAAGCTACTCAACTCAGCTTTTAGTTTATAGACAGTAAGGGTTTATACAGTAAGCTTGGTAATCAACTCAGCCAAAAATTTGGACATTTTTTATAAGAATCCATAAACATGGACTGAACTAGTACAACCTAGTCTCGCTTGCTGTCAGAGGCTGCGAAACCTTATCGGAGGAAGGGTTAATTTGTTTGGCGGGCTGAGATGGTCTCTGAGCCTTTGTCTTATTAGACGTCTGATAGGGTTATCTAGAAGGGATCGGGATAAAGGAGTTGAACTAAACAATTAGGATGGTCTGCTAGGGATTTATAAATTTGTGGGTAGCAGGATTTGGAGAGGTCTCTTACAAATGGAACATTAAGGTAATTATGGATAGTCAGGTTAGAAACATAAAAGGAAGGATTAATGATTTTTCTTAGGATTTTGGACTGTTGGATTGGACATTTGGTAATTAGACTTAGAGCTACACCACAGGTTTAGGCTTATGTAGGTTTAAAATTTGAAAAAGATTACTTTTTAATTTCTATACGTTAAAAAATTAAAAATGTTGAAACATTTAAGCAATATTTAGTCAATTTAGATAAACCATAATTTTAAGAGAAATGTTTGCGAATAATCAATAGTGTAAGAATTATGAATTGTTTACGAGGTTTTAGTTTTTTCTTAAATAAAACTTGTAGAGATGTTTAAGATTGCTCGTTACGGAGACTTTACTGTAAAAAAAGTTTGTTTCTCTCTTTTTCTCTTTCTGTTCTCAGTAGTTGAGAATTTTCAAACGTTGAAAATGAAGGAGGTAAAAAAAGAAAAAAAAAACTTGGTCCAAGTTCACTCCAACTCCTCCACCTTGTGCCTCGGGGAAATAATAACCATTTTAATAAAGAATAAATTCAACTATAAGAATCTAAGTAAATTTTCTTCTCATTCATTAACTAATTAAATATCTCTGAAGAACAAAAGAAATAATGAAAATTTCTTTGTCACTTCGTTTTCTTTTTCTCATCTCACGGACTACATTTGTTTTGTTCATCGTAACCTCAGATGAAAATTAGGAAAAATTATTTTTTAGATGAATTATCATCTTCAAGAATTCTATATTGTAGAAGATATACGTTCTTACCCCCCATTTAATAAAGTTTCTTCGTTTGTAACCTTACATTTAAAATGTTTTAAAAGTTTTTGTGATGGGAAAAACGCCTGATGGTTTGTTGCATGCTTAATTATTAAATATTTAATTGAAAATACGTAAAGATCTTGGAAACAATGAAATCAAGGATTAATTTTCTTTATTTGAGAAATAGAAGAGGATTACCCTTCTATTGGTTCAGCTTATAACTCGCCTATATGACATGGCAGGTTTGAATATTTTTTTATTCATCCCTCAATGTATTTTAATATATTAATATCTAAACATTTTTATCTTATTAAATCATTATTAAGGGCAATAATTTATTATAAATAATTTATTATTTCTATATCAGGATTTTTAATCAATTCAGTAACATTACTGTATTGATTAAAAAAAATATGACAAGTACCCCAAATGTGACAAGTACCCTAAGAAGGTGGGCCTCCTGGATGCGGTCCTATCCACAATAACAAATTACTCAAAAGTCGAACTTTAAGACAAAGATATCATTAGAATTTTCACGTTGTTAGCATTATTTTAAATTTAGATTAAGATTACATCAATGTATTAGTGATACTAAATATTGTAAGTTGTTTTTGTATTTAATAAAGATTACCTCAATACAGCGATGTTCCTAAGTAGTTTTGCCATGCTAACAACAAACTTATTGCGCAGAGCGCATGCAGTGGTACTACTGGAGCATGTGTTCTTCTTTAAAAAAAAAAACAAAAAAAAACATTACATTTTGCCAAAGAATACTTTTAGCTACTGTAGGGGCTCAAAAATAACAACTTAATCATCAAGAAGTCTCAACGTAACTCAATACTTATCTTAAAGTAGAATTCCATTATTAAAGGTTAATAAAATCGGGTAAACTTTCCTCATCACATCGTAGAACTCATCTCAGAATATACAATCAATTATGCTATCTCTTCGAAAATATTAAATACATTCGTTTCATCCTCAGCGGTCACCTATACACCACTGATCACGCTCAATGCTGCATAACTTTTATGATCCAACAAAAAACATAGAAATACTTGTATTAAACTAAACATAATGTACTTATTTGTTACGTCAAGGTATACACTTGTACCAAAGTGTATACCTTGATGCGGCTACGATGATAATAGCACACGCACTGACAGGCAACTTTGAGAAAGCCACTTATGAGGCCATAAATACACCTGAAACATATAATTCCGGTGACATCCTGGTTGTTTCGGATTTTTTTGCAAACACAATACTTTTCCTATGGTATAAATGACTAAATGCAAAATTATATATTTCGGGAGTTACCCCTCTATCGTCAGGTTATTAACTCTACTCAAAACTCCTCATATCTACGCACTGAAATCTTTTAATATTTATAATTATGTCCTAATTTATGTTTTAATTTTCAAAAAAGTTATTTTTTGGTTTAATTGATATTGACAAGTTGAGATTAATAATTAGCTGTTTTTGAGGCATGTGATTGAGTTTTAATCGAACGAGCTAATTCAAAAAACTAATAGACCGATTGAGTTAAAAGACTTACTCAGCCTTTCCAACAGTATTTTCTTTGCTACAATTCTATTTTTGTTAGGAATACTAAATAACCAATATTCCACTATAAAAGTTATAGGATTCAAAAGTTTCACTACGTGCAAAGTTAAGATTTATTTTATTATACTTCAAAGTTAAAAGAAGATGCAAGGGCAGGCGTTTTAAATTATTATAACAGATGAAAAAATTAAAATTAAAGAATACACAAGGGAAACAGCTATAAACGGCGGGAAATAAAAATGTTATTTGTTCACCCTACGGATCAAATTCAGTTAAACGGGACTATTGTATTGCTGACGGGGGTTTTCTTTCTGAATCTGCTGATGACTAAATAAATAGGTCACCTGGGATTCCATGTGATAAAAACAAGAGGGATCTTCAAATGACCGTAATATTTTCTGCCTTTTCCCTTTCTCTTCCGGTGCCCCCTTTAGGGTATGCTATCACTGACGTAGGGGGGCCCTCTTAGAAGCCTAGCAAATATACAGCTATTTTTTTGTCTTGATTTATTTCAGATCATATTTTTCGCTCAACTATAAAAAAGATTTGAATTCTCGTAGACCAATTTTTTGGTAATTAAAATCAAACAATTTTTTTGTTAGGTATCAAAAGTCATACTGAATTCAATGAATTAATCACATTAAACATGAATTATATCAACAATCGGATGAATTATATTTAGGAATACAGTCGGACCACGTATTTAATAGCTTAAATTCACGAGGTTGAAATGTTTTTAAATTAATTGATTTTAAGTTATACTGTATTTATTATTTTTTTAAAAAAAGGTATTTTTTAAAAATTACATTAAATGTGTGTATTAATGATGTCTTTATAACAACAAATACAAATGAGTATTTTCATTGAAAATGTTTGTTCATTGAGCTTGAACAAAAGAAAAGATAAAATACCTACAAGTTAGTTAATAAAAGTAAAAAGCCAATAAGTAAGTCAATGTAAGTCTTCATTCCTATGTACGACTCTTACTTGGACTAACCCGAGCAAATATTAGGTTACGTTTAACATTTAAGGGTGTAAATATATATTTTAAACTTTTGTTGTGATAATAGTTCTTATTTAACCCCTTGTATTTCGGCTGTAAAAATTGTTTTACAGTTAGTGATTGATTACTCGAATAATCCAAGTGGCTTATTCGCTTATTTGAATTATTTAGAAATAAATTCACAAAACGAATATAAAATTGCCAAAAATCTAAACGCTTACTGAAGTGCATTATTATTACTAGTGGAATTTTGAGAACAGGTTATATCTCCCTGATTAGCAATTCCACGAATTCTGATTAATAATTCAGCCTATTTGCATGGTAAATTACTATCTGTAAAGACTAAATAAATAGACCTCCTTGTAAATTATGCAAACTCAATAAAATTCCTGTCTAACCGTCCGACCAAAAAGAGCTCCTTTGTTAAAACTGCTTCCCTGGATTTTTAACAGTTGACATCTTTCGTAATCACCATCAAGTTTGCTAGACTTTGGTAAATTGTAATCTCCTATAAAACCATATAGTTTCAAAGGTAAAAGAATTTTTATTAAACCTTTCAATATTGGATTTTTAGTTTATATTTATCTAGAAATTCTTTTAAATCATTATTTATTAAATTCCTCCTTCTATATTGAAAGACCAGAGCTGGATAATAAATATTCAATTTTTAATACATTTTATTAAGGTATCAACATCGAAAAATATAGCAAAAAACATTTAAAACAAGTTGAAAGACTTTCTTTCTAAATTTGGCTCATGTTTTACGATAATATTCGTATAAAGAAGCTTAGTTTCGTGTATAAAGCAGCTTAATTTGTTTATTTTAAGCTCCAGTATTAATAGTAGTTATAAAATAGTCTAACATTAACTGCAAACACCAATATGTTGATATACAACCAAATGCCGAACCATCCAAAATGGGATCTTTAAAAAATGTCTATTCCTAAATTTTTACCGTGAATAATAAGCTGAAAGTATAAATGTGTAGTTTTATAAATCTCTGTTTTGTATTATCCCCTTTTTAGGCACCATTTGTGTCTTTATGTTTTGAAAGGAAGATGATGACGTTAGGATATGACGAGGATAGGATATTTCTCCCTGATCCTTATTTCATCTGATTTTCCTTACCCCGTACCGTTCACTAACTTTTTCTCTTCGTACCCTTTTTTTATTAGCCTAAAGAGTTTCCCAAATTCCCTTAGTAAAAACTTCCTTTTTTCCTGATTTTTTCGAAGGATCTGATTTTTTCAATACATATACATTTTGTTAAATAAAGTTTACCTATAATTTAAAATTCTGGCGAGGGGTCCCATGCCGGGCGAACCTTTGCGAAAAATTGCACGGGCTACATATTCCCCTGTACGTGCGCGATAAACGAATGCGGTCAAATTTGAAAATTACTCAAAATTAAAAAATTTTGGCCAAAATTAAAATTTTTGAACGTTTCCCACTTATAATGTACATACATTTAATTTAACTCGATTGAGGTTATGATATTTCTTGTGAATGGCGAATTGTGATTTGGAATAGTTTTGTTAACAAGGCAAAATATACTACTGACAATCGAAGTTCCGAAATGGCAGATGTGCTACCCTAAATTACTCAAGTAAGCCAGAAGGTATATATATAATTTGATTTGCAAAGCCGAGGAAAGGCAATAATATACAGTCAGTAATGTTCCTTTGTTCCTAACAAATTTTATCTGCGAAAGTAATAACAAAATAGATTGCTGAAGAAAACTATTACGTTTTCCCTACTTGGTTATTCTATATTTAATTTTTCTTTAGGTGAAATATCTTATCATTAGAATTTGCACCGCTCGATTTTGTTTTAACAGTTTTTATATAAATACGCACACAACGTTCACTTACATTCTTTACTTTTTTCTCTGAGCACCATTCTTTGAACACTTCAATGCTTTGAGATACTACTTCCTGATTTCCGGGTAGTAGGCTCTCTTTGGCATTTGAAGCTATTTCCAAAACATCCGGGGTAAGTTCGAAACGTTCGTCTAATCTTCGACGATATTCATCACAAAACGCTTTAGAATACACAAACTTTTAAATTGTATGTAAATATTAAATATATAACATAACAAGAAGTGTAAGACTTATATATTGTTGTCTTTATTTTTATATTTAATTTCGAATTATAACAAATTGTTTTATTTCGACGATATTCATCACAAAAGCTATAGAATAACTTTTAACTGTTTAAATATAATGTAAATTACTTCAGATAATATATATAATCGATATTTAAATAACATTACCTTTTAATTTAATTGGGCTTTTTATTAACTAATCATGTTTACAAAAATTACTAATTTTCTTACCAGCATAGGCAGGGCGACTGGGAAATGCAGCATTACTTTCTCGCCTAAAAATTAGTTAAGTAATGCTTCATTTACCTGCCGTGAGCAGATAAATATTATATTTCGTCTGAATATTGTACAAGTTTCAATTCTGTAGCGTAAACACAGAGAGATTTATGGTTGACACAGACTGTCTGACAGCATGATAATACCCCTCAGAACGTCATGAAAATCCGAAACCAAGATGACATCATAATAATGACGTCATCTTGGTTTCGGATTTTTATGACGACAGTTGTCGTTTTTAAATCGTCAGTTTGTCGAATTTTATGACGATCGTAGGTATTTAGGAAGAGTTTAGTTATTCTCTTCCTAAACACCTACGGTCGTAGGTGAGGAAAAGTAAATATAATATACACAACTATGTTACTGGGGTTATTACCGGTAACGATTGTTAATTGTAGATCTAATACTTATTCTTTAATTATTTTGTCTGATGCAACTGATCAAAGAAAACAATAACAAATTATTTACTTCCGTCCTATCTAATTACTCCTAATTAATTCGTATAAAATGCTCGACGCCTTAAATAATAAGATTTCCATAGTGAATGCGTATTAAATTTCAAAAGCTGTAGATAATACTTCTAATAAACGAAGTTAAAGTAAAAAGGCGTTGTTAGAGGGTAAAATATTCTATATAGGTATTGAGGGTGCTCAAAGGGCTTTGTACAAAGGCTTAAACAGAAGCTAATTTCAGCATGGAGAAGCATATATTACATACTCTACATACTAATACAGCCAACTAAGGTAATTTGTAGAAAAATCGATTTTATATATTACCTTGTATATTTCTTAACCTGTTCTCTCTTTTTCGTAATAACGTCAAAAGAACAAATTTCCTCATTCTTTGTCAGAAACATGCATAACTACTAAAAATATATCCTTATATTAAATCATTCTCATATTTATTTTAATAACAAGAAATTATAAATGTAATCGTAGCTGGTATTAATATTTTTTACCCTATGTATCTATTATTATATGCTGTATCTTTAATGTAGAGTTTTACGTCAGATATCTAGTCCAAATGTTTTGAACATTTTTTCAATTAACTTGTTTTCAATAGCAGTACAGCTTTAATAAATGATGAAGCAGCCAACTTATTTTCATCCAAATCTGTTTTCAATAGGAGCTATCATTGAAGAAACGAGGACAGGATTTAAAATATCTTCGCTTTAAAATAGTGAACTCATCTTCTCTATAATATTTCTAAATATAATGATATTTTTAAAGTAGAAAGAAGTTGCCACACTTTAAGAAAAGACTGCCTTCCTTTCAGTCCAATAGTTATTATATATAATTTCATTTAAAAGAGACATATATATTTCATATATTGCTCTATATTTCATTTATAGAGCACCAAACAAGAAGGCTATGAAAAATGTTTTGTTAATTTTAAATAATGGTACACAGTAATGTGTTGCATCATGGTAAAAAGAGCCAGGGATGACATGGTTACAGAGGCCTAACTTGGCCTCCCTTTATCTTTTACATTGTGTAGCTTTGAGAAGGCTCACAAAGTAAATACATTATTCAAATAATTATTTAGATAGTTGAGCAATGGTTGATAGCAAATCAATTTGCCATAAGTAATGACATGACATAACTGTGTACATGAAATTTTCTTTGAGGACTAAAACTAATCAAGAACCTGTTAAAATGTGAGTAATTATCTACATCAAATCCTTGGTTACTCCCCTTTGGGGAGTAACTATCTAAAGAAGTACCTCTTATTGTATATATGTATATAGCTATATGGCCCTGAAGAGATCATATCGAGCTTCACAGGCATGTTAGGTGAGGCGATAAAAATTTGCCAGATACATGGCAAAATACCAATTAAAAAATAAATACTAAAACAACAACTGACTGGACTCAAAGTATTGAAAATACGTATTTATCATACATTGATGCAGGAGTTAGCATATTTCATTCATTTTTTAAATTTTATACTAATCTATTTAAATGACGTAAATAAAATTTGATGTTTATAATTAGGTATATTGGTACCTAATTACAACATACATCATGGTAATTTACTAACTATTTAGATAATTATTCTCTATAAATCCTCTATAAATTTTATTCTAGCCTAATATCAACTTATAAGAAAAATTGATATCAAATCAATAAACATTACGTATGTTTAATAGTGTACTTACGTTTTTATATTTATATTAGAATTATAAGATAAGAGAATTTTTATTGCTAATAACTCAAATTTTTTCTAGATAACAATATCTTGTTTTAGTTGTGAAATTAACTATTCTTTATCTAAAGAACAATATTTTTAACTGGTTAATGAATATCTATCATAAACTAATTATCGGTTTATGAATCAATCAAATTTTGATTATAGAACAACTGATGTTTTATTTTTATTGCATACAATCACACATAGAGAGTAAAATAAGATAAATGTAGCTGTGTTTTTCCTTTGATCTACACTATGTAATCTTTAAATTATTTTACATAAATTTAGCTAAGGACTAAAAAGTTAAGAGTAAATATACTATGCAGATACGATAATCCAACTGGATTTAAATGTAAAGATTCGTGGTTGCATGGGTACAAGAGTAGTGTACCAACAATACCACAAGAAATGTTACGGAACAACAAATAGTGTGTGAATTAAATTTTTTCACAGGTAACAACTAAGCTGCCCACCAATAATTTGCATATTGTAAGAAAATATAATAAAAAGTTTCATTTAAAAGTATAGAAAGTACTGAAATTCAGTTAGTTGACATAAAGTCTTTAAATAATTCAATATTAATTAAATTCATACCTTAATTTGGTATGAAGTAAATAGATCATTACAGATTGCTTCTTTGGAGATTATTTTTATCCTCTCCCAATTAAAACAAGATAATATAATTAAAATAAATTGATGAAGAGCTTTTGCACAGGGATTCTGAGCTCGAATTTAAGCTTCGAAATTAAAATTGGTACAAAAGTCAACCTTGATAATGTCCCGAACCCTATTGTTTATGAAATATGTGTGACGTCATAAGCCCACAATAATGACTTCACAAACATTTCAAAAAATCACAAATCTTCATGTAGTGTTTAGATTAGGCTGAACATTTTTACACTGATACTACAATGTATGGTTCACAAAAAAATACAAAGTTACATTTTATTATCAGTATTAATTCTGATTTATTGATTGACATATATATGTCAAACAAAGCAATATGTCATTAAAATTGCCATAATGTAAACAAATTAAGTTTTTTCACTAATATATTTTAAAAATTCACTTATATCATGACAGTATGTATGCCACTTATATAAAACAGTAATATGATAAAGTACAACAACCATGTGGCTGAGAGCGCCAAATTTTTAATTGGGAGAGGATAAAAATAATCTTCAAAGATACAGTCTGCAATGATCTATTTACTTCATACCAAATTAAGGTATGAATTTAATTAATATTAAATTAACAATTTAATTGTTATTGAAAGATTAAGTTAAAAAAAAATTTTGGAAAATAAAGATCGATTACCTAGAACCATCACTAGTGGCATCCCAATCTATTAATTATTTTGATACCCTTATAGGAGTGTGTATACTTTATGCAGTACCAATAAAATAATTCATTAAAAATACTAATACGAATACCTAATCACATATTTACTACCACAAACATAAATATGAGTTGGTGGGGCCAGTCGTGTGGCATGAGGTCTTATCATCTCATTATCGCAACTGTTTCGTAGTCCTAGGTTATCAAAGAGCAAATAACTAAAGAAATTAATAATTATTAAAAAAACACCTCGTGATGGTGGGAGCACGCTGTACGCTAGGCCAAACCAAACCCCTTGATAATGTTTATCACAAATATAACAATAATTTTATCTTAAATATACTCCTTGGAACTGGATAATTACCATTTAATAAAATCATTTCATTTTTCTATTTGTTTTTTTTTTAATTATGATTTTTATCAAATAATTTAAATGTTTGAGTTTATTGATCACATACTATTAAAAAAAATAAGATAATACATGTACACTTCATAAATCAATGAGTGACATTAAATAAGTTTTTTCACCTTTAAATTTATTTAATTAGGAATCAGAGTAAATAAGAAACATTTTTGGATATTTTATTTGATAGTTTTCTTAATTTACCTTGCAAAACATTAGTCATGACTATGACTCTATAATTGTCTATGCCTATGAATCTAATGTAAATTCAGGCATGTTACTCCAAAACGACTTCCATACGTCACAGATTTCTTCCTTATGTAACAGAGTTATACTGGGAGGTAAAAATGTAGCATCGAATAATCAGAATTTGAAGTTTAGAAAAAATATTAAGACAATTTAAATATTTCTTTATGTAGATTTAATGTAATTTTATACAGCTTCTTTTTATTTTACACAACTGAGAGTTATAAATAATAAAATTTTCATTATCTATATCAATATTGTACAAAAAAATATTTTCTAAGTAAAGTAAATGTATCTTACTTTTTACCCAAAGTTATAAATGAAACCCACTCTAGTAAGGCATGGGAAAATTTCAACATCACAATACATTAATCCTTTTTTTCACTTGACAATTGAAAAAAATCAATTTTTGAAACTATTTACTAGATGTAAATAAATCAAAAGTTTGCATATGTAGTCAAAATAAATCATCTGTAAAAATTTTAAATTGAAGACTCTAAAAAAGGGGGCTCAAATAATTACATTTGTTTATAAGAGAAATTGGTATTTTACCATAATATAAATACATCTATAATTAAAAAAATAAAGAGCATAAAATTGCTTTCTTAATAATGTCCTTAACACAACAATATAAATCTTGGTTGTAGATAGTTTGATCAACAAATCAGATACCCGCTTTTTTGTTTGTAGGATGACATACCTAGAAATATAGATATTGAACAAAACATTGAACATTTTTGAATTGATCCTACATTTAAATATGCAGATTTCAGTTCAAGACTGATTAATGTTTAATCCCTAAAAACAAATGAGTGTTTTGAGCCAGGATTTAGACACTAAGCGTAGCAAGATATTTTAATGAAATGAAAACAAATTTATAGTTTTTTAAATGAATGGTTGTTCTTAAATAGTTGTTTATGTTATAGAATTATTAATACAATACATAGTGTAAATAAATGGGGTAATATTCAGTGCTTCCATTTCTCATTAATGAGTTTAAACAAAAAAAGTGGAACATAATACTTTATAATAACCCTTAAATACCAGAAAACAGGCTAAAAATTAGATTCATACAAATAGGAAGAATTTAAAGGAACATTTTTACTAAATTATAAATTAAACAAATGATTTATTTTAAATTAAAATTTACTCTAAGCTCAGTTAGCCACAACTTCCACCAGCCTTACTAGACCACACCAAATTAATGATTATAAACTTAAAATGGTAACAACAATCATATTTAATATCATGAAATAATAATCTCTTTAAATAAATATTTGAACAAAAACAGAACAATAAAATAAAAATCAATAAATTAAAAATTAAACAGTAAAAACAAAAGATAAAACTTATTGAGAGAAGAAGGAGTTAATAATATTTACCAAGAATAACAAAAGTAAGTAGCGTAAAAATTAAATAAATTTTATCTGTTTGATTAAAAACAAAAGTTTAAGAAAAAGTTTTTGCTATTTATTCACAAATTGAATATAAAAATGGCAAAAATAATATTACAAATTTACAAGTAGGAATAGATTTAATACTTATTATATTTTTACTAACTATGATAAGTATTAACTTAAGGTATAATTCTATTTCCCACCCCCAAAAAGCTCCCTCAACTAAAAGCACAAGACCAAGGCCAGAGAGAGTAAAAAATATTAATTCATTAATTGTAAAAAGTTAAAAATCAGTAAATTAATTAATTTCAATTTAATTGAAATAAATAATTTCTTAGTGCATTTTTGTTTATAAATGCATATTGTTTATTAGCAACACTTTTAAAGAAGTGGTATTTAAAACAATAAAATTTCAGCATATAGCTCTTGGACTCAGTATATGCTTGGCTCCAAAAAACATTATTTTAATTGTTGCGCAAAAACAGTACTTCATTTTTTTATTTATAAAAAAAAGAAAATAATAATAAAACAAAAACATTATAGTGCTTTTTAGAGGCATTAGTCATATTTGCACTTACTTGTACATGCTTAAATAAAAATCACAGCCTAAACAACAATGATAATTCCAATAAGGAAGTTAATAAAGAATAATAATAAAGAAAGTTTGTGTCATCAATGTGCGCACACAATAAACAATATAAACTTATGATACAAATGTACAATCACTTTTTCAAGGATAAAGTTTCTAAGTTTACTAAGTAAAACTAAATTTATAAAATAAAATAAAAAATTGTAGACCATGTAATTACCAGTCAATCAAAACTTATATATTCATGTTAACAATAATGAGTAGATTTTGATTAAAAAAAAATAACTCATAGTCAAGAGCCGGACCTGAAAATGTGACTGATTTTGTACTACTTCCAACCCAAATTTTCTGAAAATGTATCTTAAATTATGAAGAAAAAACGAGTCTGCTTTATCCAGAGTGGAGACCCCTTTATATGATTGCGAATGCTCAAAATTTATAAAATCACACAATTTCATTTTCTTGAATAAGTGGTTCCCTGTGGATGTGTGAAAAACATGAATAGAAAAAAATGTCTTAAAGCTGATAAAATGTCCAATAAAGCGAGTGTTAATCATCTAAATCATTAACTACAACCAAAGTTATGGCTCTTCAAAACACCAAAAATGATTAATTCATGCAAAGTCAGCGAATTTCTTTAAAAAAAGTATTGGCTTTTGTGCATTTTTTGGCCATTATAAATTCATAACTTAAGTTGTAGTTATCTGACTTTGACAAAAAAAAACTCCAATTTATAGAAAAACATTATCAGCTTTAAAAAATGTCCTTCATGTTTGCTTACGACCTACAGGGAACCACTTATTGCAAGAAAACTGGAATTTGTGTGATTTTCTAATATTTTGAGCGAGCGCATTCATATAAAGGGCTCCACTCTGGAATGGCAGACTATGCTTTTCCTTAATAATTTAAGGTATATTTTTTTTTTAAAAATTGGTTTGAAGTAATAAAAAAATGAGTCACATTTTTTAGGCCTGGCTCTTGGACTATCAGTATATAAACAAGCATTCTCTCTAAAAAAAATAATCAAAAGAAAATATTATTTTTTTAAGTATAATACCTTGAAACTCCCAAAAAAACTATAAAAAAAATATATAACTTATTCCAAATCTTTATTTCTATTTATTTGATATTTTCAAGTTCCAAATGATCATCTCATGATAAAAAAAAATCTGATATAATTATTTTAATCAAACACCAAAATCCAACTGTCTGTATGGTTGTCTTAAAAAATAAATAACTATAGTAAGATACAATATTTTTTAAACAAATTATAAAAATACCACCAAAATCATTAAATTCTAGCCAAGTAACTGGATCATCTAACACACCACTATTAATTAAAATTAACATGATAATATTTATAAATAGACTAACACTATAAATCTTGTCAAAAAGAGTTATAGTTATAAAATATAATACACCATATTGATCGATTACAATTCGAATTAAATTACAATGGTATTTACAGATACAAACACTGACTTATTGGATATAATTAAAAGGCTAATAACTACAGACATTAATATTTATCCATACAAGGCAGTTACAAAAAGAAGAAAGGAAAACAGGTAGGGTCAGTTTAAAAAATATTAATTCTAAAATAAGAAATTTGAGCGAAGAATTTGAAGGTATCACATGATATACAGAGACATATAAACTAACATGTAAAATAAATCATAAACATATAAAATAAGTCATAAAAAACTATTATTTTGTTCAGATTATAGACTATTACTTTAACTCACCTACTACTGGTTTTTATTAAAATTGGCATATTTCATATTTTTAATCATATTTATTTTTGATTGGCAATATCTTAAATGCTAAGTGTAGAGTAGGCTGCTTTGAATGTGAATTTGATGAAATGTTAGTATCCGGATCTGAGACTTTAAGTCAATATTCCATTTAGTAGAAATTAAACTTAATTAAACATTTTAATTGAACAAGAACTTAAAACCCCAAAGTAACTAAATAAGGCAATTTATACACAAGATAATAAAGAAATTATTACCAGCAGGCAGCAGAAAAAATTTAATTTGTAACACTGGAAAATATCCAAAGATATTAAGTTTTTAAAATGATAAAAATTAAGGAATATTAAGGAAATAGAAAAAGGATGAAGATCATAAGTATTAAAAAAATTATAACACAAGTCTGATCCTCTGATAACAATTTTAACTGTAGAAAAATTTGTTACGCTTAAAACATTATAGTTCAGTAATATGCGATAAAAATTAAATTTTAAGGTTAGCTTTTTAATTTAAAACCACTATCATTTATATAGATTTTAAAAAGTGCAATGCACAAAAAAACTTATTTTGATTAGTTAATATTAATTAGGCTTTTGGGATTTTAGGCATTAATAAATTACATATTGTAGCCAATTAAGCATATTAAAAAAATAATCAGTACAAATCATACAAAAATATCATTAATCATATAAAAGTAACAATGATATTAACAAATTTAAACTTAAATAAAGAATTTCTTATCCTGTAAAAAAATCCTTCAAAAATCGGATGCAGGGTACCTCAGTACTTTTCATCACAACTTCGGACTCGCTTCACTCGTCCTCAGAATGACACGATTACCTGAAGCAATATCTAGGTGTTATAGCCATAGGTTAATAAAAGCTTAGAAAAATAATACAGTAATAAGCATTAACCAAGTAATACAGGTAATGCTTTTAAATTATGTTAAGAATGCATGAAAGACCTGTGGTCATACTCGCCTACCTAGTTTTTTATTAGTATAATATTTTTATGATAACATTTGCACAATATTTCATCAATATATCATATGATTTGTTAATTTAAATTTTTATGCAGTAAAAACATAATGAAAATTTCTACTAACTAATTTACTATATTTTTTGCTATCTGAAGCGATGTCAGAACATATAGGCTGTTAACATTTCAAAAGGTAATGGTCAATATTTCCTAAATGGCACCCAATATCAAATATAATTTTTTATTGGATCAATTGATCACCTAAAGATGTGCATTTATCTTAAATTTTATCCCAGTTGGTAAACATTTTGATTTTAACAATTTTTTTCAAATGTTTCATCACTCAGCAAAATAGGTTATTTTAGTCTAAAAAGCATAAACACAGTGGGAGTTATGCATGACACAGACAGACACACACACACACACAAAGACAGATAGAAAGACAAGAAAGCATGATAAAAATCACTAAGAATTCATGAAAATGTCTAAAACGGATAAATATGATAAAACCTCAATTTTTAATTTTTTAGCGTCAACACAATACATTTCCTTATACCTATGGTACTAGGTGAGGAAAAGAAAAATAATGATAACAAGTCTAATTAAAACCCAATAATATAAAAATTCAGTAGAGAGCCCTAATAAAAAGTAGATCCATAAATAGTTCAAACTCAGTTTATAGAAGTGGATAAAATAAAAAAGACCACCTAAGGTAACAAACACTTGTTATGAAGACATAAACTTTACATCATTTTAACAAAGAAAATAATAATATTTTATTTTATACAATATTTTACTACTAGAGCAGGCTCCAGAGATATAAACTATATGAGCATACATAAAAAATACACAAAAAGAATAAAAATAGGAAAACTATAAATTGCTAGCTATATTTTTTTCTAGCTGGTGTAATTTTTTCCTCACATAAAGGTTTAAAAAAATGACATTAACAATTGTAATAATGTGATAATTATCATGTAAAATTAAAAATAAAATTAGGTAGAAAGAAGTAATTAGTAGTTATTAGAAAGAAAATAACACCATTCAGGACAAGAATATTTGTAATAGAACAAAAGAATAAAAAGTCTCTCCACAGTTATAACTGTGGAGTGACTTTTTATTCTTTCGTTCTATTACGATGGACTCCATTTATGCTCAATCTAAAACAAGAATATTTGTGTTTTTATTTTTTTTTTATTTTGCCTTGAAACAGTAAAATAATTATCAACATTATTGGACTCAATAGAAGTAACTTTACTTTTAATTATCTGAAATGAAATCATTTTAAAGAGGTTTATACCAGACTAGATTAGCAAGCACAGGAGCACATTATCATAGCTGCCAAATAAGACACGGGTAATTAAAAAACTTGATAATTAAAAAAAACTAAAAAAAAGAGAGTATTATGATTTTGAACTTAAATTATTATTTTAAAGGCTTTTGGTAAAGTTTTAGTCAACTGATCAGCCCGATAATCAAATTTAAATCATTGTACAGAATATAGGACATAGGATAGCTAATAAATTGTTTTTATTCTCATATTGCCAGTAGCTAATGCAATAATTTTACTATAGAGCTAGATAATCTAAATTATTACTTAATAAAGTGAGTAATTTATCTTTTACCAAATTCGTTACCTGTCAATAGAAGTCTTTTTTATTTTCAAGTTAAAAAGGTACATAAGTTGTACCTTTTAATATAGAGGTAAGTCTATTTATCGGCATAAATATTGTTGGTTTAAATTTAACAATATAAGAGAGACAACAAATTAGAGAGTAAATACAGTCTCAGGTAATTTGTGAAGAATAGACCAATTTAAGAAATAATGATAAGAAAGCACAAAGGGATGAATGGGAAGCACAATGATTAAGTGATAATTTTATCGTAGATAGGGTTGTGGAGGATGTAGATCATCGTATTGTCATTTATTGGATTTAGGAACACTGAGAGGCACCTCAGGATAAGTTGGAAAGTCTACTGCTTCAATTACTTCATCAACCTAAAACAGAAACCAATAATAATAATACTAATAATAGAATATTTATTATTAAATGGAGCATAAAATATAGTAAAGAAAATTACAATTTTTTTATTCAAGTCAATTCAAAATACACAACAAAAATACAATCAAAAATAAAAATAGTCAAACTATACTAAATCAAACATTAAACTTATCAATAAAGTCATTTATAGGAATTTAAAATAAAAAAAATAAATAATTAAAAAATAAATATTTACAAAACATTTGATCTCAAAGTTGTAAGTATTTGGACTTGAGTAGTTAAAACAATGTAATCTGTTAGCAAGAATCTGGGAACGATTTAAGTTTTATGTAATTAACAATAAGGGACTACAATTTCATTGTTCCTAGTGTATTATCTTTATTTTTGATAAGTTATCATTATTTTACCAGAAATAAGGATGTTGTAAATAACTAAACATGAATGGTCCATGAGCGAATATTTTTTAAAATATCGAGGTATAAGAGTTGAGTTTAAAAATGAATTCTAAGGCACTTTTTTAGATTGAAAAAATGTTTGGCACAGCTACCCAAAGTGCATTACAATATGAGAGCCTTGAGTAGAAATAACCATAATAAACCAATAAAAGTCCCATTATCTAACACCTCGGATAATAAAAATAAAACTAATAAGAGTTTATTTGCAAGACTAGCAATATGCTTGCCCCTTGTCATAAGTCGATCTAATATCAGGGCCTATTAATGAAAATATAAGAGCTTGGCTTTAAGTGTTTTTCCATTCAGAGTTAAAGAGTTGGTTCAATACCAATCCTTAGCTTTTCATTGACTGCAATGCCCTTTATTAATTTCTTTAGGCATCTCTTACAAGGTATGTAGTATTGTTAGCAAGCCTTACACACTTATGCTAATCATTGCAATAAATAAGGAAGAGTATAGAACCAAGAACAGAGCTTAGTAGTACTCCATAGTTTAGTTCTTTAACTTTAGATGATTTGTCATTAAACCAGACTAGCTGAAACCTATTTTGTAAAGTAAGAAATTATAAGCTCAAGAGGAGGTTCTCTAATACTACAACTTATCAATTTTGTTTTAAGAGTAAAAATTTATACAATCAAATGCTTAAGATACATCACACGACAAAGCAATCAATTCTTCTTTATCATCAAAGCACCATAAATATCTTTAACAATAGTTTCTAGAGCTGTGTATATTGAGCAATTTTCCCTAAGTACAAACTAATCTTTATGAAAAAAATTGCAAACTTCAGAATAATTTCAAACATTTTAGAGAGAATTGGGAACATTTTAGAGGGAATAACTCCTTATACAAGGAGTTATTATTTTAATAAAGTCATTATTAAAACAATATATATCAAAGCTCTAAGAACTCTTGAGAATCTCTTGTTGGTTATTTCTGTAACTATTGGTATCATTCATATAGAATGTATTGGTTTGACAAGGAAACGATTATAAGAGTTTTTAAAATAAATAAAATGCTTGCTAATTAAGGAATGATATTATAGCATTAACGAACTTTTAAAATTTTAATTGTTTTATTATATTACTTTATGTATTTTTTGTAAATTGTTATCTTTTACGTATTGCTTTTAGCCCTTTTTATATGATTTCATTTTCATGATTTAATACATCTAAAAAATGGGTGTAAGTAATAAAGATATTTATGATTTAATTGGATTAGTCATGAGGAGTTAAATTAGATGGAGCCAGATCAGCAGAAAAATTACTATCATTATTTAAACAGGATCCCTCCAGCCTCATTGCCATTACACAGCCTCTGGGCCCGCTTCACAGACACATGGTTGTTGTCCTAGATCAGTTCGTCCTATTACTAAGTGGCATACTGCACGATATTAGTGATTTTCAAGTATATAAGTAAAAAAAAACGTGATTTCTTTACTTAATGTTATATATGTCAATCAATAATACCAGAACTAATGCTGATAATTAAATGTAACTTTATAATTTAGTTCACCATACATAGTAAAACATGTGTAAAAGTTTCAGACGATCTTAAAACATTTGAAAATTTGTTATTTCTTTAATTGTTCAAAATAATCTAATTGAGTTGAAATTCGGTACAAGTCTATAACTTTAAGTAATAAATAAATGCAAGTTTCGTTTCAATACAAATATGATTTTTGTTGGATCATAATAGTTATGCAGCATCAGGGGTGGTTACTGCCTGAATGGGTGACCGCTGGGAA
Organism: Microvelia longipes; assembly: GCA_018340805.1. Lineage (NCBI taxonomy): Eukaryota > Metazoa > Arthropoda > Insecta > Hemiptera > Veliidae > Microvelia > Microvelia longipes. Next base: position 47,680,750 of record JACMZG010000008.1, on the reverse strand, counting down.
TGAAAAGAATGAATTTATGATCTAAGGACGAGCAAAGCAAATCTGATGTCTCTGATTTTTTATATTATTAATAAAATCCATGTATGTATGTATTTTCTAAGGCTTTCCAATAACACTTGCTTAAGTCAGCCCGTTTTTTCTCCAGCCAATCTGATTAAAGATCATTACTAAATGAGTTCAATAAATAAATAAACTTTATTTGGTAAATGTACCAAGTAAACGTATTTTGGTAATGTACAAACCAAAAAACGCAAGCAAAAAGTAACCATAAGGAATAATGCATAAATTAATATTGCACTCTTATATTAAAATATGCAACTTTAATTAAAATTTTATATTTATAAAAATCTTTCTACTCCATACAGTGGCGTTTTCAATTAATATTCTTATTAATATTAAAAATAAATCTTTTTTCAGAGAGGATTTTATTGCTTTGTCTCTTTGTCAATGCAAGGTCGTCAACACTTGGTTTAGAAGGTTATTTTGATGTCTTGTATTATTTATAAGTGGAAATGACCCCACTGTTTGATCATTTGTAATGGTAGAGTGAATATATTCAAGAATTAACAACAATACAGGAATAAACGTAAGTATTTCAATTTTCTTTGAAAATATGCTGAGCATGAGACAAAGACGACGAGAGTTTAAACATAGTCCTGATAGCTCTCTTTGAAGTAAACATATTTATTCTACATTATGGGCATTGCCCCAGAGTGCACACCATATGATAGATGTGAGTTATAAGTAGGCATAATAAATTATTTTAAGTGTTCTAATAGTAGGCTAGAAGAAACTTTTTGGCAACACCGTAAAAATTCCTATTTACAGTTCTTTGTGAGCAGCCTTCCCCCATACATTTTTCATTGAAAAAAAATGGTGTTTTCAAGGTTAATTTATATTTTCCTCTACAGAAACACTGTGATAATTTAGTAAAAATGGGACAATATGCATTTGATACTACAGAGTTTTGCAAACCAAGAATAGTTGACACGGATAATGTGCGAGAGACACCTAGAAAATGTAACAAGCAAAATTGCAATGCTACATCTGGGAACTGTTCCATCATTCAACATTTGTCATCATCAACTGATGGCTCGACGAAATGTCATTGCCCCACTCTGTTCATACGTTGTGATACTGTCATTACGTCTAATTCATCAGAGCGCCGACAGAGCCTGAACTCACTCTGACCTTCAATTAAATTCTGAAGTAACAACATGTGAAGATTACAGAGATGAGCTGTGCTCTCACACAATTATATTGTTGTCAAATATTCACATTTTGCAAAACTCGGAGTATCAAATAATATATGTTTCCTTGCCATGCACGTAATGCGGTTAAGAGAGCACAGCCCGTCTCTATGGTAAATACTTCCACATTATATTCTTCGGAAATTTAATGAAGGTAAGAGTGAGTTCAAAGCTCTTCGGCGCCCCCTGATGGAGTTAGACGTAACGAAACAGAGTGGGAACATGACATTATGTCGTCAGCCATCAATGATTAACGAATAGTGAATGATGAAACAGTTCCCAGATGTAGCATTGGCATTTTGCTTGTACATTTTTCTAGGTGTCTCTCACACAATTATATTGGACAAATGGGACTAGCTTTGATCACACACTCCTCACCAGGTTTAGCCTCAAGATTAACTGTACTTAAAGCTGATACGTCTTATTTATTTTCATTTCATCTACAGTTCTTGTAACAACTATCTTGTTTATAGCTTTCTTCGTAGTTATCAAATTAAAAAAAAATGTATAAACCTATTAAGATCAGTAGACTTACAGAAATAAAGACCTCAACTAATAGAGGTCTCTGAAGGCTATAATATAGTTTAATTTTTTAATTAATTAAAAAAGACAGTACGGGTGCCTCGGAACTTTTCCAAGGCACTCAGCCTCCCCACTTGGACTCGCTTTACTCATCCTCAGATATTACATACAACCTTTATATTCCCAGCAGTCACCCATCCAGGAACTGACCACGTACGATGCTACCTTTTTAAGATCCAACAAAAACGTGTCAAGAACAAGAAAGGAAACTTTGTGTACTTTTTTTATTGCTTGATTTCACTATACAATACAAACACTCACTAAATAACAAGAGTTTTTACAGTGGAAAAACAATGTACAATACTTATTTATTACATAAAAGGTATACACTCATACCAAATTTTTCTACTCAATGGATAAGTTTCCAAATTTTTGAATTCCTTCTAAACGTACATGAGTCATTTCAAAAAATTTAACTAATGCTGATAAGATGAAACTTGACACACATGTTGGTCTTATGTATGACTTTATGTGTTTTTTTACCAAGCATAAATAAGCTTGAAGCTATGCTGATAACAGACACACACACACACAGACATAGACAATATTTCAAAACCACTTAGGATGCCTTAAAAACACCTGAAACAAATAATTCAGGTGACATCCCGGTTTTTTAAAGGTTTTTGAAAACACAATAATTTTCCTATATAACAACAAGTATAAATGAGGAAAATGGAGAGAGGAAATGAGGAGGATGTATTAATTGACATTCAGACGTAACTATTTGGTAAATTAGATAAGATAGGAAAGATATAAAAATGTCTTTTTCTAAGGTAGGAACTGTAGGTTCACTTTATTCCCAATTTATGACGTAATTAATTCAAGTTGAACATTTTAATGTGGAGTTCAAATCATCCCAATAGGCAATTCTAATAAAAATCTCTCTTACATAAGAGGTAAAAGGGCATGTAATTTATATCGGCTATATAAGCTGTCCGCCAACATGGACCACCAGTAACAGCAAAGTTTTTAGACCCCTTGTTTCTAATAACGACACATAGTTTTCTTTCCTCTGAGTAGCAGGTCAAAGTTTTTAGAGTGAACTCTAAATCAACATACAATATAGGGCACAAAATAGGAGACAGGGAAGCAAAAAATACAATTTGAACTAACGTAATATTGAATTTGGGTTTGCCTCTTAAATTTTAAATAATTTTCTGTTTTATTTCTTCATTTTGATTTATGATAGGCTTTCATTTATATTTTATTTTTCATTGTAGGAGATTTATTTATTTATATCTTTTTTAGGTAATTTTCATCAGAAAATAATTGATTATGAGGTGGATTTATAAAAGTATGGTAAACTACCTACGGAAGTAGGTGGTTTGAATGAGGGGATCAATTCCACTTGGCCTCCTAATCCCAAAAATTAAAAATGAGGAAAAAATTCATATATAACAAATAAAAAATACATAGGCCAACTATTACCTTAAATGATGGATAAAGTCCAACTTGGTTGGTTCTGAGATTTTTGCCTTTAGAATATCCATTCCAGTGGTTTCCAGCAACTCCAACAGTGTCTCCAACCTCTAAATCTAACTGGTCTGGTGCTTCAGCTCTATGAGGTAGTATTGCAATTTTCCTACAATAATTACCAACAATTTTTATATATACCATTATCAGGGAAATATGAGGATTGCATAGGAAAACTATAAACAGAATGGCTCAGTGATCAGAGTCTTACAGTAAGATTCGATATTTTTTTGGCTATGAATAAGCTGCTTAAATAGAAGTAGGAGGTTCTCCTACTAAGAGAAGAAAAAATACCTGAGATAACCTGCCACAACCCTCCTATAAGAGGGTCTCCAATCTAACGAAAAAATTGGATCTCAAATCCATTTTTTCAAATCATTTATTTGGTTTTAGAACTTGTATGGTATTTATTGTTTTCCAAGAATTACATTTTCTTTGAACTTATAAAAACAGCATGAAATAATGCTGCAAACAACAAGTCATTAGTAATTGTTGATAATATTGCTCACACATTTTACAAATACCAGGTAGAACATTTGAGTTGTGCTATTATGAAATTCAAAAAAAAATTAGATAGAAACATAGTCCTAGACTTGATAAATTTTATGATTTGAATAACAAAAATAAATATAACAGCTGTTGGCTTCATCTCGCTACAAATCTGAGAGATTTTTTAAGTTTCTACTTTTATTTAAACACAAGTTTTGGTAACTGTATACCAAATGTTTACACTAAGACTTGTTATCAAATAAACTTTTAATAGTTTTATTACAGATATTTCATCATGATTTTTTTTTTGTAAATAATTTTATTTGTTTATTAATTAAAATATACTGAAAGGCATTTATAAAAGTGATCAATCAAAAATTTTTGTATACCAATAACTTGCTAAATTAATTACTCAGTTTTACTTTTCCTCATTTATACCAACAGCTACATGGGAAAAGTATTGTCTTTACAAAAATATCCAACCAGGGGGAACAGAATTATTAAAATTTCAAGGATTTTTAAAACTCCTGATTATTAATTCAAAGTTGTCTGTGTGTGTGTTTTGAGAGAAATAAAATACTACATGCTTTGAAATTGAAACCAAATTATTAAATGTATATTACTTCCGAATACAAATAATGTTGATTTGACTAGAAGGAAAACTTATTAAAGCATACAGAATATATTTAACTAATTAAATTGCATAAAACAAAAGTTCCAACTACAAAATAATTGAGACAAAAAAAAAGAACTAGTGTTAAAAAAATAAAAACTTGAACACATCAAAATAAAGAAAACCAGTCCATCTTAAAAACTAAATGGAATAATATTAAAAACCCCCTTATAATGCAAGGTTAAAGAAAATAAAATAAATTCAAAATTTGCTGCAAATCTACATAAGTACTTGAAACAAATGAAACTAATACCAAGGCTACATTATAAATAAATCTAAAATTAAATGATTGTCTTTCAATAGTTATGATTTTGAGGGAGTCTTAAAAATCTCAGGTAAGCTCAATCTGAAGATTCATGTGACAAGGACATTAATCCAAAATCATTATCAAATAACTTTAGCATCAATATTTATGAAACTAAGGTTAGAATCAGGTACCAGTTTAATGCTCTCTTAGAGCGACACTTAACTACAGGGATGAACCAACAGGGATTGCCAATACTTTATAAACATCATAAACATACTTAAGATAATAATTATATTATAATCAAATCAAAATAAAGAAACAACTTGAAAAAAAATAATTACAAGGCAACAAGATAGAAGAAAGCAAAATAAAACTTACAAAATTTTAACAATGGATTTTTTTGTGTGTAAAAAAAAAGTCCACACAAAAGAACAGTGTGGACTGTTTCACCAACTCCACAGACTTAATGAGTTTAAGTCTGTTATCATTATAGTTCCTTGGGTAATTTAAGTAATAATGATAACTTGATGCAAAAATAATCTTTAAGTCTTTTTGTGCCATCTGAAAATAATTTTATGTGACGTCATTAACCAGAAATAATGACTAAGCAAAACTTTAGAAAATGCATGCAGAAAAATGTGTTGATTTATTGGAGATTTAGAACATATGTGCCAGGTTTCATCTTGTTATCAGCATTAATTATATTTTTATAAAATTACTTGTATACGTTTTTAAAATTGTAAATAATTAAAAAAATAATCCAATTAAGCTGAACTTTAGTACAAAAGTATCCCTCTTCAAGATTTGTTTAAAGGTAAAAGCAATTTTTAAATCAAGATTTTGTTTTGAAATTTAAAAGAAAGGAATTAGAAGCCAAAGAATGATTATTGTATTTTTAAAGTTTTTAGTTTTAAGAAACAGATAATAAAAAAATTAATTTTCACTCTTAAGTAGATTTTTAAAACATTACTTTTCTAAGAAGTGAGTAAGTATAAAATATTAAATATAAAAAATCAAGTAGAGTTACTTTGAAACATCTTCCTTATCACATTAGATTTTTGCAATGCTTACACATAGGATTTGTTACCCTCATTTTTCACTTATATGGACTCGCCTTGCTTGATGATTCTAACTCAAATTGATTTACAACTCAAAATTCAACTAATGCTAAGAATGAGATGAAACTTACATATTTATTGGTCCTATATATTACTACAGGTGTGCTAATGCAAACCAATAAAAAAAATTCAGTGTTTAATGAACTTTCCATATTTTCGCAGAGTCATAATTGCCGGTTAATGATGTCGTAAACAATTGTTTTCAGAATAGCACAACTACACCTAAAGATGATTTTATCATGCTTCAACTCTTTAGCATAAATAAGCCAGGAGCTACTATGATATAACAGATAACAAACACACACGTACAGACAGACCAGCTTTACAAAAACCACTCAGCAGGTCTTAAACACCTGAAAAGATAAATTCAGATGAAATTTAGGTTCGGATTTTTTAGCCAACACAAAAATTTTCCTTTATACCTATGGTATATGAGAAAAAGTATAAATCATTTATATTTTAAAATATATAGAGAGCCAGATTTGACTTTTATGCAGTCAATTACCACATCTCTATACTGGCTCTTAGTTAAGAATTATACAAACCTATGAACGCCTTGGCCTCCATAGTAATAAATAATCATCTAAGGATCTGAATTTATCAGCTGCATCTACATGAAGAGACTGCATTATCTCGTATGCAACACGCATACCTAAACAAAGTTTACACAATATCTTAAAGAGATTTTGTTACATTTTTTATTTAGTCCATATTTGTTAAAATACATATTTTCAGTAAAATAATATTGATTGTCTTGTAATCAGCATGTTTAGTACATAGCACCATTTCAATAATATTTAAAGCAACAAATGTGATATTAAAAAATTATTATACCTCTACAAAGGTTCTAAATAAAGACTTTTTGACTACAAAGTTAAACAGGACTAAAATTAAAGCAAATATGAATAGGCCACAATTGGAACAATTCTTAGGCAAAATACTAAAATTTAGAGTTTCTTTACAACATTACTCACACCATTTGCATTAATTCTTAAAATATTCTTTCCTTTTATCAATATATAATAACATGCAAATATATTGCATTGCTTCCTAATCATTTTTCAAAGAAAACATTATGTTTCAATGAAACAATTGTTTACTTTTGACTAAAATTTCTTTGAGTTAAATAAAAAGTATATCAATTATTAATGAAGATTGGTAGCCTAATCATTAATAATCCGCTTTCTCAAATAAGTCTTAAAAATGTGACTATTTTGTCCTATAAGTGCTTTAAGTAATAAGTAAAAGTATAGCTATATAGATCATGATTTCATTTTCAATTGACTCATTTTGCACTTACTTTCAACCAGATTTTCTGGAATATAACCTTAAATTATGAGGATTACCATTATAGTCTGTTCTATCCAGAGTGGAGCCCTTCATATGATTGTGATGCTCAAACATTTATAAAATGCGGACAAATTTCAGTTTTCTTGAAATAAGTTTTCCCAGTGGGTCGTGTACAAAACATGAAAAAAACATTTTTGAAAGGTGGTGTAAAATGAGGTTAACTTTTCTCTAAAATGAGAGTTAATCAAACTCAAAAGTTATGGAGACTGCAACCAAAGTTATGGCTTTCAAAAACACTGAAAATGGTTAATTATGCTGCCAGCTAATTTCTTGGAAAAATATTGGTTAATATTTGTGAATTTTTTTGGCCCATTTTAACAAAACGCCATAATCTTTTATTTGTTAGTTATCCAATTTGATGAAAAAACACTTCGTTTTATAGAAAATTTTATCACTTAAAAAAAAAAGTCTTCATTTTTGAGCTAAGGGAACAAACTCATTACAAAGAAAACTGGAATAGGTTGTATTTTCTATTATTTTGAGAGAGTGCATTTATATGAAAGGGCTCCACTCTGGATAGCAGACTAAGCTTTTTCTTCATAATTTAAGGTATATTTTCAGAGAAAATTGGTTTGAAGTAGTTTAAAATGAAGTCAACATGTTAGGCTTAGCTCTTGGACTATAAGTAATTTGTAAATAGTTTTATTCTATGATCTGTCAATAAATTCAGAGCTGTAAGCAAAAAAACAATTTTGTATACACTACGTCCATATTTAGAACACGAAATAGTGTTGTAATTTTGAAAGAAATATAAAATATATTATTTTATATTATTTTAGACAAAAATGGTGTTCATAGTGATCAGTCAGAGGTATAATTGAACGTTAAGTCAAGATCTATTTAGAGTCAAGATAATACAGTTTTACCTTATCCTTTAATTATTAGAAAAGTCTAAAAATGATGAGTATAAATGTTATCATTCTGACTAATAAGGTATTCTAAGTTTAAATTTAGTCAAGCTCTATCAATTAAATTCTGAGATATACACAAACTTCAATTGTTATTTAGAGACGGATTTTGATGAGTTATAAAAATATGCTCATTCTGACCATGAGTAGTCTAAGATTTAAATGTTTAGTTAAGATGCATATCAATCTCGAGTGATCTTATCTTTATTAATCAGCTTAGCTTTTTTTTACACTAACTCCCTTTTTTATGTTGTGAAGGAATTTTGTTGAGACAATTATATGTGGTCATATATGACCTCTATGAATCGTATCTAAGTGTAGTTTAGTCTCAAGATCCATTCCTATTATATGATTCCAATCTGTAAGCACTAAAATTTAGTGTATCCACTTAAACCCCAAATTATTTTAGAATGAATATTTAAGGAGCCTTAAAAGGTGACTACTGTAGACCTATGATCATTTTAAGTTTAAAGTTTAGTCAAGATCTATCAATTAGATTCTGAGCTGTAAACGTTAAAAAAGAACTGTTACACTAATCCCCTATGTTATTCTAGCACTGATCAAGATCTTGACATAGTGTTTATGACTCTTTCTGATATATGACTAGTCTAAGTTTAAACTTTGGTCTATATCCTTTAAAGTTGTTTTAAAGTTATAAGTTAACCAAACTTTTCAACTTATTTTATTTTAATTTATTTATTTATTTATTTATATATAATATATATATATATATATATTTATTATATATATATTTATGTATACATATTATAATATAATATATATTACTAATATATATATATAATTGTTTTGGCAAAAATAATTTTAAGCAATTACTTTGTTTTTTGGCATGAACCTAATAAATTGAAACAATTTGTTACAGCTCCTAACGACGCCTTAAGACCTTGACTAAGATATTATATAAACACAGTTGACTTTTCTTTGGAGATTATATTATTGTATAAGTAATGTACCATACGAGTAAATGTCACATCTATTATACCAATAATTATTTTATTTCACATTTATTTTCAGGAGGATTTCCCCTCAAGGATAAAAATAATATGATTTCCTCTGCTCTTTATGGCTTAAGCTAGGTTTTAGATTTACTCTATTTTGTTAGTACAGAAATTGCTTGCAAATACATCAATATAAGTAAAGGTTTAGTTTTAGATTTTGTTAACACATCAGTTATTCCATTAAGAAAAAAAAACCCCTTTAAACAAATATTGAAGATCATAAGTACAAGTTCTAAGAGCTTTACTTAGGACATTTTTATATAGTTGTTTAATCTACATAATGTAAAAATAATACAAAAACTTCATCAACATATAAAAAATACCTGAGAGAAGAGAAAGCACAGACAAGGAAATCTGACTTAGATAAGCAAATGAATATCCATGATATATGCCATTTAGAGAACTATCAGTATATGTCGGTAGCTACAGCAGCAGTTTTGGCTACTTGAGGATCACCAAATACTTCATACTCTGGATAACTATAAAAATACAAAAATGTTAGTTACAATTGATTATTGGACTGTTAAGAATTGAAATTCAAGGAAAAATAATTGAAGACTTCAGTGTCTATAAAATTTTCCTGTGTTTATTTCCATTAACACACATTTATTTAAATCAAAATAAAATGTTAGTAACAATACATCAGTTTTAAATAAATAAATAATTTGTTTGAAGCTGTAGTAGATGAAAGAGTGGTGAAAGTCAAGCCTGGTGAGTACACCACACCTTTGGGGTCCTTTTTTAAAAAGCCCAAAATCATCCCACTTATCACTTGACCTCTGCTATTTTTATTCTCATCAAACTCACGAAAGTGATCAAAGTTCTACCAGATTAGATCAAGGATCTCGATATAAGGGGATGACTCATTAAGGAAACTTTTCTAACCCCATGAAAGTTGTAGACAGATAGAGAAATAGGAGCATAAACTTATCTTCCCATGTTAAATAATAAAAAAAGGTGCCATACGCAGGTTATGCAGCAAGGTTGACAAGTTTGCTTCTCAACTTTCTTTAGTGCTTCTTCTCATGAAATTGTGTCAATTTGTAGTGCTTCTTAAGTCATTTGTGCTTATTTAATTTTTAAATTTTGGAACTTAGCCACATTTAGGAGTAATAATTTAAGCTTTTTTATAACCTTCTTAAGCAATATACAATGGGAAACCACTGAGAAGGTAAGTTTGGCCTCTAAAATTTAAGACCTGCACTGTTATTACGAGGTGTGTTCAAAAAGTATCGCGAAATTTGAATTTTTCTTTTCCCGGTTAACGGGTATATTCGTATATTTCAATTTTTTATTTGGCAAGTTTGCTTTGTACGCGTCTATGTCTCATCACTCTATACTGCCGACAACCTCGGCCATTTTTGAATGTTCACTTAATTGTTGACAGATGCTTTGCTGTACGTGTTTTTCGGTCGTTCGATTTTTACCTATTCAAAAAATGGATCAAAGAACGTGATCAATTTTGTGTGAAAAACGTAATTAAGTGCGTGGATGCATTCCGAATGTTGACGACCCAAATTTGCTCCAGAGGGTCATAACTGGTGATGAATCGTGGGTTTATGGTTATGACGTGGAAAACAAAGCTCAATCATCTTAATGGAAGCTGCCCTACGAACCAAGACCGAAAAAAGCGCGCCAAGTTCGGTCGAATGTGAAAGTTTTGCTGACAGTTTTCTTCGATTGCAGGGGCGTGGTGCATCATGAGTTCTTTCCACAGGGTAGAACGGTCAATAAGGAATATTACCTGCAAGTTATGCGCAATTTGCGCGAAGCAATCCGCTAGCAACGCCCGGATTAGTGGAAGAACAAAAATTGGCTTTTGCACCACGATAACGCCCCTGCTCACACATCGTTGCTTGGGCGCGACTTTTTGGCCAAAAACAACACACTAATGATGCCGCAGCCACCTTATTCCCCAGATCTGGCCCCCTGTGACTTTTTCTTGTTCCCTAAACTGAAGAGGCCCATGAAAGGTAGACGTTATGCTACACTTGACAAGATAAAGACGGCATCGAAGGAGGAGCTGAACAAGATAAAAATATGATTTTTTGAAGTGCTTCAATGATTGGAAAAACCTTTGGCACAAGTGTATAATATCTCATGGGGATTACTTTGAAGGGGACAAAATAGATATTCATGAATAAATAAATAATTTTTGAAAAAACACAAAATTCGCGATACTTTTTGAACACACCTCGTAAGTGTTAGAATATTAAACTATTAAATAAAACCACACTTGATTCGGGTTACAACAAGAGAATGATTTATTCGTCAAAAACATATAATACATTAGTAATAAATGCCTTCCAATACCCCTTCTCAAATTATTGTTATATTTTTTTTAAATTTTACTTAGATTTCCATTTTAATTGTTTTAAGTTTTATTATATTTTATTTATTTACTTGTTCTTTTTTTTTAAATTTTTGTTTTATATATTTTAAAAACTATCTTAACTTAAACAGTAATATTCTTATCCCCTTCTTTACTTCTTAAGTTTATAATTTTTATTCGTGGGCTCATTTTGCTTGAACTTTGTTTTTCTGTTCCCTGTGGTCCAACATCTCTTAATAGCATTGTCATAGTTATTGATTCGAATAGTATCTTCCATATTTCTCTCATAGTTTTTATTTTCAGATAGTCCTGCAGTATGTCGATTTCTCAAAACAGCCTTCCCATTAACAAACGATTTTCTTATCTTGTCTTATCTTGAAAAAATTATTTGTCGGCTAAGAATATTTTCATGCGCCTGGTTTTTCTTAGTTCACAAAAACTAGACTCATGGCACGCGATATGCATACTTGGCGCCGAATCTATGATCCATTCTTTCCGATCAGTTATAGAAGTTGTAAAGCAAACTTCATCATAATGTTGCTCATTTTTGCTGTCGGATGAATAATTATTATTTTTTGAAACTTTTATTTGTTTATTTTGACACATTTCTTTGTTTACAAATGAATTTTGTAATATGTCAGATTTATTCTTTTTGAGTAAAAGCCAACATTTTTCTTTTGTATGGCTTCTACGTTTACAGTACGAGCAAAAATGTTTATTAGTAGGGTTGCCGTGTTGCACCCTCATAGCGAGTTCACTATCAGTTTTACTCTCTGGTCTTCTCGTACATTCTTGAAGTAGTCGTTCTTATACGGTCTCCACCCTCAAATCCGACTTAGCCCAGGTTTCTAGAGCCATAACTATAGTGTCATAACTAGATAGTTATGACACTTATACTATACTATCTAGCTTACCAGATGGTAAGCTAGATAGCATGAACGCTACCACTAGTCTTTCACATAGCTCCTCACCCATGCAGTTGAGTTTTTCTACTAAGTTTAGTATCTCATTCAAATGACGTTCCATATCATTGGTATCGTCCATTTGAAGTCGACATAATTTTTTAAGTATGGAAACTTTATTAGATAAAGTTGATTTTTCGTGATACTTTTTTAAAGCAAGGTGCTTTTTAAAGAGGCTTTGGTCGGTTTCTACTCTGAAATTGTAGAGAATTGAAGTCATAGTTAACCTGTTAGAATATTAAACTATTAAATAAAACCACACTTGCTTCGGGTTACAACAAGAGAATGATTTATTCGTCAAAAACATATAATACATTAGTAATAAATCGTAACCATGGTAACATTACAATAATTTGCCTTCCAATAATAAGAATTGTAAGCATGCACAGTTTGTACCAAGCAAGTACAGTTGATTTTTGACAAGTGTTTCGTATTGAATTCTTCTCTATTTTTTGTTTCCGATGAGGTCACTTTTTTATGGCAAATCGACTTAGTACATTATCCTCTTTATTCAAGATCCTTGGATTAGAAACTCTAGTAAGCATTTCTAGTAAAATACATTTGATTCCATCTTAAAATTATTAATAAATTCATAAATCTTACAATATCCATGGTCATAACATCTATTTTTATTTATATTTAAATTAATTTTTGAAGACTTTTTTCTGAGAACTTTTATTTTTTTCTGATTTTATACATTGTTTTTTTCTTTTTTTTCTAAAACTTAAAACTTAAATTTAAATTTTCTTAGTCGTAACTTATATTTAATTAAAATCTATCATACCTCACACTAAGATCAATATGGATCTAGTTGGATTTATTATTGGTCTAACCCTCTAATATACAAATTAACTATAGTTATAAGTTTATAAGTTTTTTTTCTTAAATTTAAAAGTAGCTGTCCATCACTTGAATACAATTTAGAGAGTAACATCTTTCTTCAAAATTGTGAATTCAAAGGCAGAGAACACAACACAATATAATTGTGTTGTGTAGCTAGGAACTGTAACAAGCAATATGCACAGCATCATCTGGAAACTGTTCCCAGAGTCAGTTCAAAGAAACAGAGTGGGACGTGAACAGATCCCAGATAAAGCATTGCATTTTGCTTGTTATATTTCCTACGATTTTCACACTCAAGATGATTAGTCCACACATATTTCAACTATTCATGCTTTGCAAAACTTGGTAATATCAAATTATTTTACAAAATAATTATTGTTTTGCTTGTCAAGCATGATGACGGATAATACCGATCATCTTTGGTAAATACTTTACATTATGTTCTTTGGAAGATGACTTTTGTGAGTGGAAATCCAGTTGACTATTTAAATATATTCAGTGGAGAGATTTATGCTTTTTATTAATTTGACTTACTTTTTCTGGACCTCAGCAAAAACCTTAGGATCATCCGAAGCAAGATAAATACGTTTCTTGTCAACTTTTTGTGTGAGAGCCAACTGTTTAAAATATTCTTCCACCTCCAGCATGTACTCATCCACAGTATGGAAAGCTGCTTCAGTCCCAACTTTATCTGTTCTTCTGATATGAACACTGTTACAAAAAATAAATATTTTATCATTTAAAACATCATTAAACTAAAAGTGTCAATAAGGAGGTGGAAAACAACTTTGTGCCAACACTCACCAGGTCATCACTCCAAAAAAAATACCAAATTTTAACTCAATTGCATTATTTTTTGATTTTTAACAATTAAAAAAAAATATACGAGTGATTTGACAACAATTGAACTAATGCTGATAATAATATGAAACTTTGAATATTTGTTGATATGACTGCATTCATTCTAAATTTTAAATGGATAAAAACATTATCCCGTGTTTTGTGAATTTTCAAAATGTTTCCGGAGTCATTATTGCTGGTTAATGATACCATAAAAATGTATTTTCCAGATAGCACATCTAGACCTAAAGATTGATTTTGTATTAAGTTTCAATTCTAGCATAAATACCCTGAGGGCTAAAATGATAACAAACACACACAACCACACACAGACTGACAACTTGGTGAAAACCACTAAGGAGGTTACCTAATTGTAAATAACAAGTTGATACAGTACTGTTCAACAAGAAGCAAGTAATGTTATTTTTACATTTCCTCATTTATATTGTAGGTATACAGGAAAAGTATTGTATTTGCAAAAAAAATCTGAAACTGGGATTTCACCTGAATTATCCGTTTTAGGCATTTTTAGGCCTCCTAAGTGGTTTTTACAAAATTGTCTGTGCTGTATGTGTGTACCATCGTATCTCCCAGTATATGTATGGTAGAGTGTTGAAACTTAGTAGAAAAATCAATCTTTAGGTCTAGTTGTGCAACCCGGAAAATATATATTTATGATGGCATTAGCCCACAATAATGAATATGAAAATTCAATAAATGTGAAAAAATGTTACAATCAGTTTGAGATTTAGCACCCATGTAATCATAAATAAGACCAAAATATGTGCCAAGTTTTCTCATTATCAGGATTAGTTCAAAATGACAAGTATATCTACGGGTTTGGTTGGATAGTAAAAGTTAACCACCATTGAGCGAGGTCAGTGCCTGGACGGTTGACTGTTGTGTGTAAAACCAATATATTTACTATATGAAGATTAGTGTTGCAAATCCGATCTGGTGAGGAAAAGTTCTGAAGAACTCTGTACTCGATTTTTTTAAATTCTTTTTGGATTTAAATATTCCAACATTTCATATGAGCATTTTACAAATAAATCAAGTAGAGTTTTTCAAAGTAATTTGAAATCAAATGAATAATTACTACAAATAGTACACACAACACTTAGATCAGGTCTGTAGAAAAAACAAAGAATAAGTAGTAAAATTTTAGAAGATTGTTTACAAAAAATAAATAAACATCATTTCAAAGTTTCAATTAATCTTCATTGCATTTTAATTCAATTTCTTGGTAATAAAGAGATTTAAACTACATATATTACCCAACAACAGGTCCTTTGAAATTGAATTTTGCTGCAGCGTTGTTCAGTAAAGCTGTTGTGTCATCTTGGGGTCTCAGTAAATATTTGAGAAATTGTCCAACCCACCAAACACTGGGATCACCATGAAGTCTTGATATTCTTGGAGCTAAGTCTTTAGGCACAGCTAGAGGTAGATATGGAGGTCTGGGTACAACACTATCTACAATGCCAAGCACAACTACTTGAGCATTAGAACCACCTAAAAAATGCATTAGTAATTAACAATGCAGGGCAATACAAATCCATCATTTAGGTTAGTTATGTCAAAGTAAAGTTAAATCCGAAACAAAAATGTCTGAAGTTGGCTGAAATTATTATATAATACTATTTATGTATTCCATATTAAAGTTAGTGTTCTTATCTATAATTAATTTTTTCCACTTTTTCTTATGTGCTGAGACTTACTATGCCAATACAATTAAAGAAAATGACTACATAATATACAAACCAGCAGCTAAATAAGAAACAACTAAGCTTAACATCTTGTTTCTCAGAGAAAGTGAGTAATGATTCTGTTACTTTGTAAATAACTATTGTATTTAGTTTAAAATTCACATTACAAATGTGGATATAAAAATTCGCTAACCACAGATGTTGTTAGTACAGGTCCTGTTAGACTCAGAATAGTTGAATTTAATATTTGAAAAAAAATATTTCAAAATTTGAGTTGGATTTTTCTCACCATTTTGAGATGACAAATAGGAATCCTCCCAAATTCTAATAAATGCTTCCTTGCATAAGATCTTTTTATACACAATTTTGTTAGAATTGGTTCAGCTATTTTAACTGTGTCCTGTTTAAAAGGTAATTCCCACATGCATTTACTAATGTGGAAAAAAGAGCCAGCAATGGCTTAGTCACCAAGGTCTTACTACACCTACCCTTTCCTTTTTGCATACATCCTCTAATGCAAACACAAATAGTTTTACTATAAGAGTTTTAAGAATTTTCACCACCTCGCCTCACAGGCCTGCTTGGACCCATCCTCAAACACAGGCCTGGGCAAACTACGGCCCACGGGCCACATGCGGCCCCCAGAGCATTTTTATGTGGCCCGCGGGCAAAATTAAAATTTTTGGGAAAAAGATAAAATAAATAAAAAAAATATTAGGTATATAAGCAAATAAATTATTTAATTCAAAATTATTATAAAAAGTTTGATACAAAGATAAGGAAATAATGGATTGTAACTTTAACTTTAATGTTTGGAGAAACAAAAACTAGTAACATAAGAAACAATTACTAAAGAGCAGCTGCCTTTCATATCAATTCTCATTGTCGGATTTGGCGAATTTTAATTATTTTTGCGAATTTTTATTTTCACAAAAATAAGATAAAAAAAGCTATTTTGCCTTCAGTGAATTACCAAAAAGGAGTTGATGTAATAGCCCTTTGATCTTTTATTTCATAGGAATACTTTTTAAAATTATTTTTACACCTAGGATTCTAGCAAAATTTGTCTTCAGTTATATTTCAAGATCTGACAAAGATACTCCGTTTTGTTTTTCCGTTTAGTGCTAAAGTTCCCCAATTTCTATTTTTTGAGAATAAATTTGACTTTAGTAAAACACAAGCGTAATTGCAATTTGTCGCGGGTTTAGCATACTTTAAAATTTAAGGAATGCGGCCCGCGACTGGCTGTAAAAAGACTAAGCGGCCCTTTGCAAGAAAAAATTGCCCAGGCCTTCTCTAACACTAACTTTTCCTCTTCACGTTGGATTTGCTACTCTCATCCACACTACTTTGGATTCGCTACTCTTATCCACACTACTTTGGATTTGCTACTCTTATCCGCACTACTTGGGATTCGCTATTATAGTATAGTACATGCAATAAATATAATGAAGTACCTTTTAGGTATCAAACTATCTTACAATGCAGATCGTAAGTCTCTAGAACTACATTTACATTACATTAAATTCATATGAAGAACTACGCATGCGAGCTATATAAATATATGCAGCTGAGCTACCCCTATCTGAAAATCCTACAACCCTGAGCTCAAATAAATATACCGACAACACATGAGATAGCCCTCGACTGGTACAGCTAAAACCTTATCTCACAAGTAACAAGTAATTTTTTCTCAGTCAAGAAGGAGGAGCGTCATTACTACTCCTAATATACAAGGGGTTCGTTTACAGGCTCTTAGTTTTTATACATAAGTAGAATAAATTCACCTTAAAAAAAGTATGCATGCAATCCAATAGCAGTCACTTGGATTGTTATCAAATAAAAGATGAGATTATGAGTTTGTTTTTGCTCAGTATATTTGATTTAGGATACTATCTTTGATCTGTACTGGTCTCTTTTTTAAAATAACATAAAAAGTACAAAGTAAAATTATTTAAAATATAATTAATTACCAGGCCAATTTGAGGTAGGAGATCCGTTTGTATCAATGCAGTTTTCAGACAAAGGCTTAAAAACTTTTTCCCAGCCAGCTCTATTGTACCTCCAACCTTTGGATTTTAGAATAAGAGTTCTTTCAGTACCATAAGCTACCAGCAAGCAGTAGGTGGCATGATGCAACTGACAGCCATAACCACAACCCTGGACCATCAAATAATTATTATAAACAAGAAGAATTAAATGCATAATCATTGTCCAGAAAATTAAAAAATGGGTACTGGGTACCTCGGAACTTTTCCTAATTACATCGGATTTGCTCATCGCTCATCCTCCCAACTTCATACCCACTTTCCTCGTCCATAGAATATAAAAGTCGTAAAATTTATACTGCAACTCAACTTTGGACTGGCTTCACTCGTCCTCAGATAGTAAATATATACATTTCATTCCCAGCTGTCATCCATCCAGGCACTGACATGATCAATGCTGCTTAACTTTTATGATATAACAAAAATTATAGATACTTGTCCAATTGCAACAAAACTTAGTGTACTTTTTAATTTAAAGGTATACACTTAAAAGGAAGGAAGGAAATTCAACTCAATTGGACTATTTTTTTATTTTTATTTTTTTAAAAACACAGGTGACATCCTGGTTTCGAATTTTATCCCAAACACAATACTTTTCCTTATACCTACAGTATAAATGAGGAAAAGTAAAAAACTATATATTTAGGAACACAGCAGCGTTCCACCTCGCCAAGTCAAGAAGAAAAGTAAAAATACCCAGCTTAGTCAGTAAAAAAAGTCAAAAATCTACTTAAGCTGCCAGTGTATATAATACTGTACGCAACAAAGTAGGGTTTTCGAGGGTCTGTAGGGTAAAAACAGCTAATTATAGGGTAAAAATGTTTGCAAGGGTATATAGGGTATAGTGCCTGATTATATCGTACCCGTATCGTTTTATTTATTCATTAATTTCTTTGTATACTCCTGGATTCTATGCAGGTAAGTAAAACTGCTGCAATTATGACAACTGCTAAAATATGTTATGCTCAATCTCCACGAACACCTGAATATTTGATATCTCAAAATAATAGCAAGAAAATATAAAACTCGTTTACACAGCTGGCTTGCTGCCAAGGAGAAGAAGCTGATGATTGCCTCTCAATGTAAATAGGGCCCTTAACCATTGCCAACCTAGCAACTTCACTTTGGAACGCCTATGACAGTCTCCACCCAATACGGACATGACTTGGCGGGACAGAAAAGTTGATTTCCCTACTTTTTTGGATCAAAGACAAGGCGGGGAGTATTTTACCACATAAGTGGTTTTTGGTAAGATAAATATATAGAGTTAATATAAAGTTTTGATATGAAAAATGGTTTAACTAACATAGGCAATGCTTTGGATGACATATAATTATTTTATTGAAGCAATTATATCATTAAAAATGTTTTAGGAAGCTATGAAAATATATTTCCACGTTATTAAAAAATAAATATTTGTTTTATATTGATAAATAGGGGAAAAATATCACAATAATTAATGCATCGGTGTAGATATGTACTAAAGTAATACTAAACTGTTGTATTTTGCCTCAGAAATGTTTAATTAATGGCCTATTTTGTTAAGAGGACTGTTGTATTTTCATTGAAAGTCAAATAAAACTATTCAAGGTTTATATTTTTGATCGTAAACAAATCAAAACAAGGAACTAAGTCCCACGTAATCATAAAGCACAGCCACAATCATCACTAATTAGGCGAAAATATCTTAAAGAAAGAACTTTCTTGCTCTTACAATGTTAACAACTTCTATTTTTTAATCCTCAAAGAAATAATTACAAATTTATTGTTTAAACTATTTTTTTGAGCCAAGCTCAGGTATCACTGCTAGTTTAGTTAATATTATTACTAATTATATATTTTTTTTTCTTAATTATAGTACAGCAGTTATATTACTTTTAAAATTGCATGTCACAATCATATTTGCCCTCTGATTTCTAACTTTTGGCTTGGAATATTATATTGAAAAGTTTATTTAAATGCAATAAAACAGAAAAATTACTTAAGAACATTAAAAAAATTAAAGAAAAATCTATAAAATGTTAGAACTTTAAAGATGTCTATGGTAGGGAGATTTTTAAATGCAATATGTTCAACATAGAGGAAAGGGAGTATAATATTAACATTGTTTTTTTTTTTTTTGTTAAAAGAGGATAATCTTATAAATTGTCTATTTAAAAAATTAGGCATTTAGATAAATTAAAAACATACCTTATTCAGATTACAGACAAGTTTTCTAGAACTTGGGCAGTCTGGAGGAGTTTGAAGAGAGGTTATTCTTCTTTGAACTAGATCTGAAAGTTCTTCAGCTTCTCTTTCTCTCCACTTAGCATAGCCATCAATTTTAGGCAACATTGTTATATCTCGAACTAATGATCTAAACAACAATCAAAGCACTCAAAATACTGATCTCTATGTCCAAATTTCAGGGCAATTACCACTATATATGGCTGAAACTTTTCTTTTACCATTTGATTTAGTTTGTAATATAAGATTGTAATAATATCAAGTTAATTTAGTGTGTAAAATAATATAGTAATAATCATAGAGTAATAATTAGTTTGTTCAGATGCAAACTTTGTTTATACTTTACACAATTGCCGGTGGGGGGGGGGGTTGAACCCTCTGCCAAACCTCGTGTTTGAACGAAATATTCAGTCAAAAGACTTATTTACATATTTTCAAAAAATAAAAAGTCTTGCATCCCTGTAAAGACCGAATATAAATGAAAAAGGTGAATTTATAAAAGGGGTAATTTTTATGGGAGAAATCAGGACAGGTACAAACACTAATGTTTGGGTCAAACATTGTACCATTTGGTCATCTAATGATGCACTCCCTGACATTAGTTCAATTAATAGTATTTGGTTGCATTAGGAACACTCATTAAAACTTTGTAATTAATAAAATAAAAATCAAAAGGTTTGTTTTTGATTATGATAAAAACACACCAGATTATGGTATTTATTCTATATTCTAAAATTTTTGTAGAATAAAGCAAAATAAGGGGTTTGCTATGCTCACCAGGTTGCTTCAGTTAATATCATAGTATAAGAAAAGGAGCTCGCTTCAATAATAATTCAAGATTCATAACAAAATCAGTATAATGAAATTTAATTCCTACAGGTACGGTAAATGGAGTTTTCTTTTAGTTTGAGAGCGATGCAAGCAAGGAGAAAAGTTAAAATTTTTAACAATAATATAGTTGTCAAACAATAAAGATTCTTTAAAAATGCCAATCACTTATATTGATATTTTTGAATAACCATTATTTATTTATAGTTAACGGCGTGAGCCAATATACAAAATCAAGATACAAAAATTTCCAAAATTAAGATAAAAAAATAAGTATATTGAAATTTTGGAACTTACTAACACAAAGATAATTATTTTTTTTTTAATAGATTTTTTTTATTAGTGGTGTTCAGGGACGATCCTGAAGCAGGTAAATTCATTTAAAAGAGCTGTAGGCAAATTTTAAAGAAACGGTATAAAGCAAAATTATGAAAAAACAAAAGTATAGGCCAGTGATGTAGAATGCTCGAGCATAATCTTTTAGAGAATATTCCCAAGCATATTCTCGAGAATATTTTCTTAAGGCGAGCATATTCGAGCATTTCTTTTGGAGCTACAATTTTAAAATAACGTTAAAAAATGTTTAACTATAAGATTAGCTGCTATTTGAGTCGTATTTAATAAATTTTGTCTAAAATATCATAGAGATAAACTAAAAAGTAATAATAACATTTTTCTCTCTCTTTCTTTACGATCAATCAAACATTTTTATAAACAAACAACTCTTTTCTGATAATTAATCCATTCAATATACTACTATCATATTTTAAGGTTGACTAAAATAAAAAGAAAGGCAGTGCAATAGTAAATGTTCACTAGTAAAGGCTTAGTTAATCAAGATTCCATCTTGTCTGCTCTCCATTCTTACTTACAGGAAATGTATAAAAAAAGAATGTAGAACTGTAGAACAAAAAAATATTTGATTAACTATATGCTTAAAGAGGGATATTAAAACAAAGAAATGAACAGCAAAATATATTTTTTATTATGTTTATCAACAATAACAATATATGTTAATTGAGAAAAGATATTTCAAATAACTAATCTATAAATATATAACTAATATATATGGCTTCAGTCTTAAAAATAAAAAAGTCATGCAAGAATAGAAACTAGAATAAAGTAACAATTATAACACAAATTTTGACGAGGAGTTTTTAAGGATTAAGGCCACCTTATTTAGTAATGGACACATCCCACATAACAATAAGTATTCAGTAACTGAGTGCACCTAATTTTTTTTAAAAACTAAATAAAAAAATATTGGCATGTTTTTACATATTTATGTGTTAAATTGTTTTTTAATGTTATATAATGTGTTTTATTTGTTTGTTTTTTCTAATAAAACGAATCTATTTAATTCACTTTGGCACTCACGTAACTTAAAATTTTGGATTAAACTAAATTTAATGTAGTTTCCAAATCATTATACAAAAGTAAAAATCATAGTTCAAATAAGAAGGAAGAAAATGTATCAAATATCAAATAAGTACAAAATATAAAATGCTCAGAAAATGCTCCAATTTTCAGGAGAAATTTCTCGTGCTCGAGAATAATATTCTTTGAGAATATTCTCCGACCCACATCACTAATAGGCCCAAAGAAATTTTTAGATTAGGTTCTGATTTTGACCTTAATTACCTTGCTACTTTTCTCCTTACCAAAAGCGACACTTTTCTCCTCTTTTTCTTTCCCTCATCCTTTTACGAGAGGGGGTCCCCCTCGTAATATCACCAATGGTCTTAGTAATTACTTTGTCAGCAATTACTGACCCCTATCTGGAAACTTTTACGTTTAACAGTTTTTTAACAGTGCGAGAAATCAATTTTTATACTATGGCCACCTTGCTCCACTTAGACGAAACCTACAAGAAAATACTAAAGGCTCTTCATTGATTAATAGAAGTGGTGAAAAGATTATCTTTGTCTCCATACACAGGTTAAGTTTACATAAAGTGTTAAATTACAAACAGCTCTGATAAATTAATCAGAGACATGCCTCATTTCATAATTATTCCCCCTCATAAAGTTGCCTTAACTTAGGTGTGTGAAACAAGCTCAAGAAATAAATTAATATTTGACACCCATATTCTGACTTGTGAAATTTTTTCCTTAAAAGTAAATAAGTATAACATCAATAGAGCATGAAAATATGTAAAGAAAGATGCATGGGTAGATGCATCTACAGTACTACAGTACACCAAATGTACTGTAGAAAGTCTTCGGACTTGCTTTGGTCACCCTCTGATAGTAAATAAATTTGTTTTATTGCCTGACCTCACTCAATGCTACTCAACTTTTATGATCCAACAAAAACCATACATACCATATTAAAGCAAAACTTAGTATACTTATCTATTATATAAAGGAATATACTTGTACCTTGTACTAAATTTCAAATTAATTGGTGTATTTTTCAATTTTTTAAAAAACATACAAATCATTCAATACAAAAATTGAACTGATGATTATAATGAGATGAAACTTGGCACATATGTTGTTATTATTATTAGATTTTGAGTGTAGGGATAAAACCCATGTACTGAAATGTACCCATGTACCCTTGTGCTGACTTTTACAGGAGGGTTTTTTTCCTTTGATTAGTTCGAGGATTTTTGTCACTAAGTCCTCATCAGGGGCTTCAGCTCAGTTCAAAGTAGCTTTCTCAAAAAACATAAATATCTTATATGGAAGAGCTTCACATTCAAATATGATGTGAGTTGCTGATTCAAAGGTTAGCCCACTAAGTCAGCAGAAAGGCTCATCTAAGTATTTTCTGTAGGTGACAGTGACCAATTATCAAGCCAACAACTAAACTTAGGTTCTTTTTGTTTAATTTTAGAAGACTTTCTGTCAACTTGGCCAGTCAACATCTCATTTCGTGAATTTTCAATTTTTTCCTGAGTCATTAATGTAAATATTCCTGATTCATTGATGTAAAATTTTTTTGTTGAATAGCGAAACAAACTAAAAATTGATTTTTATACCAAGTTTCAACTCTCTAGCATAAATACACTGGGAGCTAGGATGACAACAGACACACACAAAGAGACAGACAACTTTGTAAAAATCACTCAGGAGGCCATAAAAACACCTGAAACGGATAATTCAGGTGAAATCCTGGTTTTAGTCTCTTTTGGAAACACAATTCTTTTCCTATATATCTATGGTATAAATTTGAAAAACCAAAAATCTTTGTACCTTTTATGTTCAATGCCTCCTTGCATAATTTTATTTATCTTAGAAGCAAACTGAGGAGAGACAAGGGATGCTTCTTTATGTAGCTTCTTAAGTTCAGCCTGCATATAATACCACATCTCATCTATCCCTGATTTTAGTCTTCTTCTTATTTTTTCATATTCTGCTGGAGGACCATCTCTGCAATCTAAAATGAAAATTATTACTATTAATTGTTTTATTGACAATAATTTCTGATTAAAAAAACTTTTTATAAAATAAACAAAAATGTTTAAGTAATATTAGTATAATCTCCATTCTTATAAGTAAATTTTGATAAAGAAATTGATTGGGATATTTATAATTAAAAGTTAAACAAATACGAATGACTATATTTCACTATTATACATATGCATATTCATATCTGTAAACCTCAAAAAGAAAAGAATGAAATTGGATCATTGATTTTTACAGTTTATAATTACATGTAATTATAAACTTTAAGTTCTTTAATTTATACTATTAATATTTTCTAGTATATTTTTAATTTCTTAAACTATACAGTTACTGCTAATGACCTAATTTTTTAATTTGCTGGAGTTTGCCCCAATCTTTTTAAAATAAATTTTAAAAATAAGTCCAAAAAAACTTACTGAAATCTTGACTCACAACTTGTTACATGAGAGTAGTAAATACACATAATACATACACTAAATGTATAGTATAATAATAAAAGATGTACATTTTAATATCAACAGAAAAAACCTATTTGATGCCTCATTACCCATTAAAGAAGCATTTATGTTTAAAAACAATTATTGTGTTCATAATAGTTACAACAAAAAGTTTTTCATGAAAAAATCAAGTACGAGGCACCTCAAAACTTTACCTTACCATATGGGATTTACTACACTCATCCTCACACTCTAATCTCTAGTCCTCAGATTGTAAACATCACCAAATTTATACTGCAAGACATCTTTGGACTTGCTTCAGTTGCCCTCAGATAGTAAATACTCAGTACCTAGACCTAGTTATTCAGGAGTGTGTTTATTTTAAATTTATTTTGTTTAATGTATTCTTTTTGTTTTGAATGATGTATTTTCTGTTATAATTAGGACATCATGAGGCAATACTGTTCTTGTAACCATGGAATGAAATTATTATTATCATTCAATTTATTTCAGGCAACTGACCTCACTTAATGCTCCTTGACTTTTACGATCCAACAAAATCTATAGATATACGGGCTGTATTAAAAAAAATAAGTATACTTACTGATTCATTGCATAAAGAAATAAACTTGTATCAAATTTCAACTTAATAGGATTGTTTTTAGAATTAAAAAACAGTAATTTGATAAAAATTGAACTAATGCTGATATTGAGATGAAACTCAGCATGTATTTTATTATTTCATCTATATTCTCATAATATATATATATATTATATATATTATATATATATATATATTATGCTATAATATATTATAAATAATATATATATATATTATATATTATATGATATATATATTATATAATATATCAGCTATATATAATTATATGATACATCATATAGGCATATATTATTTCATGAATTTTCAATTTTTTTCTGAGTCATTATTGCCAGTTAGTGATAGTAATTAGGGAGAGGTGAAATCACCTAGCAAGTAGGGGGGGCCTTTTCCCTAACTCCCTTAGAAAGAAGATAGTGTACTACCTCATGAATCCCAGTGCAGACAATTTGTGTCTAATTCACAGAAGAGCCGTAGCTTTACTACAAGTTTCTATAGTTTTACTAGAAACAACACGTGCCCCACTGCCGGACTAAGCTTTCCTGATCTTGAAACCAAAAGGCAGTAACATATATATATTTTATATAAGCTTCTATTGAGAGTCCTAAATTTTGCAAAAACCCAGATTCATTCAGGGTTAGGGATATTTTTTACGAGTACCTGAACACTGGTTTAACATCCCTTTGGAAGGATGGCACATGAAAGGATCCCCTGTATAAAAATCCTAGAAGCCCCAACCGGGATCGAATCAGGACTGTCTGCCAGGCAGCGCACGTGCTAATCATTACACTACTGGACCCCCATTGCCAGTTAATGACATCATAAAATATTATTTTCCGGATGGCACAACTAGACCTAAATATTGAATTTTATACCAAGTTTCAACTCTCTAACATAAATACGCTGGGAGCTTAAATGATAACCTTAAATGATAACAGACACACACAGAGACAACTTATAAACTACTCAGGAGGTCTTAAAAACACCTGAAACGGATAATTCAGATGAAATCCCAATAACAGCAGTTGAATAAAAGTATGGATCCTAATTTCAACCTACCAATTGTATCATCATATCCTTTAGAATTCATTGGATCTTCTACTTTATCACGTAAATTTTTCAAAAATGCTGATCGTTCTTCCTGTTTCATACCAGCACCTCTGTAAGTAAAGTCAATGGTCAAATATTAATAATGACACAAACGCTTATGTTACTAACTACTCTACTTTCTGTAGCACATAAGAATATAATGGCTTGAAAACAATGTAATAAACATTTCCAAAAGATGACCAAGTCAAAAAAGTTACAACAAATAAGTATACTTGGATCTATTGATAATATTTATTAAGTAATACAACAACAAATAATAGATAAAAGTATTAGAGCTAAAGAATAAAGAATTATCTTTTATAAAGAAATATCAGACAAACAATTCAGTGATTACACACTAGAAGGGTGGTGGAATTAAGCATAATTGGTAAATTTCAAATGGTTCAGCATGACTAATTAAGCTAAAACTATAACACCCTCCCCACTAAATTAACAAGCATAAATTCAAATACCCAATGATAATATTTTTTGGTCCAATAAGAATGAGAATTAGAATGTCAAATGTGTACACAGCAAAGTAGCTTATGCTTTTATCTATTAGTTTGGTTAAAACAAAAAAGAAGAATGAGTTAGCCTGAATAGTTATACTATGTAGAGTATTCATACTTTTTGACTGAAATATGAAAAATAAATAAACAGCTATAAACTAAATAAAATAACAGCTGAAACTAATCAAGGCATAAAAGGTTTTTGAAACTATAAGAAATTATATTTAATTATAGAAATTATTTTTGCTATCACCAATGGAGATATTATTACAACAGAGGCCCTAATCTGAAACCCTATGAATATTACTACAATCAAATAAGTAGAACAAAATAATGTAACTTATACAATAAAAAGTTTAAAATACAAAATAAAACACTAACAATTTGTGAAAAACAGACAATGACTGATTTATTACATCTTCAGCTCAGTCTTAGAGGAGGTTTCAATGAGGTTAAACAAAGCCCCTGAGAGACCCAAAAAATGTTTCAAGCCTCTCAATTTGTTGAGATAAGATATGGCTCCTATACAAATATATATCTAAGGTTCCAACACAAAAGTTTGATAAATAAAATACTCAGTAAATAATTTACCCAAGGCCTGTATTCATAAATAGTTTATTAATCTCATGTCTTTGCTGATGAAGTGACTGTACATCTCGGAGAGCTTGAGAAATCCTCTGATTGACTTGTGGATCAGGTTCATGTTTTATTAAACTAACAGCTATAAGAAGAAATCCAAGCCACACAACTAACAGCAGTATCATAGCTCGACCACATGATATCCCACGTACTACCTTCATTGTGCCTGACATCCCATATCTTGAACATTAAACAACAAAATATTCATTGAAATCTACACTAGCTTATATTTCTTAACTAGCTTATAGCTCATGAAATGATAAGAAATATTTAAAGAATGGAAACAGCTTATCTTCCAAAACGGGGACTTTAAAATCTGTTTTTATACCAAATACAAATATTAGCCTACGGCCTGAAACTGGCGCCTTCACAGGCAAATTTGCCAGCCCTTTAGCTCGCCGTAATACATGGGGTCATTTCTTTCCTGTCTGTCGGAACAGTGGGCAATGACAGAAAATCCTGGGAAGTGTTCTTTCTTTAACAAACATGGCCTAATAACTTCCCATTTAATTATTGATCACTTAGATGATCGACTTCTAAACAATTGAGTAACTAAGTGATAATAAAACTGCTTCAGGTTATGAATCATGAACCTATCTTCTAAGTAAGAAATTAGATTTTAGCGGGAAGAAGTACGCTTTCAAAAGAATTCGACCAGCTTGCGGACCCCATATATACCTAAAGGACCTGATATTGGATGGAAAATCATTATTCAAAAAGCATTTTCCCACATGATGTTAGTTACCGGCTTGATTGCTAAGAAGTAAGGATAATGATTCAACATATTTTAATCATTTAGAAGAATTAATTTAATAAATAGATAACTCATAGCTACAATAAGACTGTCTAGGTAATGCATAACACATAGATTATATTATGGGTGAATATCTATACTTAAAGCAAATTAATTATTTTTAATATTGTAATAATCAAAAAATATAGCAGTAATGAGAGGCAATTCAAAGCCAGGAAAAAAGACATTATGCATGGGCGTAGCCAGGGGGGCAAGGGGGGGGCCGGGCCCCCACCCCCCCCCCCTAGCCGAGCAGGGTTGTTGCAAAAATATATAAAACTATGGTTCAGGCAAGGAAAACATTTTTTTTTATAAAATTAATCTAATTTTAATTTATAAAAATATTAATTAATTTTAATTTTATTTATAATAATTTGAGCTTAAAGGTAGCTTTTGTCTTAAAAATTAAATTTGTTTTTTTAGTTGACATATTAACTTTGTGTTTTTTTATTCTTAATAAAAACCATATTTAGTTTCAGTTCAGTTCATAATAATTTAATTTTGTTTTAGGGGATTGTTTTTTGTTTTTACAAGACTATTTAAAAAAATTGTTTTGATTTGTCATCTAAGAGCTTGTTTTTAGCGAATCCTTTGGGAATAATTCGCTAATGGGATAGGCATCAGTTCTTGTAAAAACACTATCTTTTCGAACGGATATTTTTTATCAAACTTGGTACAAAAAATCAACCTTTTGGGAGACACAACCTATTGAAACAAGGTTTTTGTAACATCATTACCCCAGTTTGCTGAGTCAGCAAAATTTTCCAAAAATTGGGCAAAATTCAGGGTTAATTTTTTCGCCGCAAAAAAGTTTTTTGAGACGCCTGAATCAAATAAAAACCGGTGCCGAAGTCAATGCAACACTCAAAACTACCAAAAAGTGGAAAAACTTGTAATTACCGGTAACTGCACCAAAATTTAGGTCGATAAAAAATAAATAAATTTCGAGTAGGGTGTGTTTTCTATGTATGTTTGGCACTGGAATCGAATGAAACCAGTCTGAAGTCAAATACGACCACTCTAAATGACCAAAAGTAGAAAAGCACACAACAAATTACTGAACACGAAAATTACGGTTGATGAACACCAAATTTTGGGTAGGGTTGTCCGTATTCTATGTAAATTTTAGGCGTCAAAATTCGATTTAAATTTGGTCTCAAGTCGATACGTGTCACTCTAAGTGATCAATAAGTCAAAAAAACGGTGGTTAATGCAGGAAAAACCTAAATTTTGAACCTAAATAACAATATTTCAAGTTGGGGAGTCGTTATCCATGTTTTTTGGGCCTGTGTGTTTTGAAATGGCAGTGGTCCCGGCAGTCGATACAATTACTCAAACTCTCTCTCCTGGGTTTAAATCCTGGTTGGGGAAGCGATTTTCTTATCGTTCGTCGGTGAATTCCGCTGGTTCGGGCAAATTTTCATTTAGAATTCGTGTTTCCGTGCCTTAAACACTCCATTTTTGACATTAAGGTTCCGGATTCATCTTCAGAACCTAAGCAAGTTACTTCAATTGTCCAAAGCACTGCTCGTACGCATCATTTTGGTCTTTTGAAAGATCAACTGACTAAAAGCTTAAAGATAAAGTAACTAAGCTTTAAACTATTTCAAATAATAGTGCGTACAGCTAACTTTAGAAGCATAGTTTTGTATAAGTAACTGGGATAAATTATGCGCATTTTCTTTGAAAAATACGACAAAATGAGTTTACAGAGCAGTGCTTTGACATTGAGTAACAGCTTAGGTTTTAAAGCATGAACCGGAACGTTAACCAAGAAATGGGTTTTTAAGCACAGACTATACGCATTCTAATTAAATTTGCCCGACAGCGACAGCGCGCCGAAAATTATTTATTCAGTAAGTTGTAAACGTTAATATAAATGTAAAAAACTTAAAAAAATGTACATTCGCAACCAGAATTGTTGTTAAGCACGAATACACCATGCTGAAAGAATTCCGTCGAAATGCGGACACCGCCGCCAGAATTATTTTTAAAAAAAAAACCAATAAACCTTACATACACACCGACACTCACACACACACACACACACACACACATATATATATATATATATATATATATATATATATATATATATATATATATATATATGATGGGCCCCCCCCTAAAAGGCAACCCTGGCTACGCCCATGCCTTTATTCATATTAAAATAACATCATGGAACATTTCATGAAGAGGCAATGGAGAAGGCCAAACAAATTAGTAAATGCTTCTTCTCAAAACATAATTAAACATTTGCATTGAACATATTTTCTCTGTTATAAGGACAAGAGGAAATCAAATCCTAGAGGCAAGCATTACCTCAAAGAGGCCTTAGTTTAAACCGGGCCCATAGTTAACTATCACTTGCCATGCTTACTGTCCACGATCTCAGATAATGACTTACTTTTTTTAAGTAGTAAAACCATCCAATAAATAAAAATACGAATAAGAATATAATAAATAAGAATATAAGAATATAATAAATAAGAATATATTTGAAGCACACAAAAAAATGATTGTAAAAATAATTTTTATAAAGTTTTTTATCAATACTTTTTTTAATGTAGACTGTTAGGCTAAGTTAAACTTATTTATAAAACAAATCAATTTTTTAATAGCACTACAAATAATAGTTAAAAGAAGGTATAATTAGGTAATCAAACTCTAGATAATGGCTTAGATAATGGCTAACTCTATTAAAGTCCATAGTGTTATAAAAACATTTTCTGATAAAATTCTGTACAAGTAAAAAAATTAACACTTTTATACAAACATTGATAAAAAAATAACTAACAAAATAACGAATGTTTAACTTTAAAAATTAAAATGTAATTTAGAAAACACACAAGTTAGTACTA
The DNA here is from genome assembly GCA_018340805.1 of Microvelia longipes. NCBI lineage: Eukaryota > Metazoa > Arthropoda > Insecta > Hemiptera > Veliidae > Microvelia > Microvelia longipes. Next base: position 47,649,496 of record JACMZG010000008.1, on the reverse strand, counting down.
ACAAAGCAATATACTGTCATCACTTATAGACTTAATAGCTAACAATGCTTCAAAGTTTAGACTAAAACAAAGTTTATATCAAAAATAATAATTGTAAAAAATGATAACATGAACACTTAAAAATAGATTCTTAACTGTTAGTAATATAGATAACGACAAAATAACTTCATTTACATAAATAATACTAAAGTCAACAGAATTATACAAAAAGCCAGTACAATTACAATGATAAAAAAGGTAATATAATAATACGGCATTCATTAAAAACAAATACAATTCAACACTAAACTATGTCACTTGTTGACTTGAGTTAGTAATTAAAAGAAAAATTAATGAACTCAACATATTTTTTTATCAATTCATACCTTTCTAGTAATAACTTATTATCAGGAAGGGCATCTTAGTTTAAATTATTATGAAACTTGAGAATATTGTAATCAAATCAATTAGAAAATAAATATGGTTAGAGTATTCTTTATACCACAAATGCAAATAAGTATGTATTGCAACCTTGGATTAAATAATGAATGGTTCATTAATATGACAAATTAATATTGACTATTAACTTTAAATTTAACTTCATGAAATTATTTTTTAAAATGTTCATTGATCAGATAAAATTGTTTAAACCTCCTGTAACCCTCTTTTTTAACAAAAATGCAAGTTTTTTGGTGCATTTTATATTTTTCTCCTATTTAAATTAAATGAACCCATTTCTTCCTATGGAATTAAATGGGTTCAAGTACACTCGAAATTCCACCTAGGTACTATACTGTCCTGTATCATGGTGACAGGCAGACAGGTTTTAATTTGTGTAGTCCAGATAGAACAATGACAAAGGTTCAAATGACACCAGAGCCTTGACCTGCGCAGTGCCGGTAGAAGGCTGCCATAGCCTCATACTTTATATAGAGGTCAAGAATAGATTTCTTGGCATAGTAGGGCTGTCTTGACTTCATTAGGTGCTATTCTCATGGCACCATTCTCTACAGTCTTCTGAAGATAAAAAAGCATATTTTTGGTTGACTCTTGAGGCAGAATAGACCACGATACTTAGCACTTAGCACACATAAGCTAAAACAGGTCTAACCATAGCAGTATAGATTCAGTGCATAACTTTGAGTAGTAGCCACCATTGCCATCCAAATACATAAAAAGCAGTTATCATTTTATCCTACTAAGCTTCAAGGTGAGAGCCCAAAGTTAGTTCAGCATCCAGGTTTAGTAGTAGATACTAGTGGATTTTATTCCACTTTAGAACACTTCTATTTTCTTTTAAATGTTTTTAAAAAGCAATTCCTTTCTTATAGATAGTGATACTTATTTTCTACAATTAGAGAATGTAAAGTTAGAGAGCTAAGAACTTCCGCAACCACATGTCATTGTTATACAATATTTAGGCGATTAGATATGCATCAAAGAATATAATAGAGGTATACAAGAGAGTGAGACAGAAAGTGGGAGATGAACTTGGTGCTGGCATCTAGCGGCAGCTCTGAAACTAACTTTCCTTACCATTAGTCTTCCCACTTTTCCAAGTTAGTATTATGAAATCACCTTGTTTTTATTACCATTTTACTAACACGAGTATCTACTTGAAGTTGGTCATTATGTATTATACAAAGCAAATATTTGGATCAATCAGTTTATGTGCCAGAAGTAAATAAGCTGACAGTGGCATATTCTCGTAGTTCACATGGTGAAACTACCAAATTATACCCTAAGCACTCCTCGAAACAGACTATGGTACTATTATTGTGGCAATGATATCATTTGAACAATAAGTATGGTAAATCACAATCCAGTATAGACTAAATTTTTTCACTAAAATTCAAATGAGACTACCTAAAACTTTTTAAATCCTTTCAAATAATTACATTTTCTCACATAGCAACCAAGCGGATAAAAAATTGGGTACGGGGTACCTTAGAACTTTTCCATGCCACATCTGATTCGCTATGCTGATCCTCCCTACTTCCGACTCACTTCACTCGTCCTCAGAATATACAATTTGCCAAATTTATACTGCAACATGTCTTCAGACTCACTTCGCTCATCCACAGATAGCAAATACATCCATTTCATTCCCAGCGGTAATTTGATGTATTGTTAAGTATAACCACCAACTGTTTTCTATTGCTTAAGTAATTTTTTATAAATTCAATTGCTTTTCCAGACACCTGGTTCACTGCTAACTTCATAACTACAGCTTCTGGAGGAACTAAATCAAAGGCCTTACTCAAATCACAATATGTGACCACCATAACTTCATCTTTTTCATATCAGTCAAGTATTTGTGTTACTAGAGTTAAAACTGCTTCAGTAATTGATCTATTACTTCTAAAACCAAATTGTTTTTCTGAGAATAAATTATTTTCCTCAAAATATTTTAGTAGTTTATTATTCATTATAACCTCTAAACCCTTTGAAAAAGCTGGTATTATAGCCATTGGCCTGTAATTTTTATAATAATCTTTATCTCCTTTTTTATAGATCGGAGTGATCCTTGACAGCAGGATACTCTCCATTTCTCAAACACCGGTTAATTATGAATGTCAAAGGTTCACTGATAAACAGAGCTATTTTTTATCAGTGGGTTTACAGATATGCCATAAACATCTTTACTATCAGAATTGTTACATTTTTTGATAATATTCTTTTCTTTCTAGATTTTATTTTTAAATGGTAACAGTCATTGTATACCAGCTTTATTGTAGCCATGAAATTATTCACTTGTGTATCTAGATCACCTTCTTTAAATAAGTAGTCCCACTTCATACAACTAAATATATATATGTAAACAGTTCTGTACCCTCTTGTGTTATCTGTTGATATCTTTCTCTACGTTTTGTTCCTTTATTGCCTTCGATTTTCATTGATATTGGAGAGTGGTTGACTAGTCCTGGCCATACTTCCTTTTCAATCAGATCTATCTTGTTTGATAAAACATTATCTATGCAAGTCTCATTTCCAGTGGGTACATTTATATGCAATCTTAACCCAAACTCTAAAGACATATTGACCATTAATTCAGACTCTCTTGATGAATGTAGTAGAAAGTTTACATTAAATTAGTGAAACGTAGAAAAAAGAAATGAAACTTAATGCACTAATTTTTGATGTAATGGTATATACTTGTATTGAATTTCAACTATTCTGACATTATTTAAAAACACACACAAGTCATTTGATAAAAATTGAAGTAAATCTGATAATGAAATGAAACTTGGCACATGCGAGCCAAATCTCAAATTGATCGCAACATTTTTCTGCATTTCATGATTTTTCAAAATTATTGCTGAGTCATTATTGTGGTTTAATGGCGTTATAAAAAATGAATATCCAGGTAGCACAACTACACCCATAGACTGATTTTCGTACCAAGTTTCAACTGTCAAGCATAAATACACTGGGAGCTACTATGACAACAGACACACACACATACAGACAGACATCTTTCTTAAAACTACTCAGGTGATAAAAACACCTGAAACGAATAATTCCAGTGACATCCCGATTTCAGATTTTTTTGCAAACACAATACTTTTTCTATATACCTACAATATAATTGAGGAAAAGTGGACAGCTGGACAAGAGTAACCTAGTGGTAACTACCTGTAGCTGATAAAAATTCATTTTATAAACAAAAGAATTTCCCATAAAACTGTAGGTAAATAATAACTTCAGTTTTTAAGTCTAGGAAGGTTTAATAACCTAAGTAGGCAGTTTAGTTCACTATTAGTCATTTTACTTACAATAATAACTCCCACTGTGTTTCATGATAGGTAGTTGAAACTTGGTACGAAAATCAGTCTTTGGGTCTAGTTGTGCTGCCCGGAATATCAAAGTTTTATGTCACCATAACCCCTATTTTGCTTAGTCAGCAAAAATTTTTAAAAATCGAAAAAATCAAAAAATGACCCGATGAACTTGAAATTTGGCAGGAATATGACAAACCTCAATATGAAACAAATCTTCCGAATTTCGGTTTTGATATTGGCCGCCATTTTGAAATGATTTACTTTTGAAATTTAAACTTTTGACGCTTAATAATACCAAAAGTATACATGTGTTTGACATATAACACGTCGTTGAAACCACAAAAAAAATAGGAACAAATATAAAAAAACTCAGATCAAAATCTACTTATTAGTTAAAAAGTTAAAAGTGAACTTAATTATTAACTAGTGCGACACTTTTGTTAAACGTAAAAGTTTGTTTACATCTGTCAAATTTCCACCAAAAATTCAAATAATTTAATAAAACCGAGTAAAAATCAGAACTTTTTCTTGTATGCTTTTTTATACGGGTACGGGGTGCCTCGGAAGTTTAAAAACCCTAGGCCATTTGCTAACCATCCTATTTTGAGGACGAGCGAAGCGAGTCCGAAGCATATAAACTTTTAGGCGACTGTTAACCATCCTATTCGACAAGCGAATCGAGTCCGAAGCATATAAACGTAGGCCACTGGAACCATCCTGTTCTGAGGACGAGCGAAGCGAGTCCAAAGCATATAAACTTTTAGGCGACTGTTAACCATCCTATTCTGAGGACAAGCGAATCGAGTCCGAAGCATATAAACTGTAGGCCACTGGTAACCATCCTGTTCTGGGGACGAGCGAAGCGAGTCCGAAGGTTAAAAAACACTAGGCCATTTGATTTTTTTTTTTTTTAAATTCCGGAGGAAATAATTTCCTAGGTACTTAGACCTCGTATGTGGGTCCATTGTACCTGAGGCCATTTGATAACCATCCTATTCTGAGGACGAGCAAAGCGACTCCAAAGGGTGAGGAAAAGTTCCGAGGTACCCCGTACCCGATTTTTATTTGTGTGTCCATTAAATCTAGAGTGTACTTTTGGTTATTCTGTAAAAACATTTGACTGTAAAGAAGAATAGTGCAGATTAGTACTCTAGAAGTAGGGTACTTCAGTTAAAGTGCTGAACAAATAAATGAACAATATATTGAAAAACAGCCCATACAGAAAATAAACACTCAGAAATGCTCATAGTAAGCCATTATCCAGCAAATAGTAGCATCTGCCTCTGGTTACTGGCTATGTCAATCATAAACATAAAAACCTACTCCTAACTCGGTTAGAGCTTTACACAATAGAAAAATTTCAATCAGTGTTACATAAAAACTACTAACACATTGTATACTAAATCCATGGATAGTGTTCTGTATGACAGTCAAATACTCTGTAAGAACCATGTGGAGGGAATCGAATTGGATACGCTAAAGCAAGGGAGATGGAATCAAGTCTAATCCCCTGTTATCACTGTGAATTTATTTCACATATAACCTTCTTGATAAACAATTATATTACTTAATTAATACAATTTTTTAACAAATAACTTTTCTAAATTTTTTTTTACGTTTCCTCATTTATGCCATAGGTATATAGGAAAAATATTGTGTTAGCAAAAAATCTGAAACCAGGATGTCACCGGAATTGAAAAAACTGATTTCAGATGTTTCAAAGGCCTCCTAAGTGGTTTTCACTAAGAAGTCTGTCTGTATGTATTGTGAGTCTGTTATCATTCGTGGCTCCTAGAGTATTTATGCTAGAGAGTTGAAAATTTGTACAAAAATCATTCCATAGGTTTAGTAGTGCTATTCAGAAATATTAACCTCATTAACCTGCAATAATGACTCAGAAAAAAATTCAAAAAATCATACAACACAGAAAAATGATGAGATCAGATTGAGATTTAGCAGGCAGGTAGCCATGCATAAGACTAACATATGTGCTAAGTTTCATCTCATTATCATCATTTGGTTAAGAAATGAAAATTGTAGAAAATGAGAAAATAATCCAAATAAGTTAAAATCCAGTACAAGTATGTACCATTGCATAAAAAAATAAGTACACCAAGTTTTGTTACAATGCGACAAGTATATCAATGATTTTGTTGAATCAGGAAAGTCAAGCAGCATCGAGCGTTGTCAGTTCCTTGATAGGTGATTGCTGGAAATGAAACGGGTGTATTTACCGTCAGAGGACGTGTGAAGTGAGTCTGAAGACATGTTACAGTATAAATTTAATGACTTTTATATTCTGAGGATAAGCGAAGCGAGTCGAATGTAGGGAGGATGATCGCAGTGAATCCGAAGAGACAAGGAAAAGTTCCGAGGTACCCCGAACCCGAGTTTTTAATTGTGTAACTTCAATGTTATACCATTTTACCATAATTTTTGTTTTTAACTTCCTTATAACCTGAGTGAACCTTTGCAATGTTTTGGCAGGATTAGTTTTGAAGTAATCTCAATTAAACAGATACAGTGGAAGAACCGATCCAAATAAATGCGTATGGAATACGTTCACCAGTTAAATACACTGTGTGTAAGTAGTAAATGTTAAGTTTAAACAGTGAACTTCTCAAAATACTGCAGCTAATATATAGGCATCAATAAATAATTGAGCACCAGGTAATGATAATGGTTGTATTTATTGAGTTAAATATTGTCTATTTATTAGAGAAATATTTTATGCTTTAATAATAATAGTATTACCGAATAATTGGAAAAGGATCTGTATTTAAAGGAGGAGGTATTGAACCAGAAATTCCCATAGAAATTCATCAATAGAGAAATTTCATAACATCCTTTCCTCAATAGTAGGTAACTATAACTAGAGTCTTCAATAACTAGAGTAAATAAGTGCCTAGCATAAAATACTTACAGCTTGAAATGTATACACTAAATTATCTTTACCAATTAAAAAAAAACTAACGCAGAAGATAACGCAAAAGCTGAGCTCGAACTAAGATAAAATATAAAATCTAACTTCCATTTACAACATGTCTATTAATAATTGAAGAATAAAATTTAAATTAGGCGAAGTAAAAAAATAATCTAACTCTAAATAACTTTAAACTACTTCATAATTATTTATTTTAAATTATCTACTTCCATTACGCAAATAACAAAACAGAGCAATCTTCTTCTTTTTCACATTTCTTCTTTCAGAAATTAAACATGTCGGACAGTTTTGATAAAGTTTGATGCTATATCTTTTTGAACAGTTAGCTAGCTGTTAAAAAGCGAAGAAAAATCTGTTCGAGCTCAGTCCATAGATTAAGGATATTATAAATGAGATAAATATAATATAATAGATAAAGGATCAGTCCCTACCACACCACATAGAGATATATACTGGAGGGGGCATAGCCTATCTAAATCCATTGAAAGGCCTGAAACATAGTTTTGGGGCTCTCAGGGCGTCTCTGTGTAACCTCATTGAAACCTCTTTCAGGAGTGTGTAGAGCATAGAGATATATACTAGAGGGGGCATAGCCTATCTTAATACATTGAGAGGCCTGAAACATTTTTAGTGGGGCTCTCAGAGGCTCTGTGTAACCTCATTGAAACCTCCTCTAAAAGGGAGTTAAGGTTATAATTAATCAATTGTTTTCGGCTTCCCGCAGATTGTTTGTGTTGTGATTTGTATTTTAAACACTACTATATAATTTACTGTTTTTTTGTTATGTTTATTTGATGATAATGATAATCGAATGTGGTCAGGTTACTTTTTCGATGTTTCAAAATTCAACCAATAGGGCCCCTCTAGTAATATATCTCTATGGTGTAGAGGGTATAATAAATCAATTGTTTTCGGCTTACCGAACATTGTTTAGGTTTTGATTTGTATTTTAATGTTGATCTAGATAAGTTACTGTAATGATTAATTATTTTTGTACTGATTATTTGATTTTATTTTTAATGAAGGCGGTCAGGTTACTTTTTCGATGTATCAAAATTCAACCTATAGGGCCCCTCTAGTAATAATATTTCCATGGCGCTCTTGGATTTGTCTTTTTGAGTTCAATTTTTTTGGCAACCCTGATAATTAAAGGTGAGTTTTATTTTTTATCGTGTTTTCGAAGAATATGTTCAAAAAAAATATGTTCGAGCTTGTTTAAAAAACTGGTATTAAATTCTGTAAAATAATTAACAATTATTTTACAGAAACCTTTCTTTTTTAGTCATTTAGTTAAAGAAAAAAGAGACTGCAGTAAAGGTATATCATATTTTGCCCGTTATTGTATTAATAAATAAAATTAAATTAAATTTGTTTTTTAAGGTTTTTGATAAACATACAGACGAAAGTTTATTGCCTTAAATATAACTTAAAATTACGATTTCTATGAATCGAAAACTTTACGTTACTTATTCTTACATTACCAATAAAAATTAATATTTAAAAAGAAAAAAACTAATTACTAGCAAAAATAAAAAAAGTTGAGCAATGAGAAAAAAATTTAATTGTCTTCTCGTTTTAAGAAATTCAAACATACCTAGTATTTAAAGACTCACTTAAACCTCCATTGGATGTGACAAAATATATTTTTACACAAATTAAAAACATTTTATACTAAAAAGCTAAGTTAAAAGCAACGCATTAAAAACATTAATGTCAAGTACCCGTAAATAGTCCGTTTAAATTTACAAGAGTAAAACAAGATGGCTTCGCCATAGTAAATTTTGAGCCGGTAGGATTCGTTAAGCGCGACTGGTCGACAACACGACCGTACATTTTACATAGAGATATAAAGAGAGAGTATAGAGACTTGAAACTCTGTGAAACCTCGTACAAACTCTACGTTACATTGACACATGTCAGGGTTTAACGATACTTCGACATGTCATAGTCTCGACACTACATAACATCGACACCCGGTGGCAAGTTCTCACGGAGTCTCGACGTCACGATGTCTCGACACTATAAAACGTAACGTCGACATTTTAACTGAATCATATGTTGATCTTACGCCGTGTCGAGACATTCAAGTGTCGATACAATGTAGAATTTCTGCTAAGGTAAAAATATTAAAAATAAATATTTACAGATCCTACGGGGTGGGTACCTTTGTATGTCGATGATACATAGCCTCGAAACTATTAAGTGTCGAGGCTTCGTTAAAACTTGACATGTGTCGATGTAACGTAGAGTTTGTGGTGGACAAAAATTTGTTATGTGACACCCCAGTCCTAATTTTACTTAAGATTGACACCTATGTCAATGCTTTATAATCTCGGTACCCCGTAGGGACTGGGAATATTTATTTTTAATATTTTTACCCTGTGAGGATTTTAGGTTGTATCGACCTTTGAATGTCTCGACGTTACATCGATACATGGTTTAGTTAGTAACATGGATACAACGTAGAATCCTGCCACGGAAAGTGTCGACGTTATATAGTGTCGAGATCAAAGATTATGTAGTATACCACATATCTTTGGTCCAGATATCGTGAGAACAAATCGCCTCGAGCGTTGTCGACTGGTGACGTGTATTAATATTATAATTTTATAATAATAATTCATATTATTATCTCGACTTATAATTTAAATAGGTGCTTAAATTTGTTTAGGTGCTTTAAAAGTAGCGTACTTTAAGATAATCTATGCAGGTGGCTATATTAAGAAAAAGAAAAAAGGGAAGGAATTTTATAGCATTTTTTTGGTTTTTTTGGAGCTAAATCCAACTGTGTAATTAATTTTATACTTTTCCTAATTTATACCGTAGATGTGTGTATAGGAAAAGTATTGTGTTTGCCAAAAATCCGATACCGGGATTTTACCTAAATCATCCGTTTTAGATTATTTTAAGACCTCCTGAGTGGTTTTCAAAAAGTTGTCTGCCTGTGTATCTGTTATTATAGTAGTTCCGAGTGTGTTTATGAAATTTCATCATGTTTTGTCTAGACAAGCAAACCGAGCCCAAAGAAGTTGTTAACATAAATTTGACAATTCACATTCTGGAAGACGAGCTAAGCGAGTCGTAGTAAGGATGAACGCAAGATGTAGTGAGGATGAACGTAGGGAATCAGAAAAAGTTCCAAAGTACCTCGCACCCCATATTTAAGCAGTACTGGAGAGATTTTAATAATAATGATACTCAAAATAAAAATGAATGTCCATTCTTTTCTATGATTTTAAAAAAATTTAAAAATATTAACTAAAATAGTTTAGATAATTGAGTAAAATGCGTATGTAAGCATAAACGTGTGAAAATTGTGCAAACATGCAAGAGTTTACCTAAATATGCCATCTATGATAAAATATACAAATTTCGAGCCCCAGATATAATTTAGTATTAAAGAACTAAAAGTTTGTACCCTGTGTCTGACTACAGTGTACGATGTAGTCTAGACTACTGAACGCTCGACGCTCATAACAAAAATGAACCTTCCAACAAAAAACAGCATACACTCTAGACGTATATAAATACAACTTATGAGTTATTATTAATGAAACTTATTAGAGTAGAAGAAAAATTTGTAATAATATGTTCTTTTAATACAAAAGAAAAAAATCACATTGGGTGGTTCCCGCATACTAGGTTGCTACTATTTATCAATTTGTATTAGTTACAGCATTCTAAAAATATATGTTCCAGTAGTAAACAAAAAAAATAAAAAACACTTCGGGTGATTCTCGCATACTAGGTTGTGAACCACTGTCCTAGTGTATGGGTCTGGATTATCTTCGCATAGTTTTTACAGCGTATTTAATTATCCGTGTATTTAATACGCTGTTTATGTAACGTTGTAAACAGTGTATCCTAAAGAATTATTTCTGAAAGGAATTTAAAGGTACAGTCTCTCCACTGATTCGAGAGTAATATGTATTGAAAAAGTTTTTTTTCAGTTTTAACGCAAAGCGGCCAGAGACTATATGTATTATTGTCGTTTGAAATAACGATATTTAGTTCTACATTTGGTTGCTTCTATTGTTTTATCTTGCTTGCAAAAATATTTTGGCTTAAAAGGTCTTAAAAAGTTTCCTTAAAGGTAGCCCTCGTAAAGAATAAAATCGAAATTGTTTTTGTATGTTAGCACTTAACGTATTTACGAATACATAATGGATAGAAAAAAGTAATAAAATAAAAGTCGTTTGAATACAAAACGCTTTTACGGGCTTAGGATAAACAATAAAAAAAGGTTTTGTTTGAACGATCTTAAAAAGGAGGGAGCCCTTGAGCTCGGGTCTAATGTATAAGTCCCGAGTGTTGCGTCAACATTTTAACGCGCCCTTAAAGCGGTGAGAAATGCTTTCCTCTAAAAATGGCGTCTGTTGGTGTTCGATTTTGAAGAAAAAAGAATAAAATTCATCTTGAAATTCAAAGGTATAAGAAGGGATGGGGTGTTTTTCTTGAACTGGGAAATTCGTTTGATTTTTCCCCCTAGAATATTGGGGAGTTGTATTTTTATGTGTTGCGGTCCGTCTTTACTGTTCGATGTCTTGGAAAAGAAGGGAACGTTTGAAAAGGTTTCTAAATCCATGCATTATAGATGAGGTGACCGCTTCTTGTATCGTAACGCTCTGGACACAAAGTAAACACCAAGGGATATTGCCTAGTACTGCCTTCTCAATTACACTAGGTTTCCAAACCCTCGAGCCATATCAACAGCTACCTGACAAGATCTTGGCAAGTCTGTTAACTTTAGGCTGTCACCGCAACACCCCTAATTTATTCATTTCTAATTACGTTTAGACTCCTACAAAACTTTATAAAGCCATCTAATACTGGAGGAACCATTAAATATAGAGCTCAAAGGATTATGGCTGTCATCTCTCTACACCTTTAATATACTGACTAATTTACACTTCCTAAACAAAGCAAACAAGACTGGTACCTGTTAATTATGTTTCTGGACAAACGCCTTTTTTAAGATTTACCTTAATCCCCGCGAAATTTTAACCACGGTGCAGCAATGATTTGGGACTTACAAAATATTTTCAAGTATATCGTTGAAAAAAGCTCTTATACAGTGCATGGCGAGTGACAATAAGATGCTTGAACGTCAGATCTTCTAAAATGGTCCAACCAGGTCTATTAAAATAAGAAATTACTTACTCAATGCAATTGTATCTAGCTTGTACATTTTAGTTTTTAGTAAATAAACTTTTTACTATTGGCAATATAAAATATAATTAATATAACCCAAACATGAGTTACCTACTAAAGAAATAAATTGCATTATGTTAATAAACATTTTATAAAAGTAAATTATCCATTTATTTTTAAGAAGGGTTAATTTATTTCAAAATAGACAATTTTGTGTTCTCGGGTATAGCAAACACCAGTTAATAATAATAATAATAAATAATACCCGTTTTAAGGCCTTTCGGCCCTTCAGGGTGGGTCTCATCTACTGTGGTCAAAGTAAAGTTAAAGTTGGCGAAATCTTTATGCATCAAATTCAATTCATAAAAACTGAGAGCATAGTCTGGGATCAACGAAAGAGTGATCAAACAATTTTTTATCATAGGATTAGCATGGGAGCCGATCGAAATTATACATTTATTTCTTTATTGTTACTTAATTTGCTATAAATAAGTTAAAAATTAATAGAGAGACCATCGAGAGAGACCATGGGTGTTATAAATTGTAAGTATTTCATAGATAAATACTTCGATTATTGTTATCATTGATTTGTTCGTTCTTTAAGCTGGTATTTACCAATATAAATATAAAACACAATTTTATACAAAACTGCGATTAAAATAATTGTTTAATATTAAATATAATGGCAGACAAAAAGTAACACTTCATAACACAATTGAAATAAAACACAAAGGTAGGAAAATATCCTATATGTTTTCATTCTAAAACATCTAATTTAAACAATTTAATGCAAAAAGTGTAATTTTGTGAGTTTGTGTGAACTAAAATTATTCAAAAGTAAAATTATTAACAATAAATACAAATAAAGCACAATATTGTGATTTTCACATTCTTAACAGTTTATTTAAAAACTCATGACAACTCATTTATAAGGTTTTCTCATAAAATAGTGACTTGAGTGAATTTGAATAAACTAAAATATATTAAAATAAATCACTTTAAGAAAAAAATTAAAGATAAATCGTCAAAAATAAGAAAAAATTAAGAAACCCATAAACATATTTTAAAAATTTCTTATCGGTGAAGGTGGCGATCAATCTAACTGATTGATTAAAATCGGATGATAATTAGGATTCTATACTTAATACGTGTCGATAGACTTGTAGAGCCTTCATAATATCATTCATTCAAAAGGAGACTTGGCAAATTTTAGGTTATCCAATGTTTTAACAAACAAGTATCAATTGCTCTCTTACAACAGAAAGTATTCATTGCCTTTGGGCAGTTTAATCATTGAAAACGCCCTTGTCTTTATGTAAATTTATGAATTTAAAGTAACAGAAGGTAGGAGTTGGTAAGTGCTGACTATAGATTGTAAAACAGTCGAAACAGAAGAATCGAACTCAGTACACGTTATATCTAAAGGGTGAATATAAAGTAAATGTAATTGAATGCCGGGTTATTTTCTATTTGGCTAAGAATCGGTCCTTGAGGAGCTATATCTAATCTTCCTCTCTCTCGAATGACCGTTTCCTCCCCTTTATATGAAACTGACCATGCTGACCATTTCATATTCAATATCATTTCATCCCTTAACCAAAGTTTTTGCAAAACTCAATATTGAAGAAACAAGGAGCTAAGAGGTTGCCGTTGTTTTCCTAACAGTCCTAATCGAATTCCTTCCCCAGTGAATAAGTAATGAACCGTAATCCAGTTATACAGTTTGTAAAGTTAAAAGCAAACGTTCAGAGTTTTAAGATAATCCTGATAAAAGTACAAATAATGTCTTCGTTAACTTTTTCTTGATTTTTTTCGTAAATAAATATAAAATTTCATAGGAGGGGCATTAAGATTTAAATAATTATCTTGATCATTAGAATATATTTTCCACCCTCTTATATTCTTAAATAAATATATAATATAATTTTATTACTCGTTACTATATTATGACGAGTTCTCGCACATTGTAAAAACACAGTTAAACTAATAGTATTTAACCACAATCAACCGCCAATAGGATGTTGTCTTTAAAAGTTTTACAAATGACTTTTTTTACGGTAACACATGTGACTTTTCTTAAAACTTTTATAAGAGCGCATATGTAGCATCACTTGATGTAACATTAATTTTAAAGACAAACTTTAAGGTCTTTACAAAAGCCATTAATGTAATAGATATTTACTTAATCTACGAAAAGTTTTCCTTGTTTAAGCAGAGGAATATTTTAATAAAAAAATATATATACTGCAATAAAGGTAAAATAAGAGGCATGTTTACCGAGATGACGCGACAAAGTTTCAGAAGTGATTTGTCAGTTCGTGTAGAGAGACAGTTTTAGAAATGGATTTCTTGGTACAACTTGATATTGCCAGACTTTACCCCGTTTAATAAGAGTGAAACACCGCCCTTGCTTCTATTGCAATAATATGGAAAACCGCGTGGGATGTACCATGCCTCTTGCCAGAGAAATCTTTAATCAATTCAGCAGATGACGGCATTAAAAGGACGGGCTTCGAGATGAAAGATATACTTTTCCCTTTTAACTTGAATGCCTTCAGGAACCTGACTCTAATTTCTCTTAGATTGGTCTAAATAAGCTGAGATAGTCTGTATTATAATTGCTAAGGGACAGCTTCATATTACTACAGAGCCCAAAATCCATTCGCTCATTATACAAGACCTTTTATGGGCAAAGGATAAGTCACCAATTATTTTATGATGAAAGCCACCTTTATGAATATAAATTATCTGTACTCTTCACCACTTTAAACTTTTCAATAGATCTTTGTTGTACTGAATCATGTTAGATTTCTTTGATGAATCTCAGTTATGTAAATTTGTTACTTAAAAATAATTATTTGACCTATTAAGAGTGCTGCAAGTCAAGCCCTCTGTCAGCTTTAAATGAATGCTCATGCATAAAATTTACATAATCACATTATCCGTTGCATCTAATAACTTTGGGTGTTTATTTTTTTTTTAATTTAACTTTTTACATTTCTTTATTCATACCGAAGGAATTCCTAATACATAGGAAAATTACTGTGTTTGCACTAAAACTCCGAAACCGAGCTTTCACCTGCATTATCCGTTTCAGGTGTTTTTAAGACCTCCTGTCTGTATATATGTGTGTTTATTTCTTTTATTATTGTTCTTCCCGGTTTGCTTATGCTAGAGAGCAACAACTTCAAAAAGCTCTAGTTGGGCTCTCCATAAAATAATCATTATCCGGCAAAAATTAATGAGCAAACATGTTAAAAAACGCGAAATACTTTAGCACACATTAATAATTTATAGGACTAACAAATTCGCCAAGTTTCATCTCTTTATCGGCATTAATTTGATTTTTATCGATTGACTTCTTTACGTTTTTCTTTAAATTGTTAAAAATAATCTGATTGAGTTGTCATTTATTACATGTGGGTTCTATTACGTATACTAAGTTTTGTTTTTCACACAGGAAGAATATCTACGGGAATGTATAATGAAAGAATAGAAGTCTCTCCACAAAATAAACTTTATTGGCAAAGTGCCTTCAACCAAACTAGAGGCCATCATCAGTGCAAAACCTAACTGACAAGTTACAATATAAAAGATGGCAAGATGGATTTTTAAAAAATATTAGAGATTGGAAGAAGTCAGAACAGAGTTGGCAATCAGAACATAAATGAGAGAGAGGAATCTTAGCCCTTACTGAGAGCTTTGCTACAAGTGCCGTCGCCTCCTGTTGTCAGTCTGACCTTAATACCTAGTAAGAAAACATAGACTCATTCCACTTCTTCTATTACATGTCAACGGTATTTCTTATTTATCATTTTATTTTATTCATTATTTGATTTTGTTATATTTATTTTGTCATTACTTATTTATTTTATTTTTTCCTTTTAATTACATTTATATACTTACGTATTTTATCTCCCGTGTATTTTATGCATTATACTTTATTTTGTTTATATTTTATTTGTTTTATTTTATTTATTTAATTTGTTATTTTTTTCATATTTTTTTGGCTTTTATTTATTCTATAGTAACTTGTTTGTTAGGTTATGTACATGGATGGCCTCTAGCTAGGTTGAAAGTGCTTTGCCAATAAAGTTTTGTTTTGTGGAGAGACTTTTTTCCATTCATTATATATGATGGACTCAATTCACGCTCATTCTACGAATATATACCTACGGGCTTATGTTGGATTATAAAAGTTAAGGAACATCGTGCGAGGTCAGTGCCTGAATAGGTGGCCGCTGGGAATGAAACGGATGTATTTATTATCTAAGTACGAGGCGAGTCCAAAGGCATGTTGCAGTATAAAATTGGCGAATTATATATTCTGAGGACAAGCGAAGCGAGTCCGGAGTAGGGAGAATGAGCGTAGCGAATCCGGTGTAGTTAGGAAAAGTTCCAAGGTACTCCGGACCCACTTTATGTCTCATTTTAAATTATGATTTAGAAATAGTGAAGTATCTACACTTTTATTAATTTATTCACTTATAGCTTGTGCGTTAACTTTTGTAATTGATAATTGTTGTAGTTTTTAAATACAATAAGACTCTGTTCACAGTGCTTGGGATCTGCTTTAGACTCTAACCCAGGACAAGAAACATCACATAATTCTATAGATATGTGTATTCAATGTTATATTTATATAATTATAGTATATTTGATTTAATTTGACATGCTGTGTTTAAAAAATGTGAAATAAATCAATAAATTAAATATTTTATTATCACAAATAATATAATTTGTATAAATGAAGCTGAATCCATATGAGATGATCATATTCCTATCGAGATTAATTACGTTTAATCTACATTTGACGCAGAATATAGATTTATGATCAAATGAAACAAAACTTTATTTGCAGAAGAAAAGATAAAAAGGACCTTCAGTCTTTAATATAAGAAGTGAGAAAATAATCTATGGAATGAAGTTTGGTATAAAAGTTAAGTGTAAATAAAACACTGTGGTCAGTATAGAAAAATCATCTAGAGAAAGAAATATCTATTGCATAAAGTCATGAGGTTTACCTCAACTTGATTGAAATCCACTCTCGCCGAGTTAAGGCAAACGGGGGAAACGGACCCTTTTGTTTTATTCGTTTTAACGTCAAAACCAACTGGGACCTGGGTTTCTAGCCCTTCTTCTCAAGATATATTACGGTGGCGGGACTGGACCAGCAGCTTTAGATATTGCTTTTTTATAAAGTGGAAAGGCTCAGTAAACCGACCATATTGCTCTTTTTGACCGATGTATCTCCTTAAAAGGGCCTTTTTGATAGAAACGATAAGGATTTAACATTTCTACTGGATAGCAAAATTTCAAAGATATACAGAGGGAAAGGAAAACGTATTTTCTTTTCTTTGGTGAACACCAAGTATTATTTCTTTTTTAATATATAGCTATACAAGAGATCCCACTTTGATGTGCTGAAGTGTACGTAACATGATAAGGCTAGCAAAGAATAAAAGTACTTAGAAAATAAAATGTACAGATAGTTTCCTGGAAGACGTCAAAAAGACTGTAATAAGTTCCATGATCTAGAGCCGTAACCAACACTAACCATGCATCAAGGAACATAGCTGATGTATTAATCTTAGTAATATTTTTGGTACCATACCGTAAATTTCTTTTCGCTGTATAAAAGAAAAAGCTCCTGGAAATGTAATCTCAGACTTTGTGCACTTATTTGAATACATATATTTTTGTTTCTTAAAGTGTAGTACTCTAAGTAAAAGAATATCCTCACTAAATCCTTTCTATATTTCCCTAAGGTTCTACTTACTTTTATGAAAATTCTTTCACGTGAAACTGTAATTCATGCGAGGGAGTTCTACACGGTTATAACCAATATAATATAAGAACTGAAATTTCTTGAACAAACCCAAGTTTAGACATTGCCTACTGAATATCTTTAAGTGATTTTGTCTAAATCCCATCTTCTTGGAGACATAAAGTGTCTCTATACGATTTTTCTTATTTTACATAACACCTTACATAATCGTAACATAAATACACCCTCCCCTTAGTTATGAAGAAATGTACTTTTCCTTAAACATGCGGTACCACTTTCCCTAAATTAATCCTGATTTCAGTATTCATACTTTTATCTATTACATAATTCTTTAGTTTATTATCTTTTATTAGTTTTATTGACGTTTTTTAGTGAATTTTATTTTCACAAACTTGGATATTAGGTATTACATAAGACGTTTTAATCAATCTTCAAAATTGTAAAGAAACAAAATAAAAACTGAAACAAAGAAGTAAAATTAAAACATAGCGCCAACCTCATAACCTCATTCTTTATTTTGAAATTCGCTAAACAAGTCAAGTTTGTATGACATTTTTTTATCCAGAAAGGGTCAAATTAAATTGTGTACCAACTGTTAGATAAAAATTATTTTTATAAAATTATTTTTTAGCGTTTATTGGTTTATCTCATTAATTAATTAATATAAAACCATTAGATTATCTATTTTAGCGTCCAAAAAGTTCAAAAACGACTTATATATAAACTTTATATAAATATCACTAACAAATAATTGTCCATAATTCGCAAGCTGTGCGAAATTCCTTGGAAATCGTTGATTTATTGCTCAACAATCCATTTCTTTCTTGATTTATTAGTTATGTAATATATTCTGTGTATTCTGATCAGTATCACTTCAATTTTAATTTCTAATAGAGTTTTCATAGAAAATATACGCTGCCGTTTCATTGATTGCCACAAACTAGGCAAAAAAGTGATTTAAGAAGGCTAAGAATAGTTTTGTATAGCATATGTAATAAATATACACCTTTACTTTGAAAATCGAAAACATTTACCAGTCGAAGGGGTACTCATCAGACTATAATGATAAATATATTTATATGTTACTTGGTATGATAATCAATGCTATTGTAACCCAGGGTTTTGTGATGATATTAACCCGGTTTGCAGTCAGCAAATATTTCAACAAAAAGTCATTAAAATTAATGGTTACAATTTTTCGGCGGTATTACTACAGCATGCCTTCGGACTCGCTTCGCTCGTCCTCATTAAATACAACCGTTTCATTCTCAGCGGTCACCCATACAGCAATGATCACCCTCAATGCTGCTTAACTTTTATGATCTAAACTTTTATGATTGAGTCGTATTGAAACGAAACTTAGTGTACTTATTTATTGCGTAAAGGTATATACTTGTACCAAACTCTAATCCAATTGAATTGCTTTTCGTTTTTTCCATATTTTTAAAAAACGTACACAGGTCATTTGATACAAATTTGAAAAATATGAGACCTAGCACATAGGTTAGTCATATGCATCTCAGTCCGATCGCATCATTTTTCTTAGTTATACAATTTTTCGAAATTTCCGCCAAGTCATTATTGCAGGTTAATGACGTCGTAAAAGAATTATTTTACGAATAGCACAACTACCGCTGTAGTTGTACAAAGACTGATTTTTGTACTAAGTATCAACTCTCTAGCATAAATTTACTAGGAGCTACGATGATAACAGAGACACACCTTCACACTTACGCACACACACATATACTTTATGACAGACAACTTTATGAAAACCATTCAGGAGGCCTTAAAACATCTGAAACGGGCAATTCCGATGACATCCCGGTTTCGGATTTTTCCTTTATCCTGTAATATTTATGTGAATTTTGCTTTTTAACACGTTAAGAAACTTTAGAAATAACTAATCCAAAAAGATTTACAATAATTAATTAATTAGACTAACCGGAATGTGCTACTAACTTATGAACAATTATTAGTGTTAGTATAAATGTGTAAGTTCGTCAAATAAATTGACGAACTTACTTTGGTAAAAGTCTGTTATAGTTCTATGCTCTACGGTAGAAGTTAAATAAAAATAACATTTTAGGGATATTATAATTTTGTTTTGTAAATTGCATCACTGAATTAATCTAGATGACACATATCGATATTGTACTCTAATTATAAAAATTAATATTTTTATATGATTGATAAACAGTTACTTCAATTCAATGTTACTATCAAATTTAATTGTTGGGTTGTGAATAATTACTACAAAATGAATGAAAATCAAACAGTACAAGTTGGTAAGACTATTTTTATTAATTCGTAGATTTAATAAGCATTTTTTATTATAATGCTTAAATTATTAGCTGAAGTAGATACATTTTCATAATTAAGGTGACTTCATTATGAACTGACTTGGGCCACAGTCAGGATCGCTTCGCAGACCTGCTTTATGAGCCCGCTCGGCTTGCCGTGTCCTAATATTGGATCAGAGCCACTTGTTGTGATTCTGAGAATGTTTAAAATGATGTCAAGAAAGCATTTATTTTTATGCATATAAATACAATCAATATAGTATGAATTTATGTCATTTTTGGTCTTTTAAAATATTCGGACTAAGCTCAAACTGATCCAGTCATTCGATTTAGAATGTTTAATACCTTAAAATATGACACCTTGTGTAAGCGCCATTACAAAATTGAAACTGATAAATTAATGTTCAAAGAAATTAACAACGGATTTTTTATTATTGCTTACCCACTACCATAGATACATAAGAAAAGTATTGTGTTCATCCTAAAAATCTAAACCAAGATTTTATCATAATCATCAGTTTCAGGCACTTATTGGGTGGTTTACCTGGTGCTTTTGTCAGTCTCTGTCACACCAAACACTCGCTATATTTTTCACGCTAAAGGTGAAACTTGATACAAAAAGCAATCTAACGGTCTAGTTTTTCTGCCCGAAATTCGTTAAACTTTGATCAGTCAAGTTGAGAATGCAAATATACCCCTCAAAGTCGTAAATCGATCCACTAAATTTTCTCCTGATTTTATCTTGAAAATATTTAATTTCGATTTCGTAAACTTTGATGTACAATAACAGTTAACGAAGGACGACATATCGTCAAGTAGTAAAGTAATAAGTAGTAAAGTAAAGCATAAAGAACTAGCTGCCTTAAATTCGATAGCTATTTAAATTTTAGCATCAAGTTATAGGAAAAAAAGAAGTTTATTGGTGCGATACTAATGTTATATGAAGTAATATGTTTACATCCGTAAAAATAAGATGATTACCGCAGAATATTGCTGAAAAAAATGCTAATATTCTTATGAATACCCTCTTATAATACTTATGAAGTGTCATTATATACCACTTTGACCTTCTTGATCATGAAATTCTGATTACGAGCGAAGCTAGTCTGAAGTCATAACATTCTAGACTAGGGATCACTATTTAATTCTGAGTTCAAGTATAGCGAGACAGAAATAATACTACTTTTCGCTTTTGATGATTATGGTCACAACCGGAAGACCTAAACCTTCGCGATAATAACTTTAAAAAACTAAGCAGTTAATAAACATCTTGCTGCTTTATAAATTGTATTTAACTTAAAATTAACTTAAATTATACCTTTAAAGTCACCTATTTGAATTTCAGATGTGGATCGAAAAAAAATTGCAGAAAGTATTAAAGAAAAAGCTAACATTTGTTTTAAAGAAAAAAGATTTCACAAATCTATAGAATTGTATTCGAAAGCTATAGAGGAAGATTCTTGCAATCCAGTTTATTACAGTAATAGAAGTCTAGCTTACTTAAAAATCGACTGGTTTGGCAGTGCACTGCAGGATGCATCTAAAGCTATAGAACTAGATCCTAGCTACTTAAAAGGGTATTACAGACGGGCAGAAGCAAATATGGCTCTCGGTAAGTACAAGTTAGCTTTGCGAGATTATGAAGCTGTTTATAAGGCGATGCCTAAAAATCCGGACACAAGCCAAAAATATAACTCATGTGCGAAGTTAGTCAATCAAATTGCCTTTGAAAAAGCTATATCTGTTAATGATTCCAACGTCATTGAGTCAATTAACTGGAAATCAATCCTTGTGGAAGACTCTTATCTTGGGCCTAAACTTGAAAACGACGAAGTCACATTGAATTTTGTGACAGATCTCATAGAATGCTTTAGAAACCAAGGCAAACTCCATAAGAGGTACGCATTTAAAATACTTTTTGATGTGAAAAAAATTCTTGAAGAGTTACCAAGTTTAGTCAATATAGAAATTGAAGATACTGCTAAGTTTACAGTTTGTGGAGATATTCATGGGCAGTTTTATGATTTAATTAATATTTTCAAATTGAATGGTTTACCATCAGACAAGAATCCTTACTTGTTTAATGGTGATTTTGTTGACAGAGGTTCGTTCTCAGTAGAATGCATATTCACATTATTTAGTTTCAAACTCCTATATCCGAAAAATCTACACTTGTCGAGGGGTAATCATGAAAGTAAAACTATGAACCAGATGTACGGCTTCGAAGGAGAAGTGAAGACGAAATACTCAGATAAAATGGTTGAAGTTTTTACCGAGATCTTTAACATTCTTCCCTTAGCTCATTGTCTGAACAACAGAGTATTGGTTATGCACGGAGGATTGTTTTCTAGAGATGATGTTACTTTGGAAGATATATGCAGCATAAAAAGAAAAAGGCAACCCCCTGATGAGGGTCTTATGTGTGAGCTATTGTGGTCCGATCCACAAAGTGCTCCTGGTAGAGCCCCTAGTAAGAGAGGGGTAGGTATTCAATTCGGTCCAGACGTAACTAAATCATTTTTGGAACTCAACAAACTAGATTACATTATAAGAAGTCATGAAGTAAAAAGCGAAGGTTATGAAATCATGCATGACGGCAAGTGCATCACTGTTTTTTCAGCGCCAAATTACGTTGATACGATGCAAAATAAAGGAGCATATATTACCATGAACGGAAAAGATTTGAAGCCTCAATTTACAGAATACGAAGCTGTGCCACATCCTGACGTAAAACCAATGTTTTACGCAAGTTCACTCTTTAATTTCTTAAATTTTTAAGTAAAGGCTATAATAGAAGTATAATAAGATATTATATACACCATATAAATAATGAGATAAGATATTATATAAAGTAGCAGGTTAATAATATAATATTAAGATTGTTTACGGTGTTTGCTCTAAAAAATAATGTTTAACTATAGAAGCCCAGAATTGATATTATATTTATAATATATTTTTCATTATTAACATTTCTCTGGCAATTTTTTTTTCAGTTTTTTAAAATAATTTAAACTAGTGAAAAATTGGTGGACAGAGAGTCAATATATACAAAAATTCTGGCGCGGTGGTCCGCATGTCGGGCGAATTTCCTTTGGATGTGTGTTTCCGTGCTTTTTACATTATATAAGTTTACTACAACTACTAAATAAATAATTCCGGCGCGGTGGTCCGCTGTCGGGCGAATTTCATTTATGGGTGTTTCCGTGCTAAACAACCCATTTCTTGCTTAAGGTTCTGGTTCATGCTTTAGAACCTAAGCAGTTACTCAATTTTCAAGCACTGCTCGTAACTCATTTTGTCTGTATTTTCCAAAGGAAATGCGCATAATTATCCAGTTGGTTGTACAAAACTATGCCTTAAAATTAGAAGTACGCACTATTATTTGCACTAGTTTAAAGCTTAGTTACTTATCTTTAAGCTTAGTCAGTTATCTTTAAAGGTTTTAGCGCATTTCCTTTGGAAAATACAGACAAGATACAGACATATTAGATATATATATATATATATATATATATATATATATATATATATATATATATATATATATATATATAAAGTTTCGCAAAACGTATTTTTTCGTCATTAGGGACCTCTGAAACGGATTTGTGTCGTGGTCCGAGGTTCGAATTCCGCCATGACGCCTATCCCATTAGGCGAATTTTCAAAGGAAATTCGCTAAAAGGAATAAAATTGGGCGCTACCTTGGAACATTTCCTCACCAATTCGGATTATATATGTTCACTCGCTCCATTTCGGACTCGCTTCGCTCGCATAAACATCACCAAATTTATACTGCAACACTTCTTGGGACTTGCTTCGGTTGTCCTTAGATAGTAAATACATTCATTTTATTTCCAGTGGTCACCCATTCAGGCACTAACCTTGTTCGATGAAGCTTAACTTTAAAGATCCAACAAAAACCGTAGATATACTTGACGACGTATTGAAAGTAGATATACTACAAACGTATTGAAACGAAACTAAGTATAATTATTTGTTACATGAAAGGGTTACTTGTACTTATTCCAACTCTATTGGATTATTTTTAGATTTTTAAAAAAATATTCAAGTAATTTGATAAACAAGAGGCCTTCGGCCTCTTTTCAAACAACCGCGGAGGAGGTTTGAAGTGGCCCTTGTGCCTCTTTGTGGTCGCTTTGTGGCCAGATGATTGCTGTACTTTATCAGTTCGTCATATTAATGGTTTATATAAGTGGGCCACGATATAAGCGAATTTCCAAATGTATTAGAAAAAAATTGATTTGTTTGCAATTTGTCCATTAATGACACATTTTTATGTTTGACATATATATGTCAATCAATAAAACCAGAAATAAAAAACTGATAATAAACTAAAACTTCGTATGTTTGTGAACCATACATAGTTGTATATGTGTAAAATTGCAGCCTAACACTCTATGAAGATTTGTGATTTTTTAAAATGTTAGTGGGGTCACTATTGTGGGTAAATGGCATCACACATATTTCATCAACAATAGAGATCAGGAAATTAGCAACCGATAATTTGTAGGTTGAATCCCGATTATGTGCCGTGTAGACACTTATCGGGGTTGAAGCCGGTGTCGAAAGTCAGGTTATTTTAATAATTATAATTACTTTCAATTTCTTCGGTAATTTAATAAATATATGAATTTATTTACCTTTTCCTTATGGTATTTAATCAAATTTAGCAGCATTATGTTGTCTGTTGTCGAAACTTAATTGGTAAAATATTCTTATGCTTCAGCTAAAATTTAAGTCGCAGATCGCAGTAAAAAACGTAGCTATATTAGTTTATAAGAGCAGTTTATTTTTTTTTTCTTTTCTTCCTTGCCGCATTTGCCTCGTTTAATAAAAACACTAATTGATTGGTTAGAGCAGTTATAATTATAAATTATCGCACACAAAATAAGAAAAGAATAATTTATGTTTTAAAACTATTTAAGATACTAAGTAGAACACAATACTGAAACGAATAATTGCAAATCATGTTGATTTTAAAGAATGGCCAACCTACACAAACAAATATCCCCTAAGAAAATATTTATCTTTATTTAGATTTAAGTTATTATTTAGAATTATTTTACT
Organism: Microvelia longipes; assembly: GCA_018340805.1. Lineage (NCBI taxonomy): Eukaryota > Metazoa > Arthropoda > Insecta > Hemiptera > Veliidae > Microvelia > Microvelia longipes. Next base: position 47,624,461 of record JACMZG010000008.1, on the reverse strand, counting down.
GATAAACATCTTTATTAGTTCTATTTTATATATTCTCTACAGTTTTTACCAAAGTTTTATAAATAGAGCTTTCTATTCCATAAAACTTTGGTGTTTACTGTTCAGTTTCGTGTGCATTATTAAAAAAAATGGTTTATTTATTCATTATCATTCTACTTTACAAAAATTTAATTTACAAATGTCTGCCAATACTAATGAAGTAGGTAATAAAAGTGTATAATGATATTTATGACCTGGTTACGTTTAAATAAAACTAGGAAAAACTTAGAGATACATTGGGATAACCACTGAGCAAAGGTTATAACTTTTGATCACAGTATACATAGAGATATTATTACTAGAGGGGCCCTATGGGTTAAAGTTTGAAACATCGAAAAAGTAACCTGACCACCTTCAATAAAAAATATAATCAAATAATCAGTGCAAAATTACAATAATTGATATAGTAAAATGTTAAAAAAGTGCAACTCAAAACACAAACAATGTGCTGGAACCCGAAATGAATTTATTAATTATAACCTTAACTCACTCTTGATGGAGATTTCAATGAGGTTAAACAGAACCCCTGAGAGCCCCATAAAGATGTTTCAGGCATCCTAATGTATTTAGACAGGCTATGCCCCCTCTAGAATATATTTCTATGACAGTGTAGGTGTTGAATCCAGGGTTGAACCTTTATCGTGTTGACGTTTGCGAGGTTCAACCTCGAAAACAATTATAGGTGATCGACCCAGTGTTCAACACCTCGTGTAGAAGAGGTGAATAATTTAGGAATGTCCTAATGCCACTTAGTTTACTAACGCCATGTATTGCTATGATATGCAATACATCATCACTCTATGACCTTAGGTAAGTATACTTGCCTAAAACTTTACAGAGCAGTGGTTTTAAAAATATAACAGTCGGTTTATAAAATAAAAAAATAAATATATTTACAAATATTTACAGAGTACCTGCAAGTATTAAGAATACTTACACACAGGTTATGAGGTTTAAACAATAATTTATGACTAATTTTAACCCCAAGTGTGCTCAAGTTTTCCCCCATATTCGTATCCTCTTGAGTTTGGTCCATGTGAGTTCCACTGCTGATTAGCTCCTCCAAACACTGTTCCGGTTGTTTTTCCGTCATCACTTCTAAACACATCATATTGTCCGCTAACTCCTACATTAGTCTGATGTTGTTTCATTCCTCCAAATTCTCTTTGATGATTGCCGGATACTCCTACGTTTCCTCTGTCAAAATCCCATTTATGTTCTCCATAAATGTTTCCAGTTAGTGGGGTTCCATGGTTCTTGTTTAAGTCTATACCCCATTTTCCATTTTGAGGCTGGAAAAAACAATTAATTTAAATGAAAAAAGTTAAATAAAAATATGATTATTGGTACTGTTTTTTTTTTTCTAGCAAAAAAGACCATCTTCTGTTTCAAATGTCGACGCATCAGCATCTACAGAGCCCAATGCATAAACATATTTCTTATAAACACGCTACTCCCTCGAACAGCTATTCCAATTTTAATCAGACTTGACTGAAAAGTCTAGATGAGAAGAAGATCTATTTAGATTTTGGGGAAAATCTACTACAGCATACAGCAAATAGCGTCATTTTTAACTTTAAAAAATCGTAAAAAATTACAAAACAACATATTTTGGTTAAAAAGTGTTTTAAAGTTTTCTAAATACAAAGAGGCCCCACTACTTCAGTGGCATGCACAGTTCTCCAGTTAAATATCTGGAACGAATGTGCCATTATCTTTGTAAAGGCACTTGCTTAAATGGTTATATCATAAGGTTCTAAAATTAAACAAATTACTTTTTAAAAATCGCCAATGGATGGCTCGCATAGTGAACGAGAGTTTTTCCAAAATCCGTCTCAGAGGTCCCTGGTCACTAAATAATCTTGAAAGCTTTCTCAAATCGAAACAAAGCATGGCATATGGCGCGATGTTGGGGAGGTTACGACGCCAATCGTTTGTTAAAAAAATTAGGACGTTATCAACTGAAGTTATGGCGTCTTGAAAAAAAAATAAAATGGCTTAAAAACAAGGTATTACAAAGTCAGGTAAATGGAAAGCTAAATCGATTGAAACCGGTTATGGCTGAATTGGGCCATCCCAAGTGGCGTAATATACATTTGTATATATGCGTGTAGTTCAATGTCCTCTACGATATCTGTTAGGTTCAGTAGTGCTAGATAGTGGGAAGATAGTATAAAATATAAGCATTTACCTTTTGTTCCGCTATCCTTACAGTTCCAGACTGACAAAAAAATGCTACCACGGAACCACGGCGAGCTAAGTAGGCCCGTAAAGCGGAAGAAGCTCGAAGGGCTTCTTCCGAAAACGAATGGAACCAGTTTTCATTCAATCGGACATTCTTAAGTGGCATTTTGGAAAATAACTTCATTATGACGTCATCAAGAAAGAATGTTTCTTTTCTAACACAGATAATGTAAGATATTTGGTCAACGCTACATGTATCGTACTATATACTGTTTTACTGAATTGAATTTTTTCCCAATTTATTCACCTGGTTTTACTGACTGTAAACTTTAATTACTTCAATTTTAAGCTATAAAAAATAATTTACCATAGGATTTGCGTAAGAAGAAATGACAACTGCCATAAATACAACTACTACTAATTTCATCATCATTGTGGTGAAGGTTGTTGAATCTGAAATAAACAATTTAAAACAAATATTTATGGATAATGATAAAGCCAGGAAAAAGTTTAGGAGTCGAAAATATTTATATTATATTCTGAGGACGAGGGAAGGGAGTCCAGAATAGTGTGGAAGAGCGTAGCGAATTCGATGTGGTGACGAAAAGTTCTGAGGTACTCCATACCAAATTTATAATAATACATATTTTATAATATCTCTCCCTTCATTCCGTGTCGCCTACTCATAGGGCATTGGCAGTTATTTTCTAATTGCTTTTGTTTTAATATTAGTGATAGTAAACAAAAACCCAGATGAATTTTTAGGTGTGAATAAAGCGTTTAAGTGTGTGTGATGAAAGAGTGAGAAATGTATATTGTGCGAGTATTAGTGGGAAAAAAATATTGCATTTTTAACTGTAGCAGAGGCTGCTTACATCATGATACCTTGTGCGCATGACCCAAAATATTCAAGTCATTCTATATGGCGTGACTTAACTTTAATTAGGTTTCATTTAATCTATGCCTATTATTTACAATAAATTTCAATTTAAGCATGCAGTTTATTTATTTGTTTCTATCATTGATAATATAACTCTATAAACGTACTGTTTTCATAAATTTTAGTGAGCAAAGAAATCGTCCCTTGTCATTTTTATAATATAACATGCGACTAAATAAAGATTTACTTGATTACATTTTTTTTTCTTTTCGTTTGTGTTGGTACTAATGAAAATAATAAAGCTTTTTCTAGAATCCTCTAGTTTGATCATTTCTTGTTATTTTTAGTGAGCTATTTAAGTTTATTTAAGTTATTTAACATTTTCACACTCAAATAATTGTTTTAGTGTAACCAAATAATAAGCTTCATTTTATAAGGCATTATTTCATGAGGTAAGACCATTTAAAAACTTATATTTTGATTATTTATTTATACTCAGCTATTACGGAGGTCATAGTTGAGTTCCATCACGTAATCCTTTTTAATCCCTAACTCTAACCCTTATACCTGGCTGGGTACAGTTTGCAAATATACCATTATTTTTATTTAGCATGGGCTATAGAATTCCGTCACGAGAAATTGAACTTTGTTCTATTAGTGAATTTCTTTTGTAAAGATTGGTTTATGATAGTTTTTAGTCTATTTTTTCTTTTACTGCGCAACAACTCCTAGCAGAATTACTAAGTCAGAGATAGCCCTGAGTGATCACAATTTTGATCAAAATAACGACAGTTGTCTTTGCCGAGTAAAATAAAAATATGTACATCACCCGAATATTTCAGTGTTCAAAATTTCACATGACCTAATGACATATTTGTGTCATAGTGATTGTTTTATTAAGAATTTAGTGTTGCATTTTACTTGTAACTTTAAATAGATAATAGTAATAGTAATACTCACAATACTAAGATAAGAAGTAATGCTGTTATTACAAAGTTTTCACGAAACTGATGCTGTTAACATACTCCCGTCATGGTTTTATACATATCTCTCGAGTTCGTATTTGACGGGTAATTTGAAACTGTAGTTCCCAACTCATCTTTACGACCGGTACGGTACAGGACTGGTAGCCCACTACTAGAGGGGGTTTCCTAAACATTCCCAATCGTCTTAGTATTGCTGATTTTGCTATCAATAAATTTTTATAGATAAGGAGTATCACATTAAAATTATTGTGTTGAATACATTATTTGTTTTTTCAATTTACGTTTATTATTAGTGAATTTCCTTTAATTTATGTTTATATTTAATTTGTGGTCTTTATCAATGTTTTCTATTATTAATTGCAATATTATTATTTGGGATTTTGCCATTAATTTAGCGAATTTTCACAGCCTCGCCTTTCAGGCCCGCGGACCAGGCCATTGTGGCTCGCCGTAGTTCCGAAAAAGCCATTTTTGTCCTGTCTGTCTGAGACAGGAGACTTATTAGGGTGAAACAATAGATACAACAACCCTACTCTCTAGCACTACTAAACCCAACAGATATCGTTGAGGTATAATTGCCCTATACGCATACATATGTACAACATTATATTAAATAACAGTTTCTATCCTTGTGTATGGCGAACGAAACCTTAAAATAGTGTTCTCATCGTCTCGTATTATATTATATATAATAGGTTCGTTCTCATATTATATACTCGTATATCATTATTTATTTTTATCAAGTTGACTGCAAGGTCACCTAAGTTATGAGGAAAAGTACTCGGTACCTTGGTACCTGATTTTTCATGCATTTTCTTCGCCTGGTTTTTCGCGCCTTAGTCGCTGTGTTTTAGACGTACGATTTAAACAAAACTTTGAAAATGGAGTATTTATATTTTCCACGTCTAGTAAGTCTTTTAATTTTTATTATTATTTCTTGTTTTTATTATTTTTTTAATTACAAAGTGCAAAGACCAAATAAATAAAGAACCGAATAATAAAGTCGTGATATTGGCAAACGATTTTTGTAAAATCCATACCCATGCACATATATATTAAATATCAAATGAATCGAGCTGGAATACGTGTAACAAAAATACGTCGGACAAAACGAGAGAAACAGGCTTTCCATTTGAACGAGTAAAATCAACAAATTAGCAAGCCTGTTTTAGTTAGACGTCCCTTGATTTCGAGTTTGCCAAAGCTCTTGCAAGCGGAAAAAGGAAAAACACTTGGCGATAATACAAGCTATCCTTGATATTTTTTACAGTTTGTTTTATTAAATCTAGAATTTATGCCCAAAATTCATTTTATTTCTAGTTGAGATATTTTTGTTGTTGTTGTAATTTTACTTTTCCCTTATAACTACTGCTGGTATAAAGGACAAGTATTGAGCTCAACCTGAGCATCTGAAACTTAGAATGTAGCTAAAAGATCCGTGTTTGGTGTTTTTATTACTTACTGGTGTACTCGGTATTGCTATTTAGCTGATATGAGATAGTGACCAGCTAAACAGCTCGATCGTCTATACCAGCGTTTCCCAACCTTTTCAGTACCGCGACCCTATAATATGCTTTTCTAAAGTTGGGCGACCCAAATGCATTTATTTTGCATAACCTGAAAATTGCAGGCGTTTTTATTTATTGCCGAACTTGTTATGACCCTACAGGCATCGTCAAATCATAATTTTCATGAGGTTTTAATACTTAAATAGAAAACTACACACTAACTGGAGTTCAAAAGAAGTATATTATAGAATAGCAATAAAATATAAAAATAAAAAAATTAAATTAAATATAAAAATAAAAATTAGCATTGTTAAATATAAAAATGAGCATTTATTATTTATGGAAAAAATCAAATAATGATTACGGTAAACAAAGAAAGAATAAAAAAATAAAATATGTATCATATCTATGTCTGATTTGTTGCTGTTGGTTTTCCACTATTAAGTCAAGTCGTGTTTTGTTTATTAATTTCACTAATTTAATTAAAATGCAAAACTATAAAATAAATAAATTGGTGAAATAATTATATTTAAAAAATGTACGCGATATCAAACTACGTTGATGTTTGTTGGAACCAAATTCACATATAAGTGAACATTATAATTTTAATAACCCGAATCTTTAAAAGAAGTAATAAGAAACTGTTAAGCACAGTATTATCATAATTATAACAATTCATCAAAGTTAGCAAGAATTAGATAAAGGCGGGTGCCTCTGTCGGTAAAGGACTTCTAAGAAATGTTTTGACCGCGGCTTCTTTTGTAATCGCATGTTTAAAGTATTATCAATTTCTAAAAATAATATCTGTTTAAGCAAATCTGTTATTTGCTTATAATAATCTTTTCACATAAATCTTTCTCATTTTTTGGTTGTTAATAATAAAAAATTTGGCGACCCAAAAAATTTCGTTCGCGACCCAATCTGGATCGTCAAGGGTTGGGAAGGGCTGGTCTATACCACTGAAGGATCGGGGATAGTCTAGTTCCGTTACGAGATGGATTATAGCAAAATTTAACCTTTTCTGTTAGATTTACCGTTTCTATTTCTAGTATAATACTTTAGGATTTTATGTCTTTTTTATTTTTTTCAAAGAATTTTATGTTTTTTTTTTATTTTATATTATTTATATTTCTTTTATTTTATTTTATATTATTTATTATCTTTTATATTATTCTTTTATTTAACAAATAATAAACTTGTTTGTATTATTCCTTTTATCATATTTTTGTTATCTTTCTCACCATCATAATTACACTTTTATCACTATTACTTTGATGTTATAGCTGTTTTTTCCTTTTCTTCATTTACTTTCCTCCTCTTTGAATGCGATATTTTATTTGTATTTCATATTCTTTTCAATTTTTCCTTTTTGATGTTTACCATTAACTTATTTTTTATCTTACTTTTGTAAATGTTTGTTTCATGATTTTTGTATATTGGCTCACGCCGTAAATTGTAAATAAATAAATAAAAAAAGGTATTGTCAAGTTTCGTCACAAGCATGGTCGGGTTGCGTCACGAGGTTTTATTTTCCATAGAACAGTTTCCGTTACGAGATTCACACTACCCAGGAATAAAAAACGCAATAATATTTTCATCTCTAACGAATTTCTTGAGAAATACCTTTTCTTGTGTCTTATAAGAGAAGTACTTAAACAAGTACAACTGAATCTTGAAAAATTGTTGACAATGTTTTGATAAGCATGTACAAATTCTTATTTATACATTTTTTTTAACCGTTTCAAAAGCCAGAGAAGAAACAATACTTTTAATTCCTCTTATATACAATTACTTTAATTTCTCTATATTGAAATACATTAAGTAAAAATAATCTTTGTACTTTGCATTTAAAATTAGCTTAATTATATATTTATTATTTCATATTGTGAACCACCGATTTCAGTATAAACTACTTTTGCCTTAGCTGAACTAGATTGTCTTGTAAACACGAGGAAGCATAACCTAATATTGCTTAGAACTAATAAGACAAAATATCCTCCATGTCCGGTTAATTCCCCGTGGACCAGAGCCCAGCTTTTATTGCCGAGTGTAGCTTCTAATTCATTTTTAAGCTCTATCGATAGTAATTAGGGATAGGTAATAGATCACCTAGTAAGTAGGGCCACGTTGTTGGACCCTTTTTACTAAGATAGAAGACAGCGTTCGACCTTATGCGTCTTAGTGCCAGCAATATCCGTATAATCCACAGAATAGCTGTGGCTATACAATAAATTTCTATAACTTTAACTAGAAACAACATATGCCGCCCTGCCAGACTTAACTTTCCTGTTCTCGAAACCATAAGGTAGAAACATATATGTTTTCTATAAGCTACAATTTAGGGACCTAAATTTGGCACAAACCCAGGGTTATTTAGAGTTAGGGGTCTCTAAATTGTAGAAGTTTTGACCACTCAGGTTTTAGATTATTCACAAGTAGTTAACAAGAAATTATTAAATTTTAAATAAACTCAAACGACTACAGTTTGTAAGCCGTGTTTAATTATTAACAAAATCAATCTCTTTGCCAGTTATGCAAGTTTATTCTTTAATAAGTTAAGTACTGAGTTAGAGTAGATTTTAGGGAACGGATTTAACGGGATTACAAGCTCGGAGAAATACAAACATATTTAGACCAAGAGGGAGTAAATATCAAGCCCCGGTTTGGTGATAATTAGTATAACTTGGAACTCAAAAGATTGAATATTCATAGATTCAGGGAGCCCAATCTCCCTTGTTTCACCCTATCCTCAGTTCCAAGCTTTTCTGCTTTGGTCTCTGGAAAATGCTGTCCTTAATTAAAACATCCTGGCAGTCAGAGCTTTGTTATCTTCTGTTTAGGTTTTAACTGACTTTTCCCTCTTATTGCTCTTGCACTCCATAAAATCGTTTACCACTGGAATAAGAAGAGTTTAAAGTATTCTTCCACGTGCCTTTTACTGTTTTTTCTGTAAAAAAATTAATTATTCAAAACTGGTTTTTATAATTAAAGCGGTTGATTTTAAGCAATAACATCTCAGGTAAACGAAGGGGTAAAACAATTATTTGCTGTAGCTCCAAAATATCAAAACTGGGAGCTGAAATTCCCCTCTCAGTGGCGGAGTAATTTTATTTTAATTTAATTTATTAATGAGAGTTGGCGATAACCGGTCATGTTCTTTCTTAACCAGTCATCGAAATTGTTTTTACAATTCTGATGGTCACCAGAATACTAACTTTGTGGCAGAAATCGTAATTTTCTACCACATGGAAATTTATCACATGCAAGCGCATGTGATGACAATAATACTTAATTTTTTCCGGTATAATAATACTTTATTAATTTAAAATTGATGAAAAGAATGTAGCGACCGAAGCGAACCCCTTTTAGCGGATTTCCTTTGGAAAAAAATCGCTAACGGGATAAGCGTCAAGGCGTGGGTCGAATCTTGACGAAAAAATAAAACGTTTCGCGAAAATTTATATACATATGAAGTAAAAAAATATATATTTTTTATTTATACTTTTTTTTTCATTATATTTGGTATAAAAATCAACCTTGGGTACGACACGTTTTGTGACGTAATTAACGCGGTTTGCTGAGACAGCAAAAATTCAAAAAAATCAGTAAATTCTAAGTCATTATTATTATATATATATATATATATATATATATATATATATATATATATATATATATATATATATATATATATATATATATATATATATATATATATATCGAAGAATCAGCTACCATCAATACTTCCTGTTGGATATAAATATCCCTGGACCGTTTTCGGCATAACGCTATCAACAGCAGGCGGGGCAACACTCGAGCTCTCAACTAATAAAGTTATATCAGTGATTAACTTCTAGTCTCATTGAGCACGACGAGCCCTCTGACGATAAGGGAGGAAGTAGGAAAGGGTTTATAAAGAGAAAGTGTACTGAATCAAGGCCGTGACCCTGAGTAGTCAGGTGTGCGTGTGAGTCATCTGACGTTATGATGCTTTGTGTCTTTTAATATTGATGTGTACTGGTGTCATGGTTTTCCCGTTTTCGTTTTTTGTCAAGTGCTGGTTTGAGTACCGAGAAAGTAATGTCCGAATTTAAAATAAGTTGTTGGTTAATAATTGTCTTGTCAGTAATTCTGTGTTTGTATATTTATAGTCTTTCAAGTACGTCAAGTTTAGGTCCTTTTGATTGTTTGTGTAGCAATTTTATGGAGTTTGACATTGTATCTGGTTCGTGTCCGTGTGTGCGAAGGTGGTTGGCAATGTTAGAATCTGATTTATCTTTTATGAATGAGCTTAAGTGCTCTTTATACCTAGTGTTTAGTGTACGATATGATCTACTACCTATATAATTTTGTTGGCAATCTTTGCAAGTTATCTTGTAAACTCCACTTTGGTTATATAAATTTAAGTTATTTGGGTTATTGGAGTTATGTGTTAATTTGTTACCTTTGTTATTGTTTGTTTTGAATGCTGTTGTTAAGTTGTGTTTATTTAAGAAGTTTACAAGTCTGTTAGTTTCTTTCCCTACGTAGTAGGGACTAACAGACTGTATATGTATATATATATATATATTCATATAGGCCCCTGAATCGAATGGATCCGGAATGAATGAAAGCCGATACGACCTCTCTTGTGACCAAAAAGTCAAAAAAACCATGGAAAATTACCTAAAACCAAAATCACAGTCAATAAAAAATAAATTTCGAGTAGGGTGTGATTGTCTATTTTTTTTTTTCTTTTCCTTGTTTAAACCGTAAATATATAGAAAAAGTATTGTGTGTGCAAAAAAATCCAAAACCGGGATGAAACTGGAATTATCCGTTTCTGGCGTTTTAAGGCGTCTTGAATGGTTTTCGCATGGTTGTCTGTCTGTAGGTGTGTGTGTGTGTCTGTTATCATTGTAGCGCCCAGTGTATTTATGCTAGAGTGTCGAAATTCTGTACAAAATCAGTCTACCGTTTTAGTTGTGCTATTTGGAAAATAATTTTCACGTCATAAACCCGCAATGATGACTCAGAAAATTTCGAAAAATTAGGAAACGCGAAAAAATAATGCGATGAAATTGAGATTTGGCACGCATGTAGCTATGTATAAGACTAACATATGTTCTAAGTTTCATCTCATTATCAGCATTAATTCATTTTTTATTGATTGATTTGTGTGCGTTTTTAAAAAAATTGTAAATAATTGGGAAACAGTCCAATTGGTTGAAATTTAGCACAAGAGTATAATATTGTTCTTTAATAAATAAGTACACTAAGTTTTGTTTCAATACGACAAGACTATCTACGGTTTTTGTTTGATCATAAAAATTAAGTAGCACTGAGCGTGGTCATATTATATAGCGGTCACCTATATAGCGTGCTTTATAGGTGACCGCTGAGAATGATACGGATGCATTTACTATCTGAAGACGAGCGAAGCGAGTCTAAAGGCTTGTGCAGTATAAATTTGGTGAACTGTATTTCTGAGGACGAGCGTAGCGAATCCGATCTAATAAGGAAAAATTCCGAGGTACCCCGTACCCGATTTTTACTGCTGAATCAAATAAAACCGTTCGCCAGAATACTAACTTTGTGGCACAAATCGTAATTTTCTAGCAAGCGCATGTGATGAATTGGCTATCCCGTTGCATTAACAATTTACCTAATAGCAATCATACTATTTAGTTTTAATAATCTATTTTCCTTTATTTCTACTGTGCAATAATACTTTATTTCTGCAAGATAATGTTTTTGATTTTAAAATTTATGTAAACGAGATATCTTACGAACAGAAAAATATTTTTGATTAAACTTGGTACAAAAATCAACCATGAGTAGGACATGAACCCTATTGAACACCAAATTTTTGTGACGTCATTAATCCGGTTTGCAGTAAAATTCAGAGTCATTTTTCGTTGTAAAAAGGTCCTAATATGTATATTTTTGGCCCTGAATTGAATAAAACCGGTCCGAAATTGATACGACCAGTCTAAGTGACCAAAACGTAAAAAAAAACAGTGATCAATTACCAGAAAACCTAAAATACGGCGGCTTAACTACATATTTTAAGTGGGGAGTTGTTGTCAATGTTTTCGGGCCTGTAAGTTGAATGAGAGTGGTTTGGAGTCGATACGAGCACTCAATGTCAAGGTACCTGGGTTCGAATCCTAGAAAGGACGAGAATTTTTTTATAGTTTTTTACATAATATAAGTTAAGTTATAACTACAATTTATATAAGTTATAGTTGTAGTTATAACTACAAAATAATTCTGGCGCGTTGATCCGCATGTCAGGCTAATTTCCTTTGGAATGCGTGTTTCCGTGTTTAACAATCCATTTCTTGCATAAGGATCCGGTTTATGCTTTATAACTATAACTTGATCTGTTATTCAATTATCAAACACTACTCGTAACTCATTTTTTTCTGTATTTTTTTAAAGAAAATGCGCTAAAACCTTAAAAGAATCTAACCCTGAACCAAACTGATCATTAAACTATGCAATAATAGTTTGCACTGCCAATTTAGAGGCATAGTTTTGTATAACTAACAGGATTAAGTAATAAATGAGTATACTAAGTTTCGTTTCAATACTTCAAGTATGTCTACTACGGTTTTTGTTGGTTTTTAAAAGTTAAGCTGCATCAAGCAAGGTTAGTGCCTGGATGGATCCCCGCTGAATGAAACTAATGAAATTAATATCTGAGGACAAACGAAGCGATTCCGATGGTTGCATTAAATTTAGCAGACTGTATATTTAGAGGGCGAGCGAAAAGAGTACGAAATAGGAAGGATAAGCGTAGCGAATCTTGTGCTGTGAGGAAAATTCCGAGGACCCTGTACCCGATGTTTTACCTCCACATTGATAAGCATACATTTTTTAAAAAATTTTAAATAACGATGATTGCTAACAAAAATAAGGTGTGTCCGCGAAGCGGCAAGCGGCTGATAGTCCCTGTTTTGGTTAGACTCTCACAAGTCTAACCGAAGAGAATTATTCAATAAAAATTGACTAGGAGTAGGAGTAGGTATAAAACATATTTGTCTAACCCGTTTCACCCCGTCTATCCTATTTTCCTCAAAACGAATTCTTTTAAAGTAGATTTTCCTTTGACTGTTTACCATTCTCCCTCTTACTATGCTCCACAGTAGGGCTGATGCAGTTTATTTACCTTTGAATGAAGATGAAGGATTATAGCAACCCTCCTATCTATCTTTCAGCTTACTATTCCCATCCATCCAACCAGAAACCAGTTGAAATAATAATAATCCTAAAATAATATTAATCTTTTTTATTTAAATCTAATATTTATTTTAAATAATTTGAAACGAAAATAACGTTATTTTCTAAATGTTTCTTTTCTAATACTTCTTTAGCGAATTTTTAAGACAAAAAATTGTGTGACTTTTTCACCTTCAAAAATGCGTTCCATTCCAAGTCAAAAAAATTTAATAATACAGTTAATAGAAAAATTAGGTGTACCAGAAAAGTTTTATGAAGTTTTAATTTTGTTGATTAATTTAGGGGATGCTGAACACAAATTTCAAACTTGCAAGACCTGTATAGTAAATATCTATCAGGTTAAAAATTGCTTATTTATCTATCGCTAGCATAAGATAATTATAAGATAATTTTCATAAAATATATTGTATATTACTTTCATTTACTAATTCTGTTTAGTAAATAATAAATATATAATTTTAATAAAACCTGCTTACTAGTTCTGTCTAGTAAACAATAATATTTTTAAATACAACTATATTATGAAAATTTTAATCTCACACTAGTTCTGTCTAGTAAATAATAAATATATATTTTTTCTATATTTTTAATAAAATCTGCTTACTAGTTTTGTCTAGTAAACAATGATATTTTTAAATACAACTATATTATGAAAATTTTAATCTCACGCTAAATCTGTCTAATAATCACATGAATGTCATAAAATGGCTGTATGGCTGTATGATTTTTCAAAATTTTTGCTGAGTCATTATTCCGGGTTAATGACGTCGTAAAAATATTTTCCGAATAGCACTACAGTGGTAGATTAATTTTTGTACAAAATGTCAACTCTAGCATAAATACACTGGGCGCTACAATGATAACAGACACACACACACATACAGAGAGACAACTTTGAGAAAACCACTCAGGAGGCCTTAAAAACACCTGAAAAGGATAATTTCGGTTTTATCCCGGTTTCGGATTTTTTTGCAAACACAATACTTTTCCTATATAACTACGTTATAAATGAGGGAATGTGATGCAACGCTGTACCAATTTCCAAAATTATTTGTATAAGATGCAGATGAATTTATTATTGGAATGCAAAGGTAACTCTGGCGTGAGACCCCTTACGCTCGAGCAAAACACGCAGTGGTATAAATGATTAATAAAGTTTTGTAGATCACCATGAAAAAATCAGAAACCGTTTTTTAATATAATTTCTCGGATGCTGTTGTGTCTAAGCCAACAAGTGTTAGTGACAGAAGAAGAAACAAATGTTACCGTCGAGTATTTCTGTAGAAACGTGCGGTCTGATTTTAGAAGCTAATAAGTGTCAAGGAACTGTCTTGTTTTCCCCAGGGTATGCTCAAGCTGCCTCCGAACAACCCTCTATATCCCTGTGGTTAGAGAACCCTACTTAGGTGTTCATTTTCTTTGGCAACAGGTAAAAGCACCCTACCGTTTCCGTAGAAAGCTCTTAAATCTCTGTGATTGCTTGTAATTCATCCTGTTCTAATCACTTTAACAAGTTAATTTTAAAATGTATAGCCAGCCAATCTTATTTTGTAAAGTTTATGTTGTTCATTCATAGTTGTTTACATTTTGTAGTTGTAATTAAATAGAGTTTCTTAGATAATAATTGCAAGATTTTAATTGTTGCTTAAGTTACTGCTATCTCTATGCACTACGCATATTTATGATTTAGACAAATAAAATTGATATCTAGTGCATACAGGGGCGGAGTGGCCCTTGAGGGCGAAGGCGGCAGCCTTCATTGGGCCCTTTAGCCTAAAAATAAACTTAAAAATCATAGCTTATTGGTGGAAAGACGAAGTTGGTGTTGTTAATAAACTTAAAAATATTATGAACATATTAAATATTTTTAAAGTTATAGTGTATACATTTATGTATTCATATAGTAATTATGTAATATTCATAAAACCAAAGTCAAAGGGACCCAATACTCTAAGGTAGGGCCTAAAAAGTCCTAGAGACCAATGTCTTTAAATTTAGGGTCTTTAAGGTTCCTATTTATTTTCCCTGGGTTTTTGAGGGCCCTATACCGTAGACTAGGACCATAAAGGGCCCTAGCATACTTGATAAGGGCTCCATAGCAGCATTAAAAGCCTCTAGATGTTTTTATTTTTTAAGTAATTAAAAAATTATTTTAAATTTTGATCATTATAACCCTTATTCAATATACCTACGTTTATGGGCCCCATACGAAAATATGCTCTGGGGTCATAGGGTTAAATTAAGCTTGCAATAATAATAAATACTACTCTCGTTAAAACTGGACCCCTCTACTTGAAAAGCAAGTAGAGGGCCTTTTCGGGCCCATTGAGATGAAGGTTTGAGCCATTTTAGGTCAAACCAAAGAGTATATAGGTTTGTATATACCTATATACTCCTTGGTCAAACCCTCCTCGTGTCTTTTTGACTCAGTCCGCCATTGGGTGCATCCATTATTTGCTTTAAGAATTTTAGTACAAACAGATCAGTAAAAAACTTTCACTGATTCCTCTAGAGAAAATTATTTGTTATATAATCTTAATAATCATAAATATTCCTAGATCAATCATATATTCAGAGCTAAGATAGTTAAACAGGCCTAGCTTAGAATATATATTCCTAGAATAATATTCCATAAGTTACCATATATTCAGGGTGAAAAAAACTTGTCTATTATATGCGGCATCCAGCGTTAGGGCCGCTGAGCGGCCCCCACATCTTTCTGTGGCTTATGAATGTTGACCTGCGGAAGTTAGTCGTATTATTAGTTATACAGGTGGCATACTGCCGCTATACTAGTGTTTTTAAATATATTAGTCGAAAAACGTGATTTATTTACATAAAGTTATATATGTCACACGATAAAATCGTAACCAACAATGCTTATAAAATTTTACTTAATTTACTGGTCTTGCTGACATATAATATACGTTTTTAATTTTATCCAGGTTTATTATACAGGTTAAGTGAATTTTGAAATTATATCAGTTTCTTTATTGTCGGCAACGACAAAATATACTCTATTGCTAATTGCTATAGCTCTGTATATATGATGTATATGTGTATATATATATATATATATATATATATATATATATATATATATATATATATATATATATATATATATATATATATATATATATATAATATATATATATATATATATATTATATATATATATATATATAATATATATATATATATATATATATATATATATATATATATACATTAAACAACTTTGCTCTATTAGAGGTATCGCCAGAATTAAGTTTTCACGAGTTAACAAGCAGGAGCTTGGATATTCGATTTGTTTTGGCACTAGTCTTTCTAGTAGAGCTATTAGATTGCCGAAGTGTATTTTTCTACGATAACATTAGAATTTCAAATCGCAGCTCAACATTACATGGATTTAGTCAAAACAGAACTGATTGATAAACAATTCTATGCTTACAGCACTAAATTCCGGATATTCCCTAAAAAGTTATCGTTTGACATACAAAACAACGTGAGTATAGTTATCGTTTGACATACCTAATGTAAAAATAGTTTACCCTCTACAAACGGGCAAAAAATAATAAAGGTGCCTAAAATATTAAGTTTATGAATAAGGGCAAATTATTGGTGATGGAGACAATAGTCCCACTGTAAAACATTATTTATTTTTCTAAAGAACGGGAAACGCTAATTAAAATTTGTCCACTTACGGCAGAAAATTTACTGAATCTTTTTCAAGCACTAAAATGTAATTTTACAAACATTGTCAACAAAATATTTAAATAGAGTACAGGAATTTACCAATTTAAATATTTTTAATGGTGAAAAAATCAAAACACTTCAGAAGGAGAAATGCATGAGTTGTGGTTATTATGTTGTAGGTTATGGAGTGGATTTCGGTGTTTTTGTCTAGTATAAACATAATTATTGTTTATAATAAAATTTTCTCTGTATTATTACTTAAAAATACATATTAATATATTAAACTAATTGTTTATTAGATGTTTGTGAATCGTCAGATACTTATTGTTTGTTTCGTCACTTATTTCATTATTTGTTGATTTAATTATGTTTAAGGAAACTTAAAAATCTAAAACGTAGTAAAAAATTACCAAAACTGTATACAAGGTAAACTAATTTTGCAATAAAATTTAATGAATCAGTATAAGAGT
Source organism: Microvelia longipes (assembly GCA_018340805.1). Classification (NCBI taxonomy): domain Eukaryota; kingdom Metazoa; phylum Arthropoda; class Insecta; order Hemiptera; family Veliidae; genus Microvelia; species Microvelia longipes. The sequence goes on along the minus strand of JACMZG010000008.1, from coordinate 47,607,471 downwards.
GATTAGAATTAATGTTGATGTGTGTAAAGAATGAAATGTGCACCCAAATCTTAAAACAACTGTGACACGGCTTCGCCTCGTCAGTCAAATGGGTTAATTAAATGCCTTGGCTTCCACCCCGGTTGGAAATTTCCATGCTTTTAAAAACAATAAAGTTGTACATTACTTCGTTCTTTTTGAGAAATGTTTTTTTTCGGCTGTTCTTTTCTTCCAAAAGTAAAATTTTGAATCTTCTAAACAATAATTTTCTTTTAAATTTAATAACATGTGTTTTTTCCTGTGTTCGATATTTTTGTATTATTAAAAATAATAATATAAACTAGTAAGCGTTGCATCAAGAACTCAGGGAAGAATCTAAAAAAAATATTAATTTAAACAAGCGAAATGAGTTCAAAACTTCGATGCTATACTATTTTAAAGTATAACTCAAAAGGCCGCATCGCTTGCTAGTTTATCTTTAACATTTACATAGTAAAAAAAAGTCGCTACGCTCGCTAATTGCTTATATTATAATAAAAAAGTTAAAAAAGCTCGCTTCGCTCGTAAGATTGCGTAGATTTATATAATGCATAGTAAAAAAGGTCGCTTCGCTCGCTTGATTGGTATATTTAATAATAATAAATAGTAAATAAGCTCGCTTCGCTCGCTAGATTGCGTAGATTACATAGTAAAAAAGGCTCGCTTCGCTCGCTAATTGCTTATATTTATAATAATATTTGTAAACGCTAAGATTTATATTAAGCTAAAAAAGGTGCTTCGCTCGCTTGATGCGTATTTTATAATAATAATGTAAAAGAAGGCTCGCTTCGCGCTAGATTGCGTAGATTTATAATAATACAACGTTAAAAATAGCTCGCTTTGCTCGCTAGATTGCTTATATTATAATAAATAATTTGGAATAGGGCTCGCTTCGCTCGCTAGATTGCGTAGATTATATTGATTGCAAATAAAAGAGGCTCGCTTCGCTCGCTAGATTGCGTATATTATAATAATACATAGTAAGAAGCTCGCTTTGCTCGCTAGATTGATTTTAAATATTAATGCATAGTAAAAAGGCTCGCTTCGCTCGCTAGATTGCTTATATTTATAATAATACAAAGTTAAAAAGGCTCGCTTCGCCTCGCTAGATTGCGTAGATTTATATTAATGCATAGTAAAAAGGCTCGCTTCTCGCTTGATTGCGTATATTTATAATAATAATGGTAAAAAAGGCTCGCTTCGCTCGATAATTGCGTTCTTTATAATAAATAATGTAAAAGAAGGCTTCGCTTCGCTGCTAGATGCGTATCTTTATAATAATAAATGTAAAGAAGGCTCGCTTCGCTCGCTAGATTGCGTAGATTTATAATAAATACAACGTTAAAAATAGGATCGCTTTGCTAGTAGATTGCTTATATTTATAATAAATATATTGTGAATTAGGGCGCTTCGCTCGCTAGATTGCGTGTTTTATATTGATGCAAATAAAAGAGGATCGCTAGATTGCGTATATTTATAATATTAATAGTAAAGAAGCTCGCTTCGCTCGCTAGATTGCTTATATTAAATATTAATGCATAGTAATAAAGGCTCGCTTCGCTCGCGCAATGTTAAATATTGCTTATATTTATAATAAAAAATAAAATGCTCGCTTCGCTCGCAAGATTCTATTTAATATTAATGCATAGTAAAAAAGGCTCGCTCGCTCGCTAGATTGCTTATTTTATATATACTACGTTAAAAGGCTCGCTTCGCGCTAGTTGGCGCTAGCTCGCTAGATGTTATATTAATAAATGCTCGCTTCGCTCGCTAGATATATTTATAATACAACGTTAAATAGGCTCGTTTCGCTCGCTAGATTGCTTTAATCTTTATAATAGAAATATATTGTAAAAAAGGCTCGCTTCGCTCGCAAGATTGCTTATATTTATATTAATGCATAGTAAAAAGCTCGCTTCGCTCGCTAGATTGCTATATTTATAATAATACTAACGTAAAAATAGGCTCGCTTCGTCGCTAGTTTGCTTATATTTATATATAATATACATATTAGGCTCGCTCGCTCGCTAGATTGCTATATTTAATATTAATGCTAGTAAAAAGGCTCGCTCGCTCGCTATATTTATTATTAAAATAGGCTCGCTTCGCTCGCTGTATTATATTTAATATTATGCTTAAATTTATAATATAAAAAGAAGGCTCGCTTTAAATTTATTTTTTTGAGTTTATTATTTTAGCCGCCATTTTTAATTAATAAAAAATTTGAAATGTTGACCATGAATGTTGAACATTTTTTTTCTACTCTTTAAGAGCTTTTAAACGATATACAACACGATTTTTGCTCAAAAATGTTTTATCGGTCGCCATATTGGCCGCCATTTTGAATATATTTTTCGGAATATTACCAAAACCTATACAGCTCTGACATATAGTTAATTTTACTTGTATAAAAGTATTAAAATAATTAGATCTTTATCTTGTAAATTCTTATAAAATTATAAAAAATATTATATTAATATGGCCGCCATGTTGAATTTTTCGAATTTAGTATATAAATTTTTTGTTCTACTAATAAGAGCTTTACAACGATATATTACTCGAGTTATTCCTTCAATTTAATTTTTGGGTAATTATTTGCCGCCATTTTTAAATTTTTCAAAAAATTTTTAAATTTTGACCATGAACATATATTTTCTTTTTCTACTTTAAGAGCTTTCAACGATATACAACACGATTTTTTCGCTCGAATTTTTTTTATCCGGTCCGCCATTTTGGCTGCCATTTTGAAATATTTTTCGGAATATTACCAAAACTATACACTCTGACACATAATTAGTTTTACCTGTATACAAAATTTTATCAAAATCGGTCAATTTTTACGGGCAGTTTCGCGACACGTACAAACAAACACCAAACACACAAAACACAACACACAAAACGCGCGTCCAATCTTCTGAAATGTAAGAACTCACTTACGTTCGTTCAATTAATTAATATAAAATAATAATATTAATTTTATATTGATCTAGTTTATCTAAATAACTTGAAAAGTGTGTTTTAAGTCTTTTGATAATGTTGAAGAGGCCAGTTAGTCGAGAGTCATTGAATGCTGCATTAACAATAACAATAATTTATTAAGTGATTTACTGTGCATTATTTCCACATCCGCAGCTGCTGGAATCGTTTAAGTTAAATCACTTGACTTATATTTAATTAACTTAACTTAATCACAAACACACACAACACACATATATATATTTATATATATATATATTATATATATATAATATATATATATATATATATATATATAATATAATATATATATACATGATAGATATTGTTTGCTAACACTTCGGAACTGAATCTGCTCAAAAAACAGCCTTGTTATATATTTTGTGTTTTTAAAATAGAATAAATTTGGTCATTATAAAAAGAGTTTCATAACGCAGCAGACATATTGAATATATTTTTAAACCTTTTAAATCTTTATTATGATAAATCAACTGATAAAATAACAAAATTTATCAGAAACAAATCTCGGATAATCGTTATTTACCTATGCATTTAATGTTCCGAGTTCTGATGTCAAATTTTCTATTTAATAATGTGTATATCACGTGGCAAATTAAACTTCCTTTTTTTGATAGAACAAGGCGTCGGACGCCAAGAACTGCCAGACTGATAATAGCTGATATTTTTTAAGTAGTGCCCCTACATTCATGATGTTACGTTTACGTGCAATACTTATAAGTCGTGAAGGTTTAATCTAACTAAACATTTTCAGTCATTAACTTTATTAGCCTGAATTTGCTGAAAAGATGTTGGATATGTTAGTTTTGTTGGGAAACTTTAAAAACGTTAAAAAACGTTTTTAAAGTATTATTTGTTTTTATTAACGCTCTTACATTGTATTAGCTTGAATTTAATAGATAAAAGCTATTCCTTCAGTTTTAATCTCTATACTAGAAATTGTAATTAAGTTTCTTTTGTGTTTTATCTTATAAATTTCTATCTCATAGGCTTTGTTTTAGATAATATGTCCAGAAACGTTGTATAAAAATGTAATATTTAAGCTAGAAGTAAAATGGCAGCCAAGGGGAGGGACTGCTCCACCCACCTAGATCTGGGTCAGCTCGCCTGAAAAACCAATAAGGGCGGCGCCCAGAAAACCACTCCCTGAAATATTTGATTTTTTGTAACTTCAAATTTGGATGAAAAGTTATTTTACAATTTATTACGATGATATTAGATGCAATTATATTTTTTTAAATAGTTGCATGAATATTTTCCTTGATTATTAAGAGCAAAATTTATTATTTATATTATCTTACATTGTCTTTTATTAATCTTTATGAGTTTTAATTAAACATTTCAATTTGATTTTAAAGATTTACTATTATCCAGCACAGTGTAATTAAATCGCAGCGTGTTTTATGCAATTATTTTGAGAAAAGAGGGAAGAGAGGTTGAGAAAGTTTTAATTTGCATGACGGCTCATGAATATTCTTCTTTTGAAGAAAACATTTTATCGCAATAGTAACCTCTTTCCGATACTGATGGATACGAAGTAAAACCGATTTTTTTTTATATTATTATATATTTTATGATATATCTATTTGAATATAGTAGGGGCTGTCCTTATAAGCTCACCTAAAGCTTTATAAGGAGCCAATATTTTATCGGAAGTTTAATAAATGTACCTCAATTTATAAATGTTACATTCGCTAATTTATTGGTTATAGATAAAGAGCTGTGTTTGTGTAGCAGGCACTGAAAATTGTTTTTGACATTTTTATTATATGAACTCAGAAAGTTTATACACTATCCTCCAAACAGTTCCTAAAAATGATAAGATTTTCAAAAGTTTCCCTTCTCTACTCCATAAGACTTTTACAGGAGTTTCAATGATTGTAACCTATCATTGACCTGTCATACAACGCGTGAAATATAGTTAATAAAGAAAAGAATGATTTAGTGATAGTATATCTGTATAAATATAGTATATATAGTAATTTACAGTACGGAATAATTTACAATACATTTACAGCATCGAATGTTAAATTTATATATAGTGAGTTTTTTCTTAAGTTATCATTTTCATCACAAAACCTAAGCCATCTGTATTCATCTTTGAAATGATGAATGTGTGTGTGTTTATATATGTATGTATGTATGTGTGTACGTGTATGTGTATATATCTGTGTATATGTCTTGTATGTGTATGTATCTGTGTATAGTATATAACCTAAATAAGTATATCAGAGTAATTAATAATTAATAACATAGACCAACCAGCGATAAATGTAAAATAAGAAATAAATAAACATAAATGTATATAATATATGTATAAACATGGATATTAATTATTATTGATATTTATTTCATTACTAAGCAATTATTATTATTATAAAATAAATAAAAATAAATTGATAATAATAGTAATGTGAAGAATGAATTTTGTAGGAAAAGTAACTCCACCCCCTTTAGGAGTGCCTCGGCAATTGCCGAAATAAAACCTAATATTAACCAAAATATGTTATATGTAATATTATAATTATTTAAAATTATGTACCTAATTAAGTTATTAATTACCTTATTAAGTTTAATAAAGGCTATTTATTTATTTGTTTTTAATCGTTTTCAAGCTTTAGAGATTAGTATTTTCAGATAGTGTATATAACATTGGCTCTGCAAAACGTGATAATGGTATCGATAAATAGTTAGTTAGTTTTAATTTTGCAAGACATATTTAAAAACAAGGAATTTTAACCCTTTATTCTCAATTTTAATATCAGACGCTTATCTGCTTACATAGCAATCAAGCTGACTTTACTAAAAACAATAACTCACAATTATAACACGATACAGAATAAGAAAATATCTATTAAATGCACCGACTCACTACGACAGCTAAACTTAATAAATATTATTTTTTTGAGGTAGCACGTAATTGAGCAATTTATTGGACCGTTTTTAGGATGAGAAGACAATCATTATTGTTATAGGAGGTTATTTAGTACTTTTCACCTGCGAGGACAATAATGAATGTAAAAAAAACTCCTAGGACGTAAAAGTAATTCATATATTGCCGCCATTACTGTAATGTAGCGTGTTCAAGAAAACAATCTGTGTAAAACCTTTGAGGTTTTACATAACATACACATGAGGTTTCTTTAAAAACGTTTATTTTGTTTCTGATTTGTTCGTAGACTAATTTTTTTTTCGTTTTTAAAAGGTGTTGTAATTGACAATTTTTGTTTGTTTATTTTTCATAATAATTAAACATGTATTTATTTTTTACGTTTGTTTTTTTTTCAATTAAGTATATAGCGCAGTTTATTTGATGAGTGCTACCTCAAAAAAATAGTGTATGCCATCCGGCTAAGAATGTCTTTATGTCTTGGAAATTTTTCCCGACTCGCTTCGCTGTCGGTAAATCTAATTGCCGTGACATTAAGACACACTTCTCAGCCTTATGGCATAAATAACTATTATTTTGGTATCATAATATTTAATTACTTACCTGACTCAAATTTCAAATATTTTGTCTAGTGCTAAACGTCTTCACGTGTCGGGCGCTCCCATATATATATATATATATATATATATATATATATATATATATATATATATATATATATATATATATATATATATATATATATATATATATATATATATATATATATATATTATATATATACAAATATAATACAAATATACATGTAAGAGTGTACCCTGGTTTTAAGTACATTTAATTGTCGTATCAATAAAGGACCAGTTTCATTCGATTTAGCTCCCCTAAATATTCATAACCCAACTCGACATTAGGTTTACCGACTCTACTTTGGGTTTTTAGATAATTTACCACGGTTTTTTCGATTTCTTGGTCTCTAAATGTGGTCATATCGATTTCAGACCGGTTTATATAATTTGGGCACCAAAAAACATAAAAATACTTTTTCGCGACTAAAACGTTGACTCTAATTTTACCCTTACTGATTAGACTTTTACGTATATAAATCAATAAAAAGGATGTAATTTGGTAGAAATGTGTACCTTTACAATAATAAGTGCTATAAGTTTCGTTTCAATATGACTCACGGTTAAAATCAGTTGACAGCGTGGGAAAATAAATATTACAGAAACAATAAGGTTGGCTTGATATGATATTGTGGGCGCGGCTTAACATTCAGGACTAACCTCATTGCTCACTTGCATTATTTTCTTATACGCTGTCAACTGATTTTTTTAAAGTGTATATAGTATATGTATATAATATAAGAGTATATACTATAGGAGTATATAGTATAGGATAAATATGGGAGGATTACACATAACCCGTCACCGCTAACGAATTTCTAAAAAAAATTCAAACAAAAGTAGAATTTGATAAAAGTATAATTTTGCACCCTGACATAGCTAATGACACAGTTCAAATTTGATGTGTGTTATGTTTTTAGAAAAACTTTACTCACTTTAAGTCGTATTAGTTTCACGACACCCATGTAGCTAATTGAGAAAAGATACAGTTGCTTTTCGAGAGACTAATTAGGTACTTTAGGTTTTACGTGCATTGGTTCAAACCCGGGTTCAATTAAAAGCTTTTTGTTTAACACTATTTTTTTTATAAAATTAAAATTATTCTAGCCCAGAGGTTGATAAACCACAGACTATTTTTTGGAATACGTGATTTCTTACTCGAAAGTTCAATTTTTGCTCTATTTTTACTTTTTCTCATTCATACCGTAAGAATTAAGTAGAAAAGTATTGTGTTTGCAACAAAATCCGAATCGGGATGACACCGAATTCATCTGTTTCAGGTCTTTTTAAGACCTCCTAAGTATTTTTCTCAAAGTTGTCTGTCTGTTATCATCGTAGCTCCTTGTATGTATTTATACTAAAGGAGTTAAAACTTCTTACAAAATAAGTCTATAGGTGTAGTTATCCTATTTGGAAAATATTTTTTCCAAATATAAAATTCCAAAATCGTGATATATTGGACAAATATATCACGATTTTTATTGGATCATAAAAGTTAAACAGCATCGAGCGTGGTCAATGCCTAGATGGGTCACCGCTGGGAATGAAAAGGAGGTATTTACTATCTGAGCACGAGAGAAGCGAGTCCAAAGTATGGAGGATGAGCGTAGCGGTCCGATGTGATGAGGGAAAGTTCCGAGGAACCCCGTATCGGATTTTTTTGATTATAACTTTCTTGTAAATGATCAGTAACACATCGGCTTGTTACTCAATTTGTCTGGATTTTAAAGGAAATGCGCTGACCATTTCACTTGTTAGCACAATTTGAGGATTTAATAAGAATAGAAGAGTCAATTTTAGAACATTTGGCATGCTAATGTATATGCGTATAGCGTATGGAGTTTACATGCCCATTTCCTTTAAAAAATTCAAAATAATTGACTTCTAAGGAAATGTAATACAGATTATAGTCTGACGCATAAAACAAATAATTCTGTTTCTCTTGCGCGGATGTTCACACGCCGGAGAAGGGTCAACGTTTTTGTCGCAAAAAAAGTCTTTTATGTGTTTTGATGCCCTAATCATATTAACCGGTCTAAAATCGATATGACCACATTTTAGTGACCAAGAAGTTGGAAAAACCGTGGTAAATTATCTAAAAACCCAAAGTAGAGTCGGTAAACAACTAATGTCCAGTTGGGTTATAAATATTTAGGGGAGCTAAATCAAATGAAACTGGTCCTTTATTGATACGACAATTAAATGTACCTAAAACCTTCTCAGGTTTAAATTATGGTTAAATAGGTTTAATTTTTTTGTCGTCATGTATAAGTTTATTTCTATACAAAACAGTTTTGGTGCTGAGGTTCGCAAGCCGGGCGAATTTTATTTGCAACGTTTGCTTTTTACTTAACAACAACTTATTTCTTGCGTATGATTTTAGATAATGCCTTATATCATGAGCAGTTGCATGACTGCATGTCACACAATGTGTTTCGAATTTTTCAAAGAAAATACGCTGAAACATTTAGTATACACATTAGCATACATTAGTATACACTGAACATTATATGAGCACGAATAATACTATGCCGTATTGACTTTGTAATAATGACCATAGTTTGCTATAACCTGAAGAAAATTCTAAAGAAATCTAGAATTATCCATTTGAGGTGTAATTAAGACCTCCTGGTGTGTATGTGTGGGTAATAATTTTATGACATCATTTGCCAGTTAATGATGTCATAAAATTATAATGACTCAGCAAAAATGGAGTCATAAAAACATTTTTCCGCATTTTATGAATTTCCAAAATTAAAAATGTTTTGATCGAACTGAAAAACGCATGTCGTCGAATATTAGGCCAACCAATTCATTTATTCATTTCATTAGTCTCATTGTTGGTGGTAGTTCATTTTTTATATGATTGACTTGTATATATTTTTTTTAAATATGAAAAAAATTAAACAAAAATAATTTAATTAGTTTAAATTTGTTATAAGTGTATCTCTTTAAGCAATGAATAAGTATACTAACTTTTTAAGTTAAGCAGCATCAAGCGAGGCGCGAATGTCCCAGTCCCTGGATAGGGGACAGCTGGAAATAAAATGAATGTATATACTGTCTGCTATGCGAGTCCCATGTCAAGTTGCTGTATAAATTTGGTGATTTAATTTGTAGAGGTTATTATTTAAATAACCTTACATTTAAGTGATTAAATTGGTTATTTGAGTTACAAGGTGCCCTATTAGTGATGGTTAAGCTCGAACTAAAAGCTCTAGTACTCGAGCTTTTGACAAGGATCGAGCTTTAAGTGTGCTCGAGTTATCGATTAAAAGCTCGAGCTCGATCCTAGGCTCGACCTCAACCCTGGGCTCGAGCTCGACCTGGGTTCAACTCAACCACGATCTTGGGCTTGATCTCGAGTTTGGGCTCGAGTTCGAGCTTGATCTTGATCTCGAGCTCAGGCTCTACCTCGATCATGGGCTCCAGCTCGAGTTTAGGCTCGAAAAATTCGATCTGGATCGATCTTATCTATAAGGATCGATTTTAGGATCGAGCCCAAAATTTTTGGATCGCCCATCACTATACTCTATTCTAATTTTTTATAGTATGTTGTTCTCGCTTTATTGTTTCTTAAATAAGTGTCTGTATTCCTGATATCAAACGGGAGTTAAAATATCATTAATTTATAATTTTAAATAGTCAAATGAAAGTATAAATGTACCCATTTTCAACCGGGTTATATCTTGCTTCAATAATTTGGAAATTTTCATATCAATATTTCCTTGTAAAAAGATTAAATTGTCTTTTTTTATTCCCTACTTTATTTTATTACTAAATTCTTTAAAAGCCCTCAGGTTTTCTTTAAGAATAATTCTTCCATTTTTTTTTGTAAAAAGTTCATTCCCTATGTTTGAGAGAAAAAACTTTGGAAAAAAAGGTTTTAGAAAGAGGCTAATTTTTATTCCAGAATAAAAATGGAATGAGTGAGGGAAAGGGGGGGGGGGTAAAGTGGATGGTGGGAGGGGAATAAAAAGTAGAATCTAATGAATGCATATCGGCTTTAACTTTGTGAGAGCAAAGTCAAGAAAAAAAGAAAAGTCCATAAGAAAATACAGTTAGGCTGAGAAAGCTTTAGTCAGAGCCTATGGTAATTCCTAGGGACCCCACCCTTCTTCCATCGATCAGTTTTCCTAAGACAAACTCTTAATTCTTAACAAAAATTTTAAACTTCTATTCTTTTTAATATTTGTTTCTTTCTTCATTTATACCAGGAATATTGAAAATTATTGTGCTTGCACTAAAATCCAAAACTGAAATTTCACCTAAATTATCCATTTCAAATGTTTTTAAGACCTCCAGAAAGTTTTAAAGTTGTCTCTCTGTATGTGTGTGGGCGTGATTATCATCATATTGCTCATAGTGCCTTAATGCTGGAAAGTTGAAACTTAATATGAGAATCAATCAGTATAGTTGTGCTATTCAAAAAATATATTTTTATAACGTCATTGACCGCCATTAATAACTAAGCAAAACATTTAAAAATAGAAAAGAATCATCTGATAGATATGACATTTGGCACGCATGAATGAAGTATCATGACGAGCGTAGTGAATCTGCTATGTTAAGGAAAAGTTCAGAGGACTCCCGTACCCGATTTTTATTTCTGATATTGTGTCAACTCTCCGGCTTAGGAGGCTAATTAAATAGGCTAAGATAGTAATAATTAATATTTTATACTTCTTTTGTAGATTAGACCAAAATTAATCATTAGAGCCATTAGAGTTGGAATTTAGCACAAATATACATCTTGCACAAATCAAATTCCTGAATAAACACGACTTCCACTGTTGGCTTACTATGCAATGTAGAATATGATCTAAGGAGGTCCCATGTTTTAACAATGTAATAGTTAGGCTATTTTTTTATTTTTTATTTTTGAGACTGAGCGATGCTAGATCGAAGTAATATAACCTAAAGCTGCGACTCTGATGCTGATTACTCTTCAGAGCAATCGACTGCGAAGTTGTGAGGAACAGTTTGGAGGTACCTGTGATAATTTTTTTGGTACTACATGACACGCCAGTTATAAGATGCTCTGAATATGAAAATCAACGTTTAAGATCTCTACGATTTTTCTGACCAATTTTACAATTTTTCCTCTAAAAAAGGTTAAATGCATGATTAAGAGGAACAAAATAATTATACTAAAAAGGTATCTACTAAAGTTTATTAGGTGCTGAACCTGAAAATGTATGCTTCAGACCATCACGAGCCTGACATGTACCTTCCAATCCGGGAAAAAATCAGAAATCCCGCCTTGAATAATTTGAATCTTAAAATTGGTCTGAATTATAGATTTTGCACTTATATAGTTATTTCTCAGAGTTTCAAGTTCTAAGAGAAGAGTTGTGACGCGACCGTAAGATATTTACAAAGGCTGTTATCATGTTTACTTAGAAGTAATAAGTTGCGTCGTCACAGGGATCATGGAATATTTTCTATTCAATCTTAAATCTGGTAATACTTTAGGATTAACTGTATAATTTTTTATTAACTTCAAAAGGTTTAAAGTAGAATTTTCATTAATAGAAGATAAATTATTTTTCTTTTAAAAGAGTCCAGTTTCAGTAACAGACTTTACCAAAAGATAAATGAGTTTTTACCTTAAATGTTTCAAGCATTTAGTCTTAAGACATAACAAGTAGCCCAAGAAAAAAAAGGAATTTAGCCAAAGGGTGGAGAAAAGGAAATTAATTTAAGTGGTGCAGCCATAAATACGATGGAAGGAGGGAGGTTCTTGACTGCTTCTGGACAGGCAGTATTTTTCTTGCCACCACCTCTTTTCCTAAGTGAACGAGGTGGAATAAATAAACCATAAATTAAGTAAGAACAAGCTTGAGTAATAAAAGAAAAGCGCTATACAGTGATTTGTGGCTTGGAAAAACCTAGATTTTTATTAGCTCTTGTTGTATTTCTAGCTCTTGTGGTACCCTTAACAAATCTAGTTCTTCTTCCTTTTTCCTAATGTCTTTAAACATAAAAACTTTACTCTCGTACCACTTATCTGAGTATTTTTTTAACTTCAGTGTTCTTAGCTCTCTCGTAGATTTTTTAAAACTCTCTAGAGATGTCAAACCTGCTGGATTTATGACTTTTTTGCTCCTTATTTATTACCCTTACTGTGATTTCTTTATAGCTAAACTAAGAGTAAATTTCAACAATTTTCTAGAGTTGTCCTAAAGACATTTCTTAATATTTTTAAGAAATGTTACCTTTCCTTTAGAATTATTGTTGGTCTTATTAGGACTATGCGTTATAACATTTAAATCAGATTACATGATTTTTCCGTTTTTTACGAATTTTATAAATTTTTGTTTTCCCTATTTTTCCCTGTACACCTACGAAACAGATAAGAAAAAGTAAAAAGTTACTCTAGATTGGCATACTACATACTCAGTGCCGTAATCGTAATTATTAATTTAGTTTTGACGGTGATTCAAAATTTTACCGGAATAAAAAATGTGTTATTTTTATATTTATTTCCATACTTTATTTTTTTTTATCTTTGACAGTTCAATAGTTTAATGAGTTTAACTTAGTTTAAGATAACTTGTAAAAGTAATTACAGGAACATGCTTCGGGAAAGCAGGGCTGTAAGTCATGCCAAGCATAAGTCTGCCTTTATTATCGGATCCTTTGCTGTTGTTTCTATGATAGAGATGGTAAATTGTTTTTAAGGATTTAACGTAGGGTTTGAAGTTATGGAGTAACTGTATAACTTATAACCCAGCAACCCCGCTTTACGTTAGTCCATAATGAAATAGATTCTATCCCGCTATAGTTTCTGTTATCTAATTTATTATAAGATGATTTTGATGTATGCGGATGTGATCTTTCACTGACTTATTGGAAGACGAGCAATTCTCTTTTATTTTAATGTGTGATAATCTGAATTATTAATCAGAGCAAAATTCATGCTTTATTCACAGTGGTCATATTTTTAATGGCATACGATAAGTTTACAATATAGTCTTATGTTTTGAAACCTTTGCTTGTAATTAGGATCGAAATCAACTGAAATTCGAATCTTTTCGTAGGCAATGACGGCGTTATTTTTAGTTTTAGAGTATGAAAATCAAAATACCTTGTTTATGGAAAACTACATTTATGGTAATTATTACCATTTCAATTCCTTATTATCTTAGTTTACTTAACCGTAATATATTTGCCAAGGAAGTATAGAAGTTAACAAAAGCACTACGCACCATAATTTTTGACTTATCCTCAGCGCGGCAGTCTAATTTCAAAATACCTTTTTCGGCTTCCCATCAATATTTAAAATGCTATTAATCGTACTGTAAACGAAGAAACTCTTAATTGAAACAACATTAAAATTAGGGTGAAATCATTTAATTTTGGAAACTGGAAAACAGCTTGCCGGGTAGTTTCGAGTGTGATTTGAAAGTAGAAAATCCTCTTGGATTGATATATGTCCTGCACGATTGACAAAACAATCAATGTTTTTCCTTTTTTTAAATTGAAAATTAAAAAATAACCTAGCAGGATACTCCAAGTCAATAAAACAGTCCACTGGTAGCCACTATTACATTATTACCAAATATCCTATGGCGATCCTTGGCGTGGGAAAATATATTTTCGGATAGAACCTATCCTATCCTCTCCATATAAAAATTGTGGCCAACTTCTTCACATTCAGGCAGTTTAACCTTCGTTCATTTGATACTAATCATATCGCGCTGGATTTTTTGTTTTTAGTTTTGCGTTACAATGGTTAATTTTACTTGCTTAGCATTATTCTTATTTTGTTTTATGTTTTCAGGCCTAAATCCTACAATAAATTACAAACATTGAATATTATGTCTACATTAAACATGTAGTACATTACTACCAAAGAATGTATTACATTACAATATTTAAAGGGTGAAAAAGACCAACTTTAGGGGTTCTCCAATACTCTTTAAACCCTATGATGTTGACCGAGTCCCTCTATTGTCCTGAAACACGGCAACGACACTAACTTGGCTTTATGGCACCCCCCCCCCCCATGGGGGGTTAGGCCTATTTAAAAGTGAATTAGCTAGCCAAGGAAAAATAATTTTTTACAATTACCTGTAAAAATAAACGTTGGAGCCCGCCTTAAGGTGCTTTACGCTCTTGGGTCCGCAAAATTTGATCATCTTACTCTATACATTAAAAAGCAGAATAAACAAGGAATTATGGTCATATATGTAAATGCATCAAGCTATTCTAAACCTTTAAGTTAGGGAAACTTAATACAGCTGTAGTAGATTTTTTAAGTTGGCAGCACTGCCTGGTGATGAGGCCTTCATTTTTGAATGAGGATTTGACAATCTAGTAATTCATTTAAATTTAATCAATGTTTGAGGCAAACTTTGATGTGTTTTAGTTAAATTGAATGTTTTAACAATTAATCAATTTTGAAAACGATAAATGCTTTTGAAATGAATATATATTCATTTCAAAAGAAAGAAACTCTTAAATATAATTTTCCATTGATGAAAATTATTTTATAAGAAAACTCCCACAATAAAAGATAAGCTGTTAAGCAATGCGGGGACTCGAAAACCTCCCTATGAGGTAACCTACAGGTTACCTTTGTAGCTCTCTATTCACCTAAAAGTCGTACATGCTCATGTACATCAATGTACAGATGTATATACATAAATACTTCTCAAACAAGGAAGAGTTCAAACTTAACACCGTCGTCCCTAAAGACTATTAATTAGGCCAGGAAAAAAATGCAGGCCTACGTAAAAATTAACACTTTCATATGTTGTGATATTTATTTATTGATTTCAGGTTTTCTTATGATGGCTTCATATGGTGCATTTGCAATTTTAACATCATTCCTGTCTTTTTATGGATACTTAAGAGTAATTTAATTCAATTATTTATCTACTTACGGCTGTAAAATGAGTCTTTACTGAACTGTTTTTAAGCTGCAAAATGTCATTTTATCAACATTGTCGTCAAAATCTTTGAAAACGTACGAGAAATTTGCTTGGTAATGCTCTACCTCCTAGAGAGTTATGGTACTTTTAAATTTAATGGTGAATAAGTCAATATGCCCTAGGAGGAGAAATGAATGAGTTGAGGTTATCATGTTGCAGGCTATTAAGTTAATTTCGGTGTTTTTCGTCTTTTAAACATGATTATTGTTTATAATAATATATTCTGTACATTATTACTTAAAATACGATGTATTATTAACTATTAAAAAGTTTTATATAATACATAATAAAAGTAATTTTACATAAAATATTGGCAACACTAATATTCATGACTTTCATACATTTTTTACCATTGCTATTTATGAATCGTCAAATTTTTATTGTTTGTTTTGTCACTTATTTAATTATTTTTCGATTTATATTGTTTAAATTAATTCAAAAATATTTAGGAATGCAGCAACGTTCCGCCCCGCCAAGTCAAGAAGAAAAGGAAAAATACCCCGCTTAGTCAGTAAAAAAAGTCAAAAATCTACTTAAGCTGCCAGTGTATATTATACTGGTTTGTGTATATTGGTGCCAGTGTATATTATACATAACAAAATAGGGTTTTTAGGGGCTGTAGCGTAAAAACGGCTATAGGCACATACATAATAATATAATATATTTAAAGGGTGTGCCTTTTAGATCAAAAATATAAAAAAATATCCAAATTGACCTAGCAGAAGTGGAGGAAGAGAGGTTTGAAAATTACCTTTTTGACGACTTCTTATTCTTATTTTTCCTGCACTTTTTGTTGACGCACCTATTTATTTATTTACAAATATGTGTACTTGTAGAGGTTTGTTTCGCTCGCTTGGTTGATAGCACCCTTATTTATTATATTTTAAGGAAGTTGCTTCGCTCGCTAAAGATCTAAATGAATTAAAATATTTATTTAAGGACAACAAATTAAATAGTACATAATTTTTGTCAATACATCATAATTTAGTTTAGCAAAGCCACACTCTTGTGGTTTGCTGGACTCTGACTTTTGTGAAAGTGTACTTAAAAAACCCACAGGAAATTATTGATTCCTGAACTTGGTAGCTTTGACCACCCCTCCCCTCCGGGAAAAATCCTGCGGACGCCCATGAACTTAAGTATATTATTGTTAAAAATTTTATGTTTAATTTTTATCGTTTGCAGCAAAAAAATAATATTACAATAAATTATTAATTAAGATAAGAATTACTTAAATAAATAAACAAGCAGAAAATAAACTTGCTACCATTGGCGTCTGCAGGGGGGGGGGGTCGGTCATAGAGAGTATATAGGGTCAATAAGATAGCGTCTCTGTGACCGAAGGCCTGTATTATATATATATATATATATATATATATATATATATATATATATATATATATAGGTATATATATATATATATATATATATATATATATTATTATATATATATTATATATATATATATATATATATATATATTATTATATATATATATATATATATATAATAGGTATTATATAAAAATGTTTAATACTTTTTTTATAATAATAATAATATGAAATCGCATGTTGGAGTAATATTATATAGAAAATGTTGGTTAAAAAGAAACTAATAAAATCATTGTTCACCAGACGAAAAATTCTGAAATTCACTCTATAACCTGAAAGATATATCCTCTACTTACTAATTTATCCTACTAAAGGAAGTAATGAGACATTTTTATTGTTAAAGATAATATGCTTTTATCCATAACTCCCTAGAGAGATATTGTTGTATAAAAAATGATTACCAATGTATGTGTGTACCAATAAATGTCCCATATTATTTTCTTGACGTTGTAGGTGAAAAAAGCATTTTGCATCTTAAAAACTATTTAGAATTGCCTAGTTTTATCGCCATAAATGGAGAAACGTATTTTATATTCTTTAATCTTCTGGGTTATGTTTTATTCAAAATCAAAGTATTAATGCATTAATGATACGTGTGTGGATCAAAGGTTTAGTATAGACTAGGTGGGAACTCGTGTTTGTATTGCTGGTTTAGTATACATCAGGGTTTACAGGGTTCATTTTACATTATTTTAATGACTTTCTTCTCTAAAATGGTTGCTTTACAAAAATGTTTATACAATAAAGCAAATTAAATGTTTTACGTTATTTTTTTTAAAGCATGTGTTAAGGTAATATGCACGAAGAAATACATATACTACTACGCAAAGCCCTATACTGTTTAGACATTTTTTTACTGTAAGTAATTTATTGCTTTCTTTTTACAGAAAGTGCGACGCCTTGTTCTGGTAGCCTTATGCTTAACGCCGTTGAAATATATATGTCTCATTATAATTGCATATTTTTATGTAATATCAATTACAGAAAGTTCTTATCACACAAATTTAACGTACGTACTACGTATACAGTTTTTTAAAAAAAGATATTGTTTTTAATTAATTCCTATATCCTTAGGAGTAAATGAAGTTTTAGTTAAATTTTATCTCATCGCCTTTTTGGTACAGTGGTTGACTGAGCCAAAAGGGCTCGGGAAGGAATTGGCCTAAAAGGGCAATTCATATTTTAGGCCCAGAGGGCAACACATCACAAGAGGCCCCAAAGGGGGGGGGGGTTCTATGTTACTTCTCGAGTTAAGGGGGCTAATTTTAATTATTGAAGTATCAATGATATTAATGATTTTAGCAACCTTAATATTTAATTTTAATTAATTGAAATCAAATCAAATGAAATCATCGTATTTAAATAAACTTGACTCAACTCAAGCAAATAAAATAAATAGATTAGTATAAAATATACTTAAGTAACAAATAATTGAACTTAAATAAAACATAAGTTTATTAATTTAAATATAATATTATTATTAATCTCTAGGGTCTTTTAGTACTGCTCTGAGGGCCCTGATCAAGTATGTTAAGGGCCCCTTGTGGCCTTAGTCTTCTATATCTTTAAAGGTCCAGGTATAAATTAGGAGCTTTCTAGGACCTAGTCTTAAGTGGCAAATTTGAGTACTTAAAAAACACCAATCTCTTAGGCCCTTTTCAGCTGCTTTAAGGCCCTGGCTATGTATGTTAAAGCAATGTCTAGAGCCATTGGCTCTAGTCTTCGAATGGGGCCCTTAAACGTCTAGGTATAATGATAGGGGCCATAAGGTCTATGGCCCATGTTTGGGAACATGTTCTGGAATATGTTTTTTATTACTTAAAAAACAAATATCTAGCGCCCTTTTATGCTGCTTTAGGGCCCTTATCAAGTATATTAGGGCCTTTTTAGCCGTAGTATTTTGTATAGGACCCTAAAAGTCCCAAGAAAAGTTGCCGCCTTCGATTAGGTATATTTATGATTTATAATGTGTAATACAAGTTTTATAGATTAATGAAATCATTATTTGAAGTAAATTTTCATCAGTGAAGGTCCCTTTATAACTTTATTTGCTTAACAAAAGTTAAAGGAAAGGAGGGGGAGAATCGATCCCGCTAGGCTTTGTGATTCCAAATTTATAAATTAAAACAAAAATATAAGGCTATTATATATATTATATATATATATATATATATATTATATATATATATATATATATATTATAATTATTTTTTTTTTTTGTGTGTGTGTGTGTTTTGTTGTGTGCAGATGTATTTAAAATTGTCTATCCTTGCGTAAGGCACACGTTAACCCTTAAAGGCTGTCTCGAATCAAAACCAAATTTGGTATATAGCCTTTTGTTTGTGTCAAATTTATGACGTCATTAACTGAACGTTATAGTGTCATATTTTTTAGAAATATATGTTTTTCAATGTGTGATATAATTTGTTTAATGGCCACTCTGTTCTTTCTTTTGTACCTTTCTGTGTAACTAAGCAATGTGTCAGAAATTAATATGCATTTTTAATTTCAGATTTGTCCTACTATTCAACACGTTCCTGCTTTTAGTTTTAGGTATATACTTTTTGTTTAATTTTATATATTACTTACTGCAAAGCAATCAAGAGTAAGAATTACGACCACTGCCACTACTCTCTACTCTCTTTTCGCAAAATAAGTAATAAACGTATTTTAAAAAAATCTAGTACAGATGAAGCATATCCCATTTATTCCTCTGATAACAGATGAGTTGTACTAAAGGCTAATTTGATTGAGTTATTAATTCGATTCGATAATAATAATTCGATTGAATAATTAAGCTCTAAATTATAATAAAAAATATTGTTAATGCACTGAATGTTTAAATTAATTTTATAAACTTATTAAAAAAATCCTCGCCTGCATTATAGGTTTTATATAATTTTTGCATCAGCCCAGCCCGGTTAGGGGGAGGGGTGCCCCCCCCCCCCTGGATACGCCCATGATACTGGAAACTACGCTGATAATAGACATTTACTCATACAGGCAAAAAAACTTGGAAAAACTACAAAAGAAGTCTCACGCCTGAGATGGAGTTTTAGTACAACACTAAACTTTTTTAACATAATAATCAAGTTATTATTAGCTTAAAAACATATCTTAATTATTTTTTGTTTGTTTTTCAGTTTTGGCTTTACCTAACCTTCAAATCGTATTGATTCTAGTATACAATAGAATGGAGAAGTTCAAGTTTGCTTCAATATCTGCTAGGTAATTAAATGCTTAGGAAAATTGTTTTTTTAATAAATAATTTTATTTTATCGTGGTATTTTATTTCACGTTAAAGACTTCTGGTTCTAGCAAATGAAGAACTGTTTGATTGCTTCAATGTCATTAAGTTAAAATGAAGTCGGTTTGAAATTTTCTGTGTTCATTGAAGTTTAAAACCTTTAGAATAATTCTAGTAAATTACTTATTACCTATTACAATCACTTATTAGAAATTAACAAATTTATTATTGCACTGTTAAGAATTAAATCCTACATTTCGCCTAGATGCCAGGCGAAACGTCTGTTGTAAATGTTAATTTATGTATGTGTATTTACATAAATAAACAGATAAATTTTAAAGGACTGAAGTCATCGTTAATCTACCTAGAATTTATTAGAAATTACCCAAATAAATATATTGCGTAAAACCTTTATAACGGGTTGCCAATTTTAATAAAGCAAGAATTAAAAATATATCATGTATAGAAGAACCTTTGTTTGTACCACTTTTAGAATTAGCATATATTTCTTGTTAGAAACTTAAACAACGTATTTATACCTTAATAATATAATTCATATTATTATAATTATATTAATATTATCATTTATACTGCAAGTTAATAAAATTATAAAAATCATAACGAAGACTTTGTTAGAGGGCTAGGTATTTACTAAGTTGTCTATACTTGAGAGTTAAATCTCGATTAAAATTCAAATCAATCTTAAGGTCTGAATGTGCTGTCTATAGTTAGCATTATGAAGACTTCAGTCCTTCTTCAAAATATTTATTTATAAAAATATATGAAGAGGTTTCGCCCAGGAGTCCTGGGTTACAACAGTTTCTGAAATTAAAAAAAATCGGGTACAGGGTACACTTCAAAACTTTTTCTCACCACAACAGATTCGATTATATTATAATTTATGGATTATATTATTTATATTTGTTTTCTTCAGCGTTTCTTAGCCTATTTATACAATTGTTAATTACTGTATGATTAATTTCAGGACTGCTGAAGCCCAGACTCCCTGGGCAAAAGCTTTTCGTTTATTTTGATAAATAAACATTATAAAACAAAGGACTGAAATCTTCATTATCTTATCTATAATTCGTGGCAGTCCAGAAGCCTTTAAGTTCTTGAATGTGCTTTCTGGATTTTTTTGTCACTGACCGCCGCTTATTTAGACGCAGTATTTTGTTTAAAGAGTCATAACACGCGGAAAGTTGTCGGTTTGAATTTGACACTCCGCATTTATTCAGAACAACGCAAGTTTTCTCGAGATCTTTATAACTTAAAACGATTCATATTCAATAACGTTAACAAATAATTGGTTCAGGATGCTTTAAAAACTAGTATAAACTAGTTTGCACATGTCTAATTTTTCCTACTTGGCAATATCTGTCGGAAAATATATATTATATCATACAGAGACTCACTGACCACTTCTTTTTTACTTCTCCTCCTAGAATTCGCCCGAACAAGGTTCTAAATGCATTATGTATGGGACCTTGCCGGTGGCGGACTGAGCCAAAGAGGCCCGAGGAGGGTTTAACCGAAATGGGCCCAAACCTACATCATAAGGGGCCCAATAGGGGGAGGGGTCTTTTATTGCTTCTTAAGTAGAGGGTTCCACTTTTAACGAGAGTAGTATTAATTATTATAGCAAGCTTCATTTAATTAATTAGACCCCAGATCATTACGGTCTAATCTTCGTGTGAGCCCTTAAACCACTAGCTATATTGAATAAGGGTCATAAAGATCAAAGTTTAAAATAAATTATTTAATAACTTAAAAAAACAAATATTTAGTGCCCTTTTATGCTGCTATAGACCCCTGATCAAGTATACTATCAGACATAAAGTACCCTTTATGGCACTATGGCGGTATAGGGTCTTTAAAATCCCAGGTAAAATAAATAGGGGCCTTAAAGACCCTAGATTTAAAAACATTTGTCTCTAAGAGCTCTTTAGGCCCTACTTTAGAGTATTAGGCCCTTTTGACTCTGTTATGAATATATTACATAATTATAATAAGTACATAAATGCATATACTATAACTTTAAAAATATTTAATTTGTTGATAATTTTTTTAAGTTTATTTTTTTTTTTAAAGGGACTCAAGGAGGGCTGCCGCCCTCGCCCCTCAATGGCCAGTCTGCCCTAAATACCAATAAAATTCTCTAAAAATTTTATTAAAATCCGACCAACCGCTTTAATAAAACGCTGGTAATAAGAATTTAAACAGGCAGACTTTCTAATGATGATAGAAGAATGAAACCAATTAATTAAATGGAGTGGATTTTGTTTTAAATAGTGCCAATAATTTCAAGTTTAAGAACTTTGGAGCTATGGTTGTAGAATTAGAAATATTAAAAAATATCGATGACCTATTTGCCGTTATTTTCATATTTTGAAAGCTAATTTTAATTCACAAAGACTATGTTCATAATAATTTAATTTTTGTGCCGACCTGTGACATTTATTGATTGACATCTATATATTTGTGTTTATTCATATATTTGTTTACATGGAACGTTTACAAAGCTTCTAGCTTATATACTTACAATATATAATGCAAGAAGCAACATATTCAATTAAGATTATCATTAACATGGTTGTATAAATGTAATAAACAATTATACTCGTATAAATTACAAATCTTAATTTCATTACAGCTAGTATATTTACGGGTTTTCTGATCAATAGTGAAAAGCAGGATTAAGCGAGGTCTGTATGTGGATTGGTGACCGCTAGTAGTAAAACTGAGGACGAACTAAGTGAGTCTAATGCGCAATATAAATTAGACGAGTTTTCATATTCTAAGGACATGTGATAAAAAACAACTCTGAGGTACCCCGTACCTGGTTTTAGAGTATATTTTCCACTTCTTGATAAGTTGTCATGCACTTATTGAATTTTATTCTCTAGTTATTTATTTTTTTGATCATTTTTGTTACGTATTTTGTAAATCGTCATTCATTATGTTTGTGTTCACGTAAAATGTAATGTGGCTAAGATCAAGACAATGAAACCATTTAAAGTTTTATTTTAAATTGTAAATATTAATAATATCAAATAGGCATCAAACCAAAAAACGATTTAATGGTTACACGACAATTTTATGTTTCATAAGAAGTAACAGGTTAGTATTTTATGTATGTTATTTCAGGGCGTAATGGAATGCACAGAAAACTAAGGGAAAAGGAGATTGTTACCATTATTGTAATGTTGAGTTGAAGATTTCTTTTTTTTAGGGTTTTAAAAGGTACAAAATTTAATATAAATGAATAAAAAAGTTAAAAACATAAAGGAAGGAAAGGATCATAATAATAAAGTAGAATGAGGTTAATGTTTGTATATGTTAAGTGAGGTTTAGGGATAGAGCAGGAGGTGTAGAAGATATGCGTGGTATATCTCTCACCGAGGATACATTAGGGACTTTGTGCCAAGGGATAATAATTACGCGTAATGTATCATAGTAAACTTCCTTCCAAAAACAGCTAAGAGGGTTTAGGTCATTATACTTTAAAATTAGTTGAGTTGAGGGTTTCCGGTGACCAGAGGCCACGCTAACTCAGAAATGTTCATTTCTCGTGTTTTTGTATGAAACCGTCATAAGCAGTTGGATAAAATTAATATTAGGGGTTGTGTTAAGTGTGGATTGCCATCCCCTTAGTGAGATTATCTTCTAGAATTTCACCTTCCAATATTAAAGTGCTTAAGTCTTCTTCAGCTATATAGCTTTTATACACAGACTTAGATGAAGAAACACGCCAACACGCTATAATAAAATGACAAAAATCGTTTGCTAGTTTTTTTATTATTAAAGTTATTTTCCTTTTCCTCTTTGTTTGATAGCCATCAAATAAACAAATTAACACTTTTGAATTTGCATACGTGGCGTGTCTTTTCTTACTGTGTATCGTTTTCCTTTTTATTAAATCAATCTAAAGAACTTAGTGTTTGGGGACTTACTAGGAACGATCTAACTATGAAAGATATCATTACCAGGTTTTTTATATATATTAACGACTTGACTCACATTTATAGGTCTGAGAAATACTATCCAACGTTATGGAATAAAGAAATAATAACTTTTTATGGGAAGCTTAGTTTAGACTAAGTAAATAAGGTATGTCCTTATTTTAAAAATGATATCACGGTGCAGTCGTCTAACTAGGGCAATAACAGAGCCAAGTGACATTCAATGCCCTGGAGGATTGTCAATAAGGACAGTATATAATATCACTCCCTTAGAGATATCATTAGTGTCCGTCAGCACCCCCTCACTCTGTACAAAAAAACCATTTCTCCCTATTCCTCGAAACGGATGTTT
The DNA here is from genome assembly GCA_018340805.1 of Microvelia longipes. Taxonomy (NCBI): domain Eukaryota; kingdom Metazoa; phylum Arthropoda; class Insecta; order Hemiptera; family Veliidae; genus Microvelia; species Microvelia longipes. Next base: position 47,583,055 of record JACMZG010000008.1, on the reverse strand, counting down.
CTGCGTCCTCTTCAATATCTATAGCATTTTTTCAGGCTCCCCGGTGGGCTTCTGAATCCCCTTGGATCAGTGGGCCGGATTTATAGGTAATAAAGCGCGTAGGGTGGGCCAAAAAGATATTCCGGTGGCTCTTTATCAACCTTGTCGTTCCGCCCTTTCAACTTGTCACTTGGTATATATTTTTTACGTTTGAAAAAAAATATCGGAAGAAAAAAAAATGACTGGTTATATGTGAAAAGCAGACGCCAAGTATAAAGCCGACACTACATCACACAGATATTAAAGTCCTTCTATCCTCATATATCATCTAAATACATTGTAATGCCGTCCTAAGTATCTCTTTTATACTGCCAACAACTTCTAAATTGATAAGTTTCCACCACATTTTACACTTTTTATAGAATATGTTACTGTTTGTTGAACCGTTTCATATTGTGACTCACTGAGGAAAGTTTTTAGAGTATGGTTAAACATGTTTTCCTAACTTGGTTTTTCAGCTTAGAATTTTGTCGTTTTAGTTTGAATTCGGGATACATGTAGAAATTCGGTACGAAAGAAACTGCGGGGGAACATTTTGTTTATTACACTTCGCGATATAAGGTGTATGTTTGACTCAGTTCATGATTCATGCATATTCAGGTTGTTAAATGTTTATTCGACATGGTTGTGCAACGATTTCGACCCGTTTCTATCTGGTTTTGTAAAAGGGAGATTGTGAAATAAACTTTCTGTAAATATGTGTTTTGTGTGGAAACGGTAAGTGGAGGGTATAGGGTCGGGGGGTGTCTGTTGCTTGTCGGCAGTGTTTGTGCGTTTACGCTACAATAAGCAATATTACCGACAGGGTAAAAAAGAGAAAGAGAAATTATAAAGAGAAAAACAAATCTAACGGCGTCATCTGTTGGTTAAATATTGGGCTCCCGAACCGGCAGCAAACAGAACCGCATCACCGGAAATAATACAGACTTTCCCTCGATGTAAATCCACCTTCCTGATTGGACGGGAACACAACATAGCCTGCCAATCAAACATGCTATAATTTCATTCTTAATCTAAGTAATGAAAAATGTACACGCGAGTGTTGTATTCTTAGTGAGGGCAGCTTTATTTAAAGTAGAGGGATTTTAGATTTCTCTACGTAAGCTCCCCACAGCTCAAAACTAATAATGTTTATCATGTTTGCTATTTCCAAATAAAATTGCTTTAAATCGAAACCCTCAGTCTTTTAATTTCTGCTTATTGGTTAGCTTTCTTTATAGTTTCTAATTGAAAGTTATATCTGTTCCAATGACGTAAAATGTATATTTTTTCAAACTTAACTTTTTGCTTCTCAGAACGTCTAGATTTGTTTTTACTTCTTGTTTCCAGCTGTATGCGCAGTGATCAAGTGAAGCCTTGAAATGAAATATTCTTACCCATTTATATAAATGGGAATCAGTTACAGAAAGAGTAGTGAACTGAGTTTTGTCTTCTGATTAAGTTTTTTGCCTTTGGGTTGAATTATGGCAATATTTTGCATATGACAGATGCCCCGCGGGGGCTTTTTCTAACCACCACCCTGGGACTTGAGGCAGGGTATATCATCCCACGAGCTGCTCAAGATAAATAGCCTTCACTTAACTTTCACGCCCTCCTATACCAGCTAACGCCCTTTGAAAATAACACTCTAGACACAGAGTTTTTTCTATCTCAAGAATAATAGACCTGTGTTGTATAAAAATATTTTTCTGTTCGTGACAACATAAAAGTTAATTGCATTAGTTGCATACTGCTTAAATGGTTACGTCTGTATTGTAAAGTAAAATACTGGTTATATATATTTAAATTCCTTAGAAAATATGAGAAAATCTTATTTTGTATCGTAATATCTCCAACTAAACTCATTTTATTATCAATTATTGTATTTAGTTATTTTCATTTTATTTAGTCGTGGGTTTAATCCCAGCACGGGCTTTTGGGATTTTTAGAAAAGGATAACAATTCTGTCATCACATCCTTCAGAAAGGACGTAAAGCCGTTGATCTCGAGCCTGTACGTTGTCAGGTACCCGTTAAAGATCCCTTACTCTAAATGAAACTTGGTATAGGCAAAATTTAGGATTCTTATCGCAGATTCATTATAATACTATAGTGTGTCTGACTTGTAGTTTAAAAGGTATGGAGGTTTGGTTTAACAGTAATGGCACGTGTTGTTCATAGTTTTCACAAGACTATATGAGTCACTAAAAATTTATATGATTGCATAAAAAAGCATAAGAGGAACAATAAAAATTCACGGTTCTTCTGTCTAGATTATATGAAATATATCTACACTAGAAATTAAAAGGACTAGAACACTACTATATAAGGAGTTGGCAAAAAGGCCCCAACAACGTGCGGCCTACTTGGGTGGTATAGTTACCACTCCCCTATATTACTATTACTACTAGTTATTTGCTTATAAAGCACAAAAGCTTATTTCTAAAGTAGTAATGGATTAATTGTATTAATTTCTAATTTAATATTATAATTATTTATTTTGGATTAATAATTAATTTATAATACTGCGACTGCTTATCACAGGACAGACACTTCATAGTGAATATTTAGGGCTTCTTAATTCAGAAACAAAAATTTATTTTTAATTTATTTAATTAATGTTATAGGTTACTAATCAAGATAAACAATTGGAAAGACTCTTTATGGACAACAGTTCCTGTTCTTGGAATTTTACCAAAAATCAAAAGAATATGAGACTCATAATGTGGCTTACAAATAGTCGCTGTAGTGTAAGTACTTATATTAATGAGTTTTCTGACAATAATTTACTTAGTTGATAACTGAATGATAGCACTAATATGTAAATTTATTATTCTTCACTTTTTCTAAGTTCTCGGTATATTAAAGCTACATTAAAATTGTATATCAAAGTTTCATTTCTCCTTTATCATCTTAAATTTATTCAAGACGAATGTTTTTAACGAGACCATTACTTTGAAATGTTGTGCGAGCCAAGAGGATTTCTTTGATTATCAGAAAAAAAGTGAAGTGGGGAAAGAAGAATCCACTTGAGAGAACAATAGAGCCGGCGACCCTAAGAATACGTTTGCAAATATTATCCCTGTCGAGTGGTGGGTTATCATTTGGACAGAAAGGTGCTGTGTATCCTGTAATAATGCTCCCCAGGTGAAGTATACCTCAACTATATAGATATGCTAATGCCTCACTCTAAAACTCTCTGTAAGATTCACTTTACACTTGGACTCCTGGGGTATCCATAATCAACGTTGAACCATTGTTTTACCCCAAAAAATACTCGACTTCGCCCTCTTATCATTTTAACAACACTTCTTAATTGATTTACTGACTCGTGGACTGGAATTAATCAAGTTGTCATCAGTTGTTGAGGATTTGTATAGCTAACGTGTTATCTAAGCGGGAAACTCTTATCATCGCAGTTTTGCCTTTTATCTCTAAAATCTAATTAAAGTGTTGTAGAAACTTACCGTTCTTTTTCAATGCTTATGACAGAGGAACAATTCCAATTTAGTTTAAGTATAAATATTAAGAAAGGTTATTTTTTTCTATCTTATCCGAACCTATGAACGATTACTTTTGTTTATTTCTATACTGATACTTAAACCTTCTTAGTAAAGAACATAAAATTCAAACATACTCTAAAGAAGTTGAAAGAACCACAGCTACCCTTATACCCACTTCACTTATTGTCCTAGTAGATATTGAAACACTTATAGATCCAAAAAATCTAAAACAAGTTTGCTTCTTTATGTTAGTACGAATGGATGAACTTGAATATTTCCTGTCAGTAGGCAAAACGAAACAGAACAAATTTTACAAAGTTTAAACAAAATTGGTTGGTGCGCATTAAGCCTGCTTCGAGAACCTTCGAGCGGATGAGGAAAAGTCCGTTTTGTATTAATTGTTGTTTCATTATACTACTTTTCCTCATTAATATCATAGTCATATAGAAAAAGTATTGATTACAATAAATCCGAAACCGGGATGTCACCCGGTTTCGATGTCACAATTCTTTGACAACAAAAATAAATGTTTTTGGGCGTTCTGGAATCTACATACAAGCGTCAATAATGATCAAATGGTATGTATGATGACGTTGCAGTTTAATTAAATAAAATTATTAATTATTTAAAATTAAGTAAAATAATTCAGGGCATTTTTTTTAAAAAATCGGTGAAATTCAGGGTTAATAGTTTTCGCCACGAAAAAGGTCCTTGTCGAACCCTTGTCCTTGAACCCGGTCCGAAGTCGATAAGACCACTTTAATTGGCTTAAAAGTCGAAAAACCATTAAAAATAACAGAACACCAAAGTAATGGTCAAAAAATAATTTTCGAGTAGGGTGTCGTTTTAGATGTCTTTGGGGGTGCTGAATCGAATAAAATCATTCTGGAATCGATAAGACTTCTGAAACCGATGGTTCCTGGGTGTAATGTAGGTACCGGCTTTGTTGCTTATTTATCAAATTTTTGCTTAATTTTTCGTATATATTTAACAACCTGAACAGAATTATTACAACTTGATATTTAATTTTAAAGAAAATGCGCTAAAAAGTAGGATAAGCTGAGCTTCAAATGAGTGCAAATAATGCTGAGCATGTGTAGTAGCGTATAATCAAATCTATATGATAGAAATGCGCATTTAAAAAAAACTAAATAACATGTTGTGACGCTACTGCTCAGGTTATCAAATATACATCGAAAAATTATGCAACAAATCGAATAAATAGGCCAGAAAGCGCACGTTTAAAAAAATCGACAAGTTTGCGGGCCTTCGCGCCAGAATTATTAAGTAACAAATGGTTAAATTGTGGCACATCATCTGTTCCACTTGGTCTTTCATATATCTCTGTAATATGTTTTATTAATAATTAACATCCTACAGCATTTTAAATAATTCTACAGGGAATTTTCTAAAACAATACATACTTACGTGGGGAATGGGACTTTTGTATGTGCTCCGACTCGTATAAGTGTCACTTAAACTTGAGTTATATTTAAAAAAACATCCTGAATAAATAATATGTAGCTCTTTATTTCCTCCTTCCGAAATAACTTCACTAGGACAAAGTTTACATGCAAACCCATATTAGAAGAATTAGGTAAAGTCAAAATAGAGTACCTTACAAAGTTAATAACATTTCCTCTATATTATCTCGATAATCCAGAGTGAATTCGATATAAAGTGCTTCCTGAATACATTCACTACTAATATTCTCCCTTAATGAAGAAGGATTCAAGTTAGTATCCCTTTAGCTTTCTAGTTATATTGGTACTAAAAGGGGTATTTGGTCCCGTGATTGATGTATTAGACCAATAAGCTGTAGCTCCCCCTCCCTTTTCTCATATTTCCATATTAATAACTCGTTATACTGGTCTTGTGGTTGCTCTTCCCAATTTTCTGCCAATTTAACTTGATTTTGTGGCATAACCCTTACAGTCAGTGACAGCTCTGGCTCTTAACCGAACCCTCTTAACTTACAATACTTTTCAACACCCTTCTTTATCCTCCTTCATCTGTAATTTCCCTTTTTTTTAAATTAATATAGACTTATATCTAAAATAACAATTAATCATTCTTGCTTGCTATGCGAGTCATACATACTTATTTAAGAAGTCAAATTCGTAGGAGTTACTAAGGACCTAAAAATCGTTCTCATTCAATAAATTACAATAAATATATTACACTTATCTTAATTTTTTTTAAACTCAAATACCAAGCTGATCTGTGCCCATAGAGCCCTATCATCACATTAATAATCACCATGGATTATTCATGAAATCGAGGGTAATGTGAAATGTTTGAAGTTTGAATGTATGTTTGAAAGTTATGTGATGATTAACGTTGAGGTCTCGAGTATGGCCTATGTGTCACTACTTTTTGTTTAGCAACTGATTCCTCCAATTCGACAAAAGATTTGCAAGTGTCATGGTTATTAAATAGGTTATTAATTGGCTAAATCAAATTAAAAAAAAATATAGTGCATTAAAAAGTTATGATGGGCTCCGGTAGCCGGATATTTTGACAGGTCTTTATCGCATTATAAGTGCTGTTAATTAAGCCAAAAGTATAAAAAGCACTTTAATTTCCAAACTTACTATTATATTCAATTTTTTAGCCATAAAAAATGTGGTTGGTTTTTCATTAGATCTTATTTTTTCATGTATAAATTAAAAGGTTTTTTCATTTGTGATGGATTTCTTTGGGTTTTAAGTCCGAAAGAGGGGAAAGTATTCTAATGTAGGATCGAATATGCAAGAAACTTTTAATTCTAAACTTAGTGAATAAAAAGAAAGAAAAAAGTAAGGAATCTAATAAAGACGTTAATTAGATTAAATCTTTTTTTTTTAATTTATCTGCCTTTTGTCTAGAGCTAAGCAGATTGGCTTCATCAGTTTTTTCTGCTATTCTTTTGCTTGGCAAAGACAACAAAAAGCTATGATTGGACTTAGGTACGACCGAAAGTACGATTCGTTATGAGTTACTTTTTTCATCTTATTGAGTTAGATTTTTTTGTCTTCACTTTTTAAAACTTTTAAATTAAGCATGCCTGTCCCCTTTTTCAGGTTCATTGTTAATTTTGCTGTACCAGCCTCTCCCTGAAGACGCAACATAGTTTTTTCTTGGACGAAACGAGGGTGGAATACATTAATTTAAAAGGTAAATCAATCAGTTTTTTGTAATTTGATTAACTTTACCTGCTAGAAATAAGAATTTACTTTATCGTCTTTCATTAGTTCTGCTAAAAATTTAAATATTCCAAAATTTCTTTCTTCTAAGAATCCTCATGCGGAACTACAACTTGCACGGAAAGTACAAACTTCTTGAACTTTGGATCAGAATAATGTTGAGTTATTGTACATTGTGTAATATGGCCTTAGAAAGCTAGACATAATATATTCCTGTAGAATACAATTATTAATAATTTAGCATTTGGTGGGCTATTTGAAGGTTTCTGTCAGTGAATATAATAATTGTTTTGATTCTAGAACCATATGTGTATTGTGGTTGAATATAAGGATTTACCGGGAAAATACGGTCCATATATCACTCAAAATGAAAAATCCAGAGGCCTGTTTCTGGACGACCAAGCTCCTTGGTTGCTGTATGAGTGCTTTTTAAAATTCCTGATGAAGATGGGCATCTTAAAAAGGGAATGTTTAACTCTGACTCCCTCAGCGTCAGAGAAGTTTAAAGCTATCACAGAGTATGCTTGGGAAAAATATACTGTTTATATTAGAATATGAATAAAGTACAACAAAGTACAAAAAGTAAGAATGTAGCCACTTATTAATCAGGTGTAAACCCTCTGTTGCCTATTCATAAAATTGGTCTCAGTCAGTTCCCAAAAAAATAAAATTGCATCATGACAAAAACCATTTGTTTTGCCAAGGCTTTTAAGGACTTTTATATACATCATTAATATACGCCTGAAAGTATATTGGTGTTGAGACAGGTCCCTGAGGGATCTAATACTGAGCTGTAGCTTCTAGTTCGCTGACGTGTGAATGCTGTTTATTTTGGTTTTTAGCGATTTACACTCGATATAACATCTAACTAATTGTCGAGCCATTCCTTAAAGTCACAAAACATGCATATCTAAGCGTTTATCTAAATGAAATACGCTATTGTGGCAGAATGCCACTTCAAAAATAGTAATACGATAAACTGTTGAGTGGTGGCCGCAAAGCGAACTAATTAATTTTGTATTCAACTTTGTCAAAGTTGTTTATAGCCGTTTTGTCTTCTCACAGAAAAAATCCTTGTAAGTCCTACTGAATTGGCTCGGACCCGTATAGCGGACACCGGCGCCGATGCCACGTGGCGGCCATGTTGCGCTTGTATTACTATTGGAAACAGGGGCGGAATGGCCGTTGAGGGCGAGAGCGACAGCCCTCCTTTGGCCTCAGCCGAAAATAGTCTTTAAAGAAATTATCAACAAATTAAATATTTTAAAATTATAGTATATACATTTATGTATTTATTTACTATTAACACCAGAGTAAAAAAAGCCCAACTCTAAGGTATGGCCTAAAGAGCTCCAAGAGACAAATGTTTTTAAAACTAGGGTCTTTAAGGCCCTTATTTATTTTACCTGGGATTTTAAGGGTCCTACACCGTAGACTAGAGCCATAAAAAGCCCTAGCATACTTGATCAGTATAGCATCTCTATAGCAGCATTAAAGGGCTCTAGATATTTATAATTTAAGTAATTAAAAATGTATTTTAAATTTTAGATCTTTGCGACCCTTATTCAATGTAGACGTTTAAGGGCACCATGCGAAGGTTAGAACCCAATGAACAGGGGTCGAATTAATTAAATTAAGCTTGTTTAAATCATTAATACTACTCTCGTTAGAAGTGAACCCCCTCTACTTAAGAATCGATATGTCCCCCCTCTATTGGGCCCCTTGAGATGAAGGTTTAGGCCCTTTTAGATCTAACCCTCCTCGGGCTTTTTTGGCTTAGTCCGCCATTGATTGGAAAAATCGAAATTTCTTGTAATACCTATTATAAATGGGGTTATAGCCGTTATAATCAACGGTATCAGCTTTGCACTATCACTGCTAAACCTAATATACTGAGAAACGGTTTCTTGTAAAATTTAACATTATAATATTATAAAGTTAAACATAATAATATAAAATTATCTGATATTTCTCTCTTACAAATGAAGGCTATTGAAAGGAAAAGAATAATAACGTATGATAGGATGTAAGAAAAATAAAGTAAAAACAAAAATAGTGAAAAAAACCCTGTCTGACCTGTTATAACAGATGAATATTTCATAAGGTTTTTAGTTAGTTCTGCTGGGCGTCTGAGTGTCTCTGTAGATGTATATTAATTGCATTATGTCTTAAACTGATGTCCTGAAGGCCATATCGGTAGTCAAAGCACGATCTCACTGCTCCGAACTTTTTCGTGTCAGTTTTTTTGTTGTTTGTACCACTCTATACGACAATACTTCTTTTTAAAACCAAAACTAATCATAGCTGAGACAATATCTTACAAACGAACTGTGACATCTCTGGATTCGTTCATATTCTTGTTTTAGGCGTTTCTTACCTTTCTTTTGATGCTATTCAAAAGTTCTGGTTGAAATTTTTAAAAGCACTGTATTTATTTTCAAATCAAGTGAGGGTAAACCAGAAGTTCTTATAGATGAAATTAATTTTTACTTAATGAATCTACACTTAAAATAATTCTCTGTATTAAGCACTACCAAATCAGCTATCGTGTTATCAGAAACTGCCAACTTTTGACTAAATAATGCTCTATTACTTATTAATTAATATATAAATTGTTTATAATAATTCTCAAAGTATGATAAATGCATTTTTAACGATTTTAACAAAATATTGTTGTACATATATATTCCAACGAAAAACACTCCGTGAAAAATGCAGCCAAGTGTTTCGTAAAAAGTCCAAGGCCGTCTTGCGTTTGATATCATAGTTTACGCCAAGTCTATCATTCGCTGTTTTCCATAAATCTTGAGAGATATAAATGTTTATTAAATATTCGCAACGTATGCGCTCAAAAGCCTTACAAATTTAACGGTAAAGAAATTTCTGACAAGGCAAGAACGCTGAGGTAAATTAATTAATAATGAATTTCTTCCTCAAATTAATATTGAAGGTTTTTTCAAAATAGGTATTAACTATTTATTATTCTATTTCTAATTTCGTTATTTAGCGTTCTTGCAAGTCAGAAATTTCTTTACGTTAAATTTTAAGCTTTTGAGCGCATACGTACGGATATTAATAAACATTTATATCTCTCAAGATTTATGAAACAGCGAATGAATAGACTTGGCGTAAACTATGATATCATAACTTTTACGCAAGACTTGGCGCATTTTTCACGGAGTTTTTTTGGTTTATTAGTTCTCTTAAAATTTTTTTGAAGAATTTGTTATTAAATAAATAATGCAACTTAATTAATTAGAAAACTTAATCAATAATAAATTAATTAAATAACGAACAAGCAACAAAATTACATGTCAAAAGACATTATTCAGTTACACTATAAAAGCCTATTTTTCTGTCTTTGGTCCATCTTTATAAAAATAATAAATCTAGCGCATTAAATATCCCATGTTGATACCTGCATATTTAACTACTTTCACAAATAAAGTTTACGACACTCTAACCAACCTTTTAAAAAAAACCCCGACTTGAATGTCGACTAATCTTTTCTGATATTAAAAGATTTAGAAGCTGATTAACTGGTTGTAATCGAGTAATTTCTCTTGCATAGTTTTTGCAATTTATAATATTATACTTCGCATTGGTATATTTTCAAAATCATAAATAGTATTTTAAAAAAAAAAATATTAGATACAATTAACAATTTAACTGCCTGAAGTTAAAAGCGGTACTGATTTGCTAACATGTGGTATTTTGTTTGAGCCCTTCTTACAACCAAATGTAAAATAATCATTATGCATCTAAATAATTTAACAATTGCTTCATATTGAAATCAACAATATGCTATTAAGTTAAAATTATATAAATTTCTCAACATACTTGATAAAGATTTAAGAAAATATATCACTTATATAATACAGTCATATATTATTGTTAGACATATATATTTTCATGTTACAATAATAAATCATACACAGTTAATTAAGTCTTTATAAGCCACTAATTTTTCATATCGGCAATATTTAGGAGGTCAAATTAAAATATTGCAAATTTGACATTTTTTCTTGTTTATCAAACAAACCTACCCTCTCATTTTAATTTCAAGTTTCTACGATTATTAGAAGTGCCTTAGAATTTATGATGAGTGAGTCAGTCAGTCAGTCAGTCGAAATTAGTATTTCAAAGTAACATTTCTCTTGTTCTATAATAGATAAAGAATGGTAATTACGCAAGTAATATTGTTTCGATATGATCTTTGCGTCAGCCAAATTAATTGATTCTAGGTTAATCCAGTCAAAAGATACAAGTGGGTAAAAAATTCTCCGAATCGCTTCAGGAAAAGGGTGTTCGTCAGTGCCAGCCTTGAATATAAAACTTGTACCTTATAAAGCAAGACTTGGCTGGGGCACTGCCGTGCCCCCAGATATAGCTCAAATTTTATTATTTTAAGGTATTGCTTAAAAATTATTACTTATAAGGTAAAACACCAAGCCATTTAATTTTATCCACTATTAATAATATTGTTGCCCTGGGTCTGACTATCCTATTCAATTCAATGCAGCTACTCTATAGCAACTCCCTTTAATTTTGTAATAAATAATTTATGGGAATACATTTAAGGTAGTTTGGATTTGGATAACACAAAGTTATTTGCAGTTTACACTCATTTAAAGTTTTAACTCTCCCCATTCTTTTTCACCAAACCTAATTCAATTACTTATTTTGATTCTTGAGCATGTTCAAAACAAAAACATATTACAGAGAAGTAATACAATATTGTGTAATGAATCGACTTTATATTATAGGGTTGTTGCGGTTTTATTTTTCTTATGGTTGAAACTTGTATAATGGTTTGCCTCGCTTACCCTGAAGCAAGAGAAGTCAAGTGGAGCGTATAGAGATACTTGAAGATATCCGGTCCATTAGTTACGAATCTCTAGTCAAGGGATGCCGCTATTGTAAACAACGTTACCATCTTTATCTCCATAATGGCCATCTTTCCATTCCTCTTTAATTTTTCCTCTTCTCTCTTATTTTCTTGTGCTTTCCCTTCGACAATATTTCGCCCTTATTTATCCAGTCATTTCCTTTAGCGTAGAGCTTTAGTAATGACTTGCGGTTTTGAAGTAAAAGCAGCAGTTTAACTAAATCCAAAAGATTTCTGCTTTCATAATACGCTTAATATGTTATGCTTACCTTTTCACTAAATTATTACGTTTAGTATCTGGATACTCTTTAAGTCTGAGCATTATTCTGTCTCCAGAAATTGACAGGAACTTAAATTAAGCCTGCACTTGAGACTTCTCTCAAGTGGAAAATCACCTGACTCCTCGAAAAAACTTCCTTTGGTGATCTTATTTCTAATACAATTTGAATTAAATTTCTGGCTGTGTTGAAAGTGGTTTATTCTAATTTTACTTTAAGACAGGCAATGCCCCCATTTCCCCTTTCCTAATATTCTAAGAGCCGGACCTGAAAAAAATATGACTCATTTTGTACTACTTCAAACCAAATTTTTCTGAAAACATACCTTAAATTATGAAGAAAAAACATAGTCTGCCTATTCAGAATATGATAGGCATTAAGCCCTTATATATAAATTTATTGAATTCGTATAAATATGAAAGGCATATGGCATATGCCCTTTCATATGATTGCGCACGCTCAAAATTTTATACACTCGCACAAAATTCAACTTTCTTGAAATAAGTGGTTCCCTGTGGATCGTGTGGAAAACATGAACAGAACATTTTTTAAAGCTGATAAAATGTCCAATAAAGTTAGTGTTCAATCATCTAAATCGAATCAACTTCAACCAAAGGGCTTCTTTTCAAAAACACCAAAAAATGGTTAATTTATGCAAAGTCAGCGAATTTCTTTGAAAAATGTTGGCTTTTTGTGCATTTTTTTGGTCATTTAACAAATGTCATAACTTTAGTTGTAGTTATCTAATTTTGACGGAAAAACTCTTATTTTATAGAAAAATTAATCAGCTTTAAAAAATGTTCTCCTCATGTTTTGCTACGACCTAATTTCTTGCAAGAAAATTGGAATTTGTGTAATTTTCTTATATTTTAGCGAGCGCATTCATATGAAAGGCTCTCTGGATAGGCAGACTATGCTTTCCTTCACAATTTAAGGTATATTTTTAGACAAATTAGGTTTAAAGTAGTAAAAAATGAGTCACCTTTTTTAAGCCTGGCTATTGAATTATAAATACAGATTAAAATCAAACAATTTAATAGCCAACAAAACGAGGATTTGAAGAAATGAACCTATATAGAGCCGCAAGTAAGCATCTGATAAATTCAAGGGAAATAGCCGAAATAGGGTTGAGAATGACTGGAGTATAACTAAATACTGATTAATATTAAGAACTTTTAGAGAAAAAAATCTGGCGCAAACACAAGCGCAGCAAATTTACTTTGAAATGAGTGCTTTCTTGGTCATCAATTCATTTTTTGCTTAAGTTCCGGTATATGCTTAAACTGATTAGCTTCACAACTTGTTTATTAATTTTTTAGAATTGTTCAAAGAAAATGCGCTAAAATGTAGCATAAACTGAGCTTCAAATACGCATTTTTTTAAGAATTCAAACAATTTAAATAAGAAGTTGTTACATTATTGCTCAGGTTATAATGCATACCCCGGAAACTTAAAAAAGACCTATTGGTAAGCAAGAAAGCTTGCATTTAAAGAAAATTGCCGTCTTGCGGACCACCTTAGAATTATATTAAAGTTATAAACTTATGTACTGCAAACATGACGATAACAAATTATCGCTGGTACCAAGATTCAAACCTAGGAACCCTGGCTTTGAATACTATCAGTGATCCTAATAGAATAAATAGGGTGATAAAAAATATATATTTTTTTTTATTATTTGTTCATTCTTTTAGAATTGACTTCTTTTTAATTATTTTGTCTTCAAAAAGAAAATAAATTGCGTTATATAAATGTATATTGAGTTATAAATTAACTAAGAATATAAGAAAACGTGTAAGGAGAGTAAGGTAAAAAAGTGTTAATACAGAAAAATCTTCAGATCTCTGTGAGAGAAGAGAAAAATAAATTACAACTCTACGTTTACTTATCTATTGATCAAAAGAAAAATATTACAAGTCTGATAGAATAAGAAGTGGTGGCAAAACCTCAGGGAAATGATAAACATTGTCGGTAAGAGTTCACCCTCCCACTGAGTATCTTCTGTACTTCACAGCTTTCTTACCCCATGGGATTTATGCAATTAAACAGCATATCTCTTCACCAAACCTCCGTATCTTAATAGAAAACTTGATTCAGATAAAGTAGTTTTTGTACTGTGGATAATTCCTAAATACTTTATTTTGATTAACAAAAGCGTTTGTTCTGTTCATCTTGAGGTCGAATACATTTATGAATCTGACTTTTTAGCTTTATACGACAAAATAATGCATTGCATATTAATTCATTTTTTCGATGAATGAATACAGCGATTAAATTTATTGCTTATTATGTATATTTTTAAGGTTCATAGTTCTTTTTGTAAATAAATGTATAATAGTTACGGACAGCGGCAATCTATCTTCTTTGGCTTTAAATTTGCTTCTCTAGAGAGTAAATAACATTAATTTTATAATAAATCAATTATTGACTCATAATGTGTCCTTTTATCTTGTTTCTTTCATCATAATATTTAATCAAAACATAGAAGCACAATTTTACTGTTTATAATTAATATTATTGCTACATCGGGTCTTCAGAGATTAATTTTATTTTCAGCCAATTTTCTAATTATAAATGTAGCCTTTAGAAAGTGTATATAGGAGGACTTTTTCCTTATCTATTAATGTTTTACATAGGCAACCAACTCACATGTTATATATTTAATGGAATTATTCTATTGCTATAAATGGCGTTCGATAGCTCGCCAATAATTAATTTCTAGAGTAGCGAAAGACGTTATTGCCAAGTCTCTATATTTTTATTTGATTTTTTTCATTTCCCGATGAAGTTTAAAATCTGTGTAGTATTTTTTTAATTGGTTTTTGTTATTTATGTCTATTGACATATGAAGCAAATTTTTTTTACCTAGAGACAAACGAATCAGAGTCAGCTGTTTTTCATCCATTATTTGTTTTTATTTTGGAGAACAACATTAAAATAATTATTTTCCTGCCACTCTCAAAGACATTATTAATATCTTAGGGGATAGGGGAAAACTTGCATTGTTTGTTTGATACCTGAAGAAGAATATATGATATATTGAAGTCTTTCAATGTATGAAGCAAAGCATGTTATATACATTTCTTTAAAAGTTATCCATAAAGATTTATAACTTATATTTAAAATCGTCAAGCAGCATATATGTTTAGTAAAATGAGTTATGGCATAATATTCAATTTACCCATCAAGCGAAGCATAAACTTAATTATTTTATTTTTACCGTTTGTGTAATGATATAGTTTTCTTCATGTTGATACATTGTTACAGGTAATGGTGTTCGATGCTAATTTTGTAATTTAACATTACAATAGTTTAATGGTTAAAGTAATATCGCATTAGTTCTTGACATAAATTAACAAAACCATACTTTCTATCTATATTTCATCCCTATATCTTGGTTTACCACATTTATGTATGTAAACAGATATATTGACACATATTGATTAAAATAAATAATATTTTGTATTTGAATATTTTTCTTATTTTGTTATATACGTATGATGAATTTAAATGTATTATATTGATTAGCAAATTCCATATTTTGCAATTATAAAATCCATAATCGTAGAAAACTAATGCTAAATACTCATAATAATGTTTATACCATTTGAAAATCCATGACTAATTAATGCCATTCTATAAACTTATTCATGATTACTTTGGTTTCAATTCTCCAATGCATATGTATTTTACCAATTATAATTCTCTTTCTGGTGTTTATTCATTATAATGCATATTATTTGGTATGCTCAATGCAAATTATTATGCATTCTATATGCTCGTATAATCTTCTATTTTGTTTTCAATTTGATTGTTAATAAGAAATAAAGGGTGTATTTAGGATTTCAATTAAACAAGTAATTGTAATACAACTAGTAATATATTATAACAATTATCATTTTTCATTTATAATAACAGGTAGGTGACTTGTAATCTACAACAAAATTATATTTTACATCTTTAATAATAACTTTATTTTGTTTAACAATTGCAATTGTTTGAGATGCAGTTATGAGATAAAATATAATTCATACTTTGTGTATTATTTTTCCAATTATTTCCAGCTTATTATGCATGCTCACTTGCATTTGACTGTTGTTTTCGTCATCGCATTTCTGCATATCAAGAAATAAATCGAATAATTTGTATCTTTGGCTGACGCTAGCTGTCTGGTGCTCATCATCTGGAACATAGAAAAGAGAATATTTGAATTTTTAAATGGTCACTAAAAATAATTAAAAAAGATTAAGTATATTCAGATGGCTTTGTTTTCATATAGCTTGCTTGATTTTCACTAAAAACAATGTTTGATTAACTAAAAATTTCTTGGAGACAGTAATAAGTATAGAGAATTTTTATCTAGAATGAATTTCATTTAAAACAAAAGAGTAAGAAGGTGAAGATTTCCTTAAGTTAAGAAAGCAACAAGACAAACAAGGTATCTTGAAGGTTTTCATTGTACTATCCTGATGTAAAGCCAAGACAAACTATAGGAAGGAGCTGCGACAGGACCAATATCGGTACAATCGGCTTCTTTCCGTCTTCTTCCCTTATCAACTGGCATTTGCATCCCATCTGCATACTAGTTGATCCCTATTGCTTTTCCTCCTATCTCAGACCCTTTCCCCTAAACTTTATTTGCGGCTTCTTGATTCCTAAAAGCTCCCAAATAAAACGAAAGTCTTTATTACGCCCTCTAATCTGCATAGGTCCCTCTCGTCCTTCGTTTTCCGGAGCTCCTCTCTTTTTCTTTTTCCTAGGACTTGTTTAACTGGATAAATTAAAGAATATTCTTTGCCCAGGACTCGAACCCGATGCCCAACTTTTACTTTATTAAACTTCCAGACCTTATTATGCTTTTCTCTTATTAAACACCACCGCTGGAAAAAAGGACGTTTTTTCAAATGTAAATATAACATTACATTGGAAAACTCTTTTGTCTACTTCACTTTTTCATTTCGTTGTGTGAAAAGTTTAAATTTACTGTTAGCATTATTTTTCTTGATATTACTTTTCTTTTAATTCTAATGAAGAAAGTTTCTGTTTGACCGCAAGCTCAATATGAATATTAATTTAATTAAAAGTCTTTGCTTGTTGAAACGTTATTGTATTTTCAGTATTTCTGAGGTTATATTATAGCTCCACCTTTGCATAATTTTATGTAATATCTGTGATCATTTTCATTTTCTGAAAGAGAGGATCTTAGTTTAATATTGACACCATTTTTTGTTGTGATACACAATGCATTTAAGAATAAATTAATTGTTTTCTTAATTATGGTCCGATAAATAAATTCCCAAATTTTACAATTAATCAGACCAATTTGTTTAAAGGAAGGGCTATAGTTAAAACAGTATTTTAAATTGTTTCTATGTATACATTATTGATATTACATATATATGGTAGAAGCAAGCTAAAAGATTGAGATTCAACCAGTGGCTTTTTATATTAATGGGCAAGGCTGATGAAACCAGTCATGTGCAAATCTGCATTGTGCAACAAATAAACGAAGTCAAAAAAAGTATTTTAAAACTTGTTTTAGTTAATGCTATGCCTTCAAATCATTAATTAGAGCAATTTTTCCTTTAAAATATAAGTGATATTTTGTTTGCAATCCCATAACTAATTAAGTATTGGGTACTGCATTCAGGCAGATTAAGTGAAATGGCGTTATTTTCAGTTGTTCACAGAGAGAAATGTCAAGGATTTCTGAATCTTTTGGCTTGTTTTATAAAATTGTCTTAAATCCAAGGAAAATAAGAAAGGAAATCACCGGGATTCAACTTAATTAAAATACTATTATTAAAATGAGAGTTTTTCCCAAGAGTAAACACCCCTTCGCTGACCAGATTCTACAAACTCTTTCTCCTTACCGGGGAGAAAATTTAGCTCGGTCGATGATCCGAGAGAGAAAAACCAAGGTTTTGCTAAGGTTTTCAGTAAAGTTTTCTTGAGGGCGGAGGACTAAAGACTAAAAGTTGAACTAAGTCGGTTTAATGGCGGTCCAGATTATTTTCGGGTTTTAAAAGCTGAGAAAATTAATTTAATCCTAATTGGGAGAAGAGAGAACTAGGGAATCTCAACAGCTGGCTGTCTTAGCTATGTTCACTTTATTATTAAACATTTTATACTCTGGAAGTAATTGTAAAAATAACAAAAATTAATTTACTAACAACCTCTTCTTAAATTTTTAAGTAATTACTTTTTGTATACTTGTGCTATAATGCAACAGATCCGATAGATAATAACGGCTCTTGAAATTTAAAACATAAAAAGTTGATCTTATTTAAGCATGTGCGATCTTACATTTAAAATTTGAAATAAATCAAAGACAGTTAAGACACAAATAAATTATAAATATATAGAACTATAAGCCTATCTAGACTAACTAAGCCTTTAATAAATATAAAATTAAAACCCAGATCCAAGAATTGTGCACTGCACTGACATTTAAATCAGCATGACTTGGAGTTTTCAGAAATTAATTATAAAAAGATATGGTTGAGGAACTACTATACTATAGCGATTATCTTTACTCACAGATTAATTATGATGAAGACGAATACTGTAATAACAATAAAAATACTTTGAGGTCTATAGCTGTTTTCCTTTTTAAACAGTTTATGTCTGTTTTTGTAATTAATTATGGGAATTATTTGGAGAAGACTGAATACTTAAGTAAACCCAATTTATTCTTAATCATCTAAATAAGTATAAATTATTTTATTATCACAAAGAAAAAAATCGGGTACCGGATTCGCTACGTTAATCCTTACTATTTCAGACTCGCTTCGTTTGTCCTCGGGTTACAGGAATCACCAAATTTATATTGTAGTTATTCTTCGGACTTGATTTGCTCGTCCTCAAACAGTAATAAAATTAGTTTTAATTGTTTTATTTTATATAGTTGCCATTGGTCCAGGTCATTACCTCAATTGATGCTGCTTAACATTATATAGTCTAACAAAAATCGAAAATATGCTAATAGTATTAAACTAAAACTCAGTCTACTTATTTATTACATAAAGGAACACACATGCACCAAACTTTAACTTAAATGGATTAATTTTTATTTCTAAACTAAAAAGTATACCTGTAATTCGATAAAAATTTATCTAATGCTAATAATTCGGTGGAATTTGGCACATTTGTTTGGTCTTATAGAATTACAAGCGTACCAAATTTTAGATTGGTATGATAAATAATCCAGGTTTTATAAGATTTCGAAATGTTTGCTGACTCATTATAGTCGATTAATAGCGTCAAAAAAAATTTGCCGACAGCACAACTAGACTTCCAAATTGATTTTCCTCCAAGTTTTAACTCTCTAGCATAAATACACAAGGAGCTTTAATGATAATAGATACACACACATACATGATCACGTATATGATAATATACACACACATACATGATCACGTATATGATAATATACACACATATCTTTATGTAATAAATATAATAAGTTTCATTACAGCACAGCTTTTATATATACAGTAAATGTTGATTACTAATAAGCAGCATCTGGATGGGTAACCGCAAGCACTAATTCAGATGTTACCTGTCTGAGAAAGAGCGAAGCGAGTCCGAAAACGTACTGCAAAATAAAATAGGTGATTTCCATATTGTGAGGGAATAGCAAGGATAAGCGTAGAGAGTAAGGTTTGGTGTGGAAAAGGTCCGAGGTACCCCGTATCCGATTTTTACTTTTCCTTTGTAGGTATATAGGAAAAGTATCATGTTTGCAAAAAAAATCTGGAACCAGAATTATCCGTTTCAGGGTTTTAAGACCTCTAGAGCAGTTTTCTCAAAATTCTGTGTATGTGAGTGTTTTTTGTGTGTGTCAGTTATCTTAGCTGATAACAGACACAGTATTTACAGAAACGGATGTATTTACTACCTGAGGATGAGCGAAGCTACTCCGAAGACGTATTGCTGTATAAATTTGGCAAATTGTATATTCTGAAGACGAGCGAAGCGAGTCCAAAGTTCCAGCATGAGCGTAGCGAATCCGATGTGATGAGGAAAAGTCTCGAGGTACCCCGTACTCGATGTTTTAATTAATTAGTTCTAGCATTTGAGAATTCCTATAATATTTGTATCAGCTTTATAATGAATATTAGATATATTTTAGATTCCGAATTTTTAAGTAATACAAAAAAAACTTTAAAGATTCTTTAAGAAGAAAGGGTGCATGTAATGTTTATCGGCTTCATGAAGAAAGCAATTTGTGACAGTGTACATAATACGGTGGTCTTAAAAGGCTGTGTTAAATATTCATGGGCTGTATGATGATATATGTAGCAGGTGTCCTCGGAAAATGTTTCACCTGACATTTAATACCCAGTAGTAAGTTAATATAACGCCTACGATTTACGTAGTAAGTAAATTTTTTCATTCCATAATGAAAAAATTATAGGACATTCTTCGCCTCTTTGAGAATGAATTAAATTGGATATTTAATTTAAAAAAACGTAAAAACCACAGTTTAGGAGTGTATTTTGTGTGGGAAGCGTATGAAATTGTTTGTTCTGCAACTTTGGGCTCTTTTTTTTGTATTTTGTATACTAATTTTAATAAAAATCTTTTTAAAATATAATACTGCCAAGTATATGAAGTAATATTTTAAATATTTTAATTTTAAATTCCAAGAGAACTAATCTCAATTGAGGAATCAGCAATCGTCAGCGTCGCTTTGTGTCGATATTTGCAGTTAGATCTTGTATTAATATATTTCTGGACCGATTTCGAATAATCGTCATAATAAATACGCCACATAATCTACAGCCAAATAGCAACGGTGTATAACTTCCTAATTTAGTGTATTTTTCTTTAAAACTTCGGTAAAGGAAGTAAATTTCTTCCAATATATCTCGCGTCGCATTCATTTTATTTGTTTAAAAATCTCGTTTGTTTTATTTCTATTTTTTGTTGGACATCCTTATTCCAGTGATTTCATTTGACCTTTCATTGACATTTTTTTGAGCGATAGAAGAATAATTGTGATTGTTTAAAGCATAAATTATAACACAGGAATAGCGGCTGCGGATTGGCTTGGCAGGAAACAAGCCAATAATGCACTCAGGCCGGAATTGTTTAAAATAGGTAATAAATAGATAAAAATTATTGTAAAAGATATAAATATAACGACCCAAACCTCATAAGCTCATTCTTCTATGGAAATTCGCCAAAAAAATATTGATAGTAACCTTAATAGCAGGTAAAAGAGAGTGACTTTTGAACTAAAACGGATATTATTGAGACAAGATATTATTTTTAGTTGGACCACCATACCCTTAAACAAAAACATTTGTTAAACCATAACGTCTAAGAAGTTCACGTTTATTACCTAAAAACAAGTCTTTTACTTACGAATAAATGCCGCCTGTAGAAATATTGTAGAGGCTATTTTTTGTCAAAAAAAAGTACCTCAAACCTACAAGTTATTTATGTGTTAAATATTATTTCACTTAATAGGATAAGATTTTGGTATCTTATCTAGAGTATTCATCTCGATTGAAAAGTGAAAAACATTAGTTTTGGGTTTCAAAAACAAAATAATTCATCAAGTAGACCGAGCCTGATAATGCAACACATCTATTTATTTATATTCCATCACCTAACTTTAACTTAACATATAGCTTTATGTTGCCTTACAGCTAACTATCAAGGATATGCGTAATTCCTCTTGCCCCATCAATCATATTTGTTGATTAAATGCCCAACAGATATATGTTAAATTTTTTATTATAGATAGCCAAAACGTTATTTTTCCTTTGAAAAAATCGTTAAATTGAAAAATTTTCAAAATAACTTGTTTTCTAAGCCTTCTGAGTTTTTGTGGTTCAACAAAAGGTTTCGATAACTTATTTGCTACGTACACACAGCGTTTTAAATTAATTTAATTATTAATTGTAATTAATTAAATTAAATTGTAATTGATCTCTTTGCATAATAAAAAAACACTAAAAAAATTATATTTCAAAAGTTATTTGATGAAAGACTGTAATATTTAAGAGAAATATTAGTTCGACGTAAAGGTTATCCGTAAAATACGATCGCTTTTGAAGGGCATGTTTGAAATTGAGGGCGTGAATTAACATCCAGGACTAACCTCATTGGCTCCCTCTTATTATTTTCCCACGCTGTCAACCGATTTTAGCCGTGTGTCGTATTATAATTAAAAATAACGGCAAGAAGTGAGTGTGTAAGCTGACGTTGTCAGAAGTGGGACATAGTATATTAGGCATTAAACTTTTTAACTATTTAGAAGAAAATATAAAAAATCTACTAGAAAAACAATGTAAAAAATATATTAAAATTTATCTAAAAAAAACCTTTATTATTCTTTAAGTGAGTATTTTTACAAAAAACTCAAAACAAATGAGAAAGAGGCTTAATTTATACATTGACGATTACTATAGCTTGATTAGCTCTTAAAATATGTAGTATACTTGTATTATTAATTTACTCTTAGGATATTGACAATTTTCTAATGATTTAATTGTATAAAATTTGATGAAAAATAAAGATTTATTATTTATTATTATTAGACTCACAACGGTGTAAATTATAAAGTGGGCATGGATTATTAATTGTTTTATAGTTAGTTAATTGATAATAATTATTATAACTTACTTGTATTTATAATTTCTTCTTAATAATGCAATTATCATTTTTCATTACTAATTAAAAAATATAATCTAAAACATTATAACAATGTAATTATTTCATCATAAATATCATCGTAGTTTCCTTTTAACATTTTTCTTCTCGAATAAACTAAAATATGAAGTTACTTTGGATAATTATTTTTCCTTTTAATATTGCCGCGGGTTATAGATATGGAATTTTATATCATCATGTTCTACTTCTTCAAGTGAGTTTTTCTATACTAGAATTAAGTTGTCAGGATTGAAGTAAAGTATAAAGAATTTAAAGAATTCTTGGTCGAAGGTACATAAATGCTATTTCATGTAGTAACATGCTTTGAATTTAAATCATTTTTCTTATCTTTTATTATTTTGCCTTACTTAGTTCTTTATTTGTTTTAGGTTCAATGAAATTCTTTTTATGTTTCCTTAATGTAATTGTTTTTTTCTCTTTGGCAAATATTATTTCTTGTGGTTCGCACATCATAATTCTTTTATAAAGCTTATTTTTTGTTTTATATTCTTATATCTTTAAGTTTAAAAGAATGAGAGGTATGTAATTAGGAAAGAATCTTTTCTTATTAATGTACTACTTGATAAAATTGTAATTGCTTTCCGTCATTATAATTGTCTACATGTATGTATTTTATGTTTAATGTGGATTAAATATACACAACTATAATTTTTCACAAGTAACTAATCTTTATTATTATTTTTAAGAATAAATACAACTAATATCAAACAGTTTTATCGGCAAAATTAGAGTTTTTTTCTTCAGGGAAATGTGACGTCATAAAATTAATCAATTAACACAAATTTTGATCTTTAAATCTTAATTTACCTTTTATTTCAAAGCCACTATAATTTAACATTTATAGTGGCTTTGTTGTAACATTTCCGAAAAATCCTGTTGTAACATGTTTTGTCTACCAAGCACAATCAGAATTATCTGTCATAATATTGATAAGATTTCCGATAAAATTCATATAGTTAACCCCTTGAGTGAAATGGATAAGAAAAGCGGTTATTTAAACAGTCACTTTAAAAAAGGCAATATATTAGTATTTAATTAAAGGGCGTATGCGTTGAAATGCAAACAAGCCAATGTTTTGACTTATTAGCTTTATCAGTGACACGTGAGGGCATTCATGATAGGGCATGTTTGCATCTGGACACGTGACTTCTGTAGGAACCCTTTAGCTTTATAAAACATGCTTTTGTATCCCCATCCCTTTTAGTTTAGCCACTATGGGAGGAAACATTATTCCTTATAGCCTTGGGAATGATTCTTATATCTCAAGCAAGTATCGGCGTTATTTTGTTCTGACTAAATATTTCTTTACTCTTAGAGTACTCACGATATTGTCTGAACTTTGTACTCACTTCTGAATTTTCAACAGGATCGGGTTTCGATGTAATCCCTACGCCGTGTTTAAATGGGTCACGGTCACATGATTGTATTTAAATTTCTAAAGAAATTTAATGCTATCTTCACTGATAGTGTAGGTTAATTGGAGCTTCTACAACATTCTTTCGAAATATCATTATTACAGAGTTACCTCCAATTTAGAAATATAAGCAATATCTTTGACATAATTTTGATTATTCTAAAATTCTTCAAATATTACTCACATTAGAATTTTATTTATAATTAACAAAATATAAATTTATGTTAAATATCATATCATTACAAATAGGACCAGAACTAACATTAATTAGTTTTATTCAAAGAGGTCATTAATCTGAGTCATAAGCAACTATCTCACTTTTATGCGCTAGCTATAATAAGTATATGTTTTGGGTGAAATTGTTTAGGATGACACGATGAGATTGTAGTTTTTCTTTTTATAGATTCGAAATAGTACATTACGCAACTAGTGAGGAAAAAAGAACTTAGTATGCGAGTGGAGTGCTCTATCTGCGATTGTAAGCTTTTAAAAAAGATTAATAAAAATAAGTAATTACATTTTAAACTGACTATAGATTTCGCTGTTATCAAATCGTTTGTGGTGTTTCGGCATGTGATACTAATTCAGGCGGATTATTTTCTTCATATTAACTGTCACTATCACTTATTTCTTAAATAGTAATCAACTTTAATTAATAACTGCTAAAACTTTAATTACGTGAGCGAATTCAATAACCTACAAGAACTCAAATGGCAACACGTACTGATAAGAACTAAGAAACTCACTGAAAGGAGTTATCGAGAAACCTTCTTCTTACTTTTAACACTTATGACGACAGTAAAAAGATTTCATATACAGCAATGTAAAGTGGTATTTTCCGTGCATTTTGACATACATAAAAGGTCAATATTATGTATCAATCGTAGATAAAAGAATAGTTCTAAAATTTCATTATTGAACCTCAAAAAATCTCTTCCCTAGCTAATATTTTAACAAATGGCTCAATACTTAATTCTTTTCTTAGACTTTGTTATCTCGGTCTGTATTATTATATCATTTCACGTAAATAAAATTATTCAAGAATTAACACTTTTCATCCCACTGCCCTAAATACGTGAAGAAAATTCTAACTACAGGATTAAAAAAAGCAACTTAACTGCTATCATTGCGTAACTTAGATTTGCAGTGTATAATTTACTGATGGAGTTCATTTATAACCTTATAAATTCTTCTCTTTATATCACTGGACTACAATGGCAGATTTCAACCCACAGAGATGGCAAAAGAATCCAGTATTGTCGATTAAGGGGTAATTCTGGTGGGAGTTGAAACCGTTCAAAAAATATAAGGAAAAGAGTCAGGTTCTTGCTATTAAAGTTTAGTAAGAGCACGTGCCGCAGCTGCGGATAAGCCGCTCGCTCAGCCAGTAGCTCACGCTCGCTTTTGTTCTCACTGCAACCGTCCCATCATCTTCCCCTCTAGTTTTTTAACTGCCCTCTACTTTGTTATCCCCTGTGTTGTTGCTTCTCTATCCTTAATTCCCTCGTCCCTAAAGTTTGACGCTTGTCGCCCGATTTTCCAGACAGCGATATCATGCGGAGTTCCAATAACTTAGATGACATGACGCAAATAACAAAGCAATACAACTATAATAGGGTAATCCAATGTCGCTCGATAAATTTCAATTATTTTTAGACACCTAGTTATCACAGAAAGTAGCAAGTTCTGGTTAATTAAAGGAAGAGGGGAAACTGAAGGCTTTTAAAGTAACAAAAAGTTAATTAAATCAATTAGTAAAATATTTGTTGCAAAACTATATTTACTTATATAGCTACTTATTTATTATAGCTATATAGTCCAGTGTTTTTCAAGTTTCGGTATCATGCATAGAAACTCACTTTTTGCACTTATATAAAAGCAATCAAGCTACGCTGGTCATTATACAATTTTCGATAACAAGGCCACCCACTTTTACCAAGGTTTGGCCATAAAATAGTGAAATGAGGTACTTCAAAAATGTACTACATAAATTTACTAGTGTAACATTTATTTAACAGCCTTCGTGATCGAGGTCGTTAGAGCGTTAGTCTTTACACTGACCTTTGACACCACGGAGGTCTGGAGTTCGCGTCCCAGGTTACTCTCTCAGTTTAAATAAGATTATTGTTTAAATAAAATATCGCCAACTTTAGAATACACTTCGAGCGTAAAGGTTGCCTCTATCACCCGAAGAGGTTCCCGCAGGGTTTTCCCTGATGGGCCGCAAGGCTTTAAACGGTATACCCTATTTGAATACTTTATGAGACTTTGCATTTTTCCGTGGATCTTAGCGGTTTGTGTTGTAGGGTCCTCCAAGATTGTGTAAAACGCTCTTTTCAATCGCTGTTTGTTAATTCATCCCGATATCTAAAGTGCTTGATTTATAATGTTTTAAAGAGGTTTTTCTTTTAGATGCAATTGCCGTATAAGTTCAAGGTTACTATTTACTCTTGTCTGAAGAATTTAGGAAGGAAGAAGTAAAACATCTTTAATGATAGAATAAAAAGTAATTTGGAGTAATAAATTGGATAAGAGCTACTCTAAGACGGCTGACCAGTACAGGTGGCGTACTGAGGCAGGTGCGCATAAGCCAACCTTGCATCGTGTTACCAACCGTTTTCGGATCACAGGCATTAAATCGACTTATCGACTATATCCTATACTTTAGATGACGCGATAGTCTCTTACTTGAATTTATCATTTGATCTACCTGTGTTTTGTAATAATTTTGTTTAGTTGTCCTTGTTCGCGAATAATCACTTAAACTAAAAGTAACTTGATAATAGTATCTGTTGGTAGAATTTTATACTATTTCTTTAATGATTTTGAAATTGCTTACTAATTTTATTAATATAAAACTGAAATTATCATTTAAAAAATTATTACTAAAAAATTACTAGAAATTATGACTAAATATTATTTAGACCTTTATGGAATAATGTGTAAAAGGTTTTAAAACTTTTTCTTAGAAATAAAATTAAAGGAATCAAACATATCATACGGCTAGGTATAACTTGACGGAACTAGAACCAACGTATTCTCAGAAACTCGCCGGTCTTTATAAGAAATCAAATAACACTATGACAATAATTCATTTGTCTTCCTGGAAGGTCCCAAAAAATTACTGTTAATTTGTAACATTCTACAGGATTAAGACGCTTATTTGATTTTGTATAAACTTTATTTTCTAAAAATTGTAAACAAAGATATCTTTTTAATCCAAAATAATTTTTATTGAAGTTAGTTTTTAAGATGTTTTGTTGGTATTAATAAATTATAAATTTTAGGGCATCTTATAAATGAATCAAATAATAACTTATGATTGGTTGAATCAGTTTATGTTAAAACATCCCAACGTAATTAAATTATATCATTTACATACTGGATTTTTTTTATATTATCTATTCTATTTCCGAATGATCATAGATTATGTTTTTGATATTATTGTTAGATAATATTGGATGTGAAAAATTATCTGCGTGTTCCATATAAACGGAACTAAGTACTAAAAAGTTTAACATGAGTGTTAACAAAAAACAATATTTCGTTACGGCTTGACACTCGCTTGTGCACTGGTCTCTTTTCCTGTCGGGGACAGAGATGATACATAGTTCTTTATTAAATTATACGCGGTGCTGAGTATCTAGATTTGATTATGCCTTTAGCTAAGCACCTATGACGCTACGTCGCATCATTTCCTCCGTGAAGGGGGATAAAAGACAGTTCTGAAACCATAATCTGTTCGACTGATAGACGTTTGTATTTTTAAGGGGTCACGAGTTAAACAAACCGACACAATGTGTACCATTGTACAACCCTCACGCTATCTGTCATTGATAAAGGGAGCCACTTCTTTAGCCAAAATTTCCACAGTTCAAAGAACAAAACCATTTTGAAAAATTGTTACTCCCTATTTAATCCAGGGATTAGAAACACAGCCAGCCGGTCTTTTTTCCTGTGATCTCGTATAGCATTTAAATAAAACTATCATACGGGAAATATTATTTAATCTAATGTAGTTCGTTATAATAGCATAAAAATAATCTAATAAAATATATAATATTTTATGTAGACTATACAGAAGTCTCTTAAAAGAGTTTGGTACACATATAACAGGAACATAAGTAAAATAATCACATTCTAAACTTTGTATAAATAAATTCCAATGCAACCTAAATTAATTAGAAAACGTAAATCAATAATAAATTAAAATAATGAATCAAGCTAATAAAATATACATGGAATCATAAGAAGAAAATAGTATCAGTCACTTCTAGTATTGCTTATTTTAAATTGCTTTACTGCATTTAAGGGCTACATTAAAATAGCAAAACATATTATTTAAAAAATAAATAAATAAACCTAATAAATTATATCCGAAATCATTAAAAGAATATAGTATCTGTAGTACTCATTTTGAAATAATAACATAAATATAACTTCCGAAATAATGAATTGTCAAAATCAAAACAAAATATTATTTGATAAAATTACAAGTAGCTAAAAAAATGCTTATGAGTGTACAGCAATTGCATTACACTTAACATTGGAACAGCAATTACATTATACTGATCATTGAAACAGCAATTACATTACACTAAACATTAAAATAGCAATTACATTACACTAAACATTGAAACAGCAATTACATTACACTTAACATTGAACCAGCAATTACAATACACTTAACATTGAACCAGCAATTACAATACACTAAACATTGAAACAGCAATTACATTACACTAAACATTGAAACTGCAATTACAATACACTAAACATTAAAACAGCAATTACATTACACTGAACATTGAAACAGCAGTTTCCTTTTATACAACATTTTACACATTACTTTAAATAATGAGCTAAAGTCAAAGAGGTTATGATCATGCATGGGGAGGAGAGGGTAAACACTGTGCAATGAATACAAATTCCCTTTCAAAAATGCCTAATTCAAAAATCCAATTGACCCCTAAAAACAGTCTTGTTGGCAAGTATAAGTAGTCCACAGTTTTATTTTTATTTGTCTAAAATTAACTTTATCCTTTCTTTTAATTGATCTTTTATTTTTATTTAATATAATGCAGAGCCAATCAAATTATCCTAGTCACAGCCTTTAGTGGCTCTTCGCGTTTTTTGCTTTGGGTGTTAAAATAATCCTTTAAGCTAAGAGCATTTAAATATATGAATTGCTCTTATTACTTTGATAACAATATAAGAATTATTCTTATTATTCTGATTTCAATATAAGAATTATTCTTATTATTCTGATTACAATATAAGAATTCATCTTATCTCTTTGATTAAAATAAAAGAATTATTCTTAATAGTCTATTACAATATAAGAATTATTCCTAAATCAGAAGCATCAGTCTTTTTTTAATTATGTTATTAATGACCTAAAAAAAAGGATTCATTAAAGAAGACAAGTCAATGAACTCTATTCATAAGTTAAAACTCTATTTTCATAATCTTTCAATAAATTAAGGATTCAAATGCAGTGCACATTCTTTAACAGCTGTAAAGTTATACAGTGTATAACTGAATATAATTACAAGTCTTAATGCATTTAAACATTAGATTTTTAAGTAATTCAGTGAAAAGAGGAACTTGATGTACTAGGTCAAGGACGCTAGTTTAAATCTTTAGTAAGGGAAGGTTCCTGTGTGAATAATGAATAAATGTTTATATTTACATGCATTTAAAGGCCAATGAATGGTGGCTTCCATATCGATCCTAAATTCTTTTTTGTTAGTTCCTTAATAGTATATTCACTCCACATATTAGGCTATTACCATATGAAAAAGGCTTACTTAAAAAATTATAATTAAAATAACATTATAATGCAACCTGTATATGATTCATGCAAATAAATGCTAACTATCTTAATTTCTTTATCCTGTCAGTGAATTAAAATATTTAGATGAGTCAGCTGATGGAACCTGCGGGTTTATTTTTCTTTACTATACAAATTTTATGGTAATACACATGAATACACTTAGTATTCTAATTTTTTGGTTCGAAATGTTTGTTTTTATAATAAGGGTTTTCATATTGATGGTTAAACGCGTGATATAAGATTGTTAAATATTTGAATGATTATTTACTTTAAATAGTAAACTTAAAAATGTATTAAATTTGGTTTTAAACGTCTCAGATTTATTTATCATTACATTTAATAATCTATAAATAATTTTCCTATGAATTAAAAAAAAAATGTATCTTTCATGAAAGTTTTTACAGCTTTTGTCAACCAGGTTTCTGTCAAAACGTTTATTTCTGGAGGAAATCCTTCTAAATTTCAAAAGGGAACATAGGATATTTAGTCAAAACTCTTAAGGGGGGGGGTTCACACACACACACACACATATATATATATATATATATATATATATATATATATATATATATATATATATATAATATATATATATATGTGTGTGTGTGTGTAATGTTACTTTGTATAACATTGAATTACCATTTCATTTATATCAAATATCTATTGGTCATTGGCGAGAATAGGGAGCCAACAATGATTTATTAAACTTTTGGAAGAAAAATGACCCAATGAGATTATTGTATATAATATAATACGTATTAATATGATTTTTGTTGGATTATAAAAAGCATCACATATTAAGACTGGATCATAAGCAGCATTATGCGCGGTCAGTGTTGTTCGGGTGACTGCTGAGAATGAAAAGGATGCATTTACCATTTAAGGACGAGCGAAGCAGGGAAGATGAGCGTAGCGAATCTGATGTGATGAGGAAAAGTTCCGAGGTATCCCGTACCAGATTTTACAAATAGTTGTAGAACTGAAGTCAACCTTTTTTCCTAATAATTATGGAGTTCAACTTTTTCCACTTAATGTTGCTTAGGCTAATTTGATTTTTGGCCACTTTTAAACCAGCCAAACTATAAAAATTATTAAAATTCAATCTAGGATCCAAGGATCAAATTAACTTTTATAACACATTATAAAAGCATAAAGTTTCATATTATATAAAAAAACATAAGTTCTCATTATACATGAACAACCAATCAATACTGATATAAAAAAAACCCTGCTAAAAAACCTGGCAAGCCTAGTCTTACTTTTATTTTTATTTAGAAACAATCTAATGACCTAAAAAATATTTAAAATGTACGGCCTTAATACATCAAATTTCCATGTTCCTATAAACCATGCTGTTTTATGAAAAACAATGGATCTGGTTAATCGTAACATTTGGTATATTAGTAATTTAAAAAAGAGAATGGAAAAAACGAGGGTGTCTATATCTGAACAGGGCGGAGATTTGAGACGTTAGTTTTGAAAAATTAGTGATAACTATTTCAACTAGAATTATAACAAATACAATGGATGCTGAGAAATATAGCCGGTGTGTTTTGTTTGTATAAGGCTACCCTCTTGGCTTATCGCGTAGTTAGGGGGTGGTCAGAACAACAAAGAATCATCCTCCCTTATTTTATATCAAACAATAAGTCTAGTGATCCCTGATGCGAAAAATCGCACCTCCCTCCCCCTCCACAAAACAATCCATAACTCATTCTTTTGTCACCTATACGCTGACACATTTCTTTTTAGTTTAGAAATTTGTTTCCCCTCTGGTTGTTGTAACACTAGGTTAATGGTTGTTTAATGTTTAAATACACATGTGTCTATTTTTTTGTGAATCAGGCTGAAATAACTAAAAAGACATTTGTTTTTTTTTTGTCATTTTGAAATTGTTTGTCATTAAAACAACACACATTTTTATATGCTAAAATTTAGTTGTATAACTAACGGAAGAAATGGAAATTACCATAATACGTAAAATACTTTTTATAATGATTAGCGGAATTCATTTTACGATACCTTTTGGAATTAAAATAAATTTATTTTGTAAACAAGCAACAACCAGCACCTCGTCAACCTTAGATTATTACATCATTTTTGAGATTTATTTCTTGTATATTCTTCCATTATTCAGATATAACTGTTTGTTATGTACCCTACTTAACTTACGTATGATCTAAGAAAGATTATAAGTTTTATACGTAATGAAAGAAGTTAAGCCTGAATTCCAAACTGAAATATTTTATCCCTTAAATGGTTATAGAGAAAAGCACAAGTCAAAAATTCCTTTAAATCATTGTTTAGAATCAAAGCTAAAAGATTATAAATAACTTGTGTCTGAGGCTACAGGTTTCCCCTCTCGATGCTTTGTCTAATGAATAATTGTGCACTCATCAGTGCACTGGTTGAGGAAGGAAATAGAATCATTAAGTCTTCTTTACTAGTAGGAAGTACTTTATATCGAGTCTTAGTTGAATAATAATACTAAGAAGGATATTCCACTATGACGTTCAAAGAAAATTGATGAAGGTTGGACGCTGGACATCCATCAAGTGGTGTAAGGAAAGAAATCTATCTTTGGTTATCCGCACAAACATCCATCTAACTGCGGTTTGGACCGTCTCGTCCGTGAGATGTACGTCTGACCCGGCCTGAAGACCTCCCAAGCTCACAAAGCTTTACCATCAATCATAAGAGACCCGTCTCAAATCCTGACGTCATTTCACCCCCTAGATCTACCTCGCCCTCTAACCGATACGCCAACTTTACCGGAAAATAAATACACCCTTCAACTTCTTTGTACGCTCGTTGTCGGGGGTGATTCTTTTTTCAATGTAAACAACTTCTTTCCACTTTAACCTTAATATCTCGGTTGCCTTGGACTCCCCCAACTGCTGCTTCCTTTGCAACAATAAACAGAACGCTTCAATAAACTTGAAAAGAAGAATAACTTAAACTCTATTCACTTGAATATAAAAAGAAGTGGAGCAAGTGAATTTTCACATCTAGATATCCTTTTAAATGCATTTAAATGTAATAAAAACACTCAAAGAAGTAGCTAAATGTTACCATAACAGTGTGCATCTTGATAAAACAATGTTAATGCTCAATATTACTCCGTTTTATTCGCTTCTGTTTCTCTAAACATATACCTGCTTTTTTTCTGACAGTAGCCATTTCATTTTTTGTTTCTTCGAGACAAAAATTGTTTTGTTCAAAAAAATATCCAATTAGAAAACGTTATTGTATATTATAATAAAACATCTACAAGTATTTAAGATACATTGCTAACTCTAAATATTTTTTAGAAAGATAATTATTAACGCTTTGACTTATAAATCTTCAGGTTTAGGTTTTAATGACATTTTACACATTAAAAGCAAATTATGAGGAATGTAGAAGGATCAATGAGTAAGATTCAAATATTCAAATTCACAACAAGCACTTAGTAGAAATGGATGAGGTATTAGCAAGAGAAATTGCACAGCTTTACTTGTACCTTAGATATTATAAGATATTAACATAAAATCCTCTAATAGAAGTGCCTTGGCTATGCAAATTAAGCTCTTTAGCGTCAACTTCACTTCGGGGTTTTAAGTAAACGCATTGCTTTTGCCAATTATGCGCATCTCCCTCTTTATGGGAAGGTTGGACTAAATCATCTTCTTTCTCTGATTTTTTTTCTTAAAAAACTTTGATGATTGCTCTCAGCTAATCAGCTCTTCTTTGGTCTTTTTTTTTTTCTTTTGCATTATTTTTTTTACATCATCAAAGATATTCTACAAAAATTATTATTCATTCCTTAGAAAAGATTGAAAGATTTTTTTTTATAAGGGACATCCCAAACTCTAAGGGAGGTGGAAGGTGTTGAATTTTGATAAACCAAAAACTTTTTTTTCTTTGGCGTTTTTCATTTTTTCGCTTTGAAATTTATCATTTTCCTAAAGAAATATTTTTTGCCGAGAAGAAAACTTTTTTGAAGGGACAAACCTCGTCTGAAGTATACTAATTTAAATTCATATTAAAATGAATAGAAATTGCTTTCAGAAAAAATAAAAAATAAGTACGTCATCACATCACTCCACTTCTTAAAAACTAACAAATTAGAATTGCATATTACCTTTATATCTTGGTAATTCACTACTGATTTATTTATATTTCTTTATTATAAAAAATACTTTATTATCTAAAAAAATATTTAAAAACTAAGTACTGTTGATAATAATTCTCATGAATACAAAAATTATTTATATAATAAAAGTTTTAACTTTTTTATTTTAAAGATATAAGAAGTAATAAAGATTTATATGAAATGTAATAATGAGTTGGATAGCATGAATTAGTTATTTATTCTTTTTACTTAATACGAGCTGCCAAATATTGAACTAAACTTTCTTTTCATCAAAATTCACCAAAAAACGGGCCACTTTCCGGCCCGTTTATTTGAATATATTTTGAATGAATATTACTTATAATCCAACTCCAAATTAAAGTGAGACAATAATACATTTGAAAGCAATAAAAATTAATTTACAGCTATGTTAAACCATAATTTTCTTTCAGAGTGTTACTTCATAGAAATTTAGTCAGAGTGTGGAGTATATGAGTGACGTTCCTGAAGTGAAGGTTTACGATACGACCGCTGCTTATAAAGGTAAATTATATTACCTACGACTTTAGTTGTAAAATAGCTTTTCATATGTAGCGACCTGGTCCGTAAACGTTTTTTACGTCCCTTGGGACGTAAAACACATATTTACGTCACTAGGGACGTAAAACACATATTTACGTCACTAGGGACGTAAAACACATACTTACGTCCCTAGAGCTCTAAACACATATTTACGTCCCTAGGGACGTAAAAATTGTAACATCAATTTAAATCTCCCTGATTCTAAATTATACACGGGGCATTGCCTATGTATAACGTAAGCGACCCTTCTTGCCACCGCTGGTGCATCTATGACAACTTTAAAGGCATGGCAATCTAATAAAATCAAAGTCACAGAACAAATTCTAAATAATGTAAGAAATGAAAAAGAAAATAAGTACAAAAAAATTAAAACCCCCTACCTAATTTTTTTTAATAACCCTTCAAATTGTGACTTCTTATCAACAAATTCTTATCCCATCATTATCAACAAATTTTAGAAATTAATAAGAAATATATTTCTCTTATTATGTTAGTCGTAGGTAAAAATTAATACGCAACAGAGATCGAAGAATTTCGGCTATGGCATTATCTCCCTCGGCAAAGCCTCGAAAGCTAACTTGTTTACCTCCTAGGTTATAAGTTTTCACCTGCGGCTTCGCTTTAGGTTAAAACTTGTCCTTAAGCTTTAAAACTTTCTTCTCCCCCTTTGCCGCGTAATTAACTATTGCCTTAACATTAAAAAGATAATTTATATATATTTTATTTCCTAAAAATATTTTAAAATAAAAGTTGTATGCTTATAAAACAACAACATTTAAACAATCCATTAAATGTGCAATATTTTCCTATCAGTCAAGTTGTTCACCAGGCTTGAGAGATAGTCTCAAGCCTATCAGGTAGCAGTCTCATAGGACCTTAAACTCTTTAACTTAAGGATGAAGCCTTACAGCACAGCAGTAGCACTATTAAAGATTTACAGTTAAAAAAAATATTTTCAATGTCTAAAGCTTGGTTAGAAAAAAATTAATCAATCCAATAGTTAATGCTCGAATGAAAGTAAAAAGAAGCTATTTGTTAACATATTTGTCGTTAATCTTAACTGCTTTTAATCAACGTAAATGGTTCTTAACATTTAGCAACAAGAAGTCGATTAGGGGTGAGCCTGTGGTTGTATCAATTCAATGACTTTGACTTCATCAGACCTTTTCTCAGTTAAGGTACATGCCAAATATATATGTCGGTCGATGACTTATATTCTAATCATGTCACTACATTTAAACGCCCCTTAATTGGAAAAATACTTAAATAATAACTAATCTACATTATAACTATGTTTCGTTATTGTTTACTCGCGGCTAAATTATTTAAAAATGTTCACTATCCAGTTTTTAATATTTAAAAATAGGGTCGATTTTCTTGGCTAAACAGACTGAGGTGACATATGTGACATTTAACTAATACCAAGTTGTTACTAAGTATGGCAGATTTGAACCGATTTGCCATCTGCCCTGACCTACTCCCCTACGAAATTGACTTCTACTATTCATTATTATAGGAAATTAGTTTCCTTCAATAAAAACCATGACAAATAAACCCTGTTGACCACAACTGTTTCATTTTTCCTCAAACCTTATAGTTTGTGGAATCATATTTCATAGCTATTTTCCTTAACTGCACTGTAAATATGGATATTATAAATAATATCTTATAAATATGGCCACATTTTTCTTTATGCCCATTGCGAGTGGGTAAGTTATAGTTATTTGTGTCAGTGTGTATCAACATAGGAATTTGTAGACAAATTTTTAAGTTCTATTCTATTTTTTAAGAAGTTAGACTAAACAAACCTACGGCTCAGCAAAGGAAAAACCAAGGCTAGACATTTATTATTTGATTGAGAAATAAGTGAATTCAATAGATAATAGTGTAAAAATGTATCAACGAAAATAAATTAGGTTCGGGCGTCTCGTGACTTTGGATATTTATGTTGTAAAGCTTCGTAAAAAAGCATAAATTATACGTGAAACTGTCGCCCATGTACTAATACACCTAAATTTATGTATACTTATGTACGCAAATAAAAAGACCTTGAAAAAATCGTCTAGAATAGATAATGTTAGTTCAGATCCAGATCAGTTCAGTTCCAGGGTAAATCATACTTTTTTACCTTAAATGTTTAGGGCAAGGTAAAAATGTCGGCTAAGTTTACCTTAGAGCATCATATCTGATTCGCTACGCGCATCCTCACAACTTCGGACTTGCTATGCTCGTCTTCAGACAGTAAAAACATCAGTTTTATTCCCAATGGTTATCCATCCAGGTATTGACCTTGCTCGTTTCTACTTCACATTAGTGATCAAACAAGAACTATTCGTATTGTATTAAAACTTATTACAATACGGTACTTAAATAATTATACTTATTTATTGAAATTTATTGGAAGCAATCGTTCCATCTACTTTTGGAGAAACACTATGTTGTCATCGTGTAGGTCACGATCTTGTAAAAATTGGATTTTATAGAAACGATTACGAAATACAAGTGATTCCTCGATTCACTCGTACTTGCCCTTGGCTTGCTAGATGCTAGAGATAATTACTTCAGGTGGATTGTGGAATTGCCTACCAATATAAAAAAAGATTTACTTCAAGTAGGAGATATTAATTAGTCTCTAAGACCATTTTAACTCCATAACCGGGAAACTAGATGTTACTAACGCTTCACGTTAAATCATAATAAATAGCGATGTAAAAACAGGAAGAATTGTGCATAAGCACTGCTGTGAAACAAGCCATCTAGTGGCCATTTGTCCACTAAAAAGCAACAGCCCTACTTGCGATCTGTGTAAAAACAATAATACAACCCACAACTATTAAATATTAGAAACTAAGTACCCATAATACCAAAAAGCATAAGCTCACAGAAACCTTAAGGGACAGTTATAAGCTTCTTTTTTAGTTTGTAAGTACCATTTAAACATTTATCATTTTTTAGTCGCTTTCCCTTTATGAATAATAATAATAATAATACTGATTTATTATATAAAAGGATACACTCGTGTCAAATTTTAACTTGTATTGTTTCAATTCTCCCGCATCAACCAACTGCGAGCGCTACAATGATAACTGATACACACATACAAACAGACATATTAGTAAAACCATATGGCTTTAAAACTCCTGTAATGGATAATTCAGTGAAAATCCTGGTTTTGAATGTTAAGTGCAAACACAATATTTTTCCTATATACTTATGAAATAAAAGAGGAAATATAACTTAATTTATACAGAAAGTTACCAAGTTACTTCGGAAAAATTTCATTCTTTGTTAACATTAATTACACTAATGGATATCGGATTAAAAACAAAGTAAAATAGAAGCACTGGCCTATGTTGATCCTTAAATGTTACAATTCATTCATTAACTAAAAATCTAGGGACTAAATAATCGTAAAAACTGGACATAAGTAATCATTTGAATTTCTAATTTAATTTATCTTGATTTTTATGTTTGTTTGTTATTAGCACTTCTCTTCAATGGAGTGTTCATAATTTTGTTTTTATGTAGAAGTGTTATTTTTATTGCTGAAGATTTAAGTTCAGTCGTTTATGTTGTCATCAAATCCATGTAAATTAAGTATTTATGTTGGGTGTATCACTTTTTATTTTTGTTAACTTTACAAGTGACGGTAGTTGTTTTCTCTATTTTATCGTTTTTAAATCCTATTGTTTTTCAGATTATTTTATTCTCTATCTCTTATAATAGGTGGGAAAGCATTGTAATAAAACATTTGACAAATTTTTACTTTTCCACTTTAAGTGGAAAAGTGGATTTTTACTTTTTCACTTATACCGTAGGTATATAGAAAAAGTATTGTGTTTGCAAAAAAAACCGAAACCTGGATGCCACCGGAAATATCTGTTTTAGAGGTTTTAAGACCTCCTGAGTGGTTATCACAAAGTTGTTTGTCTGTATGTGTGTCTTTGTCGGTGTTTGTTATCATCGTAGCTCCCTGTGTATTTATGATACAGCAAAAGTTTCGAAAAAGCATAAGTCGCAGAAAAATGTTGCGATAGGATTAAAATACGGCACGCATGTAGCCATATTCAAGGCTAACATGCCAAATTTCATCTCATTATCAGCATTATATCAATTTTTATCAGATGACCTGCGTACGTTTTTTAAAAAATGTAAAGAAATCAGAAAATAATCCAATTGAGTTAAAATTCAATAAAAGTGTAAACCGTTACCTAATAATTCCATACCCTTAGTTTCGTTTCTATACGACTAGCATATCTAGCATTGTTTTAGTTGAATCATAAAAGTTAAGCTGCATCAAGCTGTTAAAATGATACCCTAACCTCTGGCCTACACAATAAAAGCAACAGGAGGCTGCCATACCCTTATACCTTAAATAGAAGTCAATCAGAGGGAGCCCTGTTATAACCTCTAAAGCCAAGGTAGATGCAGTTCTCTTGACTCTTCGTCTGCAAGCCGCCTGTTGAAGATGAGAAAGCATCCTCTTAGCTGACTCTCGAGAGAGTCTAGGCCACCAGACTAAATAAGCTTAAGCTAACACAAGTCTGAACATGACAGCTTAGACCTGATGTGCAACTTTAGGTTTAGACCCCAAGAGGGATCCATTGCTCTTCATGGTACTATCACAGTTTTAGAGGGTTTAACTCCTTGACCGTGATCCCACACTACCTTTCAATCAGGCGAAATTCTTCCTCAGCAAGTTCAAAGACAATGTCTGTAAACTTGCCCAGAATGAGGATAGCTATACATCTTGGGCATAAGCCTGAATTTAGTAGCCTTATCTTTTGAGAAGAATGATCAGGCGGTCAATGGCTAAACACCACAAAAGGGAAGAGGGGAAAGGACCCTCCTTGGGGACAACCTCTGTTCACTGCAGTAGCCGTAGCGTGTAGCGTTGAGCTATAGCGTACCTTACAGTAATATGGATCGATGAACCCCATACCGAGAGGCTGCCTGATAGATGGACCTACAGAGGTTGTTAAACGCTCCTTTGATAGCCATTAACAGGCCTAGAGCTATAGCTATTTCCTTTTAAGGGCACCTTTCATCCTACTTACTTCCTCACTCGTACGATATTTCGTACATGCAATTTTTCGAATCCTGAGCCTCATAAGTTTCTAAGCTCTGTGAAGTCGTTGATACTTGCGTACCAAGTCAGGTTAAAATCCGTCTTTCTCAAAACGAACGTGATGATGGGAGAAATACCTGCTCTCGAAACATCGTTAATTGTAAATAACAATGACAAAGATTACGTCCAACTAATTTTACTCATAATTCACCATTTTCACTAACTTTCACGTCTAAGGTTTAAAACCAAAAGCCAGGTCATGAGTCAACTCCTGATAGTATTGGAACAAATAAACAGGATTACCGACTAATAACTAAGGATGGCCACCAGGATGATGAAAGCCATAACCACTAGCTTTCAGTGATTATATACTAGTGAGACGGTTCACGATAATCGACAGTATGCTCTATAACGGGCTTTTGGTCGTTCTAATAATTGTATTTTTAACGTTGTCACTTTTTTATTTAATTTAAGTTTTTATTTATAATTTATGTTTTCTGAAACATTTATGGAAAAGAACATTGTATTGTACAACAATATTGCTACTACAAAATATTGTTTTAATGTTATCTTAAGGTTCCAGAATAAATTAGGTGTATATCTTTTATTTTGAGCAAGATTAGTTAAGTTCATCTTCCCCTTCTCTTATGCTTTAATTCTATTTTTGAGTGTAATAGAACAAATCTCCCCTTAAATTTGGTCTCCATTTATAAAATTAGATAAATTTCTTTTTACAAATTAGAAAATTGGTTTGAGAAGTATATAATTTGTGAATATAAGTGTAAGTAAAAGCTATTAATTTGTGGGAGGTGTTTGAGGAAGCGTGAAAATGGTACTCGTTGGTTTCCCTTGAAACATGTGGTGTTTTAAACCGAACACAATGAAACTCAGGACAGATTAGACCCCCTGATCTGTCAGAGTGACAGATAGACCAGAGCAGATGTTACATTTGGTTGCCTTTATCAATCACACACCCCTGCGACCGCATTAACACTTGACCTTACCGCTAACTCATTCTTAATATTATTCTATCAATATTGCCTCACTTCTTTGATTTTTATCAATAATATTAAGTTTAATTAAGTGTTTTGGTTCTTTTTAAAAGTTAAAATTAAGTAAGTTTAAGTTAATCTACCGAATCTAAGCAGTAAGTTACTGTCAGATGTGTGATGTGTGTAATGATACGAGATTATCGCCTACATAGGTTTATAATATTTGGCAGATAGCTACAAACTATGATTGCCCTCACAGATTAAATACAATAACGAACTGTTAATTCATTAATTAAATGTTAATATCGAATAGAGATAATTCAAAAAGCAATACAAAGAAAAATTGAGTCTGATTTTAAATCCTTGAGGATTAGTGTAATAAACTGCTGTGTTTGTTGGTCTGCATTGTCCAATAAAAGAAAGAAAAAATTAAATTAAAATTTTACTTCAGACGATGTTGTATTACCTAAAGCTCGATTCCTCAGACAAAGGAATAACAAATATGATTCTATTCTCATAGGCAACTCGATCCATAGACACTAATAAAATCCCAAGTTAAAGAAGGAGGTAAACATTGAGTATTAAAGAATAGATATTCTGAATCAATATTTATGCTTGATCAGAAACAAAGATTTTTCAAAATTTTTAATATTAAATATTTTGTACTACATACAATCAAATGGTATCATTAATTTAAACTTGCGTTAAATAAAATTTCATACTATGTATTATTATGAACTAACTAACTTGCTAATTTATATTTATAAAATGTTTATTTGTGAAATTAATTCTAACTAATATTTGGACGGCATAGTTTATTATTAAGAGGCCTAAATAAACACTCTACTCATACATGATGTTTGGATTATCTTATAAACAATTATACAATTAAAGTTAATAATTCCTTTCAGACCCAGGTTTATTAAAGTTGGGTGAGAAATGCAAATTATTCAGGGGCAAGGGGCTGAGATTTTGATTGAGATTGAAGTAGGGGTTGTTATTCATATTGTAATGAGGATGAGTAAGGATTTATCGGACCGTGTGATTAGCCTTTCACCTGATACTCCATCTTCTCAGCTTAATCAAACCTTTTTTTGCTGGTCAACTATTTTTCTTATCATAAATAGATAGTTAACATTTTTTTAGTGTTAATATCTATGTTATTTAAACACTTATTTAAATGTATTAATATATATGTCATTCGTTAATTAACCTTATTATCATTTTTAGCTCCATTGCATCTATATTCTTACAAGCTTCACACTTATTTTTTTTTAAAAATACTAAAATTATTATTTTTTCTCATTATTTTTTTTTATTTTATAATTACATTACATATATTTTTTTACTTATAGAAGAAATATATTATTGGTATATAGAAAAAGTATTGTGTTTACAAAAAAATCTAAATCCGGAATGTCACCTGAATTATCCGTTTCAGGTGTTTTAAGGCCTCCTGAGAGGTTTTGACAAAGTTGTCTGTCTGTGTGTGTGTGTGAGTAAGTGTGTGTGTTTGTTATCATCGCAGCTCCCTCCCAGTGTTTTTATGATAGAGAGTTGACACTTTGTTAAAAAATCAGCTTATAGGGATAGTTGTGCTATTCGTAAAATATTTTTATGACGTCATTAACCTGCAATATTGGCAGCAAATATTTTATAAAATTATAAAATGGCAAAAATAGTTGCGATCGGATTGAAATTTGGTATGCAGTCATGTCTAAGACTAACATAAATACTACGTTTCATCTAATCATCAGCATTTATTAAATTTTTATCAAATAAAAATGGTGAAAATTTAAATTGATCCAATTAAGTTGAAATTCAGTAAATTTGTATGCCCTTACTTAATAAATAAGTACACCACTTTAATTTTTGATCACCTTAATTATTTTAGTATGATTGCTCTATTAATGCTTGCTGCTTTCAACGATTAATCAATAGAATAGATCGCTTATTTCGTAGTTTATTTCATGTATGGAAATGACTTGTATATTAAAATATGTAAAGATTGCTATAAATAGAAGTGTAGGAATATGTCAAGCACAAAATGTATTCGGTTTAAGTGGTTATTTTGATTGATATTGAAAAGGCCTAAGTCAAATCAAGTGTTTATTAAAGTGTCCCTCTATATAAGTGATGTTGAGTGTAGTGTGTGTTACTGACATACTATTACACGCTTCGCTTCGCTTAATACTTCTCGTTATATTGCATTTATATTAAATATAAATCTTCCCCTTCCTATAAATTAGAATATTTAGAAAATTGTTTATCGTAAAGTTGTTGTTTAAACATTTATTTTGTTTCTTGAACTGACATCTAATGTATTTTTACTTTTCCTCATTTATACCGGAAAAGAATTGTGTAGGCGAAAAAATCCGAAACCGGGATGTAACCGGGATTATCAGTTTTAAGTGTTTTAAGACCTCCTGAGAAGTTTTCACATAGTTATCTGTGTGTGTGTGCCTGTTATCATAGTAGCTTCATAGTGTTTATGCTAGAGAGTTGAAACTTGATACAAAAATCAATTTTAAGGTGCTGTTGTACTATCCCGAAAATATTTTTATGGCGTCACTAACCCGCAATAATGTCTCAGCTAAAATTTTGAAAACTTATAAAAGGCGGAATTTTTTTTAATCTATTTGAGATTAGACACGCATGTAGTCATATGTAAGTCCAACGTATTTGCCAAGTTTCATTTCATTATCAGGAAGTTTAATTTTTTTTTTAATTAGGTGTTTAATCAAACTACAACAAATGTGTATATATCTAGCGATGCAGCTGAAATTAATTTTGACCTGTAAATCATGACTAAAAAAGACACAGTCCAGCGACTGCACTTTCTGGCTTGGACAAGATGTTATGTATTAAATAAATAAATCGGGTGCGGAGTACCTTTTCCTTAAAACTTCACATTCGCTTCGCTCGTCCTCACAGTATCACAATCCAAAGTTTACGTAGTATTACTTCGATCCCGTTACGCTCAACTACAGAATAAAATATTAATCTTAAGTGAAAGGTATTTGATGTGGTCAGAGGTGGTTGATTATAGACTCGCTACGCTCTTCCTTGGAATAGCATGATTATCCTAAGATTAA
Source organism: Microvelia longipes (assembly GCA_018340805.1). Taxonomy (NCBI): domain Eukaryota; kingdom Metazoa; phylum Arthropoda; class Insecta; order Hemiptera; family Veliidae; genus Microvelia; species Microvelia longipes. Next base: position 47,539,397 of record JACMZG010000008.1, on the reverse strand, counting down.
CATGTTTTTTCTTGGGTAGCAAAATTTCTATAGGGTGTTATAACTTAAGATTAATTAAACTTTAAAAATTATTATAGTGGTAAAATTAAAAAAATGTTCAATGTTCATTAAAGCCTCAAGACTCCAAGCAATCATACTTTGCAGCCTATAGCCTAAATTAATATCAATCTATTGTATTGTATGTTTGATCAATTTATTTTTTACGATTTTTTAATAATTTTAACACATGTAAACAAACTTTGTCGTATAATTTTATGTGTAGCATGCACTAATAAATAAATATGTTCGCCTATAATTTAAAAGCTGAATTTCAAGTAGCTATATTGAATTTCTACAACTATATGTTGTTTTACATTATCTGATAAAGGTATCTGATATGTCTTACGTCAAAAAACAGTGAGAAGAATAATAAAATATAGCTCGTCAAAGTTAGAAAATTCAGAAATATTTTCAAACTAATGATTTATATCAAAACGATGTTTTGTGTTTGGTGAATTGACCAACGATGTTGGTCAATTCACCACTCATAAACATTTGTGTTGAATTTCAATTCTGCCAGGTGAATTTGCATTTTAATACACTTTATAAATGTTTGATGACTTAGCAAAAAAGGTTAACTTGGTCTAAAAGTATTATCTTCAGGGCAGCACATATGACCCCTTTAGTATAAAGTTTCAACTTTCTTGCGTAAACACAGCAGGAGTTATGCGTGACTATGAAACAGTCAAATACACACAGATACAGCACGATAAAACTCATGCAAGTCATAAAAACTCCTGCAACAGATGATTAAGATGAAACATCGTTTTCAGATATTTATGGTGATCACAACACCTTCCTATACCTATACGGTTGTGGGTAATGTTGGAGAGGAAATGAATGAAATCACATATGTTATATTACTGTATTTAGATTATATTAATCAGTGGTAGGTGGAAATTTAAATAAGTTTGCAAATCAAATCACCATTTCGTCAAAATGTTTACTATTCAAGGCACCTTATGACCACATTTATGTTAACTAATTTTTTACCTGTATGTTTGTTTGGCGACGTCACGAAACAAATATTGGCTGATAATACAAAATCAACCAATCAGATTCTATTATTGATTAGTAGTGAGACACAAGCAACCAATAAAATTGCTTAGTTATGTAAAGAAAGAAATTAATTTAGATTAGGGTCCTTGACGTATACCACTTATATGGTAGAGATAGTTCTATTTATTCTTGCTTTGAATTGACATCATAATTTGCCACATATCTAGTGTTTTTTGTTATCGCGGTGTATGAATAAAAGTTATAGGTAAGTTACAAGTTAATGCCTTGAAAAATTGGGAAATAAATAAATTGTTAAAAACAAATCCAGTGTGAATAGTCATCCATATGCCCATAAAAGTCGATCTTAACTAAATAAAATCTTTCATTTTAATGTTTTAAATTTAACAAGACGAGGAATTGCTTAAATGCTGATCATATTTGTGAGTCAGTTAAATGTGCAACATATTTAACAAATAATTTGTTAAGTAACTCCTTTGTTCCTAGTTAACGGTGAAATTTGTTTTGTAATTCAGGGCCAACTGATACGTAAGTTCTTGGACTTACTATGAATCAGAGCCCTTTCTTGGTCTAAATTTATTTCGACATTTAAATAAATGTGAAGCCCATTTTATTGACACCTAAGTGGTAAAAATTTATAATAAACTTAAGTTTTTTAAAAGTGCATTATAGACAGAAAATTTAAACTCTTTTAGAAAACATAACTTACAAAAAATCATTTGTTATTTAATTTAAGTGTTTAATATTGATTTCCTTGATATTTCTTGTTATAAAATTACCTCCGCTTTTTGCTAATGAATAATTTATTTTTGTAAAACGTAACATAACGTCGGGATTGTTGTTTAAGATATTTAATAAGGTAAGTAATGTAAATTGTAGAGGAAACATTGCTTTGGGGAGAGGTATATCTCGGTGACTTGAACGTTATGAATTATTCAACAGGGAAGCGTATTAGTTAAAATCTCCCGAGTCCCCCTGTCCATACGACTTGTGTTTGTCTTATCATGTCTCTAAAGAGAGATTTCATATACTATAGGAGAACATGATATAATTTAGTGATGTATCATACATATCCATATTCTTATCGATTCCTTGAGACGGTTTAACTTAAATTACACATTACAAGAAAAAGTAATTTTAACTTAAACCCATTTTTCCTTTTATTTATCATTTTAATTTTTTTTTTCTTCTGTCCGAAAAAAATATAAAATATATATTGGTAGCATTAGGAATTAGAGTGTCAAGGAAAAAGACATATGTATGCGGCACTCGAGTGCTGTATTGCGGCAGATGGTGGCCAAGAATTTTCCAGTATTTCTATTGGCCAAGCTGGGGTCACGCCCATCTTTTCCTTTGCTCTCTAGAATTTTCTTTGATTTTCCCGGGATACGCCCCTTCACCTCATCCTTTTAGTTTATTTTATCGACTCTCTCTTGACCCCATCCCACTACTTTTTGATATCCAACTCAAAATATTAACACAACCCCTCGCCCTTAACCACATTCTTACACTTACCAACGAAAAACTAACCCATTTATACTCTTATTGCTTTAGAAAATAATAGAAAAGGGACCATATTCAAATATAAACTAAACCTTTATATAAAATATCAAATTAATGCAAACCTTAAGATAACACATTTTGATCTCAAATAAAATAAAGGAAATAATATAATACAAATTCTTTTACCATTGTGATAAATTAAATATATAGGGACTAGGACCACTCGGTAGAGCTACTTTCTAGGTCTAAGGTCCGCTCAGACCAAGTCCGTAGTGGATTGGTTTCTTTTAGCGAATTTTATAAAAAAAAAACGGGCATATCAAGTGGGGGTCATGGAAATAGAAGGGGTAGAGGTGGATTTTTTTTGGAAAGGAGGAATCTACAATAAATACGTAATATTAACACATTTTATGTCTGTCAAAATGCACCGAAATACTTCTTTATATTACTGATGTACACAAATTCTTTCTAATTTCTGCTCTAGTGGTGAAAGAAAAAATACTATTCTTTGTGACTCCATATCAGTGAGTTTGAAGATTTTTTTATTTTGTTGAAATGTTTGTGAGGTCATAATTGTGAGTTAATGACGTCACACATATTTCATAAACAATAAAACTCGTCACATTAAAAAGGTTATTTTTTGTATGTTCGGAAGTTATCTTCATAGAAAGTTATCCCATAGAAACGTCTAGGAACAAAAATGATGTACATATACATAAATATACATAATTATATATATATATATATATATATATATATATATATATATATATATATATATATATATATATATGTATGTATGTATGTGTGTGTGTGTTTTTGTGCGTCTATATGTATGTATCTATTTATGTAAGTATTTATATTTAAGAGTTTTGTTCTTAGCCGTTTCTTTGGGACACGATAACTTTTGAACGCATTCTTGGATTGAGATTGTTCATTATTTCACCCAAAACTAAATCCTAATAGTCCAATTTCCCTCGCGTTTTTAATACTAAAGAAAGGTGACACATAGCGCTAGAAACAAAGACCCCCTAGGAATGGTTAATGAACCACTTAATCTAGCAAGGATCTAAAAACAACTTTGGAGACATTTTTATGACGGTTCTGCTAATACGGGCATTAATATACTTTCGATTATGCAGATGAATCCAAGTTTGTTCTTGGTACAGTCAAGAAGATTTAATATACTGAAAAATGCTTACGATAGCTTTTAACGTATTTATGCTAGAGAGTTGAAACTCGGTAGAAATATTAATCTTTGGATGCAGATTTGCTTTCCGAAAAATATATTTTTTTTTTATTTTGTCATTAACCTGCAATAATGAAAGCAAGACTTTTGAAAATTCATAAAACACGGAATAATGTTGCGATCGGGTTGAGATTCGGCTCGCATGTATTCATTTATAATTCGATCATATGTGCCAAGTTTCATCTCATTATTAGCTTTAGTTAAATTTTTATTGAAAGACTTGTATACGTTTCTTTAAAATTGCAAACATCGAAAAATAAGCAATAGAGTAGAGTTTTACGTTATAAATATGTACACCTAGTTTTATTTCAATACGACAAATAGTATTTCAATCAGTCGGATCCCCTCCGCAAGGTTCATAAAGCTTATACCGTATTGAGAGATCGTATCCAATACGATCCGCGGATCTAGAAGTGTGTGTGAACGTAGTTATTAAGTACGTTCACACACACGATAAGTCAGTGCCTGGAAGGTGACCGCTGTGAATGAAACGAATGTAATTAATATCTGAGGACGAGCAAAGTGAGGCCAAAGATTTGATGCAATGTAAATTTGGTGATTTTTATATTGAGGACGAGCGTAGCGAGTTGGAATTAGAAAAGATGAGCGTAGCGAATCCAATGGGATAAGGAGGTACCCTGTACCCGATTTTTTGAATAGTTTCCTCATTTTTACGGCGCAAAGAAAATAAAGTTGAATTTATTAAGTTTATTTGTTGGACAAATAGAGTCAAAGATACTGATAACAAGACGGATCGCTCACATCTTGATCGTGTTCGTAAGGTCACAATAGTTTTTTCAATGCAATATAAAAGGCGCTACAAAAAGAGGAAGTGATCGTTTTTTCCAACAAAAGGTCGGACTAAATAAAAAGGAATGTTTTAGCCCGATATGCAGATGAGATGTGGAGATAGGTTGGAGATTTGTAAACTGAGCTCACGGAGGACACACACAATACCCAGAACACATTGTTTTCCTTTAACCTATCTGCAAGTATAATATAGAAGAACTAATGCATCTTACAATTTCGAGATGGTTTCACACCTTTACCTATGTATAATAAACTGAGGCAAACTAACCTCTGTTTATTCAATATATCGTATAAGCAAAACAAAGGGAGGAGTATCGAAGCCTCTATTGACAGAGCTTCAACCTATGTTATCATAGGTTCCACTATAATTTACGTTATGATAATTTAAGAAAATGGTAATTATCTTGAAGGGTTGATTAAAATATCTTAATTATTAATACGATACGTTTATGTAGAGTTTCCGATCATACCAAGTGTTATTTTCATTGACATAATTACCTCAATGTTAATTGAATTACTAATTATACCAAATTAATTTATAAATAGATATTAGGATAATGGAATTCAAATTATAACCTGTGTTGATATTGATGTTAGTTTAATTTAACGAAAGGTCTAAAGATAAAATTGTTTGTATAAAATGCTTGGTAAAGATATTCGTATATTTAGTAACTTTGTCTTTGAATGATAATTATTCTATATTAACATACAAATGCACATTGAAATTCAAATGTAAATAGATAAGAAAAGCTTAGAAATAACAAAATTGACAGTTATTGGAAAGTATTAGGCAACCAATAAGGCTAGGTATATACCATGGGAATATGGGAAGCAAAATCTAAGCAAATGTCAGTAATTGGATTTTTTTCATGGACTAATTACGTGGCCACCAATAAACTTATTAACAGTATTAAAACAAATAGTTAAATACTGCAAGCCACAAAAAGCAGAACGTTTATGTCTATTTAATGCAGGTATCTTTAAAGAGAATGAATCGTTTAGTGAAGACTTAAGTGCGCATTTCTATTGAACTTTAGTATCTTGAATATTAGTTATTTAAAAACAGCGCAACATCGGATTGAAACGTAGTCTTTCGAAAGTTTATTAGGTTATAATAATAATTTCCAATTTAGGATGATATCTACATTAAGCATATATGTGCGTGCTTATTAAGAAAGCAAAAATTCTGAGAGTCAAAAATTCACCTCATGGGCCAATTCTTGATGCCAAAATGTTCATTTAGGCTCAAAAATCAAAGATTACTTTTATATGACTGACTTTAGATTATTTAGTTCCAAAGGGAAATATAAATAGAAAGGTTACCCATGTTCCTTACTAGTCAAAAACGTTTTCATGATTTCTGTTTCTAGCACATCGATTGCTACTTTCTGAGGGGACACTTTTTTCTATTTTTTTCTTTGTATACATTAAGACTCAAAGCGGTAGGTGTTATGATCTTTTAGTAATAAAGCTCTTTCGTTCTGTATCATTTAATTTTACTTCGCAGTGTACATGGCTAAAGGATTGTCTAAATATTGAGCTCGTGACGTTAGGGGTGTTAGGGTGTAAATCATCGACAAGGGAAGTATATGGAGCGTCGACGAGCCTAATAACACAATAAAGTGACTGGTGCCGATAAATGAACTGTGCAAGAGAGGGTTTGGACTGCCGCCTCATAGCCGGCGGCGGCATTATGCCTCTTTTTTTAAAGTGCTTAGTATAGTGGAGAAGGTTAGAGCGTCACGCCTCATTGCTAACTATCCTGAGCCCAGTTTCCCCGTTCCATCTAAAATCATTTTGTATCTTTCCCTTCCTTGTATTAAGAATATATCTTTCAACATTTTCACTTTATAACTTACTAAAAACAAAAATAAAGAGGTTATATTTACCGCGAGTTGAAGAAACAATTGAAGAATCAGCTGCCGTCCATACTTGTTGCTGGATATGATAATCCCTGGACTGGTTTCGGCTGTCGGGACACCAACATTAGCAGGCAGACAACATTCGAGCTCAGTGAATGACTTTTAGTCGTTCACTATCATCTTCAATGAGCACGACGAGCTCTCTGAAGATGAGCTATCTTGAGTCGTCGCGTGCTTATTGAGACAAGAAATTATTCCCTGACATTACTTTATCAGTGGAGAACTCGAGGTTTGTCCTGCCGGTTGATAATGGCGTTGTTGAATATTCATATTCA